>OU426988.1:1224178-2448356 GCA_911387755.1 Chrysotoxum bicinctum | reverse complement strand
ACGAAAACAGATATTCATTAGGTAGAAATGTATAGTATTGGCAATATAATGAGTAAAACGAATATAGGGTACCTATTTCTTTTTAGTTTTCCTTCTTTCTTCTTTATTTAATGGTTTTTTATTTATGATGCATATAGTGGAAACCAAAGTTTTTGTTTCTGATATTGATGTGCAAATTGCAATCAATTCTATCTACATACATAGATACTTAATCTTTCTCTGATTTTCTGTTAATCATTGAGATATCGTTAACGACCTTGAGGGAAGGCAGACTAATGATATACGGTGTTTTCACTCTAATTCTTTCAGTAGAAAATATTTGTTTTAAACAAAACAAGGAAAACGAAATCAACCGAGAGCGAAGAGAGAGCAGACTTGATACAGGTAAACCTGCATATAGTACCTATATATACATCCATAACTAGGTAGTTATACTCCTAATCTATTGTAAATGCTATTGTGTTTGTTTACAATTTGGTACAATCTAAAGAAAATATGTATTGTTAGATATTATATAAATATAGGTAGGTATGTAGGTGTGTAACAAAAATAAGTAGGTAAAAAAGATACCTACCTACTAGAGTGCAAATCGTGAAACAAAAAAAGGAAATTATATGAGGGCTATATATGTATGTATGTACATACATATATTTCATTTTCTTTTCAGAGGTAAATTTTTAATACAGTTTTAAATATTCGGACATATGCATGTACCTAGGTAATCTAGTTTTTTGTTTTGGTTTAAAAATTGTGATTTGATTTTATGCTTTGACCTTTTTGAAGGAGCGTATCTTAACAATCTATCTATATTGTACATAGCTGGGTAGGTACCCACATGTTTTCATTTTAGTTTTATGATTAGGTGGGTTCTTTGTTTTAAGTAGCCTTTGCACTTAGGTAAACAAATATTATCACCATTTTTGCAAAGATTTCATTATAGGTACCTGCATCTAGTGTTATTGTAATCCGAAACTACATACCTAAATTTTTAAAGTTATAATAATACCTATGTCAGTTCGGTTAATGTCCAAACCTGGAAATTTACAGTTTTATTTTTGTATATGAACTTTGAAAGATTCGCTCAAAATTCGAAGAAATTAATTAGTTTGGATAATTCACAAACAAACATTATAATAATTTGCAAACATATCCCAAATTCTTTGGTGATACATAATAAGATAATATCTGTGGTGTTTGGTAAAAACATGATAACTCCATAAAATAATTTGCATCCTTACATTCACTTTATATCGAGCTCGAATTTAAGCGGGTAATTCGATTTTCTAAAAATTTGGAACATAATTTTTCAAAGAATATTTTGAAAAGTTTTCCAAATTTGAAGAAAATCAGTGAACCCGTTTCGGCCTTAGCTCCATGTAAAGTGAACGTAAAAACGCAAATTATTTTATGGACTTATCATGTTTGTAGGTACCAAACACCACGGATATATAGGTACCTATGTACATAGGCATCAGGTACCTAATTAATTTTTGAGTTCAAACATATGTAAATATATTTAACTATTATTTAATATAAACATTCAATTGACGTTCCTGATTCTTTTTATTTGTTTTGTCTATCTTATTTTTTTGAGGTCCCCAATTTCTAAATAATTTTTTATTTACCTATTAATTGATCATTTTTGTTTAGACTTCTCTTAAAAAATGATTTTTTTTTAAGAATAATAGCGAGTAGAGCATGTGGTGTCGGGGAATCCACGGAAATGAGGATGATCAGATTGCCGACTTATAGGTTGCTCTTTTTTCTTTATTAGGCGTGTTTTGTTGAGCTTCTTAATGTACACGTTAAGAAATGTTACACTTTAAGCTTATTTTGCACATGTAAATACAACAACAACAAGTTAACAGCACATTCACTCTTCAGTAATTTTAGTGTAAAATTTCTGAATGTGTACATTAAAAAGCTCATCAAAACACACCTATTGTTAGCAAACTTCTCCTTCAATTCAAAATCTAGTATCTGGCTACTTGGCTGGTAGCTACCTATAAACCAAACTTTACTCTAACAACTTTAAAATTACCGTGTTTTGTCCACTAGGTACCTATTTCAAATCGCCATAAAAAAATCTGACCTTCAGAATTCGCAAATTTTGACAAAAGAAAAACAGGTAGGTAGCCACATACCTACTTAATAATGCTAAACCTTAAAACTTTCAATTTTTGACAAATTATCAAGACAAGACAATTCTAGATATTGAATTTGAAAAGTTTTGAAATAGAATCTGGTCTATGTTCACCAATTATTTCATTTCAATTGCAATTATTTATTTCACAATAACAAATCCAAAGTCCACTGCACACGTGTTCTGCGACTGCATCTGTATGTGGCGTTAATTTTGAATTTGAATCAGCAAGTTTTTTAAATGTGCTACAAATACGCCAAGGTCATTTCATCTCTTCCCACACAAAGGATCGCATATTTCTTTGGCGGGAATCTCTAGCATATTTTGAGATCGATCAGGTATCAGCAAAAGAAAAGTGCAGTGCCTAGTTGGCAAAATAGAAATGTAATAATTATTATGTCACAAGATAAGACTGCAGGCATTTATGAGAAACTTCTCAACTGTATTTCGATGACGACGTCATCATCGCCCACAAACAAACAAAGTGTGTTGTACAAGTAAATGAGTGGTCAATTAAATAGAAATAAAAAACAAAAAAAAAAAAAACAACTGTATAATAAAAATGACTCAGAACTCAGAAATCACAACACAATGAAAAAGCAAAAAAAAAATCCTCATCAAGAAATCACAAGCACAATGTCTCTTTCTTGCAGCTTTCTTTTAATTATTCACTCACCTTTACCACCCTTGCGGTTCTTTTTCGGCATGTTGGACTTTTTTTTGTAACTTATTTTGACTCCTTTTTCCGCAATTGCGACCGATTAATTTATAACTCCTTTCAAGGAAAAAATTAACAAAACAAATTTAATGCAAATTTTCGTTAGAACACGAGGTAAGTCACCAACACAAACACACGCACCAAATAACTCACTCGCTCTTTCAAATACTATCAGTGAGTGGAAATGGATGAGAATCGTTAACTCGATTCTGTTTTTTTGTCGAGTTTTTTTTTATATTTTAGGTGTATCTTTTTCGATAATTTTTAGGTATTTTTCCGTTCAACTATTTTTGAAAATTATGAAAATTAAAAATTTAAAGAAAAAAATAAAAGAGAAATACAATTTGCACTATTTGAGAGGCGACACACACACACAAAGTTTTAAGGTCGCAATCAAGACGGGGGTATAAGATTGATTTTTCTCAAGTTTATAAAATGTTGTTCGTCGTGGACAATTTCTATTAAATTATTATTATTGACGGCAGCTTCAACGGGCACTGGTGTGTTTTTGTTAAAAGAAATGTTTTTTATATTGCATTCCGCACTTTGGTTGATAAATTTCAATGATTTTTTATTGGAATTTTTATTTAAAGCAAATTTCATGATTATTCAATTGAACATCCGTGTGAAAAAATATTTTCACTCTCAATGTCTTCTTCTTTCTCTGTTGTCTGCTTTTGAGTTTTTTTTTTAACTTTTTTGTCTTCTAGTTATCGGAACTTTTGATATTCGCGAGGCCGCGACTGTTTTCTACGCTGGTCGGCGATTGAATGTGTTGTGTGTGTTTTTGTATTTTTGCTTTATATGAATATCATTTCCACTGGTTTTTCCGGAGAGAAGAACCGAGAGGAATAGGTATACATGTATGACGAATAGAATGTACACTATTTATGGTGAAAGATACGAATGTATTTCACAAAGAATGAAATTGAATTTCGTGACTCGTTTTACGAAATTGTGTTAAAAACCAAAACAATATTATTTTTTTCAATTATTTGTGTAGCGCCCTATGTTTAATTGCATGCAATTGCCATGATTATTTTTTGATGTCCGATATATGTATTCCTATTCTCAGATATTTTCTTTTCCAAAGCAGGCTCTTTGTTAGAACTTGTTATCTTATCAACGCGTTTTCTTGAATCTCAATGTAATTTTGTATTGTTCTGTTCGAACAAAATTGTAATATAGACACTACCCACTCAGTATTAGTTTAGAGCTTATTATTTACATAGTCTGAAACCAAGGGAGGGAATATAGTTAGGTATGATCAAGACACGTCGATTGCTGGAACTCGAGTTATAATCTTTCAAGCAATTTTGTTTTTCAGTTTTATTTTTGCATTGTATAGGTATACAACCTCGAAAAAGGTTAAACACTTTTCAGTTTATAGATGAGTTAATGTGAAATCTTGAAATGAATATTTCAATTGATCTTAAAGTTCTGGCAATTTGACGTTTCTGATTTACTTTCTGTACATCTACACTTAGGAATTGAGGAAAATATGTACCTACCTACAACATAAATCTTAATAAATGATTAAGTCAATAGTTTGTAAGTGTTACAACTTATACTACTAAATGTTTACTTTCATGGTATTTTAGAAGATTCTACATAATTAGTGAACTAATTGATTTCCATTTTTCTTGTAAAACATTTTTCTTGTAAAAACATGTTAGAGTACCCTATAAAGTGAATGAAAACAAAATATATTATACATTCATACTAACGAAAAACACACTCAATCAAAAACTGCATTGGAATAAAATAGAAACAAAATGGCGTTCACCGACGACAGGTGCATGGGCGCGGGAAATATTTACATTTGTACTAGATTCCAAACTTGAAAATGTTCACTACTTTTCTGACATTTATGTTTGACAAATATGGTTTGATGAATATTTGACGGATTGAAACCATTTGCGTTCACATTTGTCAAACATGCTATCAAACATCACTTTTCATTAGAATTCTTACCATGGCGGACCAACTCAGAGCATAGATGAAATATTAGTTGAGCAAATTTACTACCATTTTTATATTTAAAAGTCTGCAGAAAACTTATATTAATCTAATAAAATCCACCTAAATTACCGCTATTGCATATATGACTCATTTTGAAATATTTTCTTATGCGAGAAACAGATTAACACAGCAACTTCAACAGCAACTTTAACAGCAACGAAAACTTCAACATCAAAAGTCTTGTGAAATAGATTACAACGTGAACAGCGTTTTTGACAGCATATATAATCAAAATAGAAATGAATTTGAGGTACATAATTTGATAAAAATTAACGTGAATTGCATCAATGTATACAACTTGCGCAATTTGTCGTACTTAAATTAATTTGTTTTTAGTAATTCTTCCATTGCCAAAACCAAAATAAATAGACCAAACAAAAAGATGGTTGTCACATTTTCATTTGAGTGTTGATAATACTGACAAATTTCGCCTTAAAAGTTGGTAGCATTTGCACAGCGACATCGAATTTAGGGTTTAGGTCTAACGTTGATGTTGATGTCGAAGTTGCTGTGTTAATGTAATCAAAGCCATTTAAAACCAGTGGCTCTAAAAAGAGTGATGTGGTTGTCAAAGTTGCTGTGCCAATCTGTTTCTCGCATTACGATATGCACAGCTCGAGAACTTCATTGAAAATGGAATTTGCTTGTGGCTTGACAAGCATGCGTTCACATTCTCAAATATGCTTGTCATATCAGCAAAATATCAAAATATTTTGATATCATCAAGCATGTTTGACAATCCGTTTGATGAAGCGTTCACATTTTCAAATTCGAGTCAATCAAACAGCATTTGTCAAACATATTTGAGAATGTGAACCCCCCTATTGTATAGGCGTTTTTCTTTTTTAGCTCAGAGCAGAGCATGAGTTGTCAAAAAGTAAATTGTGTTTCTTTTTTAAGTTCAGATATTCGAATTTGTGTTTCTTTTTTCGTTCTGAACATGTTCTGATTGCGTTATATGAGCTCAGAATAAAATAACTTATCAGAGTTAAATGCTTAACATAAGTATTTGGAAAATTTAAAACAAAAATGATGACAGCTAACCCCCAGTTTCACAGTAGGTGTGTTTTTTTTGCAAGTCCATATAGAATTGTAAAAAAAAACGACATCGGGATTTAGGAGCTTTTTTTCAACATAGCTGGAAGCACTGTGTACGCTATGACATTTGTCAGCTTATTGACGACTAGCATCAACCAATCCAAAAACTTCACTTTTGACGTCTCTGAGCAAATTATCGATAACATATAGATAATACTATTTTGGCATCACCATTTTTATCGGGTCTTAGATTAACTCTCGATAATTATCTGGTCTTAGCTAACTCTGTATAGATTTAAGTAGTTGTTGCATTTGCATGTAAAGCGCTTACTCCCGATGTCGTTTTTTTTTACAATTCTATATGGACTTGCAAAAAAAACACACCTAGTGAGAGTTTAAACTTAAGTTCAGCTGAACCTGAACTGAAGATTAAATTTGAAGTTCAACTCGTCATGTTTCACAGTCTATTATTGGACTAAGAGGCCACAGCAATTTTTGGGAGTGATTGATAAAAAAAAATAATTAGCATAATTAGATAGGCATTTTATAGTTATTTACAAATGTGAAAGTCTTGCATACTCTAGTGGGAGCAATAGTGTATAATAGTGCATCAAGTATGCAGTTCTTTCCAAGTCCAAATAATTGTAATAACAACTTTGCCAAAATGTGGAGTTAAGCCCCCTGATTGAAAATATCGAGGTCCAAGACGTTTTACAGACAGCCTTCTGCCTGCCAGACGCTATAAGAATAGGCTACTTCTTGCACTAAGAAAGCCAGCTTCAAAACGTCTTGGACCTCAGGGCACTTAGCTCTTCATTTTGAAGTTATGCAAAATTTTGTATCCCAATAATTTAGACTTTGGAAAGAACTGCATATGCATACTTGATGCACTATTGCGCCCACTTGAGTATGCAAGACGTTCACATTTATAAATAACTATAAAAGGCCTATCTAATTATGCTAGTTATTTTTTGTTATCAATCACACCCAAAAATTGCTGTGGGCTCTCAGTCTATATGAACTTCAGTTCTGTTGAACGTAGATTAATTAAATTGTTTTCTCTTTCTATCTGAATCAAAGAAAAAACAATCAAGGAAAGTTTGCTTTGCTTCAGTCGTGATCTGTGACAGGAAAAAAATTAAAAAATGAAAATAAATTTTATTTTCAAATGTTTGAAATGGTTGTTGAACTGAGGTTTAAATGGCAGAATAGTGTCGTTTAACTAAAACTGCAGAATGAACTCTGTTCAAGGTTTAATTGAATCTGTAAAACCAAATTTGTTGTTGAACTGACGTTTAAACTAAAATTGGAGTTTAAACACCCACAGCCTTATTTATTATTTTTCACTTATACTGGGTTCAACCTTGGAATAGTTAAACCGAGCAACAAATCCTTATTTAAAATAACCGTATTAGCTACGGCTTGCTTATGTCAAATATACTGGACAAAAAAGTCACCAATCTAAAACTGTGGTTATTATACACGTAAAGTAAACCCCAGCTAATTTCCATTATTATTTATTTTATTATCATTGTATGCATATTGGAAATTGAATACATTTAAAATTGGATTGTATAAAGTTCAAATCCAATAAATGAATGTACCAACCACATTGCGTTCCCAACACCGTTAGAGCGTTTGGAAAATATAAATAATTTATTAATGCAAAATATCTATCCTTTTTGTCTTAGTAAGAAACGAAAAAAAAATTGCTTACACTCCTTTTTGTAAATTTCACAAGATGTCATCTCAAAATGACATTTAGATACTAAAACGGCGTTAAACCTCCTATGAACCAGTTTTAGCTTATTCCACCGCTATTCCTCGTGCATTTTCATTATAAATAAGGTTTTCAGGATTAGAGCCGTTGTAAAGTCCAAGTAACTTTACTCCGTCGCTAAAACGAGTTAGTAAATAAGGCTGAACCTGTGAAACTGGGGATAATTGTTCAGGAGGGCTTCAAAAACAACATAGAGCACTCCGAAAACGCTTTATATAAAATCTATAGTTCTCTTAGGCTAGGCGCGCACATTCAATTTTTAGTTGTGCAACTGTTTGGTTCGAGCAACTAAAAAGTTTGTGTTTTGACACAAACTAAACGATTGCCTAAAATGAGTTCGCTATTTTGTGCAACATATAATTATATGCACCTGCGCGGACATTCAACCAAATAGTTCATCTGTTTTCTACAAGCAACCATTTGTATATAAAATCTATAGTACTCTTATGAAGAGGAACGAACGGCGCTCCGCCTGTTGAGCGTTTTCCCCAACTTTTCTCGTAGAGTTGTGGAGAGCAAGGACAGTCGAGAATCAGGAAGAGGTAATAATATTTTCGGTAAAAGCAAAACGAAGGTGCAGAACAAAGCGACAACAAGAAAGCTATTTTCTGTTTTCTTTTTATTATTTTTCTATACAAATAAGTATGAGAAGGCTTTTTTGCTTTACGCATTGAGAAAAAACGGTATATTGATGGAATGGGGGCATGATTTTTTTCGTTCGCCTTGACGTATGTATGTTGGAGCAAATGTAGGATTTTTATTCAAATACACGAACTTTTAATTGGTTACGACTCAGAATTTTAAAAGGAGAATTTTTAGAATTAGAATTTTTAGAAGTAGAATTTTTAAATACAGAATATTGGGAAATAAAATTTTGAAATACAGAAAAATTATATTAAAAGCTAAAATTTTGTGAAGTAGAATTTTGAAATGCAGAATTTTGGGAAATAAAATTTTTAAATGCAGAAAACTTTATAAGTAAAATTTTGAAAAAGGTATTTTGAGAAGTAGAATTTTGAAATGCAGAAAACTTAATAAAGAAAATTTTGAAAAAGGAATTTCCAGAAGTAGAATTTTTAAATGCAGAATTTTTAGAAGTATACAATTTTAAAATGCATTTTTGAAAAGTAGAATTCCAAACGCAGAATATTGAAAAATAAAATTTTGAGAAGCAGAATTTTCAAAAAAAGGATTTTGACCTAAACCAATTGATTGTATGTGATATTTCGACGCAAATAAATATGTAAGTACAGTCGACTCCCTCTAAGTCGAACTTTCACGGGATATCAAAACTAGTTCGAGTTAGAGGGAGTTTTAGAAAAATTCGAGTTAGAGAGAGTTTTTTTTTGTAATGATTTATTGAATTAAATAACAAGTAAAATAAATAAATAAACCTAAGCTTCTTGCTTTTATCGCTCATTAATCTATAATTATGTATTATAAAAAATATTTTTTAAACTTAATTATTTTAAAAAAATTGTAATTTTAGACATCACAGTCGCCGTGTCATCAGTGATCGCTTTTTTTAAAAAAAAGATTCTATTTTAAATAAGCAATTTTGAATTTCTTCTTTCATTTCAATTGCAGATTGCAATGTACCAATTGCATTTTCAATTTAATTTTTCTCTGGTATTTCAAAGTCTATTATTTCAGCTTAATCTTCTGCTTCAGCTCCATTTTTACCGTCATTAGTATCATCAGCATCTGCTTCCAAAATTGACTCGTTATCAGGTATTTCAGTGGCTACGATGCCGTCGTCGACTTCAACATAGTAACATGAGCTTCTGTTAGCTTTTCCCAGATTATCTCGATTTCTTGGGTGTTTTCGTTGTTACATCTATGTAAGTTAAGCGGAATGTCATCTTCGTCATCCCACGTCTCAGACTTAAATTCGGCCTTTTTGGAGTATCGTCCCCATGCCTTTAGGATTTCGCGCACACAATCGAGAAGTGATATTATGCTCTTTTTTACTTTCAAATTTTGTATTATACCCATGTCAATTGGCTAAACTATTGAGGTCATATTTTGGGGGAAATACTCAAGCTTTATAAACTTTAATTTATCCTTAACTTGTTTTGGGTGAGCTGGGCAGTTATCGATAATGAATAGGTAATACTCTGCGCTTTGATCTTCCAAATTTAGAATCAAGTTTCAAAAGCCAACTTGTGAAAAGGTCTGATGTCATCCAAGAACGATGGTTTGCTACATAGTCCACCGGCAAAGTTTTAATTTTATTGAAACGAGGATTTTTGCTTTTCCCTATAACCAGAAGCCTTAGCTTTTCCGACGACCTCTGAGATCTGTTGTTTTACTGCTTTCAAATAAAGCACAAAATGTTTGGAAGTTGGAATGGAATGGATCCAACCAACAAATGCTTTTTTTATTGACTTGCAATTTTTTTTTATGAATATCTTTTTAGGAAGAGATTTTTGTGTTTGATAATATTGTAAATTGCAGGTATAGCAGCGCAGCACACTGACATGACGGTGATGACGCAGGCGATGCAACATAGGGAATAAAAGAATTAGAGTGCATGCTTTTCATAAGAATTACAAACAATAACCAGTTGCGATTTGAGAGATTTTTTTTGATTTGTTTTTTTTTCGGCAAAAGAAAAAAATTCGACTTAGAGGGAAAGAAAATAGGTCAATAATCAAGAGAATGTGTTCGAGTTAGAGGGAACTTCGACTTAGAGGGAGTTCGACTTAGAGGATAGTTTTTGTATGGAAAATTGAGGGGAATGCAAAAATACGGCTAAAAAGTTCGAGTTAGAGGGAACTTCGACTTAGAGGGAGTTCGACTTAGAGGGAGTCGACTGTATTTTCATTATACAGGGTGATTGGCATAAGGTGTGACAAAAACCTAGGGCGTGTAGGTTGGACTTAGACAAGAAAAAAATCGTATGGGAGGGGGGGTCTATTTCCCCCCGTTTAGGGGGGAGGGGCATTTTAATTAAAAATCACTTAAAACAGAAAAAAAATTATTAAAAAATAACGGTGATACCTACAGAGTAATGCTATAGCATTTTGAAAAGCCAGAAATACATTCTTTAATTTTGTTTTCAAATAAAGTTGTTCGATTGAATAGTTTTTGAAAAATTAATTTTCAAAATCAAAATTTTGAAAAAAAAAATGAAAATTTTTATTTTAGTTTTTACGTTTTTGGATTCTTAGGTGAATTTACGTGTGAAAGGATTTACTTTCTTTTTATTTTTTTTTTTAATTATCCCTATAAGACCGGCATACAATAATGTGACAAAGTACTGGATTAACCATATTTCACACATTTTTTCATTGAAAACACCTGCGTGAGAGCATTGGATTAATATTGACCTGCGAATGTTTTTTAAATAATGCAACGTTACACGCCCTAACTAGTGACAGAAAAATGCAATTGCGAAATAAGAACAAAAATGTTCCTGAATCTTGAAATCAATTAAAATAAGAAATACATGCATATTTAGATAAAATACATAATTGCTGTTTATTTAAATTTTTAACTAAAGCTTATTACAAAAAAATTTTTGATATGATCCCCATTTCGTAGTTACTACGAGACCTTCTGCTCGATTTGAATGACAACGTTCCCTTGGCCACAGCAGACAATTTAATATACCAGCAAGATGGAGCTCCAGCACACTACAGCCGCAATGTAAGGAACTGGCTTGATGAACATTTTAGTGACCATTGGATTGGAAGAGGAGGTCCAATAGAATGGCCGCCTAGATCGCCAGATTTAACTCCGTTAGATTTTTATGCTTGAGGATTCATGAAGAACTATGTGTACGAAGTGGAAATAGAATCTTTGGAACAACTGAAATAATGAATTGAAGTGGCTGGAGTCAAATTACAGGAAAATTTATCAAGTATAAATTTATGTGCAGCAATAAGAAGGCGCTATAATCTTTGCTTTCTGCAAAATGGGGATCA
Source organism: Chrysotoxum bicinctum (assembly GCA_911387755.1). Classification (NCBI taxonomy): domain Eukaryota; kingdom Metazoa; phylum Arthropoda; class Insecta; order Diptera; family Syrphidae; genus Chrysotoxum; species Chrysotoxum bicinctum. The sequence goes on along the minus strand of OU426988.1, from coordinate 2,436,726 downwards.
TATCGAAAATTGTTTGTAATAAGCTTTAGTTAAAAATTTAAATAAACAGCAATTATGTATTTTATCTAAATATGCATGTATTTCTTATTTTAATTGATTTCAAGATTCAGGAACATTTTTGTTCTTATTTCGCAATTGCATTTTTCTGTCACTAGTTAAGGCGTGTAACGTTGCATTATTTAAAAAACATTCGCAGGTCAATTTTAATCCAATGCTCTCACGCAGGTATTTTCAATGAAAAAATGTGTGAAATATGGTTAATCCAGTACTTTGTCACATTATTGTATGCCGGTCTTATAGGGATAATTAAAAAAAAAAAAAAAAAAAAGTAAATCCTTTCACACGTAAATTCACCTAAGAATCCAAAAACGTAAAAACTAAAATAAAAGGCTTTTCTTAGAACAAAAGTAGTTTTTGTTATTTTTGATTTTCTCAAAAACTACAAAACATTATGACATCCGGTTTTTTGTGTTTGATCAAAAACTAATATGAGCATTGAATGTTGAATAAAAAAATAATACTTAATTACGTAAAATTTTGAAAAAAATTTGTTTAAAAAAAAAATTTTCATTTTTTTTTCAAAATTTTGATTTTGAAAATTAATTTTTCAAAAACTATTCACTCGAACAACTTTATTTGAAAACAAAATTAAAGAATGTATTTCTGGCTTTTCAAAATGCCATAGCATTACTTTGTAGGTATCACCGTTATTTTTTAATAATTTTTTTTCTGTTTTAAGTGATTTTTTTCTTAAATTGCCCCTCCCGCCTAAACGGGGGGAAATAGACCCCCCCCTTCCATACGATTTTTTTCTTGTCTATGTCCAACCTACACGCCCTAGCTTTTTGTCACACCTTATGCCAATCACCCTGTATAAGTAGGTACCTACACCTCATATTAATAAATGAGTAGGATAGAATTTTCGAAATATGTAACTTTTTTTCAAAAATAAATGTTTGTTGGTAAAATCTTCAAATTGCTATAATATTTTTTATGTATGGGCTTTTCTTATCTTCTAATTAAAACAATTCCATATTTGAATCTTACGTTTTTTAATATAAATTCAAATAAAATAACAAAATAAAGAAAATTCTTGAAAGGGTCAATGCGACAAAAAAAACTAGGTACATATGTATGTAGGTATCTCACATTATTATTTTTCCAAAACTCAAATGAAAATATCCAAAACATCAAAAATGCATGAATTAATTTTTCATTACGTATACATAGATACATGCATATTTCAAATTACAAAATGCGTTTATTAATGTTCTTTTCGATTTAATTTAATTTTTATTACTTCCTCCTCACCTCCCATTCGACAAAAACAAACGCTCTAAATTGACCTTACAAAAGTTAAGGTATTATTTTCGCTTTTATTTTATTTGTCTCTTACTAGTTTGTCTTTTATTTCTATCATAATTTATGTCTTATTTCTATCTACAATATGCCTGCTTGTTTTTGTATAGGAAGATAATTTAATCAAATTGAAACTTTGCAAATATCAAGGCCACCAACAGATCTCCTTTAAGTGAGCCATTGTTTTCAATTATGAGGTCCCATTGCTCATAATCATCCAAATCACATTCGGACTGCACATCATCTACACCCAGTTGATAGATCCATCCCCGTTCGGCACGTATTATTTCTGGACATGTTATACGTATTGTCAGTACCTTATCGCCGTAAGTTTCCCTGAAGTATTTCACATCATTTTTTCGCCTGATATCGCTAACGATAACAATTTCGTGGTCAGCTGTTTATACAATTAAAATTATATACGATAAATACCTAGTTTGAGATTGTTTTATGAGAATACAAACCATTCGCCATTGCACTTCTACAAAAGAAGCCATAATCTTCGACTCGAACTTTGTCACTCCATTCAATCATTTCTTTTCGATATTTCTCTTTATATGGCCCATCGCTTAGCAATTGTTCGAGATCTAGATTCAGTTTCTTTGCCCATTCGGTTTTGATTGGACAAGAGATTCTTATAATTTGGCTACGTTCACCCAATCTGAATTTTAAAATCTATCGAGATTTGTATTTATCTACAGAAGATGATTGATTCAATCAAACCTTTTATTCAATTGTTCAGCAAGGTAATCCTTGCCGCACTTTCGTTTTCCACTGAGCAAAATTATATACTTGGCATTTGCCATTTCGAAGCAATACTAAAGAAAAAAATAATGTAGATATCCAAGATTGAACTTTCTCCAGATCACACGTCACTCTAATTCTGATGGTATGCATGCAATGACGATGAGGTGGGGTCTGGCTGGATTGCCTGGAAGGTGGACATAGTGAGGAAAAAAGTATCCATAATGTAAAGGTTAAGAAAAGATCGAAGATATTTTGGGTAAAGATTATCTATGAAGTAAAAACAATAATATTTGCATACATAATTCTATGACAATGAATGGGGTGATAACAATGTGTTTTTAAAACAAATTATTTTTCAATGAGTTGAATTGGGTTTTGTTTTGTTTCTGTTCAATATTAGATTTGAACAATTTTTTGTTGTTATGTTGACGTATGTGAAGTGGGGGTGGTTGGATTGGATGAAGAAAATTCAGAAGGGATATTTATATAGTCAGCAGTACTGCCAGGCTTAAAAATTAAATATATTTTATATATAATACCAGTATTCCTGAAATTACAGCTTTCACAGAAATTTTTAAACTGTTACGATTTTATTTAGGAAAACATATATTAGATTGTTATTAGAAGGGCCATGTTTGGTCAAGATTCAATGAAGTATTATAATTGATGCATAGTCCTTTTATTTCCATTTTTGTCTTATAACAATTTTTTTTCCAAAACTCTCGCAACGAAGTCATAAAGATTATCAAAAACTACCGCGCATCAACCAGAAATGATAAAAGGCTTCTTGTTATAATCCGCGCATCACGAAATGACAGTTCAAAATAAAATAACGCAGAGATGCGCATTAAAATCATGCGCCGTGAAATAACCGTCTTAAAGACTATTCACATGAGAGCGACCAACGACCAACGAATAAAAAAACAAATGGGATTTAAAACATATAAGCCTAAATTCTTTACAAAACCTTTACAAAAGAGTAGCAATCTAGTTTAATTTAATGTTAATTTATTAAAATTTGCGTTGTAATTGCTAAAATGAGAGAAATTTGAGAAAATAAATTAGTCGTCGCGAATTGCAATATGATTGCTACGAACTGTCAAACACTATTCGCGTCCCACATACCATCCACACTGCAACGAATGAATTGTTCGCGCGCGGCTAACCTCAAAATCATTCTAATTGTCTAAGTAAACGCCATTCGCGACGAATAAAAACAAAATATGCATGTGAATGAAATGTCAAAATGGGCGAATGTTCGTTCATTCGTCGGTCGTTGGTCGCTCTCATATGAATAGTCCTTTAGCTATAAAACGAATTAATTATCTTACAACGAGAGTACACGAGGAAGTACTAGCAAGTAAATCTCAATAAACATACAAGTTCTGGCTAGTAGCCAGTAGTAGCAAATAGCTTGTCAGCTGCCCTTGTAAAATAAATTATTGAATTAATTTATTGTTCGTGTTATGTTCACATTCATAAACAAATATTTTTTTTTCAGTGGTGTTCAAGTAAAATCAGTAAATAACTATAAATAAAATGTTAAATTTCAAAACTACCAGGCAACTTGCTCGCCAATTGCCGTTGTGCATACGTCACAAGAATTATACAACTTGATAGCCAGTTTTTGTCTGTGGGGTCTCGGGGTTGTAATCGGCCCTCACCTATTTATGAACTTTAGTTTTGCAAATTATAAATAAAAAGTATTTTTAAATGAAATTTTGTTTGACAGCTAATTTCATTTTTTGTGAAGTTTCTGTCTTTTGACATTTTTATGAATCAAAGTTTGGCAAAGATTTTAAAATGGGTCTGTCCATTAGTTGTTCACATTTTTTTCATTCTTATTTCGTTAAAATTTAGTCGAAATTAACTCATTTAAAAAATTTGAATTTTTAGGGGATTTGAATCGTATTTCGAATTTTTAAACGAACCTAACTCATTTATCCAATGTAGTAAGTAATCAAATTATACGCAATTCACATGTTAAGCTCATGCTGTCTGTAATTGTTTTTCAACTGAACTGCCTCTTGCCGAAGTGATGAATCCTCCAAGAGTTTCTCTTGCCACTTGCTTCTGGACAAAGCAGAGTGAACTCGGCAGAAAATTGTATACCTCCCATTCCTGCCGACAACTCTTATTCAAGAATGGTTGAGAGTTGCATCTTTAATCTAATAATGGTTGATTGAATTGTGGTTGTGTGTTAGGCATTATCGTATGAGGTTACACCAGCTGGCAAAATAATGGTGCAACTAGTCTTGGATTATTGTAAAAGTGAATACTATTAATCAAAAACTCCCTTATAATGGGATCGGAATTTGCCTACATGGTAATGCTGAAAAACTAAACGAAGCAAATAATGGCACGTTACCAAAAAACCGAATACGTGTAACTTGTTGTCAGTGGAATTTGTCCAAGTATTGCTGAACTCAACGAAATTAAAATCAACACAACTAAACACTTGCACTCTTTTACACAAGTGTTTATATGTGTTAATTTGACAGTTGGCAGCAAATATATCGAAATACAAGAATTTATGAAAAATACCCAATTTTTTTTGGGGAAATTAATTCACATAACGAAAATAAAAGAGAAAGGCATATATATCGTTTGCGATGAGTTGGAGATGACGAGTAGGTTAGAAGGAAAAAGACGAAAAAATAGCGAGGAAGAAAAGTGAACGGTGGATTTTTCAACTGCTTTGCTTTTTCTCATCTACCGTACCGGGGCGAATCCACCAAAACCAAATCATTAAAGATTTTCTTTTCTTTCGTGCAGTGAATGTGACCGCGAGTGTAAGTGTAGTGTAAAAATAGTTGTGTCGTCCGAAAGTAAACTCAGCGTGTTCGGAGAGAAAACTTAGATTAATATTTCTTTAAGTTAAATTACCCAAAATAAAAATACAAAATGGGAAGTAAGTAAACGATTATCACATTTTTGTAATTTTCATAAAAATGGAAAAATTGAAGTATATAGTTCCTCTGCCTATCTATCTACCTGCCCTCCTGATAAACACACTTGCTTACGTATACAGTTTATTTTGGGTTGGATAGATTTGGATCACTAACTAATTGGAATTCAATATTGTAGCAGTATTTATGTGTTTTCCAAATATCCCTCAACTATCCTTTAAAAAAAAAAGTAGTTTTATGTTACTAATTTTTGATTTGTCTTGTTTGCAGTTAAATTCCTAGAGGTTATCAAACCATTCTGCAGTATACTGCCGGAAATCGCCAAACCCGAGCGAAAGGTAAGTGTAAAACAATCTGAAATTATTTTCCTTTACCATAATCTCTAGGAGTGGGTAGAATTAAATAAAAGAAATTCATATGCAGAACTCTGGTGTTGCTGGCCAATTGCTTGAGTGTGTCTTCTTAAGATTCAGTAATTTGTTTTTGATTCAATGATTTTGTTTTGCTAATGAGTTAACAAATATGCAATTAAATTAGGTTCATTCATGTCCTCATGAAAATTGGAAATATTGTCTATATTTGTGATTAAAGTTCTTTCCATCCGCTCTGGGAAAACAACTTGCTACGTTTCATTCGCTGCAGGGTTGCCATGTTCGAATCCCAAAATGATGACAAGACACATCTACACTAATGAAAAACCCTAGAGAGAAGATCGAAGTTTTTGTTTCAATCAATTCTTTCTTTGTCTTTCGCATTGCCAACCATCCGAATGGTAAACGTCTTCTCTGGCAGATACTTTCACCAAAAGATCGTTTTTTTCGGCTTCGATTTAAATTTATTTTATGAATAGAAGTCCTCAAAATTTTGATCACAAATGTGTATTTAATGTATGTTGATGTTTTATCTACCCTCAGGAATTTATTTGGTTTCTTTAATGATCTTTGCATAAGAAGGTGAACTTAAGCATTCATAGAATATAGGTCAAGCGGTAAGGCGAAGTAATGGTTTTAGCTGAATTGTGTACCTCTATTTAACCTTGTTATTTTTTTGGCAAATTAAGTGCGTTAAATTGCAATAAGCTGTGCACTGGTAAATATCGAAAAAATCCACGTCACAATTTTCAACTTTTCGTAAAAGAAACAGCAACTGTATAAATACATCCACTGAGATTTTCGCTAGACCTTGAATTTCATAAAACACATCAATATTCAATATATTAAGAATATACCTACCTATGTACGTTTAAGGATAACATTTTTTACTCATGGCAAACAAAAAATCACGTAACAAGTAAAAAAGGATTTATTTAATTATCAAAGTTTGTTTGGTTTTGAGAGCAATAACTATCTAATTGTTCATAATGGTCGTCATTGAAAAAAAAACTCGTAGTACCATTTTTACTTGCGATATAGGTACCTACTAAAGGGCAAGTTCTGCATTTGGAAAAAAATCGAACTCGAGATTTTTTTGATATACGATTTGTATTTTTTTAGGAATTTTTAACTGACATTTAAATATACATAATAAAAGTTTTTTTGAGTGAGGAATAAGTCAGATCAGAACCTAACAGAAACGTCAGACAAGTTGGGACAGTCAGCTGCCTGACAAATAATTATACATTTCTAATACAATACATTATTAAAGTATGTACAGTTAAAATACATTTAAAAATAAAACAAAAAGTGAACACTTTTCGTTGTTGAAAGCTTAATATTCATATGTATGTACATAAATACTTATTAATTCTCATTTTGAGATTTCAATATTGATTCGAGGAGTTTTTCGGAGCTCTTCAGTTCGTTCGCTGCATCAAGATTCTCCTTCTTTACTGCGGTTTTTGGCGGCTCTCGTCCACACATTGCTCCCTACACTTACGATTGATGATGATGATAATTTTTCTGTTTACTTTTTTGTCCTACATTTTGACAGTTTTTACAAAACTGTTCTAAGTTGTTATACCTAAAAAGTAAGATCAGCAAATCCTGTTCAAAACTGTTCGGAAGACACTTACTGGACAGCAAAGAGAACAGTTTGGAACATAAAATTTCTCTTGAACAGCAAAAAGTTGCACTTTACTGTTCCAAACTGTTCGGAAGAGCCTCGTTGAATAAAGCATTAATCTAAAATGCAACCTAAATTCTGAAAACTGAAAAAATAGGTCGATATAAAAGTGTACCTACATAAATAGAAAAGAGATGTCTAGAATGCGACTCGAAACGCCTCTTATTTAGCAGTCAAGCACTACAGTCACTGTTAGGATTTTTCTTGTTAAATTTAAAAATAGATAAAGCTTTTACTACGGGATGATCTATGGAGTCTCTGATCCGTGAATACAAGCAAACAGTTTTCGAATTCTAGCGTGTCTCGCAAAATTAACATTGCCATTACATTCAAGTACATGATTAAAGCTTGTTGGTTTTTTATGTGCGTGAGATTGTATAGGTACTTACGGCTTTTATTTTGGCAAATGATTCACGACTACGTATTATTATGTTTATGCTTCTCTCTAGACCGTGTAGTTTTTATTTCTTCATAAATTTGTTTTTGATTGAAATCGAGAGAACCGATTTTTGTGTATATAGACAAACAGTATAAATGGAAGGAAAACGACCACATTATTTGTCTTATTTATAAATGTTATTTAATTTGAGAGTGCTGTTCAAGTTCAAAAAAGTTATTAATCTTAATCTTATTTAGACACTGGTTAAGCCTTCACTAAATTGCCATTTAATTCAATTCTATACAGCATATTTTTCAGTCTAAGAAAATCTAATAAATACAAACGTGTGTTTAAATTTGTACCTAAATATTTAGGTTTTGCAACAGTCAACCTGGTCTGAGTTTTAAAAATCTTAAATTAAGTCACATATATTTGATGTGCAGAAGTTCCTGAAGGTCTTAGTTGCGAAATTCAAAACCCATTATAAAACATTCAGTGAGTAATGATCTGCATTTTCTAAGTAAACACCCTAATGAAATTACCTGTTGTCATTTTTATATGAAATTTTAAGACTGTTTTCTTATTTTGTTTTCCATTGGTCAACATAACATAAACTTAGTTAATCATGTCAATGTAGAACAGATGCTAACATAATTCCTTTTTTTTGTTATTCAATGCAATTTGTCAAACTAACGTAATGCAACATAAAAATTAAGAAGTTTTTGGGATTTCTTTTGTCTCGAGTTTTAATTACGAGTTAATCTATTATGAGTGAATTGATTCAACAGCGAAAAACAAATCAAAATACGAAAAAACACACAAAAATAAAATCTTTAAATGTTCAGTAGAGAAGACACTCGGCAAAAATATTTCCACTGAATTCGAATCGAATTGTAAAATCGCAACAAAATGTTCCCACACTAAATTGATTATTCCATTTCTTTTACTTTAAACTATCTTACTTTAGATCCAATTCAGGGAAAAGGTGCTATGGACCGCTATAACACTCTTCATCTTCCTTGTCTGCTGTCAAATTCCTCTATTCGGTATCATGAGCTCAGACTCAGCAGATCCCTTCTACTGGATTCGTGTTATTCTGGCTTCGAATCGTGGTACTCTGATGGAATTGGGTATTTCACCAATTGTCACATCCGGATTAATCATGCAGTTGTTGGCGGGTGCTAAGATCATTGAAGTCGGTGATACACCCAAAGACCGTGCCCTCTTCAATGGAGCGCAAAAACTCTTTGGTATGGTCATCACCATTGGCCAAGCTATTGTTTACGTTATGACTGGAATGTATGGAGATCCATCGGAAATTGGAGCTGGTGTCTGTTTGTTGATTATAATTCAGTTGTTCGCTGCCGGTTTGATTGTTTTGCTGTTGGATGAACTTTTGCAAAAGGGATACGGTTTGGGATCGGGTATTTCACTGTTCATTGCCACAAATATTTGTGAGACAATTGTATGGAAGGCATTCTCACCGACTACAGTGACAACGGGTCGTGGTACCGAATTTGAAGGAGCCGTAATTGCTCTGTTCCACCTGATGGCTACCAGGAATGACAAAGTTCGTGCTTTGAGGGAAGCTTTCTATCGGCAAAATTTGCCCAACTTGATGAATTTATTGGCTACCGTTCTTGTCTTCGCCGTGGTCATATACTTCCAAGGATTCCGAGTTGATCTACCAATCAAGTCTGCACGTTACCGTGGTCAATACAGCAGCTACCCAATTAAATTGTTCTACACATCGAACATTCCTATTATTTTGCAATCGGCGCTTGTTTCTAACTTGTACGTGATCTCACAGATGTTGGCTGTTAAATTCCATGGAAATGTCTTTATTAACTTACTCGGAGTGTGGGCTGATGTTGGAGGTGGCGGCCCAGCCAGGTCGTATCCAATCGGTGGATTGTGCTATTACCTCTCACCACCCGAGAGTGTGGGGCACATTCTGCAAGACCCCATTCATGCGATATTGTACATCGTATTTATGTTGGGATCATGTGCGTTCTTCTCCAAGACGTGGATTGATGTGTCTGGAAGCTCTGCCAAAGATGTAAGGATAAAAATAATTGTGTTTCCTTATTGCATTTGGTAAATAATATTTTCTTTTTGATTTTAGGTTGCTAAACAATTGAAAGAACAGCACATGGTAATGCGCGGTCATCGTGAGAACTCAATGATCCACGAATTGAATCGCTACATTCCCACAGCGGCTGCCTTTGGTGGTTTGTGTATTGGCGCTTTATCAGTGTTAGCTGATTTCCTCGGCGCCATTGGTTCAGGAACTGGTATTCTGTTGGCCGTAACAATCATCTATCAATACTTCGAAATCTTCGTAAAGGAGCAATCTGAAATGGGTGGCATGGGCACGTTGCTATTCTAAGAATATCAACAACAAACATACAAAACAAAAAAGAGAGAGAGAGACAGTTATGTGCCACTCGCCCCCTTTTAGACCTAATTTTGTAGGTTTCCTAAGTTAATTAAGTAATAATTAATTCTTTTTTTAATAATTATAGTTTTTTTTGTATTCTTTGTGAGATTCATTTTGAAATATTTAATGAATGAATGATAATAACTAAAAACAAGAAAAAAATAATAATATTTGATTACAGAAAAATGAAAAACATAAAACAACAAAAGAAACTTAAAATAAAGAGAAAATGAAAAATCTTTTTAAACAAAAAAATCGAAAAACGTAATTGTAATTGTTGTTTTATTTAGTTAAGTTAAGGAAGTTAAGAATGCCTGGTAATTAAATTTAATTACCAGTTGTCCCATTTTTCTTGATTCTTGGAAGTAATTAAGAAATGCTAGATATGCATGTCTTACTCAAAAAAGTTTAATGCCTTTATTGCCAGTGCCGGTTATAAACAACTTTTATCAAAAATCGATCGTCGAAAATTCAAGATATCTGAAATTGATCTTGTATCAGATACCATAAGCAATAAGGCTCTAGTTTTTTTTTAAATGATCAATAGGTATTTTGTTAGAGGAAATCAGGTAATTACTTCAAAAAATATCTGTTGATGGTAAAAAAATAATTTGAACATAAATTGAGTAAAAGAAGAAGAGTAAATGATTTATATTCCTCGAAGAAACAGATTCCACGGGTATGATACATACATATAATCCAAGGTGAGTGGATTTACTTTTTGGTACCAAGACTTACAATCAGCCCTATCACGAATTCCATCGTCATCGGAAATTTTTACGAATACCGAAAAAAGCTATCACCAAATACGTTCGTAATGACAATTTGTATGAGATTTTCCACTACGATGGATTTTGTGATAGTTTTTTTCGGGATTCGTAACAATTTTCCGATAACGATGGAATTCGTGATAGGGCTGAATATTTTCGAGCAATGCGATTTCGCACACCGATGTCACTCGTTAATGACAACGAAGTAAGGCAACGTTTCTAATCGAATTCCATAATCCATTGCACTGGAATTATTCATAGACATTAATTCTAAGAAACCATTTTGTTAATCAGGGCAGGAATCGGTTAAGCTTAATGAACCTTGATTATCAACTATTTAACTGCTTTGAGTAAAGTCAATGCCGAAAAACATTATCACTTGGTTGTAGTTTGGCGGTCTACGATTTCGTAATATAAAATTCGTGAACGTTTTTATTCCTTGACATCCTTAAAAAACCATCGTAAAAGAACACGATATTAAATAAAGACTTAATTACAATTTTGACAGGTTTTTATTTCGGGCATTATTTGTTTCGCGATAGCTCCACCATTAAGCCTTAGAATAACTCCTGTACTCCACAGTTCATCATTTGAAATTCAGTTTTTAATTTCAGAAATCAATTAGTTTTCGGAAAATTTGATCTATAAACTACCAATTAATTACTAATTGTTGCTCACTTAAATGATTATTTATTCATACTTATTAATTTCTTACAAAAATAATGGACCTGCATTCCTTTTCTCTTTCTTAGAATTTCGTAAAAATAATAATAGATTCACATTTAAAACGATTGACTCTAAATAAGTCATGCAATGACGAGTGAAAGGGATGGACAAACTTTTTTAATGAGTAGGAAAGAGATAGGATAAAAATATATTTTTGAAACTTATAAACAGACGAGTTCTTATGTGTTTATAATTATTGCGTGGAGTCTACCTGACATCAATGCGATTAAGTCAACTCAAGTGAAAGATAATCAGTTCGCGATGAGTATAAAAATCACGCTCGTTTGAAACAGTCATTCTACTTTTACCTTTCACTTTTTTCGACAACTTAATATTTAATATATTGTAGATGCTTTGCATTAAAGTAAATTGATTTTAGTTGATATTTTCAATCAAATATTCCAACTTGAAAGTTAATTACAAAAAAGATTTCCAATTTTATATTTTTTATATATCACATTTTTGTATCACAAGTAATTAAGTTAGTTTTTTTTAAATAATAAAATAAAATTAATTCTTTATTCCTACTGTACATTGATAACTGAACTGACTACATCGTTCGTTGAATACTACCAGTGTTTTCGTTAAGTTTTTTGTAAGTGAAGAAAAAGAAATGTTTGACTGCTGTCAAAAATAATTTCGAAAGAAAAATATTTTTCCTGCTTTGCTATTGCATTTCTTTCTGCAGAGAAATACATATTTTTATCTAATTTCTACCAAAAAACCCTTTCCAACATATGGCTCTGAATAAATTAAATTAATTTAAGCTCAAAGTAGTAACGGATTGAAGTGAATTTGTAAAAGAACGTGAAGAAAAAGCTTATCCGATGGATACTGAAGATGTATCCACCAAGCGAGGACGTGGACGCGGTCGTGGTGCCAGAGCTCGTGGACGAGGTCGTGGCCGTGGACGAGGTCGAGGTAAGAAAGTAGCAGTTGTTGTATCGTCTGAGGATGAGATAACCCTCGATCGTTCGTTGGAAGCAACGATACCCGCAGTTCCGCCTCCCGTGAACGAAGCAACAAAAAAGGCCGACATTGTTGAGCCGGTAATGGCAATGGAAATTGACGACGCCGCTGCTAATACAGCCACCACCAACAAGGATGTAAATAAAGAAAACGAACCTGTTGTGCAGGTTCCAATACCGCCGGAAGACTCTGTGGTACCCGTTGCTGTCGTCGAAGAAGTCCAACCCATTATTCCACCAACAAGTAAGTCAAATACTATTAATTTTTAGGATAAATACTAACGTCGGAGAATTTACAGTTGATATGGAAGCCGATATATCGCAACTAGAAGCTCCAACCTTCACCACAATCTCTCGTGGACCACCTGAGCCAATGCTGCGTTTGAAGTGGGACCACAAAGTCTCACTGATTGGCGAAAAAGTTCTCAATCCCATGATTCACTGCTGCGACCAGTGTGACAAGCCAATTTTGCTATATGGTCGAATGATTCCGTGCAAACATATCTTTTGCTTGAAGTGCGCCCGTGCTGAACCCGTGAAGATCTGTCCGCGTTGCAAGGACAAAGTTGTGCGAGTAGAACAAAGCGGTTTAGGGACGGTTTTCATGTGTACACATGGTGGCAGTCGCTATGGAAACACCGGATGCAGGCGAACATATCTATCACAGGTTTGTCTTTTTTAGGTTTAGCATTGTTAGGGTATGATCACTCATGTTGTTTATTTTTGTCTTTATAGCGGGATCTACAAGCGCACATAAATCATCGCCATGTAACACAGCTTCTAGGTGGAATCACTGATCCCCTGGCTCTGAAAACAATAGATGTCCTTAAGAATCTACCTCTTCAGCGAAAGATATCCGAAGGTTCTGCCAATCCTCCGGTACCGACTTCATCTATTCTCTCAAACCGACCTCAAATCCGACCGACACCAATAACATCTTCCAATCTCACCCAAGCGAATATCGCTCGGAACAACATGGCCAATGCTCAGGACTGTCATATTGGCAAAATGTCCCTGCACCAAACGATGAAGAAGACTCCGATTACTCAAACCCATCATCAGCCACCAGAGACAGTAGCAGATGCGTCATATTACAGCAGTGTTCTGAGTTCGTATGGAGCTCAGGCGCAGAATTTCAGCGGTTCTTCGCAGAATTATGGGCCAGTTCCAGCCCCTGGAGTGCCCCCAGTGCCTGGAGGGTCGGGTGGAGGTGGATCAGCAGCAGCACAGACTGCAGCCAGTGTGGGATTCTATAATTACGGACAGCAATACGGACAACCACAACCGCCGGCCCCAGTGCCACCTTATGCTCATGGACAATTCGATCAGGGAACGCTTCCAACGAACAATCCCACATCGCAGGCCTGGAATCAACAGCAATACTACCGGTAAATGATGTAGTAATAGTATCTAAGTTTGTAGAAATTAAAAAAAAAATAAAATCAATTTGTTTTAAATAATTTCGTAATTTTAATGTAAAACACTTTATTTAAAAAAATTGACATTCATAAAACGAAAAATTAACATGTTCCTAACTGTAGTGAAATGTTACGCTAGGGTCTCTGGAATTTTTTTCTTACTTATTTAATTATAAGACTCCCGCCCCTGAAATATCTATCTGAGTATACTGCGTCCAGATCAATCACTCTGGTATCCGCGAATGCTTCTTCTTTTAACCGAAGTCTCTGTATTCTTTACCACCTGAAACGTGCAGGCTGATATTTGCACTCACCCGATGTGCCAAAGTTAATGCATTCGACTTGTTTTCATTGTTTAAAAATAGAATTTTGCTGCCATTTCATAGGACGTTTTTTTATGAGGACATTTTACGAGGAAGCTTATAAATGTTTTGGGGAGGGAGGGAGTATTTTAACTCCAGTATAACCTGATACATGATTGGGCAATTATAATCTTCATTTCACCTACCAAAATAATGAAAATTCGTAATAATAGAAGTGAAATAGGAGTTGATGATAAATTTAAACGTAAAGTTAACTATTTGCTAAAAAAAAAGAAAAACCATGCAGTACACCTTTTATAGCTTCTGAAGTCTTTTGTCTAAAAGAATAATCGAAACTCTAAATTTGTTGTTCGAAGCTGCGACCTCATTTATATGCTCTCAAATTTATTTTAATTTTAGATAAAAACAAATAAGAATTCAACATTTTGTTTTCTTTTTCCAATAAAATAATTTTATTAACTAGAATACCAATAATTTTTGTTTTGTTAGATTTCTAATTTAATAGAACATAATACACACTTACATTGTTTTTTAATTTTAATATTTACATTATAAAGAGAATACGAATAAATTTTAGTAAAATATCTTTTTTATGTAACTTACTCTTTTTGCATATTATTTTATTGTTGTTCTTTAAAAATGTTGTAATAAATCATTTAAATTACATTTTCTAGCTATGTTTGTATAATTAAACCTTTGTGGTAGACAATTTCGTACCAAATAATTAAAAAAAGAAAATAGGATAATAAGTGATAAGTGACGCATAAACTCTGAACAAAAATTAAGACGTTATCTTTTTATCGCAATTTATTTTGACGGTGATGTTGCATCTGCATCGTCTATACTTATAAGCGTTTCGTTATGGGAAGGAGGTGAAGGTGGCGGTGGCAATGGAATAGCAATTGGTCCAGCATTCAAAAGAGCAATCGTTTCTGGTTTTGGTATTGCTACGGCATTCGAGTATGCTGAAGGTGTTGCGAGTGGTGGCGGGGGATTCACTGGCGCAGCCGGTTGCTTGTGCTGTGGATGTTGGTAAAATGATGAGGTACCACTATCGATTCCATGATGGTGATGTTGGTGCGAATGACCACTACCACCAGAGTGATGAGAATGTCCACCGGAATGACTATGTCCGGCAGAGGATGAGTGATGCGAATGACTGTGCCCATGACCATGATGATGCTTTCCTCCTCCTCCTCCACTATTCGGGGGCTGAGGATAAGACTTTGGCAAAGACGAACTCTGACGGCCCGATTCGGATGATTTCAAACGTTCACTCAAAGCTTTCAATGCAATTAATCTGAAACAAAATAATATTAAGAAAATTAAGTCAAGACAAATTTCTCATTTGTACACAAACCTTCTTCTCTCGATGTCATGTGGATCAACACCAGGCATGGATATCGATATTGACGATAGACTCGAAGTTGAAACTGTGCGTGGTGGTGCTGGAGGCTTAACCACTCCCATCTTCAAACAGCACAAATACATTGGATTGACCAATATGCTTATGAACGGCTGCATCACTATTGGGAAAAAGCTGGCAAATGTAAAGCTTTCCGAGCTATCGCCGTGGCCATTCGGATGCCACTGGTAAAATCTCAGATATACCCAAGACACTATTAGGCCAGAGCAGAACATTGCCGGATAGGTGCCTTCGAGGATGTTTACCAGCCAAGCAACCAGGGAGAACGTCAGAACTGTAAGCGGAACATTTCTGGAAAATGAAAACGACATAAAAATATCTAAATCCAAAAAAACAAAGCAAAAAAACCTATTGGTTAGCCTTCCGTAGCGAGTCTTGAAAATCAAATGATCTGGCATAATCTGCCGCACGGCCACACAAATTCCCGCCACATAGCCCGCCAATCCATGGATGTGCACATCAAAGAGGATTTCAGCATTCTTAGTGCACATATAGACAAACAAGTAATAGAAAGTTGTTAATATTGCTACCCCCAGATTTGTGATGGCAAAGAATTTAAACATTTCCATTTGACCCCAGAGGGGTTCGAGCATCTTGCCACATAGTCCGACGGTGATAACGTCCACGAGAACCTCATAGAAATGCAATTCTATGAAACAGAATGTAAATGCTGTCCATATCCAGAATTCCGAAGGAAGCATATAGCCCGGAGTGACACTGAGTATTTGGATGGCTGTCTTGGAATACGAAAGGAGATAACCACAGGTTGTGACTGCACATATTACCGTAATTACAGGCGAAGTGTTTTTCAAGAGGGCGGAGAATTGTTGCTTTAAATAGGGAACATTACGATTTAATGCCCGAGTTGTCGCCATTTTTCTTTTTCTTTTTGTTAAGTGTAATGTTGTGCACTTTTTATTTTTTAATTTATATTTTTCATCGTATGAAACGTCAACAAAATGTCAACTGCCATTGAAAAAAAATGACAAACATGAAAGAAAAATATAGGTATGTGTCTTATAAACGTCGAATATTCTATGTTTGGGTTCGTTCAGCCAAATCAGCTGATGAGCTTGTTTACAGTTAGAGTACAGTTATAAGTAAAAATATAAAGTGAATTTAACTAGCGTAAAAAACTGAAAACTGTAATATGTGTGAAGTGTGATTGTGTCGTGTCGGGTAGTGCAAGTGATCAGGTGAAATTAGATCAAAATAAAATCAAGTTGATAATGTGAATAAAAGCATCAAAATTATTTGCCGTTTCCGGTAAGTGTTTTACATATTTTAGTTCAATAAGGTACAAAAGAGGAGGCCGTTAGAAGTTGCTAAGGTCAAAGTTTTCGGACCCCTATTAGACGATCGAAAATCTATCCAGATTGGTTTGTGGTGTTGTAATCCGTTTTGAGATGACAACTGATGCAAAAAATCTGTATCTCAAAGTTTTGGGTAACCAAACATCCTATGTTCCCTTTTATCCAATGGCTCTATACTTAAATAAGTGTAAAAAAAGAAAAGCATTCGCATAAAAATCGGCTCTAAAGATTAAATTGCAAATCAAGCACGGTCATTTCACAAGCAAAACAAATCCGTACAGCTTTAATTAAGCAGGCTCGGCATAAATCCTCGTATCAAACCCTCCTAGTGGGTGCCGGGCGGTAATGATCACCACAGAAATCTTGTGCGTTGTCAAGATGGGGATCAGCTAAGGTCAGGTCGCAATGTTGTAAGGTTCCTTTACTCCTCAATAGTTCAACCCTCAACAATGCGATTTTACCATAGATACAGGTCCCTAATTTTCAGTGGTGGTGTGAGCGATTATTCATAATCCGTGCCGAAGAAATGGAAGGCTGGGGGGAAAACCAGTCACTAACGAGCTCATTCGGATGCCCTGGCCGGGTCCGTCTTAATACTTGCCTTACCCCGGTATATCGGCTCTGCCGGGGCTGACCTTTCTTTTCCGACCTACTCGTGGGACCAAAATTTTTAAAAACTATAAAATGAACAAACAAACGACAAACAATAGCGACACAACTGACAACGAAGACGAACTCTTGGCCTCTAGCCAAGAGACATTGACAGGAAGCTCTCACGGCATAGAAGCCGTTGAGATAACTTCCAAACCTTCAGGAAGCATAGCGAGTACCAGCCATAGTACTCCTTTGCTCCCTAAACCGATCAATACTGCCAAGCCATCGGGTAGCAATGCCAGCCATAGCAATGCTAATCGTGGTAAGAAGAAATCTCCTGGCGTTCTTCGAAAGAACCAGTTCCTGCATGCCTCGTTTATCCTTAGCAAGATTGCCAAGAATGAGGCGGAGGGAACTTGTCACGAGAGGGATGCCGAGGATAAAATCAAGTACCAGAAGGTTATTGACGAATACAATAACCTCCTGACAAAAAAAGAAAAAGCCGTCAAGCGAGACAGGTCTCAGGAAGAGACTTTACCTTCCCAAAAGAAGACGAAACTTGATGGCAATATAAAGAAGAAAAAAGCCACATCTCTCAGAGCGGCGCAACCGCCTACTCTAAGCGAGGTCGTCAGGGATGACCTCCAGGTAGCGGTTGTAGATGAACTCTCCACCAACAGCAAAGGTCTGCTGTCGGTGTGGAGCTCAATCGAAGCCAAGCTCTCTGAGATGGTTTTCACGTACACCCTATCTACAAGTGAAGGACCCTACCCCAGCTTCGACTCTGGGGAAATGCTCAGGGGATACAGGGTGATCAAATGCGAGGACGCGTTTTCAAGGGACTTCCTTAGAGACAGCATTGCTAAGGTCAGCAATGACTGGGAGGGCTTGAAGCTCAAGCTTATCCCAGCTAAGGAGATCCCTAGACAACCAAAGGCCCGCATCTGGTTGCCCCTCATGGGCATCAAACCGAGCGGACTGGAGCTGATCCGGGGTCTTCAGAGATTGAACCCGCTGGTCCCCATGCACGACTGGGTCGTCATCAAGGCGGAAGAAGCGCAAAAAACCAGCACTTCATATCTTCTGAGGATCACGGAAGAAAGCAGAGGGGCACTCGAGAAGGCTGATTATAAACTCCGTTTTGGCATCAGGCATGTTAAAATAAAAATCCTGCAGGATCAGGGACCAGACACCGATAAAGTGGATGAGAGCGCTAAGATCAGCGCTGTTGTCGACGGTTCGGTTGTCCTTGGCGCCGCAGGACCCTCAACCAATTAAAACGCGCTGAAGGTCATTCAGATTAATCTGAAGCACTCTAAATGTGCCTCAGATAATCTAAGAGTTTTCCTCAGTGAGGAAAACATTGACATTGGCGTTATTCAAGAACCATGGGTAAATGGCCTCAATGTAAAAGGCCTCCAAGACAACCAATACGACCTGTTATACAAAACAGTAACCCAAGAACAAGGTAATCCCAGAACTTGTATCTTAGCTAAAAAACACTTAAAAGCTTTTTTGTGTCCTAATTTTAGCACTCCGGATTTGACAGTCGTCAGGCTGGAAGATAAAGATGCAAAGGGACTACTGGTGGCATCTGGCTACTACGACCACAACCGGCAATCACCGCCTGAGGAGGTGAGGAAATTGGTTGAAGCAGCTAATCAGCAAAATACGAACCTCCTGATTGGATGCGATGCGAATGCACGGCACTCTCTCTGGGGCAGCTCTGAAATCAACGAACGAGGTGAGTCTCTTTTTGATTTTATTATTGAAAATAACCTAATTGTTTGTAACAGAGGTGACTCACCCACCTTCGTTTTTCCAAGCTCGGAAAACTACGACGGGTGGGAAGAGGTACTTGACATCACTGTTGCAAACAACTGTAATGTGGTGGTGGAAAACTGGAGAGTTTCCTCTTTAAATTCCTTCTCGGATCATAGATGGATCCTCTTCAACATAGGTTTCAAGGTAGAAACCCCCCCTCCATATAGAAATCCCAAGAGAACTGACTGGAAGAAATTCAGTCAGATCGCAAAATCCAAACTAGGCAATTTACCATTAATTAGTGTAGAATCTGTGGAAGTTCTTGAATCTAAGGTAAAGACTTTCGAGGCAGCGATTAACACTGCCTTTAAGGTCTCCTGTCCAGTTAAATACAGCCGCAAAAAGTTCCCTCCTTGGTGGAATGAAGATCTTTCTGCACTTAGAAAAATGACCAGAAAGATCTTCAACATATGTCAGAAGGAGAAATTCTATCAACCATATAAAGACTGCCTAAAAGTGTACAAGCGAGCCATAGCAGCATCTAAGAAGCTTGGCTGGAAAGAATACTGTCACTCAATAGAAGATATTAAGGATTCTGCTAGACTAAGTAAAGTTCTGTCAAAGGAACATTGCAGCCCTTCATTTCTGAGAAAAAGTGACGGTATCTGGACAGCCTCTCAAGCTGAGTCCTTGGAACTGCTTATGACAACACATTTTCCGGGTTGTGAGAATAGCTACCCCGAAACGCTTAGCACTACAAATACCATTATAGCTCATAGGGAGCAAATCAATTCTGTTATATCAGGAGATAGTATTTCATGTGCGATTAATACTTTCTCCCCCTACAAATCACCTGGCCCTGACGGCATAATCCCAGTTATGCTGCAGAAACTGCAAGACTTGGCAGTACCATGGCTAGAAATGATCTTCAAAGGTTGTCTCTATCTCAATCATGTACCCGAGTCATGGAGACATGTAAGAGTGGTCTTTATTCCGAAGGTCGGCAAACGAGGTCATGAATCCGCGAAGGACTTTAGGCCTATTAGTTTGACATCTTTTGTTTTAAAGACACTAGAGCGCATCCTTGATACTCACATCAGAGTTTTACTAGAGGGTCGTCCTCTTGATGAATCGCAACATGCATACCTAAAAGGCAAGTCTACGGAGACTGCCCTGCATGAAGTAGTGCGTACAATAGAGAAGACGATTCACTACAAAGAATATACCCTAGCAACCTTCCTGGACGTGGAGGGTGCTTTTAATAATGTCCTAACTGAATCCATTCGCGAGTCACTTGTTCACTTTGGTGTAGAAAGTTTCATATCCAAATGGATTGTATCTATGCTCAGTGACAGAAGGATCCAAGCAACGTTAGGAAACACAATTTCTACTAAGCATGTTAGTAGGGGAACTCCCCAGGGTGGTGTTCTCTCCCCTCTTCTATGGCTCTTAGTCATGGACAAAATTCTCGTCAAGCTCAGAGGTAGTGGTGTAAAAACTGTAGCGTATGCTGACGATCTGGTTTTATTGGCATCAGGTAAGTTTACCACTGTGATTAGTGAAATCACTGAATTGGCTCTGAAAAAAGTTAGCAACTGGGCCACTAGTAGTGGACTAGGAGTTAATCAGAGTAAGACGGAACTGATGCTCTTTACTACCAGGACTAAAATACCTACATTCACCCTACCTCGACTTAACGGTCAAACTCTTTCTTTATCTTCCAAAGCTAAATACCTTGGAGTTATTCTCGACCCCAAATTGAATTGGAAGGTAAATATTGAAGAACGGGTTAAGAAAGCCTGTATAGCTTTCTATGCCTGCAGAAAGACCTTTGGTAAGAAGTGGGGCCTTCAGTCGAAGATGATTTTGTGGACGTACACTGCAGTGGTACGGCCAATTTTGTCTTACGGATCGATTGTTTGGTGGCCTGCACTTAGCAAGCAATATAACGTCGGAAAACTTAAAAGGGTTCAAAGAACGGCTAGCGTCGGCACTACGGGGGCTCTCAGATCATGCCCAACAGATGCCCTGAGCGTTATCCTGAACCTTTTACCACTCGACCTTCATATAAAATACCTAGCGGCATGCAGTGCTGTAAGACTTAAAGAATCTAACTGTTGGTTCTCCAAACCCTATGGTCATGGAAACATAACAAAATTGATTCCTCCGGATATTTTCTTATCGAACACCGACTACTGCGTACCTCCTCTTGGTCCAAGCGGGGATTTCAAAGCCATTTTTCCCACCAGAGAGGATTGGAAGAATGACGTTGTCACAAAGGATTTCGATTCGATAATCTACACTGATGGATCTAAGATGGAGTGCGGTGTTGGTTCAGGAATTTTTTCCGAGTCCTTTAACATCTCCAAGTCACTCAGACTACCAGACTTTGCGAGTGTATTTCAAGCCGAAATACTAGCAATCAAGGAGGCATGCAAGTTGCTCCAATCTAACCAAAACCAATTCAGAAATATAGCTATCTGCTCAGATAGCCAGGCGGCCATTAAGGCCATTAAATCATCTACATCAACCTCAGTACTTGTCCAGCAATGTCGGGACGAACTGGCGAGTCTGAACATTGACCTCCAGGTCACTCTCATCTGGGTTCCGGGTCACAGTGACATAGAGGGTAATGAACGGGCTGACGCTTTAGCTCGGCAAGGCTCGACCTTACATAGCTCACTGGCGGAAAAAGTTAATATTCCTCTTGGTGCTATGAAGAGAAAAATCTTCTCGATTTTTCTCAATGAATCCAACCGTAGGTGGAGCAGTCTCACAAACTGTGTCATATCAAGAAAGATATGGCCTACTTACAACAACTCACGTTCCAACGATCTAATATGCAGACCCAGGCGCGACATAGCCAGGATCACAGCAATATGCACCGGGCACTGGCCCATAGGTGAACATGCAAGAAAGCTAGGCATCCCCTTCAACCCACACTGCCGTAGTTGTGGAGATCCACAAGAAAAAGAAACTGTGGTTCATTTTCTTTGCGATTGCCCCGCCTTAGCAAATTACAGGATGGCTTCCTTTGGGAAAGCCTTCCTCGATGACCCCAGCGAACTTTCGGAGAAGAAAATCAAAGATCTGATTATCTTTCTGAATGCGACAAAATGGCTTTAGTAATGCTCCGCTAAAGTATATAAAAGCCATTTTCTTCCGTACTTAATCCTTATTAGGTTGACACGAGTTTAATGGTATCAAAACGGCGCAACCCAGCGCTAATTGAGTCGCGGGCCAGCTGGCTGGCGACTACCATCTCTACCTACCTACCTACCCTTAATTAAGCAGCCACACGCAACCTACTATTCGATCTTAAATAGCGAACCCTCTACATAGTTTTTATTTATTAGCACAAAAGAAATTGTAGTGTTGAAAATTGAGTTATCTAATCAGATCAGATAAGAAATAATATGTATAGGTATATCATTTAGATGGTAAGTTTAAATTTAGAAGAAATTTTAAATCTACTATTCAACGCGAAAATAGAATTAAAAATATAAGTCTATTCTGCGTAATAACTTTTGCTTATTCTAATGGGTACAACATTTATCAAAAAGACGGAGGTTCTCCATTTAATCAATGGTTTTCTGTAAATCTTTCTCGCAAGATTTCAATACATGCCAACATTCAGCATCCATCATCCCATAACGGGTTCATGCGGCACTATCTTTTTTCAGCAAGCTGGCTAGTGCTGAAAATCCTTACTATTATTTCACGTAAGGTGAAACGCCAAGTAGGAAGTAGTTTGGCCTAACTAGAACTGGAAACTCCATCGTTCATTCTATCAAAAGAGTGTCCCGGGCAACAAAAACTCACCCTAACCCCACCCCACTTCTTGTGTCGAACAGAGTGCATAAACAATTTTTTAAGTTGTCTTTTTTACATCTATTAACCTTCAATTCTTTAAAAATAACAATAATGTCGATTCGATTACGTAGTCTGCAAATTTTTATTACAGAGGGCTGAGGCTTCTCAAATTTTATTTAAGAGACTAAAATTGCGTACCAAACAAATGTTTTCTTTTCACACCCAACATTTTTGAAGCAAATATAAAAGCGCAATCATAAATATGGCAAAAATGAGTCTGACTCCCTCCACTCGCCGAATTTGGTAATCGAATTTAATATAAATTTGTTAAAGTTCAATTGAACTAAAGAAACTGATTAATCTGTACCTAATATTATATAACCAATATAAAACAAATTAGCAACATTTTTCCCCACAATGCACCCATTTGAAACGGAAATCGCAAATCATGTTAACATAAAATGCGCGTTTGTGTTTACGGTTTAAACCATCCACTTATTATCAAGTTTATCCAAACAACGTATAAAATCCTGCTATCAGGGAAAAACATAATGCTAGAATGAATCCAAAGGAAAAAGCAATTAAACTACATAATTTCAAACTGCGTAATAAAATCCAACAATATAACGTCTTCAACTTGAGACTCCTTACAGGGGTTCTTGATAATTGTAGGTTATTTATCATATACAACGTTTAACCCTCTACTATGTATATGCCTAGGTTGGTAGGTACATACATAACGTAGAATCAGGAATATTTTCCTATATTGCACAATGCCTCCCATACCTTGCAATAGTTAAGGAGTTTATGTTGTTTTTGAGGAACGAATCAATCACAAAACATAATACAATTAAAAAACGACAATACTTACTTGTGGCTCAAATTTTCCAGCTATGAATCACTTCAAGTGCAGAAAATCTATTCAAAAAATGTTCGAAACAGATTTTAACAGTAAACAATTATTGAACAACAATCTCTCTCAGCAAAGGTCATGTTGCATAATATCACTATTTGGCAGAAACTTTGTGAGTTAATAAAGATCTTTTGTCGTTTTCTGTTGAAGATAAGATTTCAACTTTTTGGGCAAATATTTGCTCCCTTGATATGTAGGAGATTTATCAATCATTCGTTTCGAAAACTAGCCGATAAAAAATTATTTTTTTTTATTTCAGAAATACCACCTGGACTAGGTATAATAAAATACAATTCAAGTTTCTTGATTCTTAAAGTTTAAATTATTCTTTTAAATTGTTTAAATATTTTTTTTTATTTTTATTTTATTTAAATACTTATATTATATTATATTTAATTGAATTTCATTCAATCACTCCACTTAAACAGAAATAATTTTCTTTCTTAATTGACTTATATTATATAGTTCAACTTCCAGCAAGTATAACTCCAGAACTAATTTTTGTACCATGTTATTATTTGAAGCCACATAGAAAACCCAGCCAGCTGTGATGGCACATACCTACATAGCCAGCCGACCAGTCTTTTTTCTTTTTTTATAATCATGCATTTAGAATCTGTCTTCCTTCCCAGTGCTCCGCTCGCAAAAAAAAAAAAAAAAATAAGAACAAAATATCCTGCGAAAAAAAGAATTGACATTCAATTTAAATTCCCCTGCAGCCAGCAAAATTATAACAATGAAATTCTTACACCGAAACGAAACGTCCTTCTCGTCTCGTATTTCTTATTTATTTTCTTCAACCACCAGTTGTTTCCAAAAATATACCAACAACTTGGTACGGCGTTTACCTTAAGTTTCTACATAGAAAATACAATATAATCATCATCCCTTTTTGACCACCCCTATTTCCCGTTTCTACCTTTGTACCGAATAATCCCCGTAAATCCCTCTACGACCATTTTCTTATTACATTTACTTACCTATACAAACGGTGCACCTTTCCTTTTTTGTTTTGTTTAATTCTATTTCTGACGTGTGGTACTTGCGAGTTATTAGTTCTTGTATATTCCCTAAGGAGTACCTAGTCAGAATGAGCGGGAAAACCCCAACACCATCAAGAAAAAGATCTATAATAAGGATCATAAGAAGAGGGAACAGGAACTTTCATGCGCTGATGGTAGGGTAACCGTCATCAAACTAGGAAGTCCAAATCAGTTAGGTTTGGTTTGTTGCCGCGTAAAGTTCGGGTTTAAATTTTGTTAAATTTTTCTTTTTTATAAGAAATAAAAGATAAAAATTGTTTTACTATTTCTTAAAAAATTAATTGTTTACTGTTTTTCTCATCTCTTATTTTTATTATTAAAAAGGCTTTGTGTTTTTTTTTATAAATTTTTATCCAATTTGTGCATTTTTCGTTTTAATAATTAAGACCCTTTGAGTTATTTTTGAAAAAAAAGAAGAAGATAAAACTAAAAATCATGTCGTTTTCGAAAGCAAAATTGAAGCGCTTCAACGATGTTGATATATGCGATTCTCCCTCAGCTGCCTCAGCAGGATCATTAACAACGTCCACGGGGACAACTGTTGCATCGTCGTCGGGCTCTACTGCTCATCCGGAACGTAAAGAACAAATTGAGAAATTCTTCAAAGAAGCGGTTAGGGCAAATGGGGCGTCTGCTTCGGCTAAAGAACCTAAAGAAGGCAAAACCAAAGAAAAAACGAGTTTAAAGGAAAAAGGTATGCGGTTGTTTAGAACACCATCTTTGCCGCATCGTTTACGTTTCCGCCAGCATTCTGATCTGACTTCAACTGCTGCTGCCTCAACACCCTTCCATTCGACCAGTTCGACTCCGATTAAAGAAAACACAAAGTCTGCCTCGAATTTGAAAGGCAAAGAAGCGTTACAATTTGAAATTAGATCCAAAAACGAACTCCTGGAGAACTATCTCAGTCAAATTGATGTTCTTAAGCGTCATGTAGAACAGTTGAAAGAAGCCGAAGCACGCCTCAAAGAAGAGAATACACAGATTTTGCAAAAAAATGAAACTTTAGTCTGTGAGTTGACTGAAGAGAATCGTAATCACAAGAACACTATTGACTGTTTGGGTTTGGAAAACGCTAAGCTTTTAGAGAAATCCAATAACTTCGAGATCGAATTAAAGAACCTCACCGAATCGCATTCAAAAGAGTTGGAAAGTCTCAAAGCTATCAATTCTCAGTTGAAAGACAAATGTGAGTGCCTTAGTTTGCAATATGAACAAAATCTGAATGAGAATTCCAATCTTAATGCAAAAATTCAAAATTTGGATTGTGTTATTATAGACCTTAAGGAAAATCTCTCTCGTAAAAATGAAGAACTCGTGGAGAGCGTGAAAGAAATTGAAAACATCACATCTAGGAATGTTGAACTTTTATCTGAGATAAGCAAGCTCAAAGAACAAATCGAAGCTGATGCATTGGCTTATGCAATTGAGAATAAAAACACCTTTGTAGAACTAGAATCCCTTAGAAATGAAAAGAACTCTTTGCGAAGTGATTTGTCTACGAAATCTGAACTCATTCAAAACCTTCAAGAAGAGGTCTTGGATAAAAATTGTGAGATTGATGCCCATCGTGATACAATCCGTTCTCTGGAAGAAGAAAAGCAGAAATTCGTGAACTTTGAAAAGATCCTCGAGCAAGCCGAGGAGAAGGTTCGTATTGTCGAGGTCCAGGCTGATCAAAAGATCAAGCAACTTGAATCCAACATGGAGCAAACAATCGAGCGCGAGAGAAATTACTGGCGAAGCGAACTCAATAAAAGGCAGCAGCAAGCAGAAAATCAAGTTATCAAAATCGAATTGGAGAAACAAGATGTTATGATCCTGCTTGAAAGCACGAACGATATGCTCAGAGATCGTGATGAGAAAATTCAAAAATACGAAGAACAACTGCGGAAGGGTCTTGACTATTATATACAACTCACAGACACTTTGCAAAAGCAGGTTGTAGACATCAAAGCAGACATGGCCAAGACTATTACAGAGAAGTACAACTATCAGTTAACACTTAGCAACACCCGTTCGACGGTAAACATTTTAATGGAACGTTTAAAGAAATCCGATTCCGACGTCGAATCATTGAAGGCTGAACTGGAAGCCGTGCAAGAAGACAAGAAACATTTGGAAGCCAACTACACAGAATTGCAGAGCGAGCTAGCCGCACTGAAAAACGATTTGGCCGAGAGCGAGAAAAATTTGAATGCCTTGCGAGAATCATCAACGGCCCTGCAAAACGAGGTGAGAGCTAAAGAAAACATGTTCAGTGCTATGCTTACCTCTGAGGAGGAAACACTGGGAAAATTCAATAAAATTGCAAACACTTTTCAGGATCGCATCGATGAAAATGTCGACAAATATATCGAGCTCTATCTGGATCTTAAGAACAAAGATGATAATCGTGAGGTCTACATGGCCGATATGCGAAAGGCTTTGGATGAATTTGCAACGGTGCTTGAGTTGGCTCAGCTGGAAATTGATAACAAAGATAAATGCCTATCGAAGCTGAAGGAAGAAAACGAAACGCTAAAGCTTGAGAATATATCGCTGAAGTCGAAGACAAATGAAAGTTCTAAATGCATTGCTGAGAAGGATACCAATGATCAAGAAGTTTTGATTGATTCACAATTGAAAGCTGAATGTGATAAAATCACCAATTGGTTATTATTGACAGCTGACGAAAGCAACGACGTCAAGGATTTGATGAAGGAGAAACTCTGTAATACTCCAAAGAGCCTGCCTAGAACTCCGAAGAATTGTCAAAATACAACTCCAAGGACACCGAGATCTCCACGTACTCCAATGACCCCTAAGTCACTGAAGACCGCCCTATTCCCTGGAAAAGAAAATTTACTACCCAGTATGGAGGTCATAAAGAGCCCGCTTAAGACGAGGAATAAGTAAATAGATAGATTCTTTATCATAATAAGATTCCAGAGTATATTTTCTTTTGTAATTTTGTTTTCCTTCGTAGATGTTAGTTTCCTAATAATTTATAGTGATTACAATCACCTATACAAAAATATTCCTAACAAACTGTTTACAATCCCTTGTGAATGGGGTCGTATTTACATAACAAGTAACCATGTGACACAATGTCTACCTTTGTTACATAAATGGTGATCATGTTGAGAGGTCTGTTACCCTCATCAAATGAATAACTTTTCGCATGGGAGATCCCCCCTCTTATTAAATGGGAAAAGAAATACTCAGTTGTTCCTCCTTCTTCCTTTTTTATTGTTATAGTGAAGAATAATGTCTCCTTTTCGGAAAAAGGTTCCTCCACACAATATAAAAAAAAACTCGAATATAGAATTTCCTCTGAGAGTTTATCGTCTTTAACGTGTGGTTATTTTTAAAGATACACACAAGCAACAGGAATACCTTTGTACCTCCTCAAAAATAATAATCAATGCAACTTATACAAATACAGAGAGCGACAGATGTTTCATGTTTTTTGGCGCCAGATTTGTATCTAGCATATTAAGCTGGCAACAGCAATGATGAGACAAACGATGAAGAGGTTCATTGAACTTTTTAAGGATATTTGATTTCGTGTTCTATTGTTGAGTATAAGATGGATTGTGAACATTTTGTTCATTGTTGTATTTTTTTGTTGTAACAACTCATTTTTATTATTTGATTATGAAATTAAATAAAAACTGTTTGTTCCCTACAGAATGCAGTTTTGTCTTTAAAAATATGTCTTACAAACCATTTTTTTACTGATTTGTAAATCAACTTTGAACTTTTTCCTGAAATCTAGAAATTTTGTTAACGTCTAAATTTTTCATTATTAAAGAACATTATAAATGTATTTTTTTTTGTTTCTTTTAACGGATTTATATACCTTTTCCCAAAAGTAAGGTATGAATTATTATTATGTTTACTTTTTATATGAGAATTGTTGATTTGAAGAAAAAAAATATATACCATGTAATTGTATTTATTAATATGACATCTTTATGTTTAACTTGTTTTAAATCATCCAACTTTACTAAAACAAAAATATGTTAACTTTAGATTAAATTTTTATATTATAGATTTTTTCTATATTTATTTTGCTTGTATATTATTCACACTTTTGTTTAAATTAAAAAAAAAAGATAAATAAAAATACCTATATGTTTTTAGTTTAAAGTGTAATTTGTTTATTGTTGTTTTTTTTTTTTCTTTTTACTTGGTATTTGAACGACAATTCAAAAAATCGTTACTTTTTTGGAAATATGCTGGTCCTGCTTGACATTGTTAGGGGATGGAATAAATGCTAATTAACAGGTTTCGCTTCGTTTGACGACAGGGAGATAAGAAATTTTAGGGGTGAATATTGAATGAATTTAATTTAGATTTATGACCTTTGTGTGGTTTGTTATGCCGTTTCATGCAATCATAAGCTGTGTGGGAATTTCAAGAATATTCTTTACTCTTTTGAATTTGAAAGTTTATGACGTTTAAGAAAAACCGTTATTAAGTGAAGGGATGAAAGTGATGTTAAAAGAAAATATGGTCTTTCTTTGTAATAATAAATGAGAATTTGTGTTTACCGGAAAGACGTCTGTTTTGGAAATAGGGTACATTAAAAAGCATATAAATGGTAAAACATACAAAAACAATGTAAGGACGAAGAAATATTACGTTTGAGAAATCTCTATAAAAAAAAACTATCACGGATGAGGTTCTATCGCGAATTTTCGTTCAATCAATTTATGCACCACGTAATTTTAAACTACTCTTGAGTTAGAGTGCCTTTTAATACAAATGGAGATTTAATGACAAATAAAATTCACAACAGATGGAATGACATTTTCATTTAATCTGTTTTCATACAAAAAAAATAGGCTCGTAGAAAATATTAGTTAGATGTTAATATTGGATTCGCGATAAAAAATCATATGAACTTTATTATAGAGCGGTAAATATAAATACAAATTATTCGATTATTTTTAAGTAATAAAATTCAAAATTCTAACAGGTTTCAAATCTTATCCAAAACCGAAACCTTCGACGATACAGTCTTGAAATTTATATCAATAGCTAAAATTCACAGACTTCCCCCTAGTAAATAGTTTTTAACATTTGTAATATAATTACTGTTTATTTTTCCATTTCATTTTGTATTATTTCTTTAAAGTTTAACTATCCATTCCAACTGCATTATGTAATTAAACAAATTTAATTATATATTACAAATGTAATTTTCCACAGCATATTTTTATGGTATTTTCCGTGGTGAAAATATTGGACATTGTATTATTTTTCCAGGTCAAGGAAAATTCCATTATTCCATTCCAGAATTAATCGCATTGAACAATGAGCATTGATGATGGATAGCTTTTAATTCATCGCAGAATTTTTGGATAAGTAGTTGAATAGGGGATTTCCTGTAGCTTTTGATTGAGGGAAGGAGTGAGGCAGTTAGGAATTCTGTCTGTTCAGGTATTGATGGAAGTTCGGGGTTTGTTATAAGATATTTTGTATGGGTATAATCCAAAATAGTATTGGAGTATTTCATAAATGTTTTTAAATACATCTTTCATATTTTATTCGATCAGCAAGTCGAAAATTTACCGCGATTGCAATCTAGAGATAGCACAGAGTAGCACATGAAACACCTTAAAAATGAAATCTCTTTAAAAAATATAAAACAGTGAACCAAAATTTATAGTTTTAAAAACACGAATTTGTATTTTGTATGTTGTATTTTCGTTAAAAAAGAAACAACCGTCAACACAAAATAGAACTGAATTATTTTAAATATAATTAAAGAGAAATTGAAAACAATTCTTGTCTGTTAAATATGCAACTACTTAATAGGAATATCAAATACCAACATCTTTTACACAATAATAATAAAATAACTTTAAATAAAAATTATTAAATACAAATACATTTTTATATAAGTAAAAAAGAATTATTAAAAGCAATACTCTATATATTTTTTGAAAATTACATCACTATTAATTATTGTGTGCAGCAACAAATATATAATGTATAAATATTATTTATTTTTTGTTTTTTAATTCGCGATATAAATATAAGTGACGTAATTATAATAATTATTTTTAATATATAATATTTTGTAAGGTAAAACCTTTTTAACTTCGGTTCGGAAGAAATTGTTTTTTTTTTAATTTTTTTTAATATTTTTTTGTTTACAACTACAACTTTTGCATAATTATTTATAATTTTCAATTAATTTGCGTACTATTTAAATATAACAAAAGTAAGAACGCTACCTTTTGAGCACTTTGGTTAAGTATTCGTTAATATTTTTGTTGCTGTTTTTCTTAATTTGTATTAAATGTTTCTTTTTTGATCAATTAAAAAACGTCTATAAAATTGTTATATTTTTATTCAAATTTATAATTATTAAAATTAAATTTCTTAGGGCTATGCCCTTGCGTTAATATTATTTAAGTGATTTTTTTTTATTTAAAATAAATACAGAAACTAAAATATATATATATTTATAGAGAAGAAGAAACAAATAATATACAAAGATATAAGAAAACCTTAATTGTAGCATCAGATTTAATTGTTATTTTTGATGTGGCCATTTTCGGTGATGTTCGATTCAGTTCTTGATTTGTACGTATACAGCGATTGCAATGGCACATGAAGCAGTTCGACTATTTGTGTGAAATGAAGTTCTAAAAGAAAAAGACAAATTTAATCACTTCGGGTTGAAAAAACCATACAAAAATTAAGTTTTTACCATTTTCCGGAGTAATATATCCATGTCTTATAAGAAAATCAATAACTACTGGGCAACTCGTTGTTTTAAAATCTGGAGTGAAAACTTTTTCTATACATTCTTTGGCTGGGAGCAGCTCAAAAGCTTGTACCTCTCCATCGGCGTTATGGGGCACAAAATCAATTGGCAATTCCAAGTCAAATACATACTCGGTATTCGGGAATAGACCACGATCACTTTCGAAAAAGAATGAAACGCACCCGGCTGAAACTAGATTTTTAATGAGATCGCTTGGAATGGACGCTTCTTCGGCAGCTTCTTTAACTGCTGTCTCATGGATGCCATAGCCAACAGATAATCCTCCGCCAACCATATTATCCCATTTGCCGGGCCAAGTTTCTTTCGTATTTGAACGTTGTTGTAGCCAAATACAAATACCATGTGTTGGATGTCGTACGTATCCGTTAATATCAACACCATATTTGCGCACTCCAAATAGGCATGTTGCCGATCGGTCCATTTTTAAAAGACTCCTATAATCTGATGATTTAACCTCATAATACTAAATTCGAAATAAAAATTAATATCTGTTAATTCTGTACAAATTCCGTTAAAAATCTACATTCTTACTTCATCACGCCATCCCTCGAGGGCTGAAAAAATATCATTCGATCGTATTTCTCGTAAAATCTTGTCCAGCTTTTCAGTTCTCTCCGAATAATCACGGAATGCTGGATTCAATTCCACAATTCCCTGAAATAAAATATAAACAAAATATTATAATATTTTTAGCTATAAAAGTGTGTAATTGAATTACCTGTTTAGTATATTCACAATCACGCATGCAAAACACTTCAGGATACTTAAGCAAATGTTTGGCAATATCTGATTTAATTAAACCCACTTGTTGCCCCTCAACTAGGAATGGACGTATTTCACCTTTTTGATATCCTAAAAATGGAAGACAAAAAAATTTATGTAAATATAAAATATTTTATACAAGACGAAAAAATGCAGATGAAGACAAATAAAATGCACGACTGGATCGCACGAACTTGCTCTTATGTATGTAAAAGTACTTTGGAATTTAAGATACATTTTATAAATATAAAACATGAATTTAAAATGAAATTGCCGTCTGATTTCTGGAAAAGTATGAATTTATGCAAACAAACTTTAAAAAACCGTTTTATTATTAAATAAATAAATTTTTTATAAAAGAAATTTCTTTAAAATTTTTCAAGAAAAAAATGTGGGATGCGAAATTTAAGTATTTAATAATACTGATTTTATGAAATAATTTCAAAAAATAATCGTTTATAGGTCTTGAAGATATTGATTTTTCAAAAAAAAATTTTTTTTCAAAAAAACGCAACAAATAATTTTTCGAATATTTTTATATACAATATTATTTTAAACTTAGGGGGACTCCTGCTGAAAATTTTTGGTTAAAATCGTTGGAGCCGTTAATGAGGAAGTCGAAAATCAAAAAAACGGTTCTATGACAGGTACCGTTAATAACATTTTGCCCCAAATTTTTTTTTTACCAAAACGTAGTCCATGTCCATAATATCACACCTAATTTTTTTTTATCAAAATCGTTAGAGCCGTTTTCGAGATAAATAAGATTTTGCATTACGGGTGTATGGGGGGTACCGTTAGTTTTAGAGCTAAAAAAAAAATTTCAATTTCCCCTCTAGGGAATCACCGAAGACCCATAACTACCGAGTTTGAAGAAAATAGGTCCAGTGGCTTAGGCTCTAGATCGAGGTACAGACATACAGACAGACAGACAGACAGACAGACAGACAGACAGACAGACAGACGGAATTGTCGGACCCACTTTTTTCGTCTTCGCTATCATCGTAATGTCAACTTTGATCAAAATCTCGAGTTCGATTTTTTTTCCAAATGCAGAACTTGCCCTATAGTACCTACATATATCGCAAGTAAAAAGTGGGTTCGGCAATGTCTATACATCTGTTTGCATTTAGTATTCTAAAAAAGTTGGATAATTTGCTTTACACTTAGCTTCAAGAGTTTGTTTTAATATTATCCGAGTATGTTTTTCTATTTTTAAAGCAATTGTTTACATCGCCTGGTGAATTTGAATTTTGCTAGTTAAAATATGTAATTTAAACTGCCCTAAAATAATTTGTTTTTCAATTTTTATTTTAATGTTGAAATTCCGGCAAGAATAAGACGAAATTCATCAACAAAAATAAAAGCCGAAATATTCGCAAACTGATGAAGAAGCAATTTGATTTGAAATGAATTTGCAATGAAATAAAGTACCGAAAGAGAACACTTTGTACATGGAAATTCAATATTACCATGAAACGAATTAACTGAAAAATAAGTTGGAAAGAAGTAAACCCAAAATATTATTGAAACCAGATGAACGTACTTAGTCTTATTAATCAATTAATCCCCAATACAATTCATTCATTCATTCATAGTCTTATGTATAAGATTTAAAAATTGTATATATAAAAATATGGATCTAATTAGAGTTAAATGTTCAAATGCATTGAATACAATTTTTATATTACTCATCTCTTTAAATAGTTTGAGTTCAAAAATAATAATAAAATATGCAAGAAACATTTTAAAAATCTTTAGAAATAATATACATATGTATATTTAAGGATAATATACATACATTTTTATCGAAATCGGTTGAGACGATAATGAGAAATTCCAAAATAAAAAAAAACATTATATGAGATGTACCGTAGTAACATTTACTCCTTAATTTCGCTACCATCGCATTGTCAAATTTGATCAAAATTTCGAGTTTGTTTTTTTTTTAATGCAAAAATATAGCAATGCCAAATTTTATCAAAATTTCGAGTTTGTTTTTTCAAAATGCAAAACTTGCCTTATAGTACCTACTATTTAGGTAAATCGCAAGTAAAAATGCAAAATAATAGGCACCCTGCTGTTAAATAGATTCTCGAATCACAAATATTAACAAATAGTATAGATATCATATATCGGTTCCAGGCACAAATTTAGATCGTATAATTAAATATGTATAAATATACATATATGTATGTCTGAATATCAAAATATATCTGGTGCGACTGCATTTGACAATCTTATACAACACATTCCTTATATAGTTCTTTAGTTCGATTTAAAAAAGACAAATAGTAATCTTTCTATGGATTTTCTGAGAAAATTAAACTTAGTATAATAACTTTATATAAAATTCCAGAATTGGAAAACCTTTCGTAGTATCTGTAGCTGCATTAGGGTTGGTCCCATATAATTACATTTTTACTTTTCTTCAAACACTTGGTTGCTTGGTCCATTAAAATAAAATGCACGACTGGATCGCACGAACTTGCTCTTATGTAAAAGTACTTTGCAATTTAAAATACATTTTATAAATATAAAACATGAATTTAAAATGAAATTGCCGTCTGATTTCTAGAAAAGTATGAATTAATGCAAACAAACTTTAAAAAATCGTTTTATTATTAAATAAATAAATTTTTTATATGAGAAATTTCTTTAAAATTTTTCAAGAAAAAAATGTGGGATGCGAATTTTAAGTATTTAATAATATTGATTTTTGGAAATAATTTCAAAAAATAATCGTTCATAGCTTTTGAAGATATTGATTTTTCAAAAAAAAATGTTTTTCAAAAAAACCCAACAAATAATTTTTCGAATATTTTTATATACAATATTATTTTAAACTTAGGGGGACTCCTGCTGAAAATTTTTGGTTAAAATCGTTAGAGCCGTTAATGAGAAAATCGAAAATCGAAAAAACGGTTCTATGACAGGTACCGTTAATGACATTTTGCCCCAAATTTTTTTTTTACCAAAACGTAGTCCATGTCCATAATATCACACTTAATTTTTTTTATCAAAATCGTTAGAGCCGTTTTCGAGATAAATAAGATTTTTCATTACGGGTGTATGGGGGGTACCGTTAGTTTTAGAGCTAAAAAAAAAATTTCAATTTCCCCTCTAGGGAATCACCGAAGACCCATAACTACCGAGTTTGAAGAAAATAGGTCCAGTGGCTTAGGCTCTAGATCGAGGTACAGACATACAGACAGACAGACAGACAGACAGACGGAATTGCCGGACCCACTTTATTCGTCTTCGCTATCATCGTAATGTCAACTTTGATCAAAATCTCGAGTTCGATTTTTTTTCCAAATGCAGAACTTGCCCTATAGTACCTATATCGCAAGTAAAAAGCTTTCAATGCTCAAACGAAAATTTGAAACAATTTTTATGGTCTCGTTGAGGTCCCAGAAAACAGCTTTTCAGTAGGTCTTGGAAAAAGAATATAACGAAAAAACATCTCTTTTGTTTTACAAAATTGCCAGCTGTTTCCTGAACGTTTAATTATATACCTATATATACATATACCTTGTAGTAATTAACGTTTACTCATTATTAAGCGTGAAAACAGCTTTTGTAATTTATTTAATTTTTGATTATACTCGTATCCCAAAGATGTAGATGTGATTCATTTTTTAAACAAGTGGTAAGTGCGCTATATAATTAACATTTCAATTGTGCTCAAGATTTTTAGTTGGAAAATTTAGTTGTAGTTAATTTAAGGAAAACTCAATAATTCTTCTATTAATAATAATAATTTTATTTATTTCATTTATATTACAATAAAAAAATAACTATTTTCATTTTTAATTGCGATATGTTGTGTGAACAAAATGTTGTTTTTCTTCAAGCTTAGAACTTAACATTTATAACTATATTATAATACATATGTATATATTTTATACAGGAGCTTCTTCAAATGATTTTTTTTTTCAAATACAATATTTCAAAATTAAATAAATGCATTTTGAAAACTAAATTTAAAAAAAAAAAATTTGTCTGCACTTTTTTATGTACATTATGTATTTTTTTAAACTAATAATCGACTTTTAGAAAAATCTTAGAGGTTATTCCTAACGAAGAATCAATACAGCTACGTTTTCCATATTAAATCTTTTTTATGAGAAGAGAAAACAGAATCATAAATTTAAATTCTAGTTTTGTAATAGTTGAATGCTTTTGGCAAAGTTTCATTAATATAACTGATGACTCATACAACAGTAATATAACCATCATACAATCAGTTTTAAAAGAAAGTAGGACGAAGACGATCCATTAATACAACAGTTCAAGTACAGTCGATTGAAAATACTTTTACAGAACACGTAAAAAAGCAACACTAAAGTAGTTCAAATGTTTTTAACACGTTTCTTCGAGTATGCGTTAAGAATGTGAGTGACTTGTAGGTTCATAAGGTTAAAAAACGATAATATTGCGTCATTATAAGGACACACCTGGTTCATAATATAATAGAATATAATGTACATATACATATGTACATATGCATACATAATACTAATACATAACTATAAATTATTATTATTGCAAATTAAAATATCAAATCAATCAATATTTTTAGGGGTTGGGATATATTTTTGATAATTACAAACGTTACACGTGTTTTATCATATTGCATTGCTTAGGTATTCATTGATGTGAAATTTATAACCCTTAACCCAGAGACTAAATCGTTTAATGATTCATAAAACGCAAAATAGAAATGCTCTAGAAAAGATAAGATATCAAAACAATGGAACAGACACAAGAGTTAAACGCCACACAAAACTGAATAACGATGTTTCCAGGACAGTAGCCAAAGTATGTGTAATGGGCCGAAAATATAGAAGGCACAAATTAAAGCATAATAACTAAATTGTTCTCAACATACACCGCAATGAGCTTTGGAAATTAAACCCACTTTTGTAGAATTCGATGGTAATCCATAAAAAAAATATTTTCATATAATTTCCTCATCAAAAGTGTTTAGTAAATAGGTATGTAATTGTTTAAAAAAAAGCACGATTGTATCGCTGTTATGTCCAAGTACTTTGCAATCCGTACAGACATAGAGACAGACGGAATTGTAGGACACACTTTTTTCGTGTTATGTGTTCATAAAAAAAAGTCACTTGTAATCCTTGAAATTGGATATGTTAACTCGAGCAACTGGCAGTTTCCAACTGATTTTTTGCAGAACATTTTATGTTCCACATTAACATAAATAAATGAAAAGCGCTATTAAATTGAAGGGCGTGTAGAACGACGACTCTAATCAATTAATTTATTTTTAATTTTGTTTTCATATTTGCAATTAAATATTTAAATTTAACACAAAAACCACTTAAAAAAGACTTTTCAAGAGACATATAGGGATGTCCCTAAACACAGCGAAATGTTTTGCAGCTTTCCGATTTTGAACCTTTGTTTTGTGGACAACATACCACAAAACAAATATCACGCAATGAATCCATTTCTTAAGCTTAAGGCCAGGTGGCAAAAGACAATAGGTGTTTTGATAAATGTTTGACCGAATCATAAGGAGGATGGATACTTATGGGGTTTTTGTCATTGGCAAATTCAAATTTTTATGAAAATACGAATACGATTTTCAAACATTGTCTTCATCTTGAAGAATTATCCAAATCATTTGAAATTTCTTCTGGGATATGTAAATCGAAGAAACAATTGATCACTTGGAAGCCAACATTTGACGCGTTATTGCCGAATTTAAAGCCCGATTTATACTTTGAAAATTTGACGTATAGATTACGTCATGTACGCGCCACCACGGCGGCCATATGATCGAAATCATATTCAAACATTAATGACAAAAAATTATCTTTCAAATTAAGCCAATGTCATGTATATTAAAAAAATGTGTTTTATTTCAAAACAAATTTCTCCGCCTCTAAAAAACACCCTGTTATACTCAAGAGAAGAATGAGTAAAATTGTGTTTCCGTTAGATAACGAAATTTGGAAGTGCATAGGAAGAGAATTTGACTTACATTTTGATTTAGCCGGTTTTTTGCTATCACAAAATTAATAAAAAATATACGAAGCTTTTAAATGTAAACATTTTTTTGACCGTATGTTTGTCATTGTAGAACATGCAATCTGCCTATTCTTTTATCAAAAGTGCAGATCAAAGTGGTATACTTTCTAAGCGTTGGCATAACGGGTGTTTCGTGTGGATATAATTTAAACTGGTGGTTCCTATAGCCACAAAACTTCCCCTTAGCGCCAAACACCATAACTACGGCTCTGGATTTGAAGTGTTTCAATTGGAATTTTGCGGCGCACGTTTTCTAAATGAGATTCTCTTCCTTCTTTCTTTAACCTCATGTGATGATGATGAGTTTCTCTCGTTGTTGGGTCGATAGCGTTATATTTATTAGGTTTTTTTTTTTTTTTTTTTTTTTTATAATTTACACGCGCTCAAGGGATTATGATTACCCTTTAAATGTTTGAACACAGCGCGGGCGTGAAGTTAAGGAAGAGAAAGAAGGATAGGAAAGATGTGTGGCACGATGTTCTGAGACTGTAGGTTGTTGTCTCAGCTATTTTATCTCCAGGGATGGCGGCTGAACTAAAGCGGAGAATGCCGTGTCTTATTTTTATGTCGCTTATAATTCACATTATTTTATTCGTGTTCATCCTTGTTGGGCATACTAGTTTAACTCAATTACATGTTGTTAGTGTTATGCCTGAACAACATGTAATGAGTAAACCAGCAAACCCATTGATGACAATTTTAGAAAGTTTTTTAATGGAATTAAAACGACTTAGACGACGGCAGGGATCGAACCTGTGATCATGAGGTTCACAGGCGAGCATATATCCATCGCGCCACGGCCACCCCCATAGGTTGATCAGTATTTGAAAAATATTAATTGTTTTTGTCGATGCCATGTTTGTATATAAACAAACAAATCTTTTTAACGAACAATGAACTTAAGTACTTTTAACAAGAAACATTAATAAAAAAAAAATACCTACGTATGGAAGTATCTACATAGTTCCTAAATGAAACCTTGTCTCCAAGTCATATTACTCTAGCATAGATTAGTTTTCTTTTCCGACTGATAATGAGAAGATAACATTTCTAACTAGCAGCCACATAACATAAATGTACACAAATTTTATTTTAAACTAAAATGCGATAAAAAAAAACTAAAACAAAAAGATTAAGTTATTTTATAACACTTCAACACAAATTTAGAAAAATTTTAGAATTTATTTGAAGCACTTAAAAACAAAATCTACAATCATAATTCTGTTTGCATCTTTGTCCCTCCGTGATGGGATCTTGTGTTTTGAGCCGGTTTGATTCGCGACCGACAAGCAGAGCAACGACGACGAGGCCACGCAACCATGTTGTTCATCGTGGCGGGGAAAGAAACAAAAATATAAACAAATTATGTGTCAAAGCACAAAGAAAAAACATGGTACGTCAAAAAAAATGTAGATAAATATGCAAAAATGCAAATAAATACTGTTTGTTGACGAAAAAATTAGCCAAAGGTCAAGAGGAAGATAAAAAAGATTTGCAAGACAACGAAGAAGAATATGAAGAGAAAGAATGATCCAAGGAGATTTCTGCAAAATATGAGCAAATGCTCCTCTTGCTCCTGCCGCTTCGGTTTCCACTAGTAGCTGTCTTCGTCCGCTCGCTCACTACTGTGTTCTTCGTACCCCGCGCCCAAAAATAAAAAAAACGGTTACCTTGATTCTATTAGATGATACATTGTACCTACCTAGTTTGGCGAGACATTTATCTCAAACAAATTAATGACGACAAAAATGATTTCATAATCGCATCCACTTAAAACGGAGAGGAGCCAATTACCTATTAGTTCAATGATATTTGTTTTGTATTATGAAATAATATTCTTGTTTGATTTTTTAGAGAGAATTATTCATTTTTATTTTGCACAAAAAAAACTTGGACAAATCGATAATACTCTGGTTCGTTGTGATACATTAGAGGATGAAGCTTTTTAAGAGGAGGCAAGCGAAGCATGTAAGACGATGAGGTTGGGTTTAATAAAAAAAAAAGGGAAGATTGCATTCAAATAAGAGGAACCCGGCTGTTATCTTTTTTAATCTTATTGGCAGAAAGAGTTGAATTTCAATTTTACCTATGTCAAACAAAAAAAAAAAAAAATACCAACTGAATTCCTATGCAGTTACTCACCGGTTAGATAGAAGTTATTAAATTTTTGTGCAAGTCTAAATAGTCTTGACAATTTAACATCACTTGACGCCATTTGTTTGGATTTGATGCGATTTTTTCTTTGATTATTTGGGAAAATTTAGTTTTAGAAAAATGAGAAGAGAGCTTGTGGGGAGAAGAGAATGTATTCCTTTTTTTTGTTTTATTATATTTGAGGGGCAGCGAACGTTTTGTTAAACACAACCAAATAACGAACTGTAACCAACGACCACTGACGATAAATTGAAGAATAGAAAAAATTATAGCGAAATCATGCACTAGTCGAATGAGAGGAGAATACAAAAAAAATAAAAATAATAAAAACAAATTTTGTTTTTGTTTGACATTTGGTTTTTATTCATTGTGAATCAAAGCACAAAGAAGAAAAATTAATATTTCTTCGGATGAGCCTAGGTTACAGTGGATGGGAATGAGTTTATAAAATACTTGGAATTTTAGGCTAGACGCGCACATTCAATTTTTAGTTTCGCAACTGCTTGGTTCGAGCAACTAAAAAGTTTGTGTTTTGACACAAACTAAACGATTACCTAAAATGAGTTCGCTATTTTGTGTAACATATAATTATATGCACCGGCGCGGACATTCAATTATATAGTCATCTGTTTTCTATAAGTAACCAAACAGTTGTGCAACTAAAAATTTAATGTGCGCGCCTAGCCCTAATGTTATCAATAGATTCTATCGGAAATTTTTCATCCAATTTTACACAAATTACTTTTTTTTTTAATATTCTATGCCTTTTATCTTAAATTTAATTTATTCGTATGTTATTTAATTTGGAAAAAGTTTTTCTTATACCAACTGATAGCAGAAAAACAAATTGTAGAATATGGCCGTTTTTAAGTCGGAAGATCGTAGATCTTCAACAACCGCATACCTATCTAAACATAGTTTGTTTATATTATATATATTAAATTTTGAGTGTTGGCGCCAGGTCATAATTAAATCGCTAGGCAATCTTATGAATTATTTTTTTAAGGCTCATGGAAATTATAACATGTTTCCTATCTTTGAAGCAAATAAAAACATTATAAATTTATACTTCTTTTCTCTACTTCAAATACATATACTACCTCGGCGCTCGAAAGCAATAGCTTCCTTGCACTACTCGGTCATTTTGATATTACGACAATGACAATGACAAGACAATAACCATGAGTTAAGCAACTTATTGCTTACGATTATGTTCACTGGTTTTTGTGCAACCAATTGCTTAAGTGCCGTTTGGACAAATAATATATTTTTCTATGATACAGATGTAATAAAGTTTTTAAAAATATGTTTATTGTGAATGAAAGTCAATGCAGTTTTGCCAACGTAGCAATAAATAAAAAAAACAGAACCTGCTGTCAGTCGGGCATTCCACTGACAAGTGACAATTCCATTTGGGTATCTTCTGAAATAAGGTCTGCTCGGAGGTAGAAATTGAATTTTCTCATTTCTGGTAAAAAAGGATTAATGTGCTTTGATTGTTCTTTAAAATAAAGAAACAAACAAAATGAGTGATGATTATTTGAATAAACCATTATCCCTGGATACGGGTTCATCATGTAAGCATTTTCAAATTACGCAATTTGGTTTGTAATTTCAAAACATGTGATCTTCTTTTGATCTTTTCGTGCACCACCAGCCTCCCAGAATGAAAGTCGCACACGTACTTCAACTCCTGCATTTGCATCACCTTATCTGAACTATGATCCTAGATTTATGCAGCAATCACAACCAGAATTTATTTTCCCCGAAGGAGCCAACAAACAACGCGGTCGCTTCGAGTTGGCCTTCTCACAAATCGGATCTTCGGTGATGGTTGGAGCGGGAATTGGTGGTGTAGCTGGATTCTATAATGGTGTGAGAACAACTGCAGCCCTTCAACAGACAGGAAAGTTAAGAACAACGCAGTAAGTCCAAAAGAAGAGAAGGTCTTGTTTTTCATAATATTGACTTGAAAAAATTTGTCTAGACTTCTTAACCATGTGATGAAACAAGGATCCGCCACTGCTAACACCCTCGGTACCTTGGCTGTTATGTATTCAGCTTTTGGAGTGCTCTTGCAATATGCCAGAGGAGAGGATGACGAACTAAATACAGTTTTGGCAGGCACAGCAACTGGTTTCCTGTATAAATCTACCGGTAATTAAAAAAAAAAATACTTTTTAGTACAACAATACCGAGAAATCAACGACATGTTTTTTTTTAGCTGGTGTTCGCAAATGCGCTATGGGTGGTGGAGTTGGCCTTGGTATCTCAGCCCTGTATGTCCTATTTCAAATGTCGCGGAATGGTTCGAGTATTAAATCGTTTATGTAAACAAATTTGCAATTATGCAATGTGAAATTTCAGTTAGAGTTTTAGTTGATAAATAGTAGATTCGGACAACAAATAAAATTATTATAAACAAAATGAATTTTTCCTTTTTACTAAATTGTTAACTAGGTATAAAGTAACTTTTTCATTAGATCATGCCTAGTTGAAACTGGAGTGATTAATGAGATTAATTCTTTGGAGCTTGTTTTAAATTTACTGTAGATAGCTAGTTCGATATACTTTTTTTATGGCCATATTTGGAGTAAATACAAGATTTAAGATAAATGGGATTTATTTCCAAATTTTTGGGGAAGAAAAATAGTAATTGACGTAATTTTTCAATTTGGTTTAACCCATCGACTAAGAGTTAAAGAGAGAACTGAATACAAATATTAAAGTTTCAAAGTCGATCTGTGTAACTTTTGGATAATGTGAGCGTTTCGTAATAGAATTCTTCACGGCGAAACTTGTTGGTCATGAAGTAAATGGGGACAACCCCAAGTATATGCTAATAACAACATCTGTCCACTCTATGGAAGGATTTCCGTTTATAATATCCAACAAAATTAAAATACTTATACAAAAAAATTACAAGTTAAGAAATGTAATTTTTTTACTATGTCGTGTAAAAAACAAGCAGGCAACTTTTGTATAAAGTTTTTATTGGTCTTCACTGCCCACTTTCTTTTTAAAATTGACTCACACTCAAGGGCTTATGACCCTTAAAATGTTTTAACTCATTGCTATCGTTTAGGAAATAGAGGGAGAATTTAGTAGGAGATAACGATGTACATTTGTCTTAAATGCCTGGATATTGAAATGGGAAGGCAAAACGGAGTTGGGTTAGAAATACCACATTAGTGTGGTAAGCTAAAAAAGAATAGCTATAATATACTATGCACGAGGTTAGGCAATTTAGCGATAAAGCAGTGATAAGCAAGAGACTGCGAATGTGTTTTTAAGATAGAAATGTTTCTGTAATAGATGTGTTGCGTATCAGTTTTAAAATATCCAGTAGGTGCAGTGATATTTTGGATGCGCCTGAAAAAAATTTGAGCAACCCGATATTAGAAGAAGAGAGAGGTGAGGAAAAGAGTATCAAAAACTAAGGGTGCTGACATAAGCTAAGCAGTTAAGTGGATTAGCAGTTTCAGACTGGAGATCATTTATAAAAATAAGAAATAGGGTTGGAGACAATTCGGACCCTTAGGCACACCAGCATTTATTTGACGAATGCCAGACTTGAGACCTTCTAAAACAACTTGTATTGAACGGTCAGAAAGGTAATTACGTAGATTGGTAAGGTAAATCCAGCGAAGAAGTAATCATTTTGGTAAAAATCATGCATTTTCGATAAGCTGGATGGCAA
This sequence comes from Chrysotoxum bicinctum, assembly GCA_911387755.1. Lineage (NCBI taxonomy): Eukaryota > Metazoa > Arthropoda > Insecta > Diptera > Syrphidae > Chrysotoxum > Chrysotoxum bicinctum. The sequence goes on along the minus strand of OU426988.1, from coordinate 2,392,297 downwards.
ATTCTACCAAAGGTTTTATAAATACTCGTATCAAGCGCAACGATTTTGCTCTCTCCAAAGCTATGTAAGGATTCATTCAACTTTTCGGTGAGAAAAACCATTAAATTATCAGTGGATCTGTTGCAATTAAAGCCGTATTGACGGTTATTGAGAAGCTTTCGTTGTTCGAGATATTTCAAGAGCTGACGATTGATCAGCATTTCCATAATCTTGAAAATAATGGGTGTCAGAGTAATTGGTTGGTAATTGCAGGGTAAAGATAAATGTCTTTTTTAAGAATTGGTACTTCCCATAGTGCAGCTGGTTTTGATGCTAAAGCTTCTAAAAAGTTTAGTTTTTTTTGTCTATTCAAATTTTCTTTTCGGAAACTCATATTTCACGTGCTCCATTTTTTTTTTAAACTTGACAATTAACAGTATTTTAACTATCTGTGTAAAAGATTAAGACAAAAATTGTTGTTGTATCTTAAAATACCTATTATACAAATGATAAAATATATTTTTTGAAAATAGTACTTTTCTTGAATACCTTTTTAAACTTGACAATTAACAGTATTTTAACTATCTGTGTAAAAGATTAAGACAAAAATTGTTGTTGTATCTTAAAATACCTACTATACAAATGATAAAATATATTTTTTGAAAATAGTACTTTTCTTGAATACCTTAGAATTATGGTAATGGTTAAATATCATTTTAATAAAGAGATAACATTTTTTAAGAATTAAATATTTGCCACTGTGACCTCCCAGAGTTTTCGAAACCAAGGATCAAATTCTATTACGAAGAAAATCGTTCTTCTAAATAAAAAAACATTAAACTTCAATAATTGGTTAAATTTGCGTTACATTTATTTTATTTTTAATTTCTTTCTTAAATCATAACAATCCATCTCTTACAAATATTTTAAATTCAAACCAAGAGACTCGAGGGGATTGGTTTTGAGTTTTTATTTGTGTGTGAAAGTTACACCTTCCCTTGTTTAGGTCCTTTTGCAGTGATAACAACTACAACTTACTGCTGATTTAAATGTGAATTGCTTGAGGCCATCTAAACAGAGTACACGTTGATGGACCTTAAAAAATACAAAGAACAAAAACAAATTTTATCAAACTTTACAATAAAACAAAAGAGAATAAAAAAACGACTGACTGACTATAAGTTCAAACGAATCATAACTAGTACATATCAAAATATATTTGTGAGTCAATTAAACAAGTCTATTAAATAGTTCTAAATTTAATACTTGGGTTATTTTTGTCATTAGTAAATAAATATTTAAGTTCAACATTGAATTGTGAGTTCCACTAAGGTCTCCAAAAAAGAAGTATCAGGTTTTAATTTTGACTTTCTATAATTCGCTTCAGCATATTTCAACATCCTAAGTAAATTGAATGACTCGATTCAATCGAATACGAAAATAAATTCAATTGCCTAAACCGTTACTTACATCTTCAGATTCCATCATATTACAGCACTGACCCACCGAAACTACTGGTTTTGGTGGTTTTACAATACCACTCCAAGGTATCGACGACACAGCATAAGATTCACAAAATCCACGACATGCATTCGTCGTAATATGAAATTCAACACAGTTCGGAATTTTAATCTTTCGAGTATTACCCACCCGATGACAGCCAGGTTTTTGCCAATGATTCGCTGCCAATGTTGAAATAATACAAACGAGTAGGACAACAGGGGCCAAACGTAGCCACAACATATTCTTGACTGGATAGTTGTGTGCTTTTGTATCTGCTGGCGAAAGTAAATTGCAAGACTGACAAAGGAGTACCGCCTGGTCCTCGCTTATATTCTTTCAGTTTTGTCTTCTCAATTGCTTCCTCGAGGTGAAAGGACATGCGCTGATTTTACTCGTAAGAAGCAATTTACATTTAAAAAGAAATAAGGGTTGCATTTAATTCAATTGACATGAATTTTAATATCAAAGTAATTTTTAGTGAATAAATTAAAAATTCAGCAGTAAATTTTATATATTTATTGAGAGTTGGCACCAGTAGGTCCTTATTGTTTTGATGATTATGATTTGACGATGAATTTGGATCTAATTAGTGATTCGTGTTTCTCATTCAACCTTCAACGGTCATTTCTTCATCAGCACTTTCAAAGTCTTCAGCAATAGCAATTGCACCAATATTGGGGAACATTCTCTGACGTCGTTCTTCCATTAATAGTTCTCTGTTCTGATGAATGTAATCTCGAATATTCGGAAGACCACTAACAGCATTTGCAGTCAACGCTGACCTCACAACATTCAAATTTGTTGCCTCCATCCTAGAATGAAAGAATAACTTTCTACGAGTATATAAAGATAAAGTAGACACGAACTTAACAAAGCTTTTTATGACACTATTTGCAAAACTAGATAGATAAACTGCGTGTAGTTTAACCACAAGCTTTAGGTTACTACTCGTATCATGACAAAATACTACCACAATAATTATAAATCAATAAACAAAAAAATGGGAACACAATAATCTATTCACCATTCATCAGTTTCAGCTACATAACACTCTGTGTGTGGTATCGTGGCAATACCATTGAAGCCCCCAATTGCAAAAATCATATCATCGATAATTTCTAAACCAAAATTACTTCGAGCGTGACACATTTCCTGTATGAATGTCCAGGTTTCCGTTTCCGGGTCGTATGTTTCTCCCGTCGATAAACGGGCTAACCCGTTAAAACCTCCGATAACGTAAATATGATTGCGATACGCAACGCTAGAAACACCTGATCGGCGATGATTCATATTAGGAATTGGAGTCCATATTTCGTTTACAGGGTCATAGAATTCCGCAGTCGATAGACATTCTTGTCCATTGAAACCACCTTAAAGCAAAAAAAAAAAAAAGAAAACAATAAATCTCTTACCTGAAAATACAACCCCATCCCCTTCTCGCCTACAACTAACCTACCCGTTGCATAAATTTTTCCATTCAAAGTACATGCGTTCGCATCAGATCTTTGCATATTCATAGGCGTTATCATGGTCCATTGATTCGTTTTGGGACTATAACGTTCAACAGTATTCAAACGATTTATACCGTCGTACCCTCCTATTGCGTATATTTGTCCATTTAATACAGCAACACTGACATAGCAACGACGACTATGCATTGGAGCTATCTGCAAAAAAAAAATCAATAAGATATTTTTTAATTTCTCATCTTTTTCAAGCAATTAAGTCACAAGTTAAAAGGCGATTCATTTACATAAACTTAAGATTCTAATTGACAAACCTCTTTCCAAGTCTTCTTAACTGCGTCAAATACACGACAAGTATTAAAATATTCTACTCCATTATATCCGCCGATGCAGTAGATTTTGAATCCAATAACAGCCGTACCATGATAGGCCCTTGGTCCGGCTGGATCTTCAGTTGGAATATTAACCCATCGGTCAGCACGAGTGTCATATGTTTCGATAGCGGATTTTGAAGTGCCTCCGTTCCATCCACCTATGGCAAACATTACTTCGTGTGGTAATCGGGGCATTGCAATTAATGGCGTAACGAGCTTTAAAAAAGTAAAAACATTATTTTTGTTTTGAAATAAGCTTGTTAATCTTTTGAATACCTCCTTATCGTTTGGCCTCATCATATCCAGCTCATATAAAAATGATAGGGTTTCCAGAATTAGGGGTCTTGCTTCAATGCATTTCACAACATATGGATGGTCTTTCACTTCGTCCATAAAGAACTGTGAAAAATTATACAGAATGGATAGTTTAGAGTAGTTACTATTTTTTCTATTTCTTCTTAAGGTATAACTGTAGGTACATTATATTTTATACAGTCACTGCCAAAGACCAAAACCATGAAGTAATTTTATGTCGAAAAACTTAAGGACGTATTTTTTCGTTTTCGCATTCTTTTCGACTTATAATGGTTTTTATGATTTTTTGTCTCGTTTCGTTTAACTGGCTTTTACTTTGCCACACAAGACCAGTTGCCAGTTTTCAACCACTCATAGACTTTTTGCTGTGCGGATAAAGGTTTTTGCACAAATTATTATCAAACCCATTTTTTGACTTTGCTATTATTTTTCCACGTGAAAACGATGCCAGTTAATGGTAAAAACTAAGCTTAATTTGCATTTGAAAAAAAGATTTTGCTCCATGTTCATGATTTGTCATTAATAAGGTATAAGTCAAAAAATTACAGGAAAATGGAAGAAATTATGATACTTATCGGGTTTTCTATTGGTAAATTCCAGGTTTCTATTAAAAAATTAATTTTTTCAGTGAATGAAATGTGATATAAAATTATTTTTTGTCGTTATATTCGTTTAAATTGGATTTGTGTCAATATTTAAAAAAAATCCTCGTCAGTTATCTAGAGAAATATGGGCTGGATTCATTTACCGAATCATTTGAAACCTTTTCCATTTTGTATCACAAATAATTTATTTCATCTATTGGAAATCATTTTCACAATATAAATAAATTAAACAAACCTAAAACAACATATTCAAGCTGACAGCTGAAAATTGTTCTGGTATTAGTATACATGGAAGGGTAAATCTGCCGAAAGATTTAAAAAAAAAAATATTAAAATCAAAAAATAAATCGAAATTTTTGGCCAATGGAATGCAAAAATTGCCAAAATCGGCATTTTAAAAGATCAAAATCAATAAAAAATTGACTTATCTTACTAAAATCGATTTTTTTTTGACAGATATCAAATTCTTCTAATCCGTATTTGAAGAGGGATTTACGAAGGATCAAAATTTTCACACAGAAATTGATTTAAAGCGACATTAACTTTTCATTAGGTTACTCTTTTCATGACCATGTGTGCTTCATAAATATACCTACGCGTACCTTTGGAGTCATCAATCCCAATCGAACTCCTTCCATTAATTGCGGTAAATGCTTTTGCCTTTCATTCACATCATAGTCAACCCACTTTATACATAATTTCCAAACGAGTTCCTCGTCTCTTGTGTTCAACATATCATCGGTGATTATATCGAGAAAATCTTCTAATCCGATTTTTAAAATATCTTCGTTTTTAGCTGCAACTTGAGTGAAATGACGCAACAAGTATGTGCGAGCTTTTGCATAAAGATCATCACAAAAACGAAAGCTACTTTAAAATCATATGTAGGAATACATGCAAGTGTTAAAATAAAATTGTATGTTTTGTTTTTCTATTTAACAGTCAAAAACCTTATTTAATTTATTTACCCTGCGAAGCGCATAATCCCGAAACAGCTTTTGGGCGTTAACATTCGAGCAAGAACAGTTTTACATTGCTTTACCAAACCTGTCATTCCAACGTAGTCCGCCTGGGCTAGAAGCTCATGAACATTCGACGGATTAATTTCACAACTACGCAAGTAGGCATAGCTTATGATCTCCTCCATAATGGCGGCACGCATATCCGGTATGAATACATTTTGTTTCTCCGATGACAATGAGTTGGTGAATAAAGCTCTACGAACGGATGTATGCAATTTCAGAAAAACTTTCAAAAGTATTTTTTTTCTTTACCTAAAATAAGAACTGCAAGCACTCAAGATGGCCCGATGTACATTAAAGGATCCATCATGAACATTTACAACGGCATCACACATCAAATTCCCTTTTCGCATTTCATTTAAGGCATTTAAAGCTTCTTCACTGACACAAGTACGCAGGGATTCATCTTCGTTGTAATTGGAGTCGTCATATATTGTCAGTTCTTGACTGGCCATATGACAAACTCTAACCTGTCCTTTAACTTTAGCTTCTCGAAATAAAAGTCGGAGAATATAAACTTGAATAGTCAACAAAAATCAAGTGTCGTCTTGATTAAGAAGGCTTGAATTAAGTTGAATCAATTATTCGATTTCGCTAAATTTTAATTTTATAATTGCAGTAATTTGGAAAAGCTTACGAAATGACTAGAAAAATATATACATAAGCTCTATTTTATATAAAATATAACAAAACATCAAAACTTATTTTAAAAAAATATGGTTGTAACTGATTTTGTTTCCAAAGAGCGAGAGACATGTTTTTGTTTTCTTTTAGTTTTAGTTGTTGGTAGGTTAGGTACTGCAAACTTATTTATGAAGAATGAAAGTAGCCTGATATTTGCTGATTTTTGGGCGCCATTTTCAATTTTCTGATCAAATCGAATTGACAAGAATTAGTACCACCAACGTAGCACTGCAATTTTGTAAATGTTTGCACTTAAGTTATCGTTTATATTTTTTAATTTGTATTGTGTACATAATGTAGTGTTTTTTGGAGGTGCAACATCATTTTAACAATTAGGTCTCTGCACTTATGGCTTTGTAGAAAATCTTATGCAGTTGCGAAATACAAAGTTCGGGGGTCCCAAATTTTTTAGATAGAAATAAACAGGGCCAAATATTTGTTTTTTTTTTTTTTAACAGGTGGCCATTTTGATGAATGAATGAATGAATTGATGATGAAACACGACTATCTTGCAAATGTTAATCATGTTTAATACGTATGCCCGTCACTATTGTAGTAGTTGTACGAAATAGAGAGCTGCCATTTTGGATTTTTAAAGTGAAGATGTTAGATTTGAGTTAATTTTAATAATAGGTGTACATATTTTTTTTTTATATAATTCATAAATACGCGCTCAAGGGTATGTAAAGAGACCCTTATAATGTTAAACTTAGCACGGGCGATGGGGAAAGTAGGTGTCGATGAACATTGGTTTTCAATGTTTGCAAATTGAAATGGCAAGGTAAAACTGTGCCGGGTAAGGCTAGGACCGCACTTGCGATTAAAAAGTCGTAGTCGCTACAAATTATTGTCATGCACGCACTTGCGATTGTTTTGCCGCACGATTATTTAATCGCGAAAAATAAAACACCCTACTTTTTATGTGAGTGCACGCATTTGCTACAAATAAGTAGCGACAGAAAAATCGCTTGAAAAAATAGAACTTGTTTCATTTTCATAATCGCTACGATTTTTAAGTCGCATGTGCGTGCATTCAGATTTAAGGCAATGTGTCTTACTTTTTGCGACAAAAAAATCGTGGATTAAAAATCGCAAGTGCGTGCATGCCAATTTCTCTTTGCGACTAAGATTTTTAAGTCGTAGTAATTTAAATCGCAAGTGTGGGCATATCCATTTGAGTTCATGTGTTTCATTTAAGTTTACGACAATCGCATCGCAAGAAAAATGAAACAAATTGCGACTTTTAAATCGTCATGATTTGTTGGTAGCAAGTGCGTTCATTCTTATTTAAATTCATGTGTTCTATTTTTGCGACTAAAAAATCGTGCGATTGAAATCGCAAGTACGGTCCTAAGTTATTCCATAATACAAGTAGTGTTGTGCGAAAAACGAATCTCTATATGTATTTGAAAAATAGGCTCCAGGGTAAACTGATGCGCATTCCTAGCGAAGCGGGTATTACCTATATGGATGTGGATTTATTTTTAACACGTATTACAAAAAGAATTTAAAATCCTTCTGTCTAACTAGATCCATTTCAAAGATCCAAAAAAGCTAAGTACAAAAAAAAAATCAAGAAATAATTGAAAATCAACAAATATAATGAAAATAGATATGTTCATATAATCCTCGTGCCACTATGATCTGTATCTTTTTATTTTCAAGGAGGGATCTATATGGATCATTTGGCGATAGTAACACACGGTTTTCAGAGATTCATTCTTTAGCCGCACTACACGAATGTGGTATGCTTTACACGACTCTATATTTCCCTCCCATTATGATATTCAGACATTCAAAACCAATGTGCTCGCACTGTGCTCAAACATTTTAAGGGTAGTCAAAAATCCCTTTAGTGAGCAAAAAATATAAAACAAAATCTCTAGAAAGTAATCTTTTTTATAAAGCTTACTTGCAATTATATAATTTCTGAATGTAATCAAATATTTTTTTATAGACTATTTAATAATAATCTCTTAAATTTATAATAAAAAATAAATAACTGGATATATAAATTTTAAATAAATTAATTAATTAATTAAAATTTTAATAAATTAATATACATATTTTAATCAAGAATATATGAAAGTTTAATTTTAAGACTTTGTTTTCATTTAGAAGAACATTCAAATACTATTTCGTAAAATTTTCCACTTAGCACATTCTCGCTTTTGGCATAGGGGGGGGGGGGGGGGGGATATATACATTCATATGTACATATACATATATTAAAATGTTTCAATCTATGTTTCAAAAGCCCAAGAACATTGATGTAAAATTTAAATTTTGTATGTAGGATTAATAAATCATAATAATAATATATTCCTTTTTTAAATTGCCTTTTTTAAGTTTTCTCCATAGAACTGGAAAATAACTTTAATTTCTTTACAGATCTTAAGTTTTAATAGTTTCATTTGAATGCATCTTCCACAGTAACTATCCTAAGAATTCGTTGAGTAAATCATTAAAATATTCTCCAGATTTATGAATCTCAACCCATATTAATAACCTTTTCAAGTAACGAAATATTTTCACTGCGCATGAGCTAAGTTTAAAAATTTGAATTTTTCTTTTCATATAAAAAGGGTTCTCCTGTCCCTATTGGTATTCAGTATTGCAGTACTTTGCAAACTTAACTCCCAAGTTCATTTGCTCTCCATCAATTATGAACGGAGAACTGTAAGATATCTTAGATTTTTTTTTTTAATTCTTCTTCAACGTTTGAATTTTCCTCTCTTTCAGTTTATTTCTATTCTGTGCATTTCTATGTTTATCGAAAATTGTAAATTGTTCAATTGAAGTTGAAGCGGTTGCCGAAGATCCAACCCCATCACCACTTGGTTGTCATCGTCGCGTATACACTTATCGTGTAACTCAATCCGATTCCAAAGGACGGGAATGCTGGGATCTAGTAAGTGTGATGTCTTGTTGGGGGCGTTGTGATTCCAGTGAGATATCCGATTGGAAATTCCCTTACAAGAAAGCATACCATCCTGTGTGTGTTCATGCATCACGTGCTCCAGCTGTTGCCGTTCTAAGAAATTGTCATCCCGATGCAAGTCCTGAAGTTCGACAATATGAATATATGGAGGCAGTGAGTTGCCATTGTCATAGATGTACTTCTCTAGATACCACATGTGAGGCACCAGGTACAAATATGTTGGAAGAAAAAACTGGTGTTAAAATTCTTGCCCTAAGTGGACCAGATTCAGAAGATTTGGATTATTAAGTAAAAATGAATGAATCTATGAATCGTAAATATTTTTGGATAGAAACTACTTTGTGTTAATTATGTTAAATTTAAGCAGCAAATAATAAAAAATTCGTGAAATCAATCGCAAAAGTTGTGAATGTAAATTATTTGTAAAGTATACAAAAATGGAAAGGCATTGTTAAATTCAAATATCTTGGTTGATAAATTATTTCTATGGACATTTCTTTCAAATTTTGACTTCGACCTCAGCAAATTGAATACGGTGTAAAATCTATCTTTCTCTAGATTTTCAATTTTGAAACATGCTGAATATGAGCAAAATTCTCTGAAAATATTTAAAATTTGTTACTGAATCCTTAAAAGTACTTGTTTCATATCGCTAGCACTTTATTCAATATTGTTAACAATTGCTTCATTACGCTTACTTTTCAAAAAAAAAGTTTTATTTTGTTTTAAGTTTTATCGAAATTAATTGTTCTATAAAACTTCCAAGAACTTTATATTATAATATAATATTTTTTAGTTTTTGATTGTTTATTTTTACTTAATACAAGTACATATTTATTTTCAGAACAATTGTTCAAAATCGGTACAAAAGAATATTTAATCCACACGTCGTTTGTTTACAATTTATTCTTAGGTTTCTCTCCAGCTCTACACAAAACCTCCATCATTTCTTTCAATGATTCCTGTAATGAAACTGCAAATCGATCGGCACAAGTCTCTTGATTGCTCCGCCATGCAGCCAAAGACAAAATCATATCATTTTCCCGGGGATTATAACAACAAGCATAGCCATCATGATACATTGGTCCATAACACATGAAAGCTTCATTTACAGAAGCCACTTGACTTGTTGACAATCGGAAATGATTGCTCCGAGTAAAAGCTGGTAGATTATAGAATTCTGGGATGGTTAGATTATTTTCCAGAGCCATAAGTTTTAGACCAAGAAGATGACGATCAACACCACGACCCTGGAGTGCCATGGTGGTGTATTCACGATGAACATTCACAGCTTTGCGCAGCAGTTCTACTCTAAGCTCATCTGGGTTTGGTTCGTACATAGCTTTAGCAAACGCCATAGATTCATTCGAGCATGAACGAATTGTTTCTGTACGACCATTACGGAAAATTCGAAGATGGGCGGACTCATAGGCAGCTCCGGGTAGCTTGTGGAGCCTATAATTTATAATTTGAATTTAAAAATATACGTAACGTTGGAAGGTCAAAAGTATGACTCACTTGTAGAAAGCATATTGAAGGGCCATTTGAATGAAGCTATCAGGACTAAGTTTTTGCTGTTTTAGAAAACCTTTGCCATATTCTTTGAAATGCAACACATTTAAGTGAAGATCTTCAGCTAATTTGTCAAGATTTGTCTGAGCAACTTTGATATGCTGATCTACAGCTGGAGAAGATATCAAATCAAGCTTCTGTGATGGTTGGAAGTTCTTTGTCTCAGCACCTTCAAACATTTTCTTGTCATCCCTAGAGTGAATATGAAACACAAAAAATAATTAAAAATGAAACACCAGGATATTCGCCACTTACAAATTCTTTACAAGATAGTCGACCATTAGAGCAATTGGTTGACCCTCAGCAGGGCTATGCTCATAACAGAATCCTTGAAATCCACTTCTGCTGACCATGAGCTGTAGGAAAACATTTATTTTTTGTACACAGATTTGATTATTTTTTGTTTTTAAAACTTACTTGAATGGTTTTATCAAACCATCGATTTCCAGCATGATTCTTCGATCCACATCCATGAATTAAATACTCAGCTAGAGTGGTTTTTGTATTGCCACAAGGATCGTGACATACTTCGCCGTCTAAGGAGACCGTGAATAAAGATTTTTGTATCTGTTCAATTGACTCTTTGTTTCCAGGAATTGTCAGAAGTTCGGCATAGGCTGTTGCCCAGTTGTCCCTCTTATCGGAAGTAAGAACTCCAAAGGGAATGCCTTCGTTCTTTTCAGCATCAAAAATCTTTTTTAATTCGCCTAGAATTACCTCTTGATGAAGTGGTTTCAGAGAGTTAGAATAAACAGGAAGTTTATAAAACTAAAACAGATAAAAAGAAAATTTAATTGAGGAACATTTTGGAAGACTAAGCGAATCTTACATGATTTTTATATACAACAGCAACGTGCGTAGAATTAGGATTGTATTCCACTTTGTCCTCATTGGGTTGAGGTATACGGCAAGTTCCAAGAACCCTTCCAAATTGCGAATTATCTAATTCGTTGGGACCGATTTTATGAACTGGAACCTTTCCCAAATCAATGATTTCCTTATATTTTATTAGACAATATATAACTTTTGAAGTATAAGCTAGCAGCTCTTCATCAGTATTAAAGGTTACTCTGGGAAATGACATGCCAGGACTAGAGAAAATAATAAGGGGATCACGATATTGAAGGTATGCTGTGCGTAGCCATCGATCAGCCAACCAGTTCTCTTCTTTTGCAGCAGCTGTTTCTAAAAGTTTTTGCAGCTTTGGGGCATCACATTTGAGAAATACTTGAGCCTGTTTGCGATTAAGTTCTAACTCCTCGGGCGTTAGGAATGGCTCGGCAGTCTTAAGGAATTTCGTTACTGTCTCTTCGAGGGACAGTGCTGGGTAGCGAAGCAGGTTTTGTTTGATTGGATTGGCTTGGGTGGCATAGTTACGATGCGGTTTGTTGATAGCTGAGGTGAGATTGTAGTGAACTCCGGATACATAGGGAGAAACTTGAAGGGTGTTTCTGGTCTAGAAAATAGAAATGTTTAGACTATGGGAGAGATTTAATAGAGATCTACAATTGATCATGGACTATTGATAACATTTCAACATACGGAAAACGTTACTGCTTGCCTGTAAATCATTCTTAAAACTTACCAAGATGTTATAAACTATTCTTCTAGGTAGTTGCTGCATTTCGTCGGAGGAGAATTCTTCCCTGCAAAAGAATTTTCTTGTACACATATTTCAAAAAAAAAACTGGAATATATGTCAATATTTTGTTTAGATTTTAAATTTTTACCTATGATTCTTGACCATAACTTAGCTACTAATCTTAGGTAAAAGATAACGTTCAACCAGAACTATAAAAATCCAACTAAGTTGTATAAAATATTGGTAGGCAGCCACTTCCACGTAGCACTAATTTTAGGAACTGGTATTGTATGTCGTTAGCTTGCCCAGTAATGGCTCTCTGAAAATGTGAAGTGAACTGTATCTGCACCGCAACCTACTCAACCTACCTAGGACTGGTTTTATTTCAACTTTCTCCCTACTGCACTTTTAAACATTTCTCGTTAAAAAAAAAAAAAACAAAAACAAAACATGGATTCAAAGTTCAAAATTATTGGTTAATAAAACGTTAAAGGGAGCGGGTGCGAACTGAGATCGTATTTTCTGCAAATTCTTTTTTATTTTGGTTTTGCCTTTTGCTAAAAAAAACTTGTTGAATTCAAAAAGAAAATAGAAACAGCTGATCTTGATTCATGGGAATGAATTCCATTTGAATATATCCAATTGATGACTAGTTCATTTACTTTCAAATGAATAAACTTTTTTAAAGATGTAAGAAAGGTATTAAATTTAGATAAATTTAAAAGAAATAGTAAGAAAATTTATTAAACTTTATTAAACAAATTATTTTCATTTCTATGATAAAATTTAAACAAAAAAAATGTGCTTGAATTACCTGAAATGTGCTTGAATAATAAATTATGTTGCAATAATAGGTCGCGTTCGGGTACGTATCCAAAGGTATCTGGATTTGTTGGTGTTGTTGTAATCCCATAGGAAAAAACAACTGATTAACGAAACAGCTGATGTCAAGTAGAAATCTAAAGCTATCCAAAAATTTTTGGTATACTTAACTATCCAAGGGGAATTTTGAAGAACAGCTGACATTTCAGCTGATCTATTTTCTTTTGTGTCGAGTACAGGGTTGGCCGAACTGTAACTTTTTAACATTTGGTACGTCTAGTACTAATTTACTAATTGAGAAAAGTAAAGTTTGTTGCATTAAAGATCTCATTCGGATCCTACTGCAAAGCTTTTATTCTTTGAACTTCAGATTGTTTCTTGATATAGGAGGTATTAAACTCAAATTCTTTTAGGGTTTTCATAGAAATATGAAATGATCTTAACTCTCAAACATGATTTGTTATGGGATTATATGGACATATTATTTAGAACTGAGTTTTCAGAAAAGGATTCTTTTAAGACTATAAGCTTATATAATCTTATTGCAAGAAGAGAAAATAGTTTAGCTTTAAGATTTAAGTAGTTGTAAGCTGCAAAAGTGTTTACCTCTTAAAATAAAAATGTTATGAAACCCAGTTCAGTTTCATAACAAGATATTAATACTTAGGTATAACAATGGGATATAAGAGAGTTGTATGGGAGTTTTTTTTTGTCAGATTTCAAGAGTTTAGCTCTGGATAGTATGTTAGTTGTACTTATTCATAAACAAAATAAACAGTTTCAAGTTTAAATTTAATTGCCAGTTATTGGTTTTCATTATTATTTATTTATATGTACGTACCTTGAAACGACAGCGTCTGCTCACCAAACGCGAACAAGCACTAAAAGAATTCGTAGCTTAACTCTGTCGGCTTAAAGCTCACCGCTAATTAAAATAACAAAAAAAAAAGCTTGTTGGCGTCAGATAATTTGTGGTTAAAAAATCTGCCCTTTTTAATTTACCTTTCCTCATTGCAGGATTAAATTATCAAAAAATTGAACTAAAAACTTAATAGAGGCTATACCATATTATATTTTTAAAAAAAATTCATAGGATTTGTAATCCAGTATATGTATAATATTATTTGTTTGCTTTGCGGATTAGCAAATGGTCTCTTGCTGCAACTAACTCGTCGCAACATACCTTGGACAATAAATTCAGCATTAAAAAATATCTTTAAATCATGTATTCATAATCCAAATCCTTAAATTATGCCAAAGAAAATTGTTTGTCTCCAAAAATAAACTTCACATCTATCATGTATAATTCCTACAATTTCTCATCCTTATGGTAAATGAAACATTTTCAATTTTTGTACAAACCTTCATAAGATTAAGATCATAAATGTGCAAAATTGTTTGGTTTCCATTATTCTATTTTTTTATGAATTAACTACGTATGTAGCAGACGTAACAAATTGTAGTAAATTAGGCATGTAGTTGATTCGGCCAACCCTGGTTGATTCACATCGTTTTTTGACTTTGACAGTAAATGGTACCTATCCGGTTTTGGTCGTTCGCCAACGTATCGGATACTAAAGTATCTTAGATACCCTATCGGACTACGAGGTGAACGCGACCATAGATAATAGAGAATGAAATTTATCTGACAGTTTTGCGTCAGTGTTGTCGATTAACTTATCAAACCTGCAATATTTGTATTTTAAAGATATATTCAGGAATAATATAAACAATTTGAATTTTTTTTTCTTACTATAGTGAATAAAAACAAAGCTTATTGACGTAAGTTTGTTGGAGTGTTTTCTTTTTCAGTATCTATAGACAAGTTATACCAATTTATATTTCGAGAGGAAATTTTTAACCAGATTTAAAAAAAAATGTGAATGCAAATCAAATATATACGTCCATGATTACACTTCAAGGGCAAATTCGAAAATTTAATTTTCTGACAGTAAAAACAGTTTTTGACTTCTATTATTTTATTTTTAAATGTAAAATTTAATAATAATGTTTGACTGCTAATTTAATTTCGAATTGAAATGGGCCGATAATTAATGTTTTTTTTTTTTGAATTTCTGTTTTCCAAATAGTGAAATGTCTACAATAAGCGGAAAATTCACTGTGCATATTTATTCTATACAAAATCTTCTTAAATGGGTGATTTTGTATGGTTTTCACATAGCTATCTTCAAACATAATTTGGTTGATTTTTGGTACTGGCAAGCTAGTTGGATACGTACATATGTACGCATCAGGCATGATACCCACATGCACTAAATGCTCAAAAACATACAACATTCATTCTATGCGACGGCACTGATTCACATTCATTTGGCATAAGTTGAACTTTGTGTTCATTTTGGATTTGCCTCTTCTTTTATCATTTTCGCTTCAAGTTCAGAGTTCAGACTTCACTTCGTTTTGCCGGTCTTGTTGAAATCGAATAAAAGTTTGCATTCCAAAAAATTCTATACAAAACAAGTTCTGGTAAAGTATATTTAAACTAATTTATATTGTTGGGAACCAATTCACAAATTATTATCATCATATTTTTTGTGAAATCTTGATTCTCTATCTACATATTTTACACCAGTGTTTCTCAAACCATAATCATGTCTGAGCAAGGAAAAGCCTTAAATCTTGGTGATCAATTCCCAAATTTTCAAGCAGAAACTACAATTGGAAAAATTGATTTTTATGAATGGATGGAAGAATCGTAAGAATATAATTTTTTTTATTTAAAATGATTATTAAAAAAATGCATTTCCAGATGGGCAATCCTCTTCTCACATCCTTCTGACTATACACCTGTTTGTACAACAGAATTGGGTAAAGTTGCTGGTCTTTTACCAGAATTTGCTAAAAGAAACATTAAGCCCATCGCTTTGTCCTGTGATAGCGTCGAATCCCATAAAGGTTGGATTGAGGACATAAAGAGCTTTGCCAGTAAGTAACTAACCTTCCCAACGTAATGTACATTTATAATATTATTTGATTAACATTTGCTTTTCAAGCATTGACATTAATTTTTTAATGATTTGTGTTGACAAAAGTGCATAGGTTATTTTTTTTACTTGTGTTTTCACAAAAGAACAAGTTGAACGGAAGTTTGAATCACTTAGCCCAGTCAAAAATGGATCCTAGACAAACTGTTGTGTAATCTGTTGATTACACTTTTAGATACGAATATACTAAATGTGCTAGAGGTAGGTAACTAACTTTGGGAAATAGCTAAATAGCTAGATGTTTTGTTTTGCCCTTTGTTATGTTAACCCTTTATTGAACTTTTGGTATATTGATCTAAAATGCCTAAAAGAATTACCAAATAGGTGCCGCTAATCATTAGTTAACTAATTGCATTCAACTTATTTACTTATGAATTTTTCCAAATAAACTTATTCTTTCTTAGAACTATCTGAGTTCGGTTATCCCATAATTGCCGATGATAAGCGTGAGCTAGCAGTTAGGCTCAATATGCTAGACAAAGACGAAAGAGATAAAGCTGGTATTCCATTAACTTGTAGAGCCGTTTTCATTGTTGATGCTAGTAAGAAATTACGCTTGACTCTTCTCTATCCAGCATCGACTGGAAGGAATTTTAAGTAAGTTCGTTTTATTATTGGTTCTTGTTTACAATAAAAAAGGGGGATTTTACCAAAATTTATGCAGTGAAATACTTCGGGTTATTGATTCCTTGAAACTAACTGATAATAATAAAGTTGCAACTCCAGCTGATTGGGAGGTAAAGTGAATAGATCTAATTTGGATCATTACCATTAATAATTCTTATTTTCTAGCACGGCAAGGAATGTATGGTTTTACCAACTGTTCAACAGGATGACGTTCCTAAACTATTTCCTCAAGGAATCAAAATGGTCGAGGTTCCATCGGGAAAGAAATATTTGAGGATGACTCCCCAACCTTGAAAGGGAAAAAGATTGTTTTAAAATAAAACTTATTAAAATCAAATAAATTTTGTATCTTTAAATGTTGATTTTTTTCTAAAGTCATCCGTGTTGGATAGCTTTGCATTATTTATTTAGCTGAGCTATTAAGTTTTGTTTATAGGGAAGGAAAATCATAATTTATTCCAATTATTTAACTTATTATGATGCGGTAGCTAGTTCATAACTAGCATTTAGTTATTTTCAAATCTGGACCATTCCTGTGTACATATTGTTATCAACATCCTGAAGCAAAAAGATGTGAAGCAGTTTTTCATGACATCATATATTCTTGGCGAATTTGCAACATTCTTAGGAGGCAGTCCAACGCACTAAACATTACGCCATGAAAAAGAACGTTGATAATATTCATCACTAATGCTATATTCATTTTGTTAAAACATCAGAACAACGGCACAGATTTTTGCTTTTCTTACTACTATAACCATATTCGTTACTGAAAATGAAAATTCTTACTCATGCTTAGTCACTCATATAGAACATAACATTTATAATGTACATAATGTACATTATGTTACTTGAAGTATTATAACTACTCAAATTCAAAACATTTCGAAGACGGGTTATAGGTTTTTTTTTTAAAGTTGATCTTTTAAGTTAAAAATCGAAAAATACTAGGAATAGAAACACACAATTCTCTAATTGCTCTAAAGGGGAATAACCAATTGCTTATTGTAAAAATTAACATATCTTTACGATACATAAGGCTAGAATTCGATTAAAATTTGGTACAAAGCATTTGCATGTAGAGGGGAAGTTTGAATTGTATGTTCTTAGCACGTCTAGAAGGGCTTCTGTTCTTTTTTAAATTTTATCGAAAGATCCAGTCTTTTAAATCCAACCTTGATTGTACGGTGATACCGTTCAAGTTCTGGGGATTTTAACTTTCTCAACATAAGGACATTAAACAAGCGAATGTGTATATTAGGTGTGTTTTTTTTGCAAGTCCATATAGAATTGTAAAAAGAAACGACATCGGGATTTAGGAGTTTTTTTCCCACATAGCTGGAAGCACTGTGTACGCTATGACATTTGTCAGCTTATTGACGACTAGCATCAACCAATCCAAAAACTTCACTTTTGACGTCTCTGAGCAAATTATCGATAACATATAGATAATACTATTTTGGCATCACCATTTTTATCGGGTCTTAGATTAACTCTCGAAAATTATCTGGTCTTAGCTAACTCTGTATAGATTTAAGTAGTTGTTGCATTTGCATGTAAAGCGCTTAGTCCCGATGTCGTTTTTTTTTTACAATTCTATATGGACTTGCAAAAAAAACACACCTATTATTTATTTAGCGATAAAAATCCGAAGCCAACATAATTTAGTTTGGGTCAATTTTCTAATTGAATTGTATCACGTTTACTACCAAGCATCTCGGAGTGATTCAAAAAATGATCCAATATTAATATTAAAACAATTTAAAGCTCATTGGCTTACATCTTTGTGGCACCCTGTGTCATTTTTTTTGTAGATAACGTTTTTACAAACAAGTCCAAAAATCATGCATTTTTACCTTGAGTTTGTTTCTCCCCAAAATAAACCAACCTCACAAAATAAATTCGCTCCTCAACTTAAAAATAAATAAATAATTTGGTTATGTATTCGTACACATTTTGAGAACCAGTTTTACAACAATTTATACAAAATCTGGTCTACGTCGTCGACGAGTTTTTGGTCTAGTTGACGTTGAATTGACATTTGACAGTGGCTTCCAAAGTTGCGGCAGACGGGCAGAGTGCAACTAAATCCCTCCAGCTCTCTATTTTCCTTTCATTTTCTTTTAAATTTCTTTTCCTTATTCAATTGAAAACTTTGATTGTTGAATTAAAAAAAAACAATAATTGTAAAAGAATTATTGTATAAGCAAAATACAATAGAAAGGTTCTTTCTTTGCTCTTTGGTGTGGACTTTGCACTTCTCGTTCGGCTGCCCCTATTTCAAACGTCATCTAAAATCATAATAATTACCTCAACTAGAAAACTCAATTGACTCAGTTCAGTCGAACTGATAAAAGTAATTCATCGAATTTAGTTTTTTTTAGTTATCTGCCTGCATTATCAGTTTATGTAAATATCTGTAATTTAGAAAGCAGAAAATAATAGGAAAGGAACGAAGTTCACCGAGAGTGGATTTGTGTGTATTTTGGAAGAACCATAGTTTGAGTAAAAGAGGATCCCTAACAACAACATAACAATGTCATCCCAAGAAGCAGCCCCGCAACAAAAAGTCAATCCAATAAAATCGTTTATTAGTGGCGGTTTTGGAGGAATATGTAATGTCCTATCAGGCCATCCTCTGGACACAATTAAGGTGAGATAGGGAGGAGGTGTGTCATTTTATAAAAAAGTGATATTTTAATGGTAAATCTTGAAAAGGTCCGTTTACAAACAATGCCCACACCAGCACCAGGAACTGCACCAATGTACAAAGGCACATTCGATTGTGCCAGTAAAACTATCCGCAATGAAGGTGTTCGTGGATTATATAAGGGAATTCAAGCTCCTCTGACTGGCGTAGCACCCATTTTTGCTGTTTGCTTTGCGGGTTACGGCTTAGGAACAAGACTTCAACAGACTGAAGATAATAAGAAGCTGAACTATGGACAAGTGTTTATTGCTGGATCATTTTCAGGAATATTCTCAACAGCCATTATGGCTCCTGGAGAAAGAATTAAGTGTTTGCTTCAGGTGCAATCGGATGCAAAGGGCTCCAAAAAATACGATGGCATGATAGATTGTGCTAGAAAATTATACAGAGAAGGTGGTTTGAGAAGCATATTTAAAGGAAGCTGTGCAACTATGTTGCGAGGTGAGTTAAAAAAATGTTTCTATGAAAAACTTGGGAGAAAAGTACATACTGACTGACATGTCTTACTTACTTTAAAATTCGTTAATTTAATTAATAGTACAGCCAAACTACCATTTAAGACCAAAAACATTTATAATGGACTGGATCAAGGGTATTATAGTTGCTTAATACCCAAAGCAATCAGAAGAATTCGCCACGTTCTTGAACTGAGCATTTTGTTGCCTTCTATCCTTTGTCTCCAAAGCTTATTATTTCACTAAATTTTGTCGCCGATACAGCAGAAAAGGCTTATCGATAGGTTGGATTTTGAAATTTTAATCAAAAATTAGAAATATCGGATTTCCCTCAATCATGTTAAATTGAATTAAACCGTCGCAAGATGTTTGTGTTAATAAATTGTTATTAGAGATATCTAATGTATTCTCGAGAGCTTGACTGACTTTAATTAGTTTTGTTCCAAAAAAAAGTTAAAAAAAAAATATAATTTTTATCTCAAAATGTTTTTTTCTTGAAAAAAAAAAAACACATACATACATATTTATAAACAGGCAGGTACCTATTTCTTAAAGATAACAAGCTTTCTTATCAAAAATAATTCTATAAAATATTGTAAATGATTTCAAAGAAATTCATTAGAATTAAGGTAAAATTTTAAGTAACACAATAATTCAAATATTTGTTTTTATTAACACATAGATTAAATTCAGTCAAAAATACAACTTTTAACTTAAAAACAAAAACAGAGACACTGGCATTTTCAAGCCAATTAAAAATATTCCTAACACTAGAATATTTGAAATTTCCTTTTTTTTCTACATTATTTAATTTTGAAATATTCCCTTAATCCTACTTATACACAAAAACGTATACATCCGCTATTTAATATTTCTTTCTTTCAATATATTTTAAATATTATTAAAGTCAAATTGCTCGTCAGGACTTCCTCCGAAGGTGTCATCGTTAGCAACTTCTTGAGATTTATCTCTCCGCAAACCTTCTCCTGTCAAATATTGCAAACTATTTATATGAGCTATTGTCTTTTTAACTTTATGAGCTTTTGCCTGAGCCCATGGAATAACAATCCTTTCCTTTTGCATTTGGATTCTTTTCATTTGTGATCTGTCCTTATTGATACTATCCCGTCGTTCATCTGAATGCTTGTACTTTGGCATACGTTGTTGTTGATTTTCCCTTTGTGTTGATGGTGATGATGGCAGTGTATGAGGTTTCTTCGACGTTTTTTTACATTGGATGTTCTTCCGCAGTACATAGTACACACTTCGTTGATTATAATTTTCACAACGTGGCGATAAAGCCTTTTCAAACTTGTAATTATCTATTTTGCGGCAGGATAGTTGTTTCCCAGTATGGAACTGTTTGATGCACCGGCTCGACTTTCCAACACTTAATTGATTGGTTATCTTTTGCTTCCACAATGCCATGTCACAAGTACATTTCCATGGGTTCTCAGTTAGTCGAACGAGTTTGAGTGAGGGATTATGAAAAAATGTCGATGGAAGGTATTTGAGGTTGTTCCTCTGCAAATAAATCTCTCGAAGTTGACTCTGTTCGTCAAACAATCCAGGTGGAATGTAAGAAAGATTGTTTTGCGACATATCGACAATTTCCAGTTTCTTACAGCCGAAGAATGCATCCATAGAGATTTCTCTGATATTACACGAACTCAAATTTAACTCCCTCAAGTGAGCCATATCAGCAAAAGCATCAAATTCAACGATTTGGATTTTTCCTTTCAGATTGAGAATTTCCAAAGACCTCAAATTCTGAAAGACATCATGATCGAGAGCCCTAATTGAAACATTTGTGATAGTCAGAATCTTAAGCAGGTGCAATGAATCGAATGGAACATTTCCCCAGAGTTCAGTTGCAGCTTCCTTTGAGCCCAAATGCATTGTTTTCGTATTATTCATCACCCCAAATGTAGCTGGAAATATATACCGAATCGGATTGTTTCTAAAGTCAACATATTCTAGTTTGGGAAACGGGGGAAAACTCAATTCGGACAACTTGGATAGGCTATTGTGACTCAAATCGAGAACTTCCAAGTCAAGCAGACCAGCCAGTGAACGATAATTGAAATCCAAAATAGAATTATAAGCTAGCGATAAGGTTTTGATGTGCATTGCACCATATAACGCGAAAGCGGGCACTATTTTAATCTCGTTATGTTCAAGTGATAAGTGTTGCAATTCCAACAAACCATCAAACATCTCCCAGTGCATTTCATCCAATCTGCAGTGATTTATGCGAAGGACTTCCAGGTGTTCCCAACCATAGAATGTCGCCATACGGGATTTCCTTATCTCTTGTATGTAAACGTCGTAGGGAACGATATCGATCTCTTGACCTTCCGGCATGGCTTCCAAGGATATGTTGTAAGCTATTTGTTCACTGCTCGGTACATAGTCGAAGCTATCTCTTGGATGAACGGGATTCTTGGGTCGCTTGTAGTTTTCCGAACCGAAGAGCGCTATTGATTCGAAGTTGGCATGATGTAGGAAGGTCATGGGTTCGTCGATGATGAGTCGGAAGCTTCTATCACTAGGACCTCTGATTTCCAGGGTTGTCAATTGGTTAAGAGGTTTGAAAACGCTCGTTTGCACTAAATATAATGAGTGTTGAATGCACAAAAGGAAAAATTAATTCACTTGACATCTCACCTGTTTTATTTTTTCCTTCGGCGGTATAGAGAAGCACCAAAGCCTGGAGATCTACTGGTAGCTGACTAACAAGCCCACTCACATCACTATCTACTTGTAGGATGCAAGTAACTTGTTGAATAAACGGATTTTCGTTAAAACCTTCATCCCCATCATACATGACTTCGTTTTCATTGATCAATTCGTCTTGGGTTTCTTGGGAAGCACCTCTGCTTCCGATCGAACGATCCTGATTTTTGGTTTGCATAAAGTTAATCCATCGTGATATTTGTAAATCCATAAAGTGGGCATATTGACAAACGCATCCCTTGGGGCATTTCATATAGACTGGGGGATTTGATGGACCACAATATATATTGCAAATCTAAATTTATTTATATATTTATTTTTTGTCACGTGTTTTTTTATTCACCTTTATACTCACTAGACAGCCTATAAGGACTGTTAAAACTAAACTCTTCATGGTGGGGCAGGAATAAAGCCACAAAAAGGGGAAATTTAAATTTTAAACAACGAGCTGCAGTTCAATTCAACGTCGTCTTCGCAATTCATTAAAGAAATTATGAGTTCTCACAATCCGAAATGTGACGGCGCGACGATTAGAAGTAAAGGAAGGATGTGGCTTATCAAGCAAGCGTTTGATAAGCATGTTGTTGTTTCTAGTACAAAGAATATAATGAGGCTGTGTTTTGTCGTCGGGACCTCACATGGCTTGGTTTGCTCTTCATCAACGCAGACGTTTTACACTACCCACTGGATAAAACGCCAAGAACTCTTAATCTTTAACTACATACATACATATCTATGTACATATTTATGTACTATGTACATGGACTTAAAAATTATTACGGAAGCAGATAAATACTTATTGGGAAAGTTTAAAAATATTTCATATAATTTAAATAAACGATAACAAAAAAAAAATTAAACTATTTTGTGTTCCTGTAGTCGTGACAATATTATTTAAGAATGACTAAAGAGATTTTGGTCAATGATTACAGCAGCTTCTGATGAAAATTTGTAAATAATAAATAAAGTATTTTATCGTAATTACATACATATATGTATATACATATATATTTATATATAGCATTTGGATAACATTTCCGCAATTCAGACTTCTAAGGAATTTTTTATTTGTTTGTGACTTTAGAGTAGCTTAGTTTATTTTTAGAATAATTTGTTTGAGGTACGATTTCAATTTGAATTTGTTACTAAATGTGATAGAAAAGCGAGGATAAATGAATTGATATTTAACCATATTTCGCTCGATGAGTTGAAAGATTTATATTGGTTGCTCTATATCTGCCTTTTCATGGCCTAAAGAAATGATTGAGAATTCTTGAATAGTAAATATGGTTCTGGATTAGATTTTGAGATTACCAATTGATAACGCTGTAAGGCTATCATTTAATATTTCTTGTTTTGGAAAGAGGATATCAATTAATTTATGATATAATCCATGATAATAGAATTCTTTTAAAACTATCATTTAAAGTCGAATGCAAAGGTAAGGCATGCATTGCGATATAAAATTATGAGCTTCAATCTAATTATTCTAATCAAATACATACATATGTACGAATAATACGTGATATCAATGACCTCAGAACTAACATCATATATGTAGACTAAATTGCTGTACTTATCTATTCCGGGGTTTAAAAACAATACATATATTATTTATTAATTTGAAAAACTTTACAAACATAATGTAGATGTGCCTGCTAATGGAATCTATTTCTTGGTTTATGAGTATCTACAAGATATGGCTAAACAGAAGTCAGGTGGTGAAAATGTTGGAGTGTATTCAGCACTTTTTGCAGGTGGTATGGCTGGTATGGCATATTGGATTTTAGGTATGCCAGCTGATGTGCTTAAAAGTCGATTACAAACAGGTAAGTTAAATTATTGAGTAAATACATACATTTGTATATATAAATTAATTTATGTTATTTTTTATAGCACCTGAAGGTACTTATAAGCATGGAATACGTAGTGTTTTTATGGATCTAATGAAGAAAGATGGTCCACTAGCTTTGTATCGTGGTGTTGTTCCAGTTATGATTCGTGCCTTCCCAGCAAATGCTGCATGCTTCTTTGGCATTGAACTTTGTAATACATTTATGAAAAAAATTGGCTTTTAGTTTTTTGTTGTTATTTTAAATAGAGGCAAAGACTCGAAAAAGTGCGCTCTTTTTTTAAAAAAAATATGTGGTTTGTTTAATAATTTTGTAAAATAAAATTGTTAACATTTTATTTTGAATTCTAGAGGTTTCCTTCTGTTAATTAGGTAACGTTACAGAAAAAAAAGTAAAACTGCCCATTGCATCAAATTCTAAATATATTTTTAAGTATCAATTATGAAAAAATAAAAAAAAAATTAAAAATATCAAATTAGTGTTTTTTTCTGTTCTCAGGTTGAAGAATTCGTTCCTATGGAATATGCTGCCACCAAGTTTATATACTGAAACCAGTCTTACACCCATGTTCTGCATTTCACTTATTGTGAATTGGAGCAACAAAAGTGAATTTTGATGTTCTGCATTCCGCATAAAATGACTTGTGATTTGTTCATTCCGAATGTGAAATGTTGGTGTTCTGAATTCCACCCGAAATGAAGTTTGTGAATTGAGTTTTCGGAGATGAAAATTCGTGTTCTACATTTCGAATACATAGCTTTTTATGGTGAATTCAATTCACTTAGTTTTATTTGGTGAAATTGATAAACGTGTAAATAAAGATTTGAAATTTTGATTGAATGATAAATTGTTGTTTACAAGAAAATACAAAAGAGCTCCCGACAAGAAAAAGTTGTGTTGCAATTTATGAAATAAGAAGGAAGAAATTTTGTGTTAAGGTAATTGAAGTCGATTTTATTAAGGGATTTATTTCAAAAATATAAACAAATGTCTCTTCGCTTAGTCTGAAGCTTCTTTTGAAACTACAAACAATTCAAATATGACCATGTTAATTTATTCCCCATTCTTTACTTACGCTGCTTCTGGAAGATCTAAAATTATGGCTTTACTACGTAAAACTTTTCCACAAACTCTCTATCATTGATTTTCGTCCCTTCTACCACTTATTAATAATAATAGTGAATCTATTTTCGATATGCACAAGAAACAATGTTTTAATAAATGATGCAAATTGTCTTTCAGCTGATTTTGACATTTCACAAATAAATTCGGAGTGAATTGAATTCACTCGGAATGTAGAACATGCCTTTTCATTTTAAGTGAAATTGAAATTCGTTTTCAATTCACTTTCACTCGGAATACAGAACATGGGTGTTAACATCAGATTTGGTCTTTTTTTTTAGTAGTATTTATTGTAGAATGTTCATTTGAATTTAAAAAAACACTTTGCTTTGAATTGGGGACCTCTCCTAATATTGGTCTTATGTTGTTTATAAGTAAATTTAATTTTCTCCTTCCGTATACCCAAATATACGAGTAGACTATACCTACATCATCACATATGTACATTATTTTGATTAAATCAAGCGAATTACCTAAAACCCTTAGTTAAATTGTTGTAGATCGATATACAGAAAACCCAAAGGAGTGGCGGGATTGATTATATTATCGAGTGCGATTTTTAACAAATTCAAAACTTCGTATAATAATTTTTTTTAAAAAGGCAAAAAGAACAAATACGTCATAGTGTTTTTTTTGTCAACATGGTCCTCTTCTTGAAAATTGATAACTATTCTGAGCATTTTATTTAATCATTCCGCGGCATATGAGTATATTTTGAAAAATAAGTAATAAACTTTTTCTTAGAATGCACTTGGGGGAAAAATCAAAATCCCAAAACTATTATTACTACTTATTAGATATTTTTGTACAAGAAACCAATCCAATGGATACAATTTTCAGAGTTTGTTCTTATTTAACTAGGGTAATGTTAAATGGTTTTAGTTCACTGATACACCTCTGATCCTTCCACAAATACGCCTTCTTTTTAAAGTATGTTTTATCTATAGTAAATTTGTAAATGAACCATCTTAAGCTTAAGGAATGTCATGTTTTTTTTTGCGCCCATGTTTATTATATTCGAAATTTCTGTCAATAGGTGTCATCAATGAAAAAAACTCGTTTTCAAAAAAAAAGTAACAGCAAAATCAGCTGGCTTGTTTCCATCTCAAATTATAAGAGTTCAAATTTCTTTCTTAAATTTCTCCAAAAAATCCATGTTCCATCGCTATTTCAGTAAGAAGAGCTCGACAATTGTTAATAAATTTTTAATGCGCGAAGTTCCCGCTTACAAATTTCTTTTGTAAATAATATTTTTACTGAGACTTTAGTTAATATGAGTCGATTTTTTTAACGGCATTGGTTTCGAAATAAAAAAAATATTTTATTTTATATTTTGATTTTCATTTATTTTTTTTTTAATTTCAAAACTATATAAATTACACCCTAAAAATACAAAATTGAATTTAAAAAAATCTTAGAACTAAAAAGTTTATACTAAAATAACTTAGTTTTATATAAACATGTATTTTTTTTCTTTTCTTCTTGGCTATTAAGAAGTTTTTTCGATTTAATTTATAAATTTTCTTTTACTTAAATTTAAAATAGAAAAACTATAAAATTCTTTTTTATTTTTCAAAATCCCAAGTTCTTACAAAAAAAAATACACATAATCACAGCGTATAAACATTAAAATATAAACAATTTAAAGAATTGAATAGCAAAAAAAATAAATTTTACTTCTTCAAAAAAAAAAATTATCTTGTCTTATTACCAACACAAAATTTTTAAGAGAAAAAAAAATAACAATTATTGCAATTTGCCTCATCCATCAGAATTAATATTATTTTGAATTGGTAACTTTTATAATTTTAAAAGTATTAACATCTTTTTTAAGTGCACATTGTCGGAGCTATGAAACTTAAAAACATAATTAGAGAGAGACGAACGTATTTTTCTCAGTCACCGACATTAAAACATGAGTTGGTTGAACCAATCCTCAAGTAAATAATTATGTACTTAATTTAATCTTATTTCGTGCAGTGCAGTAGGAATAAAGTAAAACTAAGAAACCCAAAAAATATATTATTGCACTTAGCGTAAATTTTTATTTGAAATAAAAATCTTCGTACATTGCCTCACAGAGGTAGATAAAATATACACGTCATTTTTAGCTCTTCCAACGAAATTGGAAAATAATATACCAAGTTTACACTTGCCTTGTCAAATAACCTACATACATAATTTTTGCTTTTCAGTTTTCCTTCATCCAAAAGAAGAATAATAAACAAGAAATATGATATGTGTGAATTAGTGGCATAAGGAAGTGTGTCAATAAGTGACAAGTGAAAACCCAGTAAGAGTGCATCTTTCCTTCTATGTTCATGCTTAATTTTTGTATAGAAGAAGAAACATTTCATTGATAAAGCTTTCGATCGATTGAAAAAAAATATCACAGATCAAAGAGAGATAAGGATAAATAAGGATTGGAAAAGTCACATAAGGTCAAAGAAACTATGAAATTAATAAAAAATTAAGCATAAATTAATGAAGAAAAAAATGTTGGAGTTCGCTAAAAACTTATTCTACTAGTCTACTGTTTGTTTTTGTTTTATCACGATCTTGGTTAGCACTTATTTAGTTATGGCTTTTCCAATCAATCTTCGTTTACTCTCTATTCTTCTATTCGAAGGGGTGGTAGGTCTTGAATATCCACACCATCGATCAGTAATGCTGTTTCGCCAGTTGACCAAGTTTGTTGCTCGTCACTGGCTCCATTTGATGCAAAACCACTGCTACTTAAACTTGTAGTAGTCTGTAAATAAAAATAAGAAAAAAATAAATAAATAACATAAAAAAGATTTGATAGAAATTAATCTTTGGAGGTGATTGATGCATATTTTGATATTGTAGTGGCAATTTTCGTTTAAAAATAGTTAAAAATGTAGTTTTGGAAAAAAAGTTTTATAAATTTTTATTATCTTTTTATAAAATGATTGTGGGTTCATCCTGTATCTTAAAAATATTGATTCGGACTAGAATGGCAAATGCAAATTTTAAAAAGTCCTTTTCCACGAATATTAAAGTTTTTGTATATAAATAAATTTGTTGAAAATTCCAAGAACAGTAAAATTGACTGGCATTAATAAAACAAAATTAAAGTTTGAATTTGTTTTCAAACGTTAACTGCAGAAACTGCAAAGCATACATATAAAATATAAAGTGATGTGGTCCGCATAGATAGTAAAGTTACTCAACTTGACACTTGTTTTCTCAAAATTGCATGTCCTTTGTTTGGCAGATGGAATTAATATATCTATATCTGAATGAATGAATAAATTGGGGTATAAAAACACTGCGACCTAAAGATCTATTGTGTCCCCCATCTAGAACTGGCTCATCATTACAGTTCTTTTTCCAAATTCGTTCCTTTGAGGAATCGAAGTATTTGGAGTATTTTAAGGGATGATAATTCACTCTCTTTTATGTGGTGCTTGCCCAGATACCTATGCCTTTGCTGCACGAGTGCATCACATTTCCCCAGTATGTGGTCAGGTGTCTCTTCGTGAGTGTTGCAGAATCTGCAAGTCGCGTTGTTCTCCAGGCCAAGGATGTTGAGGTGTCTTCTCAACCTACAGTGGCCTGTGAGAAGCCCCGTGATTTTTCTGAGGTTATTCCTACTTAAGCTTATGCAGGTTAGAAAACGCTATCGGTTGTAGTTGCCGAGTAGGAGTTTTGCCTGTCTTAGCTAAGGGAGTTCTTTCCAGATTTTTGATCTTTTTGTCTCTGTTTTGATTTTGTTTTTGATCTCTTTTTCTCCTATTCCGCAGTAGGGCTCTGGCCCTGTAAGAGGTGTCGATGCACCTATTTTTGCTAAGGAGTCTGCCTCTTCGTTGACCTGGACACCAACGTGGCCTGGTACCCAATAAAGTGTGACAGTGTTATTCTCGCCCAGTTTATATTCCCAAACAAGTTTGGAAGTAATGGCGTAGGAGCTTAGTGCCTTTAGTGCAGCCTGACTGTTCAATGTTTTGGTTTTTATATTTCCTATCGAGGTTTCTTCCAGCACATATGCCTATGGCATTTACTTCTGCCTGGAATATGCTAGTGAACTGTCCCATCGGTAAGGAGAGTTTAGTTCTAGGCCCAAAAACTCCAGCACCAGTCCCTTCACCTGTTCTCGATCCTATCTATATCTGAAGATAAAGATTTTTTCTCATTGCAATTAGCATCTGTCAGTATCATCAAAGTGGTGATTGTCATATTTTTCGGTGACAGATTTTTAAATTTTGCTATTGGCTCTTTTGCAATTGTAATAGGTTTTTGGAATAAAAACTTCTTTTATGATATAATTAAATGACTGATAATAAAAGTAGAAATAAATTGTAAATTCCTTTTAGCCGCTGTAGTAAAATTTTAAATTCATTTATGACAAATACAATGATATATAAACTTAAGAATCAAACAAGTTGTATTTAAAAAAAAATGCAAGCCGATAAAGATATTACCACCTAACAATAATATGGAATATAACATTTATTTATGGAACATAAAACAAAGTGTAAATAAACCTTAAATTGAAGTATCAAATTTGACAAAAAAAAAGTTAAATCAATTAATTCAAAGCTAATATAATAAAATCAAGCTATATTTCTAACCTCATGTTGTCAAGTCACAAAAGCAATTCAGATTTAAATTCTAAATTGGTTATAGCTTAAGCCGACCTGTTTGTGTAATATAACGATTTCGTTCCCAATTTTATTGTTAATCATTACTTTATCTTTTTAATTTGCTCAGGTTTGTTTTTGTCGTTTCTTAATTTATGTTTACCCGCATGAATTTATACAAAACAAAACAATAAGAATTCATTTAACATAGAACTTTCATACAACTTAAGAATACCGGTGGCATAAGGTAGACAGTGATGAACCCTTTTATGGGAGTAATAAGACCCCTTCTTCGAATGTTTACCGAAATTATATATAATTTAAAAACATTACCTTATGAATTCTCTCTAAATTGTCTTGGGAGTAAATTAAAATTGATAAAAGTTTTTACTAATTTTATCAGAACCGCATTTGTATGTCGGTTTGAATTAGGCTTGTCAATGGAGACATTTTATTTGTATCTCAAAAAATGATTTTCAGATTTGTTGATAAATAGGGTTCCTATGTGAGAAATCATCAAAACTCGAACTATATTGCCCTATATCGAGCCCTAGAAATAAATCTCAGCATAGCCTTAAGTTCTCGTTTCACAAAGTGTGGCCAAGCAAATCAATAGTTAAAATTTTTGAAGCAGGAAGTTAACAAAAAAAAAAACCATAAAAACCTTCTCGTTCGCGTGTTGTATTGTTTGTAAATTTATTCATCTGTTTTTTGGATTTATAAGCTAGTTCTTAATACAAACGGTTTCACCATTGTTCATTTACTATTTTTATAGCTCAGACACAACAAATCTACATACAAAAATTCGACTTTTTTTTTTAATTTTGTCAGGGTTTTTTTGAAACATGATTTTAAATTAAACAATAAAAATTTTCTATTTTATTGAAGACGGGTCTACTTTTTTAGTTTTTAATTTTATTCAAAATTAAAACTTTATTTTAAATAAATTAATACAAGGAGTGTGCTTCACAATTAGTCACGTGTTAAAGTAATAAAATAATATAAAAGACCCACACGAAGAATATAACCTATTTTTAATAAAAAAAAATCGGTTAACATTAAAGAAGACGGGAATTCTTATCTCAGAAACAGGTCATATTGGGTGGTATTTAAACAAAGGATAAGAATAGAAAGTTATAATGAACCTTAATTAAGACCTCGTGTGAGTAATATTTATGATTGTATTGAGGCCTTCTACGGCCATGGTCCTGCGCTGGCATGCATACTTTCAGCATTGAAAGCCTTACAAACCGAGTTCTTTAGATTTAATTTCAATAGTGATAAACTGAAAACATGTTATAATTGTTATACCGACATGTCTCTTATTTCGTGCAATAAAATGCAAAACATTTCAATGGCTTAACTGTCAAACTACTTGTCATACAGAATCTTTGTTTTTTTTTTTTCACAGATCGATCATCCAAATATGTACGTGTTTTTGAGAATTTAATTTTAATTTTTGAGGATTAAAACAAGTTTGTAAATGTCGAATTAAAAATGCCTTTTTATACCCAGTGTTTTCCTTGGATAATAAATCCAAATAATATGGCGGAGATAATTGCATTTTGTGTCAGTAAAGGAAATTTAAACTTTATAAGGCTAAAAGTTAAAAAGGACAGCAAAACCTTGAGAAGAATCACTTTATATTTTCATTCAATTTTCAAAAATCCCTTTAACCTTAAGTGGCTTAATTTATTTTCATCTGACAGAGATACCGAATTCTACAAGCATATCAATTATCTGACAGTCCGATTAAGTTGTATTCTCTTCGTCCTAGACGTTATTAACATCTCTCACCCCAACTGCCACACATAACTAAATTTAATTATGATGAAAAACGACCTTGAACATTATGTACGCAGTAAAAACCATCAAATATCTCAATTAAGCATCATCACCATGGGGTGCTTGAAAACCGCATTTTCTACCTCTTGTGTCAAATGAAAAATTTATTTTTATTAAAATCAACTTACCACTGGTTCATCGCTAGCATGGACATTATGAACACTCCTTGTTTCATCAGTCATGTAATCATCTTCGATTTCACTGCTTGAACTGTGACTTGACGAATCACCATCGTCTGCATCATTATCATCAACGTCGGATATTGCAGGCTCGTTTTCTAGCATATAACTCCCTGTATTAGCTGCCTTTAAGTCGATCTCATACATCATAGCTCCTCGCTCGGCCTTAATTTCGTCTGGCCTAGCCATAGGCATCATAGACGACTTGTTCTCTTTTTCATTCGTTTGCATCAATTTCATTTCACAAGGATTATAAACTCCAGATCTGAGATTGGCCTTGGCATATGACTTGCCACTCTCCGAGATGCACTTAAAGTTTGACAACTTGATTGTGGCCCGCGTAATGGCAAAGAATAGAAATACCATGCCCAACACCAAACCACCCCAGAATCCAAGGATATCGATGTATGGCAAGTAATTGAGGTAGAAATTAAAACGATTGGCTAAGGTGCTTGGCAGTTTCATCATTGTCTAGAGATTGAAAGCAAAAATAAAATAATGCAATGCAAAATAAATAATAAAATATAATTTAATGTAAGGAATTTCAAGGAAAATGCTACTTACAATCTCAAACCATAACATCGGGAACGTAAGGTCACTAAATTGCGCAACCTTGTTCATGTTGCGGACATTTCTCATGTGCATGTTAATTTGAATCTTTACCGAGATCTCAAGCGGTAGCCCAGAGTCCTGTAGAATTAAGGAAAAAGAGTGCCGTTTTTTAGAAAGGTCGTAAGACTTGTTTTTTATTCGGTGTTGTCTTTCTCATAAAATAAAAGTGAGTAAGTTTCGCAGGGTGTTTTAGAAAAAGAAATTCGAAAGAGAATTGGCGTCAGATTTTGCACTGTGATATTTCTGTGTCGTTCGTACTACCACAATTTGTTTATGAAACGATTTTCAATGTTTATGGTCCAAAACAGAATCCTCAACAAAATTTTTATTTTAGACATAAACTCATTTGAATATAAGAAATACGTAAAAAAAAAGTTTCGAAAAGTCTAAATTCTTCCCATTAATTTTACAATAATAATGAAAAATTAATATTTATTTAAGAAGTTTTGATGCAACGACAACGATATTACATGTTTACGAACGGCCTTCTTTCAAACTTACGAACGGTCTTCTTTCACACGTGACCTAAAAACATAAAGCCGGAACCCGACTTGTCTTGTCAGTTGTCTTTTCCTTAAACACCCTGTTAAAAGTATGCATTTTACCTGTGCAACCTTGAAGCGTGGAATTTTTTTCACTTCATTGTCATCGGTGGCTTTTTGAATGGGCAAACAATCAAATGAGAATTCAATTAAAATGCAGTAAATGTCATATCGACAACTGACTCCCTTCATTCATACTACATTCACTAACTGCATTACTCAAATTATTTTCCACAGAAAAATATTTATTTATTGAAAACCAATAATTTAATTACTATCGAATCCTACACAATAGGGGGCTTCGGACAGTTTAATAAAAAACACCTTTCTGCATTTTAATTGCATTGCCCGTTGTAAAGTGCAGTAGCGCATCGAAAGCAAATTGACATTATCCAAAGTGTGACCCACACCTTGTCTTACTCACTTTTTTTTTGTATTAGTATAAATCAATAAAACTCATCGTGTGCTACCTGTTAGGAGGTTACTACTTACCGGTTGAATGATGAAGTGACTGGAATGATCGCTACGGTTTGGCCGAAGACCGGTTACATTATTCATAAGACCTGGATCAGCATCCATGAAATGTGGGTAACTTAGAGAAATGGGAAATCCATAATAGCAATCTGTGACGTCAATAAGTCCGCGTGGTTGACAATAACCTGTAATTTTTTTATAAAGAGAGATAAGTAAAAAAGTAGTGTTATAGTGATAGGTGCTTAAAAATTAAATTCAATTCAAATTCAAAAAAGTTTTCCGCCATTATAATTTAAAATGGAAATGTACTGCTATACTCCAATGGAATTGTACCTATTTGAGAAGATTATTGTCGCGTGCTACACGAGGTAAATGCATCGTTTCGATGAGATATGGCGGCGATGACAGCGACGATGCAGTCTCTCGTACTCGTATCTATTGCAGCTACTTTGCAAGCAGCATAGGTACGATCAACGGAATGTCGGCTGTCATCGAGCTTTCCGGTTGTTGCAATGACTTGAGAGTTGAGATTGAAGTGACTAAATTTCGTATGATTTATGATACATGATCAGAACAGGGCGTATCATACTAGACAATGTCTATTTGGGAAAATTTTACTTAATCATCAGAGCACAGATAGCGGACGTTGTACAATCTTGTGTTTAAGAATTCACGTGACAGAAGCAACTGTCATTCTGATTAAAATACTAAAGTGCGACGACAGAAATTCATGAGGGTAATTGGAGTAGTTAAGATTCACACTGATTATTATCTTTGTGTGCCCTCCTCGGATAGAATACAAAATTTTGCATATGAAAGAAGAACGAAAAAAAACTTGCGAAAAAATTCCATCTACTGTCTATGACGTTTCATACGAGTATGCTGCGATGTTTTGTTTGTGGTTGGGTGTAAACTGGAATATGCTTTGATGAATTTTAATGACAGCGCCAGTGGGTATTGGATATGTATTATATAGAAAAAACAACTAGACTCTGGTGTCCCCCACAGCATTTCCAATCATAAGCCTCCAAGTCATTATAATTCATTTCATGCATTAGTGTGTCCGACTTAGGTAGCAATCATTATGTGTTTACATATTTTTTTTTATTTTCTCACATTTGTACATACAAAAATCACACCTCATTAAAAAAAAATTGTAAACAAAAACAAATTCATATACATGGATTCATCGTTAAAATTGTAGTAGATTTAATAATTATGAAGAACAAATAACGGTTTTGCTAGGTTGTGTTCATGGTAATTTTCTAACAAGTATTTAGCATAAGCGATTATTCTAATTAAACTGACGGAAGGTATTTGCAAGTGTTTTTGTTAAGAAACTTACCTTGTCGGCAATAGCACTTGTTCTGTTCCTCTACTTCACCATTATCCAAAGCATTATCTTCGAAAACATATTTGTAACCGGCTAAATTGCTCAAAACCACTTCATCACCAGTTCGTACCTTAAAAGATATAAAGAATAACATAAGTAATAAATAAATCGTTAACAATAAATTCGGTGAAATAAAAATGTAAATTATGCTTGCTGTTAAAAATTTTTCTCAAAAAGTACTATTTTTTTTTTTGATATTCTCAAATTCGAGATATTTATGGATTCGCTTTAAAATTTGTACTTCAAATGATACAATTATTAAAATTCATGTCAATGGATTCTATTTTATTTCTCTAAATAATCCATTAGAATTATCAATTTCGCTCGTCGAACTGCATACTGCAGAACAAAACTGTTCGTCTATTACAGTACAACGTGTGTCAGTTTTGAATGGGATATTTTAGTTGCGCATCCCGGAAACACTTTCATTAAAAACAATTCGTAAAGAGAATTATAATTTTGTTCATTGTGAATGAACGTGCGATAGCGTTTTAAAGTTCGATTACAAATTTAATACTATTTGATGTGACGAATTCTGTTAGAGTTAATAGATATATAGATATCTCGATACAATTCGAAACATATTTGGTAAAATTAATGTAAAAAAATCGATGATGCTTAAGTCGTCTTTGAGTCATTGCGGTGTGTGTCACACATAAATTAATATGAAGTACATGCTGACTTTTCGTAATTGCATTTTCCTCTAAAAAGTTATCATTCTGTCATAAGATCGTTAGTTATCAGAAATTAGCTAATAAACACGGAAGAACCTTCATTCAATTTCATTTTTATTGACATTTTATAATGTATGTACTCGTATTAGGTTTCTATTGCGAATGGATCTAAGTGATTGAATTTTTCTAAATTTTATTTTCGTTACCATAAAATTATATTACATTATGTGAATGTCACTTAATCTATTTAAATTTTCAAATAAATATTCACATTGGTCGCCCAGAGGCTCTCTGAACCATACAAAATGACAGTATATCTTTGAAATTTAAACAACCAATGAATATTTGTTTTCATTTTCTATTGTGAATTAGTATTTTTTGTATTTTCAAGTAAGTACTTACCAAATTCTGTGGACGACACATGCTCTTACGGAAAAAGAGAACCGAATCATTTGGTTGAATGAAACTCTTAAACTTTGTTCCATCAGAAGCCATATTGATATTACTACAATGATGACCATCCCATTGGATTAGATCCGGAGAACCTCTATAAGTGGCATAAAGACCTGAAACGCTTGGATCTTTAACACCAGTATGGAAGGTTTCATAATCAGTATCAAAGTCGTACATCTGTATTTTATGGAGAAAAAAAAAAAAACCAAAAGGCGCATTTAGCTTAAATTTTTTTGACAGATCTGTCATTAAAAATCTCTTACCCGATCAATAAGACCAACTTTATCAAAATAAATCCAACCAGGAAGGAATGTGTTGCCCAAAGTAGTTATTGATGATTTATAGCCAAACATAAATTCTCTAGCTGTCATTTTGACAATAGGTGTACTTTCGGTATTTGACAGCATAACATTTACAGGAAATCGTACGAAGAAACTTTTATCGGATGCTACTTGAGCGATTGACTAGAAATAAATAAAATAAAAATTATAATTTAATTTAAAATATATTTTTGCTATATAAAATTAACTAAAACCAAGAAATTAATAAAATAAATGGTGGACAGGTTAAGAACTCAGAAGATTTCGAGTAATAGGACATTAAGTAGTTTTGTTAACTTACGGAAATTTATTTAAATAAAAAATAAATTTGGTTAAGGTTCTACATTTTATTTAGCATATTTTGTGATCATTTAAAATAATATATACTATAAGTAATTAATTAGGGCCATATAATTCAAGTTCTAGGCCGAGGAACCGGTTCTACTAAAACCTTTCTTAAATCTGACAATAGAGTATATTTCAGGATGTTTTTACTGGTATTGCAGGGTTTTTTATTGAAAAAAATCTATAATACAAATATTTATGATTGTATTTATAATCAAAAAGTGTGCCGCCATTAGTTAGCTCAACTTGTTATTCGAAGCCTCATATCTTTTTTTGCTAAATGGTAATGGTAATGTTAACGGCCTTATAACAAGAAACATAGTTTTACCTGTATTTCTTGATTCGCGATTGCCAAATCTGAATTAAATTTGTTGCTATCGATTTGTGAGTTTTTTTTTACTAAGGTTTCCTGCAGATGCTAAGATACTTAAGTTTAATGGTTTTCTTATAGTTGTATTGTAGTACTATCATGCCAAAGTTAGTGCGTTGGAGTGTAATGTCTGAGGTCTGGGTTCGATTTCAATGTTTATATTCCATTTCGATTAGTAAAACTCCTCAAAAACCCATTGGAAATCAACATTAAAGTTATTATGACTTTATAATCGTAAAGATAATTTTCGTTGATTTATGTCATATCTTACATAAGTAGCTTTAGTTAGTTTCTCCGCCTTGTAGTTTTTCAATTACATTTATGTTTTTCTAAGAAAAATTTGACGAAGAATTTATGATATTTGCTTCATATTTATCGGCTATTGACCTTATGTTTTAATATAACAGTTTCAAAATAACTTTTCTAGAGAGATTTGTTTGCAATCCAAACAACCCGATTTCTATTTTCAGATTAAAATTTGCATCTCTTATTAACAGACTTTGTCCAATAACCATCTAAACAATTTAAGATCCCATTCCCATTCCTTTCTCCCTAAAGCAAGTTAAGCTAGTTCAACAGGAAGCCTCATAAAATACACGAGTATATCACACTTTGTGTGAAAATTGTGTTTCTAATAAATCACATTTTTAATTAAACACGAGGTCTTAGCACTAACTCTTAGAAGCAGATGTGTGGTTACCTAATACTGATGCATTATCATTTAAAATCCCCAAATCTAATAGGATGTTCATTTTTATTCTTGCGGTTGCCAAGTTAAAACTAGATTCAAGTTTATCGCTTTCTCATCTAATAGATATTGTAAAACATTATAATTTAGGATTTAAAATATCAAAGTTGAATTTAAAAATAGCTTTTTTGATTCGAACATACAACTTTAGCATGCAAAAAAATTTAAGAGAGTTTGAATCAAACTTTTACTTGTATTAGATGTGAGTTAGGTATATTAAGCTGGTATAGGTGATGAAACGGTTTCTTGTCCCCAAACATCAATCTCTTTTGAAATATGTAGAAAGGCTAAAGACAAGTTAAAATTAGTTCTGTCACTTTCAAACATACATAAATGTCAAAAAAAGAAAGGCTTAAGACAAATTAAAATTAATTCTGTCACATTCAAACATACATAAATGTCAAACTTAATCAAAAACCAATATACACGGAATGTGTGTCTTAATTTTCCTTAAAAGCGATATTTTTTGCTACCTTTTTTTGTCGTAAGAAAAGAAAGACGACACCAATGCACCCCAACTCTCCCTATTTACCAAACAAATAAATTAAGTGGTTTAGCGCGCTTTTGATCACCATAAGTCAAATACATAATGCAATATGACAGCGGTTTGTAAAATATTTATCGAAGTAACTAAAAATATTCAAAGTGATCAAATCATTTTCTATAAATGTGCCCATCTAATTTAAACATCTTTAAATTTCAATTAATACGCCAACTTCTCATAACAATAATATTCTACAGATCAAACTCCACAGATTCAAATTCATCTTTGACGTCTGGCTGTCACCGAATATGACTCAAGAGGCATGGCCATATATTATGTGTGATTATAGTGAATACAATGATCACCACTCATATCGGTTGTTTATTTGTGATCGATAAAATGACGGATAGAGTTGCATTCACTTTTCTTTTACATAATTGGGTGGAATTTAATGCATCACAGTAATATCATCGATTGCAATTTAGGTTTTCATAAGTGAGAATTAGCAAATAATAGCGCATGATAGAAATTACAACATAACAGATCTAACAACTTTTATAGGTTAAAAGTTCGATTCGCAGTGATTGTTGTTTCGCAGTCAATCACTGTTAACTAATTTGTCGGCTTAGAAGAAAATGATGCGTGCATTTAAGTAATATTGGATTTCATTGTGGTGAAACTGATTTAAGTGAAAATGTTTCCATTTTCATTGAACGTCGGCGGCGGCGTCTCAGTCGACAAGTATGAAGAAGTGTTTAAATGTTGGCTAATAAAAAATGACTCATTCACGAAATAGCCAGACAGATAAATATGAATGTAATAATAAGGTCATTTTGGGTTTTATTTGTTTATACTCGTACATTTGAAAGAAGTATGATAATAATTTTTACCGGCAACTTGTTAAAAAATGTCACGTATTGTTTATATCTATGTTTACATACTTGATCAATCCGATTTTAATGTGCAGATCAGTTGGTTAATTTTATGACTTGTTTTGATTCAATTTTGATTTTATCTTAGAAATTCTGGGGATTTAGTGGGGAAAAAAATATACTGTTAACGTTAAGCATGACAAGAATTTAATTTTGTTCAAGAACTTTATTTGGATTCGACATTAATGAGCATTTTATTAGCGATTAAATTTTTTAAGTTCTTTAGAAGTGTCATACACAAATTTTTATTGCAAAATTTACGTTTTGGAGTAATTTTCCACGCTATGTAGATCTAGGCGTCTTTTCCCATTGTGAATTATAAAAAAAAATTATTCCACAGAATTTCATGAAAGTATATCTCGTGAAATGAAAATAAACACTCTACATTACGATCGAGTAGAAGTGCCTTAAAGTCTAGATTAATCATTTCCCATTAAACGCAATAAATTTTTAGCTTTGTTCTTTATTTCGGAGTACATTTCACAAGTTGGCTGGAAAAACTTGACATGTTGTCAATCAATCAACTGTTTTTCGAACAAAAATACATATTTGCGAATTTCACACCTATACTTTTCTATTGATATTTCATTTCCTTTCGTATTGTAAACTTTATGTAGGATTAATTTTGTTAGTAATTTCTCCAACACACTCAAAATCAATCCAGGGGCCTATTGTACCAACTACAAATTACAAGTACAAATTTGTGATTAAAAAAAATGACATATGAAAAAACTCGATTTTTTACAAATTTATTAAAAAAATGCTTGTAATCACAATTTTGTATAAGATGGTGCAATAGGCCCCAGATTGTACTTCCTTGTTTACTCAAACAAAAGCAATCAAATGGAAATATTTTAAAGTTAATTTACACTCAAATTACCAATTGAAATGTTATTGCCATAAAATCAAAAGATATCCGAAATCTCAATTTAGATTTAGAGCTTATATCACTCAACAGTCATTCATCAATGAACTCATCAAAAAAGATCGAATCTGACATTAATAACTCGCTGTCAATTTTTAATTACATTGTAACGCCATCAGTAGTATTTAACAAAGTAATTCTCACCAATTATAGTAAGTTTACAATACAATTATCGTAAACAAAATGATCTCCCACATCGTTGAGTTTACATGAGGAATTAATTTAAATTACTTACCTCTTTGTTTAAAGAATAATCAATAATTGTCAACTTATAGACCAATAAATTTATTATTCAGAAATGTATACATTTATTGCCGGGTCATTAATTTATGTCACTTCCAATAACTGCTACTTTATAAAAACATCAAATTGAACGAATGGAATGACAGTACTAGATTACTTTTTGTATTAATTTCAGTCGTTTTAATTTATCCAATGGCAAATTTGCGACACCGCTGATTCTAGAATTGATTATTTTCGTACAACAAAGTTGTTGAAATTTAAATTGTAAATGAATCGGTGGCTAAGAGATGAATATTAATCTCTGGTGTCAAAGAAAATCTGGTCGGTTTGTAAGTTAATTCGATTTTATTGCTTATTTAAAAATACTCGGGGGGTGGCCGTGGCGCGATGGTTGTGTGCTCGCCTGTCAACCTCAATATCACAGGTTCGATCCCTGCCGTCGTCTATGTCGTCTTTAATTCCATTAAAACCTTCTATAAATTGTCATCAATGGGTTGCTGGTTTACTCATTACATGTTGTTCAGGCATAACACTAACAACATGCAATTGTGCAATTGAGTTAAACTAGTATGCCAAACAAGGATGAACACGAATAAAATAATGTGAATCATAAGCGACATAGAAATAAGACACGGCAATTCTCCGCTTTAGTTCAGCCGCCATCCCTGGAGATAAAAAATCTGAGACAACCACCTTCAGTCTCAGAACATCGTGCCACACATCTTTCCTATCCTTCTTTCTCTTCCATAACTTCACGCCCACGCTGTGTTGAAACATTTAAAGGGTAATCATAATCCCTTGAGCGTGAGTAGATTATAAAAAAAAAAAA
This sequence comes from Chrysotoxum bicinctum, assembly GCA_911387755.1. Taxonomy (NCBI): domain Eukaryota; kingdom Metazoa; phylum Arthropoda; class Insecta; order Diptera; family Syrphidae; genus Chrysotoxum; species Chrysotoxum bicinctum. The sequence continues at coordinate 2,350,952 of OU426988.1, read as the reverse complement.
AAAAAAAAAAAAAAACTCGCTTTTCGTTAAGTTTACATAAATAAAATCTTTGGTTAAGCGCAAACTACAAAAAATTGATTACTGACATTTTTAAATTTTAGAAAAAAATTTGTTAAAGTGAAAAATAATTTTCTTCAAATAGTCTCGTGAAATGGAAAATTAATGTTTAGATGGAGAAAGTAATATTAAGGTTTGACATATTGCCAATGCATTAACTTTGTTTAAAAAAAGTATTTGTAGCATTTAATAAAAAGTTTTCGTAAGATATTAACTTTTTTCCGAATTGGAAGACAAAAGTTAAACTAATTTTGTATAGTGTTTAGTGTCGCACAGATTCTCTGCAGTACAGTTTTGCCGTGTGCAATCTTTCCTTTAATGAAAATATACTAGTTGAACATTGCCAATAAATAGGTAACTTGCCAATGATATTTATTTAACACATGAACTGTAAACGAGCAGAAATGAAAATATTTTTTTTTTTTATTTAATCTATTTAGATTAATTTACCAAGCACTTACTTTTTGAAGAATGAAACATGAATATGAATGGGTTCCACACACTTTTTCACAAATCATTTGGAATTGTGAGAAAAATCTGAAGTAGTGGAGAAAAGATTTTGTCATTAATTTACCAATTCAGTTTGTTAAACCACACTTGCAAAGATCGTTTTAATCATTTTCATTTTGAAAAAAAATGAATGTATTCTCCGCTTAATAATATATTTGTCCTAAGAAGAAAGCTTGTGGAATGTATTCAATTTATCATTTCACAGGCTCGTAAAATACTGGCCATGGAAAAAATTTTAAGCCAGGTTCAAATTACATATTATGCCGATACAGATACGCTTTCGATTGCATTACATGTTTTTACAAAAGAAGCTGTGAGAGAGGTTAACAAAAGCCTTGATGGTGTGAATATGTTTATTGTTTCTTGTGCAAGAATATTTGATTGTATGAATATCAGCACTTCAGTGTAAGTATGGCCTTAAGGTGTACTAGACTAGACCTTGACTAACAATATTATGACTTTTGATATTGCAACGAGAAATATTAATAAAAATTTAATTTTAATAACTCATTTGCATATTAAGCTTTAACTAATTAAAGAACATTACGGAACACTATTTATGAACTGGTTGATTTGTAAAATATTGTTTGAAGGTTGTTTATTCTTTCCTTTAATAAAATATACAAAAAGGTGTTATTTAACACTTATATGATTCCATTCAATCATACAAAAAAAAATAAAAAAACAACACATGAGCAACAATTTTATACTTTCAAGTCTCAAACGGATATAGTACATATGTATGTATGTAATTATTGATTATTGTAATTAAGCTTGTTCCTAGTAGGTAGGAAGGTATTCTACAATTAAATGTGATATTTTATTAGCTTATTTAATTAGTTTAAGGAAGAGCTTTGAATAAGTCAACTGACGTGTTTTTAATCATCGACTTTACCTAGAAACTTTAAAATGGCTTTTTTAATTGCTTTTCGAACCATAAATAGTAAGTTGTAAAAACAAATGAGATAAATGACGCAAAATCAAAGCATGTCTTAATTTAAAATGTGTACCGTTTGTTTTATCAATTCGAAATTATTGGAAAATTTAGTGAACCAGAAATAAAGCTCAGATTTTAAACTGGATAGGGTTTGTTTACTCAAAAAAAAAAAAAAAGAAGCGATCGTTGCAACCATGCCGCGTCGCGTCGAACCGTGACTTGACTACAGAAAGTATTTATTTTTCGGTATCTTTAAGATATATTAAGTTACTAGTCTGTTGACAGTTAATAATCTTTAATCAATAATTATTCATATACATATCTAGAAGTCAATACTCAGCCCATTTGGATTGGTTGATTTCTGTTAAAAAGATGACATTAGGTCCGGTTTCACAATAAAGGAAAGTGCCTCGTAAGTGCAAAATTTCAAAATAAGACCTTAAGACCAACTCACATCAATGGAGACATGTGACACTTAAGTCACCCAAATCGTATTGTAAACTAAGCGCGCGCCCACACAAAATAAAACAACTTTAACTATCAAATTACTTAATCTAAAAAACTCACTCTTTAGGAAAATATTACAAAACAATCTACCCTGCCTATTTAATAATAAATATAGGCTGGCTACTTTATACATGTAGACAAGTGTGTAATTTACACGACAGCTTGACTGATTTATAACGATTTTTTTATCTCGCCTTTATATGCTCCAAACTGACGTTCAAACAAGACGAATTGATCATTATCAATTGATACACTATATGTATAATGACTGTGATCATTAACCAATAGTTAAGTATCTGTCTCCTACACCGTTTATTGACCCAAAACAAAAACAAATCAACAGAGCAGAAAAAGCACGCGACTCTTTCAGAAAAATATAAAAACAAACAAAAAAAAATAACAAATGACTTGTTTTGATAAATAATTAAAATGCCTCGATCACCGTGTGAACATTTTGTTTTTTGTTTTTATTATATCCTATTGTGAATCGGTATTATGTCGTGACTTACCAACATAGCAATATTCAACATCCAAACTTCGTCATTTTCTCTTCGACCTTCAGATAATTCTTCCTGCCAAACTAGTGGATGACGTGGTATGGCTGATACTGTACCATTTTCATTAAATGTCACATTCTCATGCGTCATTAGTTCTCTGAAAAGATTTATAATAAAATGTCAATAAATTGATTATAAATTATCATGGTCTTATGTATTAAGTGTGTATACATTTTTTGCTATATGTTTTCCCTCGTGACGAAATATCAATCTGTCACTTTTAATATGAAATAATTTCTTGAACATTCATTTTTTTTACAGAAAACTGTCATCTGATTTTTGACACTAAACTGTCATCTGATTTTTAACAGTAAACTGTCATCTAATTTTTGACAGTAAACTGTCATCTGGTTTTTGACAGTAAACTGTCATCTCATTTTTGACAGATATACATATGCACAATATATTTTCTTTAAAAAAATCTTAAAAAGCACGAAACAACTACATAATTCATAAGACGTGTCCAGAATTCTGAATTATTGTGTTTCGTTTAATTTTCGTTCACTTTTGCCATCGTTAGTGAAGAGACATCGAAATAAAGCTCTAAATTGTATAATTAAAATAAAAAAATACTTGTTCTCGCTTAAGTTTATTATGGTGGACTTTTTTAATTGATATACTTTGAAAATGTTCTTTTCGTTCATTTATGACAATTCCCTCCTTTGTTCTATCTCAAAATATTTGTATGATTTGAATTACTCACTTGTAAACATAAGGTCCAACTTCTTCAACATTCATTTTCTCTCGACCGGCTAAAAAGGCTTCGGCATTTGTAATATTAAAAAGATAAACTTTCAAATATAAATCTACTGGTGGTTTTTCCCATAGTCCAAAAATTTCACCTCCTTCTTCAAAAACTAATTTCTGCAAAAAGAACAAAACACAAAAATTAAGGTTACATCAATTAGTTTCCCCTTATAAATTAAACATAATATTTCCCATGAATGTCAGTGGCAACGTGAATGACTTTAATAATATGACACTTACCCATTTGAATATTAAATCATAAGGTCCAAAAATTTTCACTAGCACTGCACCAGTAATAGCTAATAGACCTCCAAGAAGTAATAAGAAGGCACCTGAAAGAAATAAATTAAAAATCAAATCAAATTTCAATTTATGATGAAATGTTTATAAACTTTGAAGAAGAGAACTCAAATATTATGTTCCACATACGCCACAGAAACCCGAGACCAGAGGTTTTATTTTCGCAGTGACAGTGACCGTTTTTAATTTTGTTTATATATTTAGTGTGTGCACAACCAAAAATGAATAGACATCAAATTACCTGTGGATTATTTCACGAATCAATGAAGCTGGTCATACAAATTACTTATTTATCGTCAAAATATTTTATAGCTTGGAAATATTTAACGAAGAACAAAACCAACTGATTAATTGGATGCACATTTGATGGATAGGTTTTATTTTTAAACACAAAATTTTTCTGATTTACTCATGGTCATAGTACTTGTAGCGTATTTATGACATTGAAAAAATTTGGTTAGGCAAAGTTCTGATATTCGTTAAGTCTTTGCTTTGATTTCTAGAAAATGTGGAGGCATGGTCGCCGAGCTTTTAAGAGTTTGAAGAATTATTTGGTCTGTTCACCAACATGTTTTTGAGATTGATATAAGATGTCATTTTTATGACTAGCTATCAGTAGTTCCTTGAAAGCAGACAATTATATCTGATAGTTCATGTTTCCGAGAATTCACAAATTTTGGTGCGTGCAAAATGATGATGAAATGTCTTGAGTATTTGACAGTATTTTTCTGACAAAACATGTTCAAATATCTGAGCTTGAGGAAATCTCTAAGATCTGTAAAACTTGAAGTGACTGTTCTTGACATACATTTTAAACAATCTTGGTACGGTAAATAACACAAAAGCCTTTAGGAAACTTTTGGTCTTAATATCTTATTTCTCTAAATTAACATTTTGATTGATAGATTATTCTCATTTCATAGATTGAACACCTGACACACACCTTTCGTGAGCTTCCTAATAATTTTTGTTGCATAAACATTTATAGAATTTCATAAATAAAATTAATTTTGTATCATCTACGAGTATGAAGTGTTTTTTCTAAATTCCTAAGTGTAAACCCCAATTTTGAAGAAACCAAACGCCATAGATATCGGATACCACCCACAATGTTCCGCAAGTGAAGACGAGACTTTTTTTTTAGGAACAATGTATTCTGAGAGTTTCTTTTCTTTTGTGTTTTGTTTTATCAATCTGTTTTTGTTTTCAACTTTAGCAACTCATCTCGAGCCGTTGGAATACAAAACTGCTCATTAAAAAAAATATATATCATTGGCGAATGTGAACATGAGGAGTATGTGAAATTGTGGTTGGATTGGAATACCTGTATTCTGCTGTGCTATCTGTGGTATATCACTTGCTTTGCCTGACAATAATACTAGAAGCTTAATACGAAGCTGCCTCACAGAGGCGGCTGACGACGACGGCGGCGAGACACAGAGTTGGTTGTGTATTGACCCTTCCGGGTATATTGATGGAGAAGTGGGTTTGCATTCCTGACCTTGAATAGATATTTTTTATACATACTCCTGTGGCATGACCATTTAAATGATACACACAGATTGGTCACTACATAGCAAATGCATTGCAACTGGATTGATAATACACTCAGAGAAAAAACATCGCCTACAAAAATGTGCCTGCAGTTGAACAATATAGTGGAAGATAATAAGTGGAACGCATTCGTTTCTTATTAAGTAATTGGTTATGGCATGTAAATAATCGTGGAAACTCATTTATTTTTAATATATGTAAATAACGGACAGTTTGTGAAATTTTTCGCTCAGTGAATTTCAAGCACGCTATTCGGTGCGGAAGTTTAGTTTTCATTTAGGATTTCACTCTAGAATGAAATTTATTTTTGTGGTAGATTTTGAAAAGCTTTATTCTCTAAGTGAATTTCACACAGTTTTTTTAGTTTAAAAATGTGTCGGTTAAATTTGTGAAATGGGCTTAAACAAGAACCAGACTCGAATTTAATTTTAGAAAAAGTATTTAAAGCACTATGAAGCACTTATTAATTTTTTATTATTTTTTTTCGCTCAGTGTAGTACAAGACAGGACACGGCGAGGAAAAAAAGAAAAAAATAGAATGCAAAGATCGTGTCATTGATTTGAAACATGATGGAATCAAGAATGAGTCTCTCCTGGAAAAGACTGGTTTGCCATTGAAATCTCCAAGCTTGTAATAACGACAAAAATAATGGATACACTGATCCAGAAGGAGAAAACGAAGTGGTTCCAGGTCGTTTGGTAATTTTCCTAGATTGTTCTTCTAGCCCATCTTTTTTTTGTTTGGTTTCTTCTCATTTATTTCTCTATTTTATGCATGCAGGTTTTGTTCTGGATTTTCCTGGGATTTCCAAGTGCTTCAATTAAATTGCTTTTGAATGTTAATCTCGATCAAACATAAAAAATGCTACCACTATGCGTGTGCGTCATTCGATTGGTTTTGAGCATCAGGTTCTTATTTTTTAATAGAAAGTCGCCAAAGTATTTTGTTTTGGCATAATTCTTAACGGCGTTTAATGAAGTTGATGATTTCTTGACAGTTAACATATTAGTTCTGACATTTTTATTACAAAACAAACTTACTATTTATTTAAAATGAATAATTGAAGTGCTTGTATATATTCTTATACGAATTAATAACAATTTTTGTATCCTGTCATCTTATATTGGAGAAGCTGTGGACCTTTAATTGATAGTTGTTGTATTTTTCTTGAATTGCCACGAGTTGTGCAAAAAACTGGTATACGTCTACAATTTTTCTTACATATTAAAATATTCAAATATTTTGCCAAAAATCTGCAAACATTAGATAGATATTTTTTTTGCTTTGTTCTTATTGATAGCTTTTTGGTGAAATATTTATTTGTGCCTAATTTCTTAGAATGATTTTTTCCGGACTAAAAGGTTGCTATTCAGGAAATAGAATAATGAATTTTTGTTAGAAAATCTTCAAAATACTTAAATATTAACATAATCAAATATGCGAAAGAGGGAAGTTCTTAAAACGAAAAATAAGTATAATGCCATTTTATTCTTTATACTTTGAAACTTTTATAGTTTACTTAGATATGGTAAAGTGTGGATATCTTGTTTGCAAATATCAAGGGAAACAAAAAAGTAAATATTCTAAAGTTTTATATGTTTAAATGAATAAAATTGATTGTGTACCAGGCAGGCATTGAAACGAATTTCTAGATTTATACGTATGTATGTATGACAAAAATTATTTCTTCGATTTCTAGTCATTTTCTGATATACGTTTATGATAGTTATTTAAAAGTACAAATGAATATACATACATACATATCTCCATATTTGTTTAAATTATGTTTTACGTAGTGGAAACTCAGAATTATCTAAGTTGCGATTTATAAACCTACTCCAACGTCCAAAAGCAAAAGCTTTCCTTAAGATTTTATTTCCTGCACAAGAGCAAACGCTTTCATATTTTCGTCCAAAAGTTTGACATGCAGGTATTAAATTCTTGACAGTAGCTTAGTTTTACATAAACGTTTTATCCACAGCACTGATGAAAAATCTTAACAAAGAATTCTTGTAACGTTAAGTTAAGGATTTAATAGGAGATGTCGATGCACATTTATTTTAATACACAATCGCAAATAAATTAAAATTTAAAAATAGTTTAAAATTGCTCACATGAGACTTCTTTAGAAACTTTGATATAGTCGAAATTTAACTTACAAAATATTCTTCTCCAATTTGTAGGCTGCATTTCTTCTACAGGATTCAAAGATTTTAGTTTCATAGCTCCGAATTTCAAAATACTTTTTAATGAATTTCTTCTGAGTAGCATTTTTTTCTAAGTATTTTTTTTTAGCTTCCCGCACTTATAATATTTAAGTATAAATTTTTAAATTTAACAAAATATTAAATTTAACATTTGTTTTGTATTTGTTAAGATAAATTTTCTCTTTAAACTATTTTCTCAAATGTGCAAAACTTCAGATATTGGCACTTAGCTTAGATTTCTTAAATTTTTTTCTAACGTTGCCACAACTGAAGCGATCGCGATTCAATTGAAGACTATTTACTTTATCAAATCAATCCGAGTATTATAATATTATGATGCATTCAAACAACCCACCACAAACCACTTGAGTCTCATATCTATTTCATATGAAAATAACAATTCCAAAGTTCCATCTTACTATGATTGTTTATGAAACAAACAAAAAAAAAAAAACAATAAAAACAAATCATGACCAATTGATCAACCCTGTGGTCATCCATTCAAATGGCAAAATTATGACAATTATCTCGTGGCAAATCATAATTTCCTAAAACCAATCAAAACAATTATTTTTTATCATTCTCTTCTAATATAACCACCTGTGCCGGGCACGTCTCAAAACGGTAGGTATTGTTGTGTGTCACTTCAAAAAAAAAAACAACAATCTGTCAATTAAGATTCTACATAAATGGTCTGTTTTTCGACAGAAGCAGAAAAAGGCACAAAGAACTAAAGAACTATCCGAATTCGAATTCTATTCTTAGATTTTGATCCTTAGCACGAGCTTTTGTCGCCAAATTGATTTCTTTCTAGAATTAATTGGGGGGAATATTCAATCCTGAAGATGTAAGTTGGTAATTTATAATTGTAATTGATGTGAATATACATAAATATTTGACGCCGCCGTCGTCGCTAGCGTCGACATAATCATTGTTTGCCAATTGATCATTCGAAACACGTTTGGCGAATGTTTTCTATGTTATTTGATTATTTTACTTGTCACTTTAGGGGAGAAACGGAAGCTATAGTTAGAAGTTTAAAGAGGTTTGAATCGACCTAATGAAAAAATGGGAATTCCGAAAAAATAGGTCGGTAGTTTATTCACATTTCGCAGCTATGTGGAGTTTTAGAGGCAAAAATATACGAAATTCTGGAAAACTGATTTTTTTTCAACTAAGGGTTAGTACCTACAAAACTACACACTAATAACTTATGTAATCGAAGCCTAGATAAATGTTGATAACTTATGGCTTGCTTGACAATCATCCATTGACCATTGCATATTCGGAGCACGTTGAGTGGACGTTTCTATATTTTGTTGGAGTATTTGTTTTTTGTCACTCTCGAGTCGGAACTAGAGTGGATGAAAGCATTAAGTTGAGCATAACCGAATTTAAATTCCGAGAAAAATGGAATAAGTGTTTCACTTAGGCTTATTTGACAATTCTATGGGCGTCATTTTTAGCCACAAAAAAAGTTGGTAAATATCAATTTTCAATCAAAATTTCACATGAATTACTCACGAAACAAAAATATAAAAGAAGAAGAAATACAAATGAACTATATCAACGTGTGTGTTCTTATCATAGATTTTGATTTTAAGCACGTACCATACTTTTAAAATCGATGTCTTTAGAATTAATGAGACAATATTTTAGAAAACGTCCATGAAAACCTAATTAATATAAATTGTTTGTATATACTATATAAATCGCCATTTCTCTCTAATTGAGCATTAAGGGCACGTTTAGCAAACATTTCTATGTTATTCTTTGATTTTAACTATCACTTCCCACACGAGATGAGCTTAATATGAATAAAATTTCATCATAATGTATGGGTGGACTAAGTTTAAAAAAAAATTGAAGTCTTATGAAATTAAATACGTCAAGTCTGTAGGGTTGAACAAATAGCTAGATATATTTTTTTTAGATTTTTTAGTTAGGCACGATGGTTGTGTGCTCGCCTGTCAACCTCATGATGACAGGTTCGATCCCTGCCGTCGTCTATGTCGCTATAATTCCATTAAAATCTTCTAAAAAATTGTCATCAATGGGTTTACTGGTTTACTCATTGCATGTTGTTCAGGCATAACACTAACAACATGTAATTGAGTTAAAAACTAGTATGCCCAACAAGGATGAATACAAATAAAATAATGTGAATTATAAGTGACATAGAAATAAGACACGGCATGTCTCCGCTTTAGTTCAGCCGCCATCCCTGGAGATAAAAAAATCTGAGACAACCACCTTTAGTCTCAGAACATCGTGCCACACATCTTTCCTATCCTTCTTTCTTTCATTAACTTCACGCCCGCGCTGTGCTGAAAACATTTAAAGGGTAATCATAATCCCTTGAGCGCGGGTAAATTATAAAAAAAAAAAAAAAAAAAAATAAATAAAACAATAATTTTAAAGAAATTATTTTTATGTATATTGCTAAATATTATTGCATGTTGGCTTATGATATTCCATCATTAATTGCTTGTTGAGCGTTTAGTGAACGATTCTATGTTATTGGAATACATTAGTTGTCACTCTACAGTAGCGTTGCCAGACGTCCCGGTTTACCCGGGACGTCCCGGATTTCAGACATAAATTTGTGTATCCCTCCGGGGCAGCTTTTTTCCCTCAAACTCAATAAAGAATGCCTAATGTACCTAAACATCTTTCATTGATATTGATAAGGAACAATCGATGTATTGTAATTTAACCTTAAGAATTTGCTTTTAAAATTTCAATCAAGCAAACCTAACTTAACGAAGAATGTATTTTTGCAAAGTGACATCTGTCATTAAAATTAGTAAAAGAAAAATATTTGCAAATGACAAAAAAGTTATTTAATAAGTTACTAATAAAAGAATTTATTTATTTTGATCTACACGCATATTATGATTTTTTATTTTGTTCCGGGCAGTATATTGAAATCCCGGGATTTTTCATTATTTTATCCATTTGTCCCGCCGAGGTGTAAGAAAAATCTGGCAACCCTACTCTCCAGGTACAATTTAAGTTTTTCATTTGATTTTTTTAACTTCATATGACTGACATTTCCAAATGTCAAAAAGGTGTGTTTGCTTAGTCTTGTTCACAAACTGTCATTGTTTTAGGACTGTTCAATTTATTCTATTCTGTTCAGTTTATTCTAAAAGAAATAATAGCCTCAGCACGATACTAGTTTAAATGTGTTTACCATTTAGAAGATACTAGGTTGTTCAAAATTGTGTGTCAAGTTTTTCAGTACTTTGGATGAATTTTCATCTTATAACGAATATGCTAGTTAAAAAATAGGCATTAAAATAACAGAAATATTTATTGAAATATAATTTAAAAAATAGGAAACAAATTTCATTGAGAAACTCATTCGATTCGAATTAATGTTGTTAAGTTTAAAAAAAAATTCTTAAATTTTTAGTAATTGATGAGTTCCTACATCCCTAGGCTCCACCGTTGCCATCGATAGCCGGATTTTAATCGTTAGTTGAACATCTGTTTAATAGACTTTTCTATGTTATTGGATTAATATTATTTAACCACTCTCTAGGCGGAGCACTACCTATAGAGTTAGGAGGTGAATATATTCTCGTGTTTGCTCTTCGGAGGAGACGTTACAGATCAATTAAAAGGAATCCATAAAGGAATTTTGTCTCCATCTTATTATGTGTTTCTTATTGCGAAATCTTTAAAAATCATCCTAATCATTCGAATACTTCCACTTATTTTGAGTGTCTAGTAATTAAAAATGTATAACAACTGATTAGTTAATATATCTGGATGCAGCCAGTAGACGCGCCCCTCCCGCTGCAATAATCAATTATCAACAATGAGCATTCGGCGCACATTTTTCGAACGTTCCTATGTTATCTGTATATTTAATTTGTCACATTCGAGAAATTTATGCAAACGTAAATGGGCTAATTCTAGAATTAGGGATTCCACTAAAATAAACTAGAATAAGGCCAGGGGTTACTAGTTGATTCACCTTGCGTCCAATTTGCTATTTTTTTTTTCATTATTATTTATTTAGGGGACAAAAATAAAAATGTAAATAAAATTGAAAGAATGACTCAATGTTAGACTAGACAATGTGCCGATTTGAAATAAAATTTATTAATTTACCACAATCGAAAATGTGATAAATCAAATCATTCAAGCTTCCTTACTTTTCAAATGTCTAGGGGAATAGAATTAATGATAGGAGCGTGCGTAGGTAAATTATACATATATTATGCTTAATATTGCTAGAAAGAAGTTTCTAGAATTTGATAAATATTAAATATCATGCAAAAACTTGACACATTAATGATTCATTGTGTTTTGGTTTTTTTTTTTTAATTGGAGAAACCTGATAGATTTAGAATTTTTTTTAATTTATTCCGAAATTTTGCCGGTTTTTTGTTTTTTGTTTTCTGTTATTTCTTTTTTTATTTTATTTCTTTTTTTTTTCTTATTTTTTAGTGAAATTAATACTTTTTGAAGCGAGTTCATGATGAGCCGTGCGTCGTCTTCTAAATCACATCAAGGGGACTTACCATTAAATAAAAACAAATTTCTTGTTTATAAAACCGCACAAATGGTTTTTGGGAAAATTCCTTTACTTAAAATATTAAACTTCTTTTACTTGAATATATATTTTTAAAATTTTGGAATTTAGATTAGAAATAATATTTATACCTAATAATCATATTTTCTGCTATGGCCGGCAAATAAATAAATAAGTATGCAATTAAAAAAGAAATTTGCTTAAAATAAATTATTCATTTTGTCGGTTTTTATTTTGAAGGACATCAACCTTTCTCTTAACATTTAAAGTTTTTCTCATTTTATTTATGTCTCAACAACAACAAAAAAATAATGTTTTAGTAGAATTTTTAAAGAAAAAGTTAAGTTATTTTAAACGAATGGTGGAATATTATTTGTAGATATGTTAATTTTATATATTTATTTTTTGTTTCTTCTTTTCAATTCTGAATTAGTAAATTATTTAGTTTGACGCAAAAGTGTTTCAGAAGAATATTATTAAAAAAATCAATTCTATTATATTGGACAATTAAGTAAACAATATTAACAAAAAAAAAAACCTGTATTGGATATTATGCAGATTTAATTGTATAAAACTGTGATAAAAGTCGGCTTTTGAGTTTGTTTTGAGAGTTTATTTTTTCGTTTTAAAAATTATTAGGAAAAATTAATATTCAACAGTTTACGGTTTTCTTAAAAAAAATATATGACAAACCTTAGAATTTACGTTCCCTTCTTTTTACCCCCAAAATCTGATTTGAATAATATAATTTGAACATAATTTATGTTGTCACAGTGTAAACAAACATTTCTCAAATAGGCATATCGATCAAAAGAAATCTCCTTGAATTAAAGATTAAAGAAAGTAAAAATTTTAATTTATTTGATCTCATTCTTTTAAATAGAGATTTATTTTGAATTAATTATATTTGTATTATTATTACAATATGCTAGCTGTTTACGAGTATATTATGTCGAAATAAAAGTAATAAATCAGGAGCGGATTAATAATTAAGAAGAGTAGGTATGGAAATGAGTTTTAAACTGATTCCGGTTTTTAAAATCCGATTTATTTTTTGTAAATACCGGAAGAAGTTTTAAAATCCGGTCTACTAAAACACCAATTTATTTTTAATCTTGTCTTCTAAACTCCCGCTTTTTTTTTAAATATGATATGACTTCAAATTAGCAATTTTATTCCTGTTTCTGTTTCAGTGCCGATTTTTCAGTTTTGTTATCGAAAGCTGGAACTTTGCTTGTAGAAACAAAATTTCGTTATTTTTTGCGGGAGTTTTAATTGTTTTAAAATTTTTGCTAGTTATGTTTTTCTGAACACAGATTAAACGAAACAGAAAAGTGAAATTATTTCTTGTGTTATCTTGTATTGGTTTAAGTTGAAATCAAAAATTTGTTCTGCTTTATGAATCGAAAACGTTTTGACCGCTATGGTGTGTTTTTAGCCTTAGAACACAAAAACTAAACAAATTCAAATAAATTGCCGGCTAGTTAACTTTTTTTAGAAACCGAATAACCGATTTCTGGGTATCTGTGAAAAGGCCCACGGAATTAAAATGAAACATTGTACATCACTATTTTTGTAATTTGTATTAAGACCGGTATTGTTTTGATGCGCAATTAAAACTGTCATTAATATGTGACTGTTTTCTTACGCAATAATTCACAATAATATACACAGACAAAAAATTGCATTTTACTAAGCCTTGACATGCTGATCCAAAGAACAATTTAACCGTTTTAAAATTATAACTATCAACCTCCAGCTTGAGCTTGCATTTTTAATTAAATAAAAAAAAACAAACTGGAAAACGTCATTAAATAAGGATTAACTCAGCTTGATCGAATGTTTTCACTTTTTATAAATCGCATAAATTGACAAGTTCAAAAGACCATTTCAAGCAAATTAAATTTTTTTTGCTAGCTTTGTTTGAATCAATTAATAAATGAAAATATTTGATCTCCATTATAAACGTGATTTTTCATTTATGTAACATTGTTTTTCTTCGTTGTTTTTTTTTACTATTTCAATGAAACAACGCACGGTGTCGTTTAAATCGACGTGACTTTTATTAAATAACTTTTATTAAATATTTATACAATCTATTCTAACAGGTTATATCCAAAACATGAAAAAAAATTACTATGAATTGTGATTTGTAAAAATGTTGTTTGAAATGGAATTTTACTATGACTTAATTGTTCTAATTACAGTTTCTTATTCTAAATCAAAAATTGAGTCACCAAGCAGTTACTCCACTCACTAGGGAAGTTCTTATTTTGGAGTCTGTAGGAAATATGAGCGCCTTGTCAATGTCCGTTCATGTTCTTTTGCATTTCGATCAAAATCGATTTTCAAATATTGCGAAATTCGAACTTGCTAAACTAAGGGTAAACCCATTTTTAATTTGTTCTGTAAAGTGAAACATATGGATTAAGAGAGGACATTTAATATATGACGAACAATTTTGTGGGGAAAAGTCAAATATTTTAGATGTGTGTGACATAGTATAGTTCCTTTAACAAAGATTTGTTTTTATGTGTTAAGAAAACGAGAAACTTTTATATCCTATAACTAGGTTCATTTTTGTTGGAGTTTGACAGGACTTAGTGCCAATAGGTCATCCTGTATAATACTTTATAGATTTCTTGAATAAAAATACTTTGATCTAGAGTTAAATTTTGACATTCTTACTTAAATTTATTTTACATTATCTTTTATAATAATGATATTTAAATTGTTAGTCTAAACTACGAGTATGAATACCTCCTATGTCGCATTTTGTAAACTTTAAAGGGGACACAAAAAACTGATTATAGTCTCAAAATTAAAACGCATAATAATAAAATTTTACACATAATTATCAGTTTTGAATATCTATGATGTGAAATAGTTTAAATTTTAAAAATTCAGCGAAGCAGATGGAAATTATTAACGAAACTGCATCAAAAAGTGAATTTCACAAAAATGTATGTTAGGAGATATTCATAGTTAACCGTCGATATAATTCACAAAATTTAATTCTTACTACATAATTCACTTATTTACCGTTTACTGGCTTCTGTTTCATTTTACACAAAAATACAATAACTGCAGCTATTCGGAGTGAGCCAAGGAATTTTAAAAGAAAATGTGAAGCAGGAAGTGATTGGAAGTTTTTGGTTGATTACAACGTTTTAATATTTTAGGGCTAAGATCATAGCTCGTGTTGATAAGCAAAGAAAGAGTAATCTCACGAAAAAGTAAGACGATGACACCGATGTCCGATATTGCATTGTGCTAGTTTCTGGTTGTCTTGTCAGATAAGAAATACATTAAAATAAGCTGTCTTGTTGTTTTTTAAAACACATTGAACCTATTTTTTGTTGTTGTTATTCTTAACTTATCATTATTAAGATTAATCGTGACAATAAAAAATTGTAAAAAAAAAAACATTTCCAATGCTTTTGATCGAAATTCACTGATGAGAAAGTGGAATTTAAATTATGCAGGATAACGATTTTGCGGGATTGTAATTTTTTCAGTTTAAGATTTTTCGGAATTTTGATAATTCGAAAAATGGAACAAGTGCAATATATCTATACCCTTGTATGGAAAACAAAATTTTAAAATTGAAATTGAGGTTTCGCCAAAGTCGTTTTACGTTTTGGCGTTTTTTTTTTGTACTTGTTTGGCATTTTACATTTGCGAAATAACGTTTATTTGGGAAACCTTCGATTTTCTTTTCGCAATCTTTATTTAGTTTTTGCTTGGTTGGCGTTTTGAACTATGTTGATTTGATTTCTTTATTTAACATGCAATTGGTTTGCGATGCTTTGGCTTCCATTGCAAAAACACGCATACAAATTTCGTGCGAAAAGTCTATTAACTATCAAATGAATTTCGCGAAATGATTAAAAATATTTTCAAATGTTTATAATGAATAAAAAAAAAAACTGATTTTAATTTGTCAATAATTAAGGATTTTTAACCTTTGGATGACAACAGGGGTGTTCTATCACGCTAGGCAATTTTCTTTTAAATATATAATTGAAATATCTAACGACTAAATCGAAACAAAAATAAGTCAAAAGGAAACCCGACTCCAATCTTACAAATCGTGAACATAAACTGAACCAAGCGGATGTTGACTCACAATTTTATAATTATTTAATTTTACAAAACTAATTTCAAAGGCTAGTAACATGGAATAAAATAGCCAAAGTGTATAAACATTTTGTTTCCTTAACTTGGGGGTTGATTAAAATATAGGAAGTGACTCATTGAAGAAAAGTATACAACTTAAAAAGTGCAGAGATCCCTTGGTCATTTTGGCAGCGAGAGATTTTATGGACTTATCCTGCTTGTCAGCTGTGTAAATCCAGCATTAGAGGGAAGCCTCGAATATTTTAAACCCCAAAATTTCTTGCTACTGCTACGAGCTACAGTAAACTATTGTTTCCAGCCATTTAACCATTATCTTTTCTTTTAAAAATATCAGAGAAATAAGGGCCATTGAAGTTGAATTAAGAATATTCTCCACCAGAGCTAATAAATTTTCCTACACAGCACTTTACACGATAGTCACTTGACACAAGCTTTCTGCATCATCGACTACTAAGAACGAGATGAGTCGATCTAGGATTTAGTAAAATAACGAGTATCCGCTTGGCCATTGTGTGCGGTATCTGAAAGTCCTCTCATTGGGGATTAACCTGCCAAACGTGACTATTTTTTAAATTAAAACTACTTGATGAAGAGGCTAACGAGTAGATATAAACAAAATAGTGGGAGGTGCTTTTTAGTTAGTAAGGAATATCACACTACTATAACAACGTCTATGAAAATTTTCCACTAATTATACCCTTTTTGTTATTATTAAAGTATATTCCTTAAAATATGCATATTAGAAGATGTCAATATATTAAAATAAGTGTCTGTAATCTATAAACAAGCTAACCGAAATTTTGTGGTACCGTTTCCCCAAAAAGCTAACAACCGATTTCGATTAATTTTATATAGCTTTAAAACCATAGTCGCAGGGATGTGAAGAATCATACTTTACCCACTGGGTTATTTTGGTTAAGTACCGTTTACACTTTCTATCAATGTGATTATCTAAGAATATTAATTTTAAAAACTAAAAAAAAATCAAAAATTTCATTTAATTGAAAATATTTATCATTTGGACTTGCATTTCATTTCGAAAGTAAAATTTTAATGGTACTTAAAGGGTATTTTTTTTATAGAGCGTATGTCCTTAAATGGGCAACACTTTATAAAGCGACAGTAAATTTGACAACTGTTATATGATTTGTGCTCAATATAATTTGTATATTTTACCACGAAGGGACTTACGCCAGAATAAGGCTTCCAAATTTTGATTTTTGATATAAGGTCCAGCTGTCTTCTAGATTGTGCTACTTTTAAGCCAGACGGCCAGCCACCCATATTCATTCTTAAAGTTATACACCTATAAAAAAAAAACACCATTTATGTTGTGAATAAAACTTCGACCGGATGAGAAAGAATTTTAATTATAGCACTAAGAAGATGCTTTGAAGCTTTTTTTCCGTACTGCAAATTCGGTGTTCTTTGTCCATGCTCGAATAAAATTGGAAAGCAAAAATTATTGTTTTTTTTTTCATGTTAAAGCCAACAAAAACTAGTTTCCTATAGTTGTTGGGTATTTAAAACTATTTTGCTGCCGTGTATTATTATACTTTGTTATCGATAGTTTATATGGAATCGTCAAAATATATTTGATCAACAATCTTTGTTTATTACAAAATGGCCGATCACTGTCACAGAGGTAAAGTGTTACTGATAGCTTTTTGTGGAAGTGCTTTCTGTTTTCTTTTATAATTAATTCGCAAATTCTAGGTGTTCTTGTTTTACGTTCAATACTCTTTCGAAGCATCGATATATTTGAGATAATTTGATCCTCATTGTTCAAAGTTATTTGATTTGACAGTTTGTGAGTTTCTCTGCAGACATTTAGCATTGGATCTTATATTTTAATTTCTTAAAAGAAAACTATTGAAATGGATTCACGTTTAACAAAACTGGTGAATTATTTTTCAAAATATCTTTCAGCGAGATATCTCGACAAAAGTGGGAAAAAAGTTCCGATTTTCATTGTTTTAAGGAAGAAATTTTTAGAGATTATCATTTCGAATGTTATAATTTAAATATTTAAGAACAAACTTTTAATACTTCGATTTATCTATGTAGGTTTTGAAAATCAAGTTAATGAGATATCAGAGATTTCCGTTATATTAGAGATATTAACAGAATTTCTCAACAATATGTTTTTAGATTGCTGTCAAATACTGAAGGAAATCAATTATGTATTTGATCTTATTTACTAGAATTGTATGATTTTGTATTAAGTATATTCGTTTATTTTTCATTAAAAAATTGTAGAGAAAAATAAATATATGTATCTTTTAAGGAACACAGCCTAATACATGTCCATTTTATGCCTAATTCCTTTCTGATAAAATTTTTAATAAAAAGAAAGTCCAAAGTTGTATACTGTCTAGTGTTTTGTAAATAAAAATCTATGAGTGTGAAGAAAAAATTTGTTTTGAATATTTTTCAAAACTTCTAGTGAAATTAAAAATGAATAGGTTCCACAATCTTTCGCAAGCCTAATCAAATTAAATAATAATGTATAAGACTAATGCGGAAATATGTATATCTTTCAATAAATCAATTTTGTGTCAAGTTATTTAAGATGTAGAATGTTACACGAACACGTTTATCTACACTGATTTCATTTCCACTCGAAATGTATGGGCTTAAAAAAAAAATTACTTAACTTAACTTAACGTAAACTTTTTTTTCCTGGTTTTAAAACTTGCACAAAAGATACATAAAACTTGTATTATTTTGACAATTCTAAACAAATACAAAATTCTATCTTAAATTGGTTAGAAATACCAATTGTTATTTGATTTTGTTTAAATGCATTTATAATGTTTTCGATTAAATTCAACAACCTGAACTAAATTTCACTCAATTATCTTTCTGCAAAACACTTTTTTTCGATGCATAACATAGAAACATAGATAAGCTATTGTTGGATCCTTGAACTTGACTATTATATTTATGTCAGTAATTATTTGCAACCAGTTTAAAAAAAAAATTCCATGACCAAGTATGTATTTATCGGACTTGATTAACTAATCGCATACAAATATTTCTTTTTAGTATAAACTAATCCTCCATAAACTAAATAAATTGTTTTTTTTTCTGTTGAATTGAATTTAAGCTGACTATGCATTTTACAACGAAAAATACAAAATGAATAAAATGCAAACTTTTTTTTTTAGTCTGCAATCTACGCTGCTTTTTTTCCTTCGGAATTATTTTGCTTTCACAAGATTGTGACGATTGCATTTTATTTTTATAAAAAAAAAAATTAAATAGGTATTCCAATTCATTGCAAACTGCTTAAAAGTCAAATTTCATTGACGTACTTCGCAAAAATATTACATTAATTGGGGACATTTAAATATTAACAAAAAAAAAAAAAACTCCATTCGAGTTGAAATTAAATATTCATAGAAAATATTTGAATTAATATTTTAAGATCTGAATATATGCATTGTTCAGAGTTTGAATGACCATAAAATATTCATGGAAAATCGTCCTCGTGAAATACTCAATATTATATTACCCAATTTCTAGTTTAAAACCAGATAAACTGAGTTGCAAATGTCATGAGTTTTTCGGATTATCTTATTGCCTGTTAATCACTATAGCTCAGAGACTGAAAATATGTCATGCATAAAATAGTGGAACGCATTCATTTTTCATTTCACCCAGAAGTGAGTAGAAGTTACTGAGTTTAAGTTTACTGAGTATTCCAGAGTAAAATTTACAACTTTGCATTTCGCAGATTATTTCTTCAGAGCCCAATAATTGACGAAAAATAAATTGATTGATTGTTTTTATATTATTTCATATTTGTCCCTTGTTGGAACTTATTAACAAACTGAATATCATTTAGTTTTACTTTTTTCACAACACCATTATGCAAGAATTAATAAGTTTTAAACTTTTTCATATTTTTCATCTTGTGGAACTTCGTTTTTTAGATTTTATAATTTTTATAACAAAATTGATGAAATAAAAATTGTTCATATCTTTTTATGTTTAAACATTGCGTAACGAAAGACATCCTCATAATTTCACAAAAGGTGTAGAATTCTATTGAAAAGTAAATTTCAAACTTGTCGGTGAGAAACTAAAGACAAAAACATTCCACAGCTTTTATTCAGAAAATAAAATGAAAAAAAAACATAATCAAAATTATTCCACACGCAGTGAACTTTTTCAATTTTTGAATGTACTGATTTTTCATTAAAAAAAATGTGTTCTAAAATTTTTACATATTATGTTTTTAAAGTTCTGAGCATTTCACCGGAGCGAATATTCTAAGGTGAAATGGATTATTTTAAAACTGTTGCTAATAAATTAGGTTACATTTTCAATAAAATTTTTTACTTTTTCTCATAAATTAAAAGAAAAATCCTGGTGAAATTAGAAACTAAATTGGAAAAATATTGCACAACTTATTGGTTTTATATTTCATAGGAAGTGAATGAATATTTGTCTCAAAACCATTTTTAAAGCACAAAGGAAAAGAAAATCTATGCAGAAATTATCAGTGCGTGAAGTAAAAAAAAAATATATTACATTCCACACCATTACATTGGGAAAAAATTAAATAAATTGACAAAAAATCAAACGCTATTCTATTCTCGAGCCTTTTTCTCATGTAATTTCGCTCGGAAAAAAATTTCATATTTTTTTTGGGGAACAAATTGTGGAACGTTTATTCATTTTTCATTTCACGGTTTGTGGATGACAGGTTTAAAATAAAATCTGCGATTATAAAATAAAAAAAAAAACTATATAACTTGAAAACTTACATTTTGGAACTCGTGTCCTTTTTCCCTCAACGCGCTCACTGAAAAACGAATCTACGATATGGAATCCTTGATTCAAAGACCGATTCGGATTTAAGCTTTTTCTACGTTTTTCCGCCTGATGATTTGATTGATTATTTTGATTGTTTTCATCGTTTGTACTAACGGCACTATAACGCCCGTTAAAATAATTTGTTAATTCCTTCATTTTTTGTTTATATATGTTTGTTTTTAAGGATTAACACTCGTTCACTTGTTGTTCTATTTTTTCTTTCCACAAATTTACTTCTTTTTTTTTTTCTTTTTGAGATTGAAATCACAATTTTTCACTTTAAAATTGCAAAAAATATTTTTTTTTGTATAATTTACATTTAAGTGTGTTTGCTTGTTTAATTTGTATAAATTGATTGATTTAATTTTTTAATAAAATGAAATCTACTTCATCCGTTATTTTAAGCTGAAATAAAATTCGTTAATTTTTAGTTTTTTTTTTGAAACCAGAACGAACAAAATATCTACCGAACGGAATGACTTTAAGATTTTAGAGAGAACGAGCGCTTTTCGCAAAGTTCGTCTGATCGTTAACGATGTTCAGTTATGAATGAAACCCCTTCAGGTGACTGGGCAGCAGGTAAGATAAGAAAGGAACCTTTTCCAAGTCGTTTGCTGGTCTGGTTAGTAGCTTCTTAGTCTAGTGAACCTGACCACTGCCCTGCTGGTCAGTTTGTTCTTTCCCTCCACTTTTTTTTTATTTTCTTGCACAAAGCAAATGAACCCTCGTCATAGATAGATCGCTAAAGGGGTATCTATCTTGCAGATAAACACTGATTCATTTCAGCAAAGAACGGCAGAACAGGGGCTTGAAGTTGTATATGTATACGAGTATCTCTGATAGTTTGTGAGGGGAATCCGTCTGCTGTTCTCTTTCTCTTCGGCTAATATAATTATTTGCGTAGTTTAGATGTTATACTAGTTTTAGTTATTTTCCTTTAAGTTTGAATTCTGATATATGACGTGTGCCGTGTGCTGGAGTTTATAATTTGTATCTTTAGGAAGCTATAACAAGATAAAAACAAAATCTACAATTCTGATTCTATAGATGTTGATGAGAGGTTGAAATTTGAATCAAATTGTGACGCTTAAATTGCGTGCTAAGCAGGAAGAAAGCGTTAGCGAATTTATGCAATTTAAGTTTTATTTATTCCTAACCTTGTTAACATTGCAAACGATTGCCATAGGTTTGTTTAGATTTGAAGTAAATATGGGGGTGTGTTATTATACGATATGACATGACGGAAATATTTTTGAATTTCAATTCAAGCTTAGTTGTGATCTGTGTTGGTTATTGGGCTAGGTAAAGGTTTGTTTTGCTTAGTACAAATGTATGACGGAATACAATATTGCAAGGGATAAGTAATTTGAGGCCCATTGTTATTAAAATTGAAAAAAAAAAAAAAAAAAAATAAGAAATGAATCCAATTGGTAAATTAATGGTCTCAAGTATCAAGTAGAGGAAGGCAGGCAATTAATCAAAAATATCGAAACTTTGGAAAAGTACAGAAACGCAAATTTGTATTCCGTAAAACCTTATGGGAATATTTCGCACGACACGATGTATGGGTTTCATTCTTTTACTCTCATATTGACATAGTGATCATCTGTCTAAGAAACTGAAAAAAGATAGAAAGTCACAGCTAAGTAAAATGTCCTTGTCAGGTAGGAAAATTTGTTACTGTTTTCCACACAATATACATATTTGTTTTGTTGAGACGATAACTAAAAAGTATACTATAATTGTAATTAAGTTGTTCATAGACCAAAATGTCACATTATTCACAATATGTATGCAGGAATATGTATTTTAGTTTAGTGCGGAAAAAGAAAATCACAAAATCTGAATCCGATAGGTGGCGCTTTGGTCAAGTTATTTATCTTGTCTTGTGTCTTTTTCTATTGTGTAATATTTAAACAACTCGACACATTGGTATACACAATTCAATACATATTTGTTTTGCTCATAGCTACGCTAGATTCCGATAAGTGTCGCTGTAGTTATTGCCATTGCCAGTTTAGGCTTAGTGGCGAAAAATAAATTCAAAAAATCTGATTCTGTGGCGAAAATGTAAGAAATGTATGTACATACGTGAATGCAGAAGTTATTCGCTATTTGTTTCAATATTCACTTTTTACTTAAACTTGTGATTTAAACAGAGTTAACTTCTATATGACAACATCGAATTAGTAAAAAAAAAATCAACTCGAACTTTTGATCAAATTTAACTATTACGATGATAACGAAGACCAAAAAATTCGCCTCGAAGTTCCGTCTTTCGGGCACTCTATTTGTTTGGTTGTAAACGGATCGGTTTGGCCGTTTTTTTCTAAATCTGATACCTGTTTTTTCTTTTTTTTTTTAATTCCAAAAACAAGCGTTCAAAATCTAAGTCGTTTATTGATTATGTCATTTCATTCGCAAACCGTTCCCCCGATTTTGATAAAAAAATGGGTAGGTATACTATTACAGGTGTGGTTTATTGGATGATTATGAGCACCATAAAATCCACGTAACCCCCGATGAGTTTCTCGAACTGAAATATGGTTTTCAAAATAAATTTGATCAATTTGCAAACGTTGCTTCAGCGTGAGTCTATTCATGAGGAATTGTCAAACCAAACTTACCTCAAAACAACAGAGAACTTTTAAAGTTTTCCGCTTTTAAAAAGAACCCTTTATTCGCTAGTGCTTGTTTTTCGTTGGATTTTCAATTTGTGTGCTATTGTTTTTAAGGTTTGTTATTCTCCCAATTTTACATTTGATCATGCATGTTATACAAACATATTACTATCTACATAAAACATGGCTTCGCATTGTTTATCTAAGAATCAATTCACTCAAATGACATGTCTGTATTCCAAAATTCTATTTATACCATTTATCGAGCTTCAACTTCGAAAGTACGAGTACATCCATTTTTCTGTTCTCTACCAATTATCTTATGAATTCTTAACAACCGAGTACATTCACTCCAGTTTTTGAGTCTAAGATCATCCGAGTTTCGTAGTTTAACTCGTGTTAGACTTTAAAATTTGGTTAATTAACTTAATCGCAGAGAAAAGTTGTTCTAAATTAGAAAGAAAATTCGCGAAAAAAACATCAACCTATTTTTTGTACAAATTAATTCTGTTGGTTTTTTTTTATAGATATACGATCAATATGAGAATTGAAATTTCATTAAAGAATGTCATCCTCACCATCTGTATATCCAAAGCTTATGAATCTGCAGAAGGTCATTGAATTTAACGGTTTCTAAAACTTCAAAAAAAACGTGATTTTCTAATTAAATTGTTTTCGAACAAAATTTTGTTCACATCAAATATTCCAAATATAAAAATCGCTAATTAACTGTTCTTTAAATGGTCAATGGAATTGGCAAATGACTTTTGATTGATTGCGTTTGCGTTTGTTTATCTGGAATATTCTGCATAAATCACTAATTCTTCTTAGATCAAGCTGAGCTTATGTTGTGTTGTTAATTATAATTTTTTGCAAACAACAATATTTTATTTATTCCTTTTATAAAATTTATTTTGTAAGATTTGACCTTGTGTTAAGGAATTTCGTAGCGAAAACCCGCCTTTATTTTTGCAGCTTTCGTTTTTTTTTTTTTTTTTTTTTGACATCCAACATTATTTTATAGCTCGTTTGAAGCTTTATTATCATACAACTTGTGGTACAAGACTATCTAATAAAATGAGTCATAATTCTTTGAAAGAGTGAATCTTGTGCCTATATATTTTGAATTGATAATATTTATTAACTTTTTTTTTGTGTTTGAATCTAGTTTTTTTTGGTTTCCATTTAGAAGAGAATTTGTGTTTTTATTGCTGACGAATTTAACAAGAAAAATTGCGCAAATAAATGTAAGTTTGCGTAATGTTTTGAATTTAAATGATTCAAAATAGTTCTTTTAAGTTCATTGGCATTTTTATGTGTATTTTATTGGGATAATATCAATTTACCTTATTCCTACCTCAACTTACCCACACGTTGTGCTCAAATTTGAGTATTTTCCTGGCACAAAAAAAACCCCGATCCCAATTTGAAGATGCAAATCTTAGAATCAGGAAAAAGAAATGTATCATACCAATTCAAACATTTGAACTAAGGAGTTATGATTGAATCATGTGTCTGTGAATTGCAAATTTCTCCTCTAGGGAATCACACACAAATTCTCTGTTATTTTAGAGTTAATTAGAACCAGAATATTTTTGCTGACTCAAATATCCTATTGGGCTATTAAAAGAATTGATATTTTTGGTTCACAATTGATAACTCAAAGGGATTATAGCTTTCGGAAACTTTACACAATTAGCTCAGTTGCAAAATGTGTACAAAAGTAAAACCTTAAACCTTTACTGCATCTTTTACTTATCTTTGAAAGGTTCAATAGAAGTCTGAATCTAGAGTTTGGATTAGATTAGCCTGGAGCCTTATTTTTCACCTTTAGCTAAAATGGTCAGAGCAAATCTCTACAATTTCGGTGTTTATAATTTTTACTTGCGATAGTTATTGAGAAAAAAAATTGTCCTGTAACATAAAACGCAGCCTGTATTAGGACGATACAAAAGAGGGTTGGAACGATTTGTGTGTGTTTTTTTTTAAATATTTATCTGAGAAAAAACCTAAAGACCTAAAATTGAAGTAACCTTTTTGAAAATTACGACCAACTCAGAATGGCAGTACTAATTTCCAAACTTCAAGTTGACAGACATTTTGACTTTGAAAAATCATGAAAAAGTTTAAGGATGTATTAAAATATGTATCTATAACATACAATAAATACCGTTTACAAAAATGGATGCCAATATCTGGCATCTCTTGCAGTAAATCTGGCAACTCTTTCAGTAACAAAATGCTCTTAAGGGGTGCTGCCATAAAACTTTAATTACTCGAAAAGGGGAGAGCAAAAATATTCATGGTATCTTTCGAAATCCCGGCAAATAGAAAACGTAGTAACCACGTGCGTCGCCGTACAGACTGGAATGCTTTCGTTAAAGATTTAAATTTACTATTTTTTTATGAACAGTTAATTCTAGTCCATAAAAACATTCAGATAATAAAGTGAATTTTTATGATATGATTTTTAGGTTTTATTTTATTTTTTTTAAGAAGAGAAGGTACCTAAATAATCCTTAAATTCACCCTACCACTTAAAATGAAACTTTGTTGATTAGTTTATAGCAGTTTCTAAAAGAACCTCCTAGCCTAACACATGCTAACCATCCAATTTAATTATTTTTTGTTTCAAGATTATTTGAATTAACTTGTTTTGTTTTTATTTCTTCTACTACCGGTATTTCGATTATTTTAAATTCATTGTTTTATTTATTTGTCTAAAGGTATTTTTTTCTCATTCCTTTTTGAATGCACACAAATGTTGCAGCAACAATTATTATTATTTGATCACTGCGATAATGTTACTTCAGTTTTATTTACGTCTCGATGGAGCATACAAAAAACAGTCTAATAATCGACTTCTTCAATGAACTCCTTCAAAACTGTTATCGCAATTACTTATACTACGTATGCAATGCACATATACCAGTCTTTAGGCATCTCTTGTGAGAAAAAGGTATTCGATTTCGAACTTGTTTTTGTTTTATTTTCAATTAATTTTATATTGTATTGTGGCAAATTTAGCATTTGATACTATGCGCGATGGTATGATTTTGAGCTTTTGAATTAAATCACTAAAAAAAGGTGTATCTAGTCGTTTGCTTATTAAAATTCCAAATAAACAAATGCAAATCCAAGAACCAGTTTCCATTCGATTTGGCATCATGCCGTGTGTCGTCAGCACACATATCATACCATGACTAGGCATTAAAAAATTGAAGAACATAGAGATACAGTATCTAAGACAATGTTTCGTCTCATTTAGCAGGGTCCGTATAGTAAGACGAGCTTTGGTGTCGTCGTCATTTTTGTATTGTTGTGCAAAAAAATAAATAGACTATTCAATATAACCGGTATAATATAGTTTTAAGTTAGATTTAGATAGATAGATACTTCTTGTGGTAGTAAATAAAATGTCACCTCATATTTAATACATGAAGGAACAGCCTATGAAACATTGTGTTTTTAAATGCAAGAAAGAATATTTTATCTGCGGGTTGGTGAGAAAATTAATTTTAAGTGCTTTTGTCAAAATGCTGATAATCTACAAGTCTTTTTACGCTTTTGAACAGTGGGACAAGGGAGCTTAAAAATAAAAATAAAATGTAGACTTCCTCTTTTGAAGAAGTCACAGATCGTCCAAGAGTATCTCTTCTCGTAAATTCTTATCATCTTAGACATATCCTGAAATCGACAGAAAATTGTTGGTGCCCTACCGTGTTTCTCTTTGAGATGATGCGCGTCATTTTATGTATTTATCTTGAGAACCGTTAATCCCATACACAAATTTTGAGCAAAAAAAAAATTAAATTTTTGCAGCGATATGAATTCAACAATTATGGTGTGAGCCGAATGTATAAAATAAATTTGAAAAATGAGGTTAGGATATAAATTGCAATAAAATGTTCAATAAAACTACTGAAAAAAGGTATAACTCTTAAATAATATTTTTTCTTGAAAATGTAAACCTATTTTTAATTACAACCTATTTATTTTTACGTAAAAGTATCTTAATGAAAACTGTTGAACATTCAATTCGTTACAAAGAGGGCGTTAAACTTTTTCCAACGATATCGCGGAAAATTCTATATCAGGGTCAAAATATCAAGCGAAACGTCTTAATTGGCTCTATTTTTCCCTCTCATTGTGATACTCATGTGCATCGGTTTATCCTCTTCAATATTTCCATTTTGTTTAATGCTCTCAGTTTTGAATGCTTATAAATCATTTAAACGGTAGTTAAAACCCCTTTAGTGTGTGCTCATTATAAAAAAATATAGAAGATTAAGGTTGCATCAAACAATATAAGGAATATTAAAACTAACGTTTTGAGATTGAGGTTCCAAATTTTGCAAAACCACTATGTAAATCGATATAATGAAAAAGTAAAATTTTCAGATTTTGTTAGAGGTCGATTAGTATCGAAACCATCCTTTGATAGAAAAGAAATTTGACAAGTTAATGACATAACAGAAAGGACTTTATTTTGACGTATAAAGAGAACTTATGTCTTAATAATATCCGAATATATATAATATCGGAGCAATAAATAAAAGATCGCATTTTTTGGATTTATTTATTAAAAAAACCTGAGACTTGAGTTTCTCGCTAAAATTCAACATGAAATATAATTGAAAAACAAAATTACGTACATACCTTCAAAACACTTTTAAAAAGTTAAAAAATATTTCAAACTATATATTTCACTTAAATCAGTTTATTCTTTTTTTAAAAAATTGTCTTTCTTACGTGACTGTGAAGTTAAAATTTGTTTTTATTATAAATTTCAAAAGTCATTTCTCGAATTTATACCCAATTATTCATGCTGTCTCTCCCACTGTGCACTATCTTCAAAATACGCTTGATCTCCGAAGAAGGTCAACCATTGTTGATTTTTGCACGAATTAAGCTTTAATAAAAATGAAACGAAAGAAATGTTCTAAGAAATGTATGTTTGGTTCTTATGACGCATTTCTGGGTAAAAATTTGTCTTGAAATTTTACACTGGTAACAAGTTTTTGTATGTTTTTGTTTTTATAAATTTTTAGAATTTATTAAAAGCTTATTACATTTTGTGGTTTCTTCGGTGTCAACAAAAATATTAATATTTTTGCAGTAATCCGTTTTGTTAAAAATACGTATACAGATATTGTACCGAAAAGTAAAGGAATGAGCTTTAAGGGCGGGTTATGGAAGAATGTTTTTTGGTTTGTAAAAGTGACAATGCAACTTCTCTTTGAGTTTTAATTCTAAATCTGCTTACACAATAAATTCATTTTCTATAATCAATCAATTCACATTGATCTATTTGGTAGTCCAACCTTAGACATCGTGTATTCTCACTATTGAGGACTTCAGATTTCTTGCAGCTGACTGACTGTGCTGACTAGAAGTTAAAATTTAATATTCATAACCAAATTTTATTATTGTTTTAAAACAAGTTTATGTTGACATAATAAAGGTAAAGTAAAATAGGAAGCAAAATTATTATTAATTAGTTAAATAAAAAAAAATGTTTATTAATTGGAAATGATACATGTAACATACATACATGGTATTTGATAACATATTCGGCACCTGATGAATCAAAAACAAACCCGGAAGGCCTTTATGGGACACATTTAATTTAAAAACTAAAAAATAGAACAGGAGTCTATGGACACAAATGTATAACTTTCAACCATTCCTATGTGCTTGTTGTTGATCAGCAGATCAGGCTTTCCAGACTCTTATGAGCTAATATCGCAACTTTCTGCTGAGTCCCAACGGATAAGATAAGCAGTACTCTTGGAGGATTTGTAACTTCCTCGAAGAGGTAGTAGACCCCAGTGCAGTGGCCAAGACTCTGCACGATAGTCCAACACACTAACCATTACGCCAAAAGGAACATCAAAACTAATTAAATTCAAAAATAATTTAAAACTTTTAGACTTCATAACAATTTGGGCTTTCCTCTTCAATAAAACCTCCCTCATCTCTTTATGTGACGACATCATTCTAATCAATCGAATCGTTTTGAATAAATAATATTTAACTGAAAGATTTACAATATTTATGTAAATAAACCATTTATATCGACCTGGTTTTCTTGCTTTACCATGGTCTGAATAATATTTTTGAGTTTAATTTGAATATTTTATCGGAAACATTCCATAGAGCTTACAAAAATTAATCAATCATAAAATTCACATGAACTTGACCTTATTCAATTTAAAATTTATTTTGATTTTATTGTCTCGAAGCAACCCAAGCAACACAATTATCTCTTACAGATATCTTGGAAAGGTATTTTCCAAGTGTTTACAACTCTTTGAATAATCTTTAAGAGATCTTTAATACCCAAAAAGGCCTAAAGGGGAGGAGCATATTGTATTGAACAAAGAGTTCTAAATAAAGTATTTGTAAGACTTCGTAAAGATCATTCTTTTGATTAATCTGAAGATACTTTCAAGTGGTTTTAAAGATATTTTCATTTTTGAGTAAAAAGTGTGAAATTCGAGGAAGAAAAATATATAAATTATGTCTTTCTCTTTCACGCAAACACAAGTTTAATGCAATTTTAATAAAATGGATTGAGTGAAAATAAAATGCCAAGACATGACGAATTCTTTACTTTTATATTATGACTGTATTTTCAATATTCATATTATTACCTTTTGCTATTGTGTGTTTTGATATGCGAGAAAAGATTTAATTTGAAACTGCATACTCTACCCTACTTGAAATTAACGCGCCTTCAAATAGAGAAGTATTTCAAAGAAATATTTAGAAAAATAATGTTAAAATTCTCTCACAACAAAAAAAGAGACGTTTAAGTATGCAATAGATATTGCCGACGCCGATTCATTCTTTTGTATTAATATGTATGTATGTATCAGTGCCAGGTATTCCTACTTACAGGGTGCTTTATTTTTTGAAATGATTTTTTTTGTTCGACCTGAATAGTTTTAAAATGTAAAACGATTTCAGCAGGTAAATAAAACTCAACAGATTTATAAACTGAGCAACTGATTAGCACTTACGTTTTACCAATTTTGCATGAAATAAATATCTACTTTTAAAACAACTTTTTTGTTGCTACATAATAATTTATTGAAGAATGATTCAGGATTTTTTATCATTTTTTCAAAAAAAAGTTGACAGTAGTTTTTACACATCTTACAGAGAACAGATACAAAAATCACTACTTTATGAAAATAAGTGAACATATATTTCATCGCTTAATTTGTATTCCACAAACTGTTAAAATCCTTGGATTAAAAATCAGTTGAAGAGAAATGATAACTTGATACTTAATTGTTGCGTCAACATTCTATCAAGATACAAAATATTTAATTTAATTGTCAACCGATTAAAAAATCACTGAAAGTGCAGAAAATTTGACATTACCCAGATTTAAAATAATACCCATTACCAATTTGATAGTATGGTGTAATGCTTTAAAATTTTTATATTCTGCCAAAATACTGTCAAAGTTTATCAAATAACAACATTTACTTCTCTCGTTTACTTACACCCGTAGAAACTGGAACTCTTCGCAAAGTAAACGATAAAACATAAAAATCTTGTATATATAATTTTATCTTCAACATACGTTTAACAATGTCACCCTTTACAAAAATACATGTATTTTATATAAATTCACTACGCATGTTTTAAGAACTCTTTAATACATCTTAAGCACTTCACGATAAGATATCGAAACTGAAATTCAAAGCAAAGAGTGAAGAAAGTGCAAACAAAGTGTAAAGGGCGAATATAGCTGTCAGTCAAATTCAAAGAAAAAAGACCAAACAAAGTGTAAGCAAAGAGTAAAAGAAAATGATAACAAATTCACAACAATCAGTTTTTATCTATTTTCTGTTATAATCATACGCAACTGCGCGCACATTCAACTAAATATTTGAATTGTTTTTTAGCTAGTTATCTCTTTCATATGTTCTTGATTGCATAGGAAGTCTTGCACAATTCACAAATGTCGGGTGAAACAAAACATTTTTTTCAACCAAAGAGGAAAATAGTCCTACTTGAAGATACCATATTAAGATATCATAAAGACGTTTTAATGAAAACGTCCACAGAATATCTTCAAGATGTATTCGAAAGATTAAAATGAAAAACTCTTTCAGCATTTTAAAACTACTTCTTTTAAAAAGGTTTTAAAGAGGGAATATAGAGAGTCAATATAATGACATTTGTCATGAATATCTTTAAGATGTTTTAAAGATGTTTTATTAATAGTATAACAGGAAGAACACTTTTAAAGAGCGAATTAGGAGATTATAAAGTGAAATGGTATTAAAAAGATTCAACTAATAGCTTGTTAAGAGCTGATGCATTTATTGAAGTACTCTCCAAGAGTTTATGTGTTGCTTGGGAAGCCGAAACATCGATAACAGATATCAATCATGTAAGGGGTTATGCTAATTTTTCTTGTAAGCTTAGATTTCCTGTAAGACTAATTGATTAACAACGTATTACAATAATATATCTCTTTTTCTGATTGTTTACAAAACAAAAAGATACATTTTTGATAAGATAAATAACAAAAGAAAAAATAGAGAAAAGACAAATATAAACTTCCTCATCAAGGCCAAAGCATTATGTTATTTTTGTGAGTTTATTTATTTTTTTCTTTTCTGTTTAAAACTAGTTTTTTTTTGCCTAAAATACCATTTGCGAGTCAGAGTCTTTCAATACATGTCAATTATTTTGCTCAAATTAGTTTACTCAAAAAGCTATAGAATAAAAAATTTTACACGGAACTGAGCATTCTTACGAGTAACTACAGTCAAAAAGAGTATCAATCAAAGCTGAAAGAGTTCACTATACTCATGGGACACTGTTACAATTTTTTTTGTTGTACGAGCATAATGACGGTGCATATAATTATGGAGTCAAATTAGCAGTCGTAATACTTATCACGAACGATGATGATGGGCTTAAGGTAGACATTTTTTTTGACCCGATATGTCATTACCAACCATTTATTTTAACGGCAAAGTCAACTAAATCTAAATTAGTTCGTTTATACCTTCTGGAAAGTATAAAACCTTAGGCTAAGTACCACCTGTCGTATCATTCTAATATAGAAAAGAAGTTACTAAGTTATCGATAATAAAAAATCGATTCGCCTTCGAGGAGCGAACGAGCTGTTGGCAGTTTAAGTTTTGTTTGTTATAATCCAGTTAAAAAGGGCTCAAATCGTAGAATATTTATGAAATACTTCCTTTCGGCATATCGATCAAATGCATACAATTTCCTTCAACACGTTGCTCAATGTCAATTATCGAAAATATCGGGTTTTAACGGTATTTTCTGTAAGTTTTTGTAGATCACGTGATTCTCTACAAAAAAGATTATGGACATTTTTTCTACTACCGATTATTAAACAAATTTAAATTTAAAGAATTTAAATGTCCAAAATATTGTTACTTGTTGCACTAGTTAAAAAACTTAGACGAGTGTCGTTTGTATATCGATAAACAACTTTTGTCGAAAGTCGAAAAATTAAAATTTCTTGAGTTGTGCTTGTACCAAATGGCATCAGTTGTCGAGGCTCATAAGAACATAAAACTATTTAGATAACTTTGAATAGAACTTTTAGACCACTAACTCTTTGATACGATTGATGGTTAATCAACACTGGCAATATGATCCATAATTTTATTTAATATTAAGCATAATGGTTTAGGTTTCTACACTTTTTATCAGTGCAACTCGTTGGTATTGAATTTTATCAATGCTTTGCAGAGTTGCTACTATCTCGAAAATCTAAAATAGGCATATGTCAATTAAAGATTGCAGTTACCCTTGCCAAAATTAATGTCTTCCCTACTAAAATATTTCAAAAAACCAAATCCTTAATATATTCCTTGAATTATATTTTTAAAATTTAAACAAGATAATTTTTAAAAGATTATGTTTTTTTTCAACAGGTATTCCGAAAATATCAGTTCAAAATGTTTGTACGGAAAAAAGGCAGAAGTTGATCAAAGTGAGTATTGTATAATGTATTATATATTTTTATATTATGTATTATAAAATTTCTAAAAAATCCACTATGCATCAGAAATACTTAAACTAATAATTAAACAAAGATACAATGGCAAACAATTTTACAACCAAATCAACAAAAAAAAAACGGTTATTTTACCTTTATTCCAAGATTTAACTAAACTATGGAATAGGAGTTATGTATTAACCGAACTGTTCTCGGAATAGTAAAGGAACGTTTATCGAAATCTACTACAATATGTAAGAATTCTCTTCTTTATAAACTGTGTCTACTTAAATTAGTTGTCAATTGCTTAGGTCTGTTTCTAACTTCTGGTTTGTTGTGTTTTTAAATAAAAGAAAATCATGAACAATATCACAAAAACAGCGTAAAAGAAATGAAAATTTAGAAATGACAGGATTTTGTTTTAAATATAGAAATAAAAAAAACAGTTTGACAATTCTATTTCTTATTCCTCGCTTAACCAACTTCTTCAGTGCTCTAGCCAAACTACAATTAGTAAACATTACCCAGACAATTTTTTTGTTTTTTATTAAAGTTTTGCACTTAATCCATGATTTACAGATAAACCTCCACTAAACGGCTTCTATAAATTTGGGTGAAAATATTTTAATCTGGCTCTATATTACGTCTAATCAAGAGCTAATTAATGTTATTTTAAGATGACATAAATGATATTTAATGATTAAGTGCTCGCCTAACTTTAACAATAGCTAAACGCTTCTTAATCTTAAAAAAAAAGATTGTGTGTACTGACGTACGCGCGGTTGAAGTAAAACTTCTTTTTCCTCAAGCAAAGCTTCTGTAATGTCGATTTCCTTTACTCACTAGGGATTTCGATCCCTTGTCAAATTTTTTGTTTTGGTGTGCGTATTTCGTATACATGTAAATCCTTCTTCAAATACGGATTCGATTGATTTGATCTCTGTCAAAAAAAATCGATTTTTTTGGTGTAAAGGAACGTGAAATCTGTCGAGAGATCGAAATCTTCACACAGAAATTGATTTTTCATGTGTAAAGGAAATCGACATAAGATTATAATCTACAAACAAACATTTTGTATTTTTAAAACATGTCGCTGTCTTTGACGGATAACGTGACGTTTTGACATGTCACTGACAGCTGCATAGAGAATTTTTTACCACCAACGCCAGAAAAGAAGTTTTACTTCAAAAAAACACACAAATTATTAGCTGCCACCAGCGCCCTCCTCTTTAAACATACTTTTTTATCATTTTAAAATTTGACTTACAAGTAGTTATTATCCCAGAGCAATTTAAAACCAATAAACAATCAACAGTTACAATTATTTATCTCGACACATTAGAGATGAATATTTTGTTTAGAGTTTTGTGAAAAATTGCTTCTAAGTATGTCAGTTGTTATTGACAGTGTATTTATTTTTTAATTGCATTCCCTGAACGTGTTTCATCACTTTTCTGTACTTGCTAAATTTTTAATTTGTTTCTAAATTCAAAGGTAAACAATTTTGCTGTATCGAATGCAATCAATGACATCGACTTACGTTTCGGAATGTGAACTAATTACAAAAGCTTCGACTTAAAAAGGGAACTTCTGTTGACGGAAATGCAATGGAATTTTATATAGACTTTGATGTCTTGACAAACAAATTAAAAATGTTTTTGTTTTGGTCGTAGATGCGGTTAAAACATTTAAAAAAAAAACCTTGTTTGACCTAAAATATAGTAGAATAATATTTGAGGAATCCTTCATACTCGGGAAATTAGGCCAGAAGATTTAGCCTTTTAGCCTGAAATCGAATATTTAATTTTTGTTCATTTTACTCTGTCTAAAAGGTCAAATTTCAGTTATATCTCATTAAAGTATGTGATAAAAATGATTTAATATAAAAATCTAGTCAAAAGTCAAAAAACTCAAAATAAATGAGAAGTGTAAACGAGTTGATACGCACGATTTCGGAAGTCAGTGACGTTAGAGTCGACTTCTTGAAATAATGTTAAACCTTGAAAAATTAACAGTTTGGTCAGACTTTGTAGGTGATACACGTAGTTCAAATTGAATTTCTCAAGGTGATTCGAATAAGATGAGACAGTGACAAAAATGCAAGTGTAAATGAAACATCAATAGGAAAACAACTGAGGTCAGGTTGAAATTTAAAATGTTACATTCCACATATTTTAGTCTCAATTAGAGCTGTATTTACTTAGGGGCTGATTCCGGGCTTTAGCCCAGGGTATTAAAATCTTAGGGGAGACAAAAAATTTGATTGCAATTCTAATTTTTCAAAAAAAAAAAAAATAAAAAAACAGAAGAAAAGAAAATTTTCAGAACATTCGTATCTATCCTTCGACACAAATGTTTTCGATGTCGTTGCTTTTTGAATTTGTATGAATTTTTAAATTGGTCTGTTTTATTCTTGCTCCGATATTGCTAGGAACACAAAAAAACTTCGGTAGGATTCCTTTGGTTTTGGAGCTCTGCCGCTGATTCTAGGTTCTTTTCTGGGCAGAATGAGAGACCAACTACGACCCAAACGCAAAATAGTTGGCCTACTCATCAATTAACAAATTAACATTTTTTATGTGCCTATATTTTATGGTCCCCAAGCAGTTGTTTTTTAATTTTTTTTGTCGATGTAATAAATTACATTTAATAAGTAAATTAGACCAAACAGAACTAAATTCGAGAAAGCACATATGGCTCCAGTTTGCATTCTCTCAAACAAAGATAGTGCATAATAGTTGGACTACTCTCTCTGGAATGCAAAATAGTTGGTCTATGAAGATTTAAATAGATTTTCAGTTAACCGTTATTAAAAAAATGACATGCACTTGTTTTGTTGTTTATTGATCTCCTGTTTTATGCCAGCCAGCAATAGTTTAATGTCAACCATGGTGCGTGGCGTTGCATTATCAAGAGACCTTAGGGAATCCATAAATAAAGCCTTCGAAACGGAATTATTGAGCTATAAAATCGCAAAACAATTGAATTTACCGCGCTCATCAATTCGAAACATTATCTCAAAGTTCAAAAATAGTGGAAATGTGGAGATCGGTTAAAAAACGGGACGCCCACCAATTGCAAAACCTCGAAATTGCCGAGTTTTAAAAAAAATAATAAAAGAAAATCGACGTCAAACGGCCGCTGCAATAACTGTTCAATGGAGGGAAAGAATAAAAAAAAAGTGTTTCGGTCGACACTTGCAAACGGACCATAAAAAAAATTGGATACAAATTTTATAAGGTTTGTTTTAGATTTATTTAAATAAGAGCAATTTTAATTCGTTAAAAACATAGGCCAAAGAAAAACCACTTTAAACACCTAAACAAAAGAAAAAGCGGCTAGAGTGGGCCAAACAACGTAAAAACTGGACTTTAAGTCAATGGCGGTCCGTTATTTGGAGTGATGAGTCCAGGTTTGAAGTTAGCGTGGGCGACGAACGAAAACGAGTCATTAGAAATTCAAGAGGTTTTTCACAAAGATTGCCTTAAAAAAACGGTCAAGTTTCCAGCATCTCTAATGATATGGGGATGCATGTCGGGGCGGGGTTTGGGCAATTTACATTTTGTAAATGGAATTGTCAATGCTGCCAAGTACAGGATATTCTGGAAAATGAGCTTCTCCCATCAATACCACGACTTCAAACCAGTGATGGAGACTATATTTTCCAACAGGATGGAGCTTCTTGTCATACTGCAAGGTCTACAATGGCGTGGTTATCTACTGAAGCTATTCCTTTACTGGAATGGCCTTCCAGCAGCCCTGATCTTTCACCAATTGAAACTGGCTGGCATAAAATCAATCAAAAACTGCGAAAAGAACCATGTCGGACTCTTCAAGACCTTAAAGCTAAAATCATAAATATTTGGGAGTCTTTTGGTACGAAGAATGTCAAAAATTAGTTGACACAATGCCACGACGCATAGAAGCAGTTATCAAGGCCAAAGGCGACGTAACACCATGGTAAAATAAAAATTAAGACCCATAGGCCAACTATTTTGCACTTAAAAAAATGTTTAAATCGTTATTTTATTTTGTAAGATTGCTCAATACCGTTATTTAATTGAAGTAATTTTGTTTTTGTTACTTATTCCTATTCAAAATAAATATATCTTAAGAAAAATACTAAAATATTGATTTTATTTCCGATGGAATTTAAGAATCAGCATATTTTTGTTTTTTATCATAGGTATAGTCCAACTATTTTGCGTTTGGGCTCGTATTCGGAAGGTTATTCCACAACGACCTTAACTAACTATCTGTACTGAAGATCAAAGACTTGATCTCTTTGCGTAACACGACGAGGTGGCTTTGTGACGAACCTCGAAGACTTTTGTTAAGGGTACTTCTCGATATTAAGACCGCGAGCTAGTGAACTTCAAGTACAGACGAGTCATGAATCCCTCATCATATTTTATTAAGTCCACAGTGAGTATCAAAACGGCGGAGCACTCCAGCGCTAATTGCGACACTGATCAAGACACCTTCTTACCTTCATTTTCAAAAAGTTGGTTAGCTCTGCTTTGATTGACTGGCATTCAGCTTTGGACTAGAATTGTTACAATACGATGGAACTGTAATAATAAGTAAGAACAAATCCGAAAAGATTTGAAACTTCTGATTGTCTTCGCCAACAAGACCGATCTGATATGAAATTATAAGCTTACAATCTTCTTAGTACCCCTCGCTGCCCCTCACCTGAAACTCGGTTCGAACCTTACCCGATTAAGGATCAACTTTCTAACCTATATACTTATTTGAGAAGATATAATTGCTTTATTCTTAAAGACATCTAAGTTCGTATAGTGATTAAAAACGACAGTTTGCAAAGCTTAGTTGTAACCCAGTTTATAACAAAGACTCACAGTTCAATTACATGTTAAGAACTATTTGTAGACTTTCTTATCTGCTTGTTTTTAATTTTAATTTTATTAATTATGTAATCTCTGGGTATTGAATTACGAGTCCAAGACCACTCAATTGTAAAAAACAGTGTCTGATAGATTGTGACTTTTGACTTATTAGCTGTTGAATACAAATTACAGATTTTTTTTATATAATCAACGCCAGTTTCGCTTAGGTTGTTTATTTAACTTAACAAATTTGACGTTAATTGCCATTAATTAAATATTTTGAAAAAAAGATTCACTTTTCTACAATTATAATCAGAATCGCATTTGTTTAACTTTTTCCGAGACAAGCTAACACGCAAAACTCTTCACGTGTCTGGTTGCTGAAAGTATAAATGCTTCAAATTATTTATTTTTTTAACCTAGAACATTTTTATATTTATAAGTGTTCGCAAGAGCTCTTTTTTAGATCTTGATTTTGGGAACCCAAATGTATATGTGAGAGCTACGAGTAATAAGAAGAGTCAGACGTGAATTTGAGATCGGCGACAAAAAGACCAAATCTAAATGTCTTTTGTTTGGTTCTAGCTCCTTTTCAAGGATCATAAATACTTGTCA
The DNA here is from genome assembly GCA_911387755.1 of Chrysotoxum bicinctum. Classification (NCBI taxonomy): domain Eukaryota; kingdom Metazoa; phylum Arthropoda; class Insecta; order Diptera; family Syrphidae; genus Chrysotoxum; species Chrysotoxum bicinctum. The sequence continues at coordinate 2,311,973 of OU426988.1, read as the reverse complement.
GACAGATGGATAAAATAAACCTCCGAATATATATACTCGTATACTGAAACAATAATCCTTATTATTATCTATGAACACAAATATATAAAGTTGTTTTGAACTGCCAGATGTGCAGAAACTATACAAAAAACTTTTAAACTTTTGGTCTTAATTGTTTACGTTTGATAACGTCGTTTAACAACGAACACAGCTCCAAGCTTCTAAATTTGCACAAAATAAAAATTATGTTTTTGTATTTTTATTTACTAGTTGTTTCTATTTTTGTTAACGGAATGGAACCATTATGAAAATAAATGTTAAAGACGTTTTTTCCTGTCAGACGTGTGACCCAAATAAACGTAGATACGTTTCTCTTAATTTAACATTAGTGTTAGAATTTTTTATATCTTTCCATCTCTTAATTTATTTGTAAAGTTCTCAATGAAGTATGAACGTTTAGAAAAGTTGGAGAGAATTCAAAAGGAGACACCAATGCACATTTGGTTTAAAAATGTCTGAATATTGAAATGAGAGGAATGAAGCCGGATAGAGCATTCGACATTTGTGAAGTCCTGATAAAGAAAGAACTTCCCAACTTAAGAGTACGTTCGAAGTTGGGCACAAGGCTAAACTGATGAGCATTCTCTGAAGCTCGAGAATTACGCTTGAATTGTTTTAAGGGAGGAAGACCAAGATACTCATTTTAGGCCTTACAAACGTTTGATAAATGCCCCCAAAATATTAAAAAAAAAAAATAGGACTAAGATTATGATTTTAGAACTTCAGTTGTGTTTCAATAAAGCCCGGAGTTCCTTTTACTGAATGGGTCAATATCTGTCAGACGTTCTTAAATATTGATAAATTAACATTATACGAGTATAATCCGTTTTTTATTCGAAAACTAGATTTCGATATGCTAAGCCGCTCTCCAGAGTCCAGATATTGGTTACAAAGAGTTTTTTTCCAAATTCCAAACCACTTACAGCCATGCCCAGAGAATGGCTCTTGGGTTCGATTCTCTGCCGCTGCAAAAATGTTTTTCAGGAGTATACTGCCTCTTTCGAAGAAACGACAAATCCTTCAAGAGCTTCTTTCGTCATGAAAAGTGCTGCTTACTAGTCCTTCCGAATCGGCATGAAATTGTATGCACTTTCCATTATCCTTTTGTCACGAACACAGAAATGGTTGAGAGTAGTTAGTGACTAGGTTCATTTCATTTATTTATTTTTGTATTCAAAAATATTTAAAAATATTAAAAAAGGGGTGAAAAAAAATTACAAAAAATGGCTATTTTTAGTACCTCCCTGGAACCATTTTTTTGGTTTTTGATGTTCTCAAAAACGGTGCAACCGATTTTGATAATTTTTTGAATGGTAAAGCTCCCCAGCAGTTTGAATATTATTGTATATTAAATTTTTCCAAATTTTTTTTCGGTTTTTTAAACGATCTATACGATCTTTACGATCTATAATTTAAGCAAAAAAAATTGAAATCAAAATATTACTGACTGTACCTATTATAGAACCATTTTTTCAAATTTAGAATTTTTCATTATCGACATGACGCATTTTAATGAAATTATAGAGAAGCTTCTAAAAAGTTTAAAAAAACATTGCGTTTCAAAACATTAAAAAATCTATTTTTTTTTGAAAATTCGATATCTCAGAAACGACTCAATATTTTTTTTTGTAAATTTAATTTTTATTCGAACAATAATAAAAACTTTAAATTCGCGTACCAAAATGTTTTCTTAAAAATATTGTTTTTTTAAGGAACCAGTACAGACTTACAATTTTTGTTCTTGCATAAGCTAATATTTGCTTGAATCAAATGGCATCCTGTTTTTAGCTTTAACTACTAAATGAATTGTTTTAGTCATTTAAAAAATGTATTTTATGCCTATGAACAGTTTTTCTCTAATAACATTCATTTTTTGAAATTCTTAGTCGTTTACATAAGAGCAAGTTCGTGCGACCCAGTCGTGCATTTTATTTGATTTTGTTTATCGTATCATATTCGTTTCGTAAATCGTAATCGACAAATTGTTCAAAAATGGTTTATTAGATCTGACCACCGCACCGCGGAGACTTGTTTGACAACATTTTCATATAAATATTTGGCAATATTAAATTTTAAAGCACTCCAAAAATTAAAACAAACAAAAACAGGAATCAGAAATTCCTGTTCATCAAAAAAAATGTGTGACAGTGGAAAATTTCCTGATGTCGAAATTACCATAGAAATCTTTTTTTTTTTGGCTGTGTGATCAAAGGCTTAGAATTTATAATGTTCCGCAGCTTATTACACTCATCTACATAATATATTTTTCAGTCAATCTTTTTTTAATCTAATTTTGACAGCAACGAAAAAAAAATTTTTTTCTTTTTATTTAAATAATTAAATATGGGAGAATTAATCTTTATATTTAATGAATTCTACATAACATTTCATCCTTAATTACACCAATCAATATGTCAATCATATATAATGCATCAGAAGCGAAAAGAAACAACAGGGTTCCCATTGATGTAACATACCTAAAGAGACGTTTAGGACGTTATTTGTTTTCTAATTTAAATTATTAATAACTCTTTGCAGTATATTATTTATTCTTACGATTATATGTTGTTTTGTTTAATCGTTTGCTGATCTAAGATCTTTTTTGATTGATTATTCAGATTCCTTTCACATCGATTAAAATATTTAATGTCAGCTTATTTAATTGCGCTCAAGCAACTAAGTTAGTACCCGCTGACCCAGAGGTACTTTAGTACACAATTAAACCCTATGGTTTTTTATAATTAGATAAAGCTAATTTGCATAGATACGTCTATGTTGGCAGTTTTGTTTTTAAACTGGTAATGAGTAAGATTCTTTTATTAGAAAATTGCCACAGAATGCACTTTGAAATGTTTGGAAATACTTAAGTAGACAAAAAGGTGACAAAACCTAAAAAAAAAAAAACGGTAAACAATTTTTTTATTTTTCCAAAGAGAACCAATGTAATTGGAACAAAGAATTAAATTAAAAAAATGCGAACTTGCGAATAATTTTGATTGTCCTACATTTTATTAAAAGCGCGAAAGTGTCATGAACTTTTTTATTTATTTATTTATTTATTTTTTGTTATGCTTAGGAAGTTTAAAAAAATGTATCACTTTTTTGTTTTCTATTTTTTTTTTTGTAGAAAGGAAACCAAAATATGCTTTGATTGGATAATAACAAATTATACAAATTAAAATTGAATCTCAGAAGATTAAAAATAATTATTGTAATTAGCCAAGAAACAAAATTTTGACCATAAACGGCTTGCGTGAAAGTTTGTTGAACCATGAAAGAGAACTACATATAGTTACCTGACGGACGTAAGTTGTTGGTTATTAGCGTTATTAGCAGTGTTCTTTTGGAGCTTTTTTAAAAGAACGAACACTTCATCGCACGTGAATGGTTAGAACTTGGATTACATTTTTGGTTTTCCTTTAGCTTTGTCACTTTCAAAGGAACAAAGCTAGACGACAGTTTTAAAGATTTAATGTGTAACAAATGTAATTTTAGTAAAAAATATAAGACAGGTTGTACATTTCACTTTCATTTGAAATAGAATTGAAATCAATATAAATCCGTGTTCAAGATTTCGATTTTCTCGATTTTCAGATGAATTATCAGATCTAGTTGTGTGAACTTATTTTTTATTGAAAAATTTTCAAAAAAAGATATCCTTTTCTATTATAGAATAGCGTTGGAACTTGATTTGTTTGCGAAATTCTTACGTGCGTTCCATCGATTCATACTATAACTCCAGGAATATTAAATTTTTCCAAAAAAATAAACTTAGATTTTCATTGATCATTTCAAGTTGAATTCAACTAGAAAAAATTTTATCCTCCAAGTTAAAATGTTTCACATAGTAAGACTGCGGCCAGCTGAAACGCAGGAATGGAAGTTTTACTGATTTGGAGGCAGAAATAGAAGTCACCTTTCAACCACATACGCAGCGTCAGCAATTCCTAATGGGTTAAAATGATCTCCCAAACTTTTGTTCTTCTGCATATTCACGCCTGGTACGTTGTAATATCAATGCAAGCAATTACAATTACAAGCATTACAATATTTTATATAGAATAACTTTTTTCAAAATTTACCCAAAAAATTTGAATAGCAGTCAAAAAACTTTACAAGCAAAATAGTTTTGTATCACTTAAAGTGATTTCGAAAGGATTTTCAGACTACGAAAGTGAGTGAAATATAAAACACTGAAAACAAATTCAATCGATTTGGAAATTCGTTTTCATTTCGATTTCACTCGATTTTTGGAACCTCGCTTTATATCTTAGAATTCTCTGTTTACTTGAGAATGAGGTTTCTTCTTCTGTTAAATATATTTTGTTTTTTTTTTTTTTCTTAAATTCTGGTTGAAGTCGAATACTTAAAAAGCTTGTATGTTTAAGAATTTTGAATGATGTCTCACAAAATCAAGAAACTGAATCGTATTTATTATATGAATGTTTCAATCAATTAAAAAAAAAAAACGTAATACTAATGAGGATATCCATACAAAGTTAATGTCCCTAAAGTTTTGAGCATATTGTAGTTCTTGGGTATATTGAAAGAAAAATATTATATTTTATCCCTTCATACAGCAGCTCGCATATTTTAAAACATTGCTTATAATCGATACAAAGCGGCATTATATAATATGTAAGTCCAATCAGTATGATAATAAAGTATGATAATAAAGCTATTATAGTAATAATACTAAATACTATAAATACTATAAACTCGTACTATGTCAAATAGACTTATTTTAATCGAATCTAGAACCATTCTGTCTATAACATTTTTTAAAGTTAAAACCATCGAATATTCATTTTAAAACTTCATATCAAAATTTGACATTTACAAATTTCAAAAAAGATGTGTTTGTTAAGTTTTTTTGCACGAACTATGAAATTCTTAGTTGTGTTCAGAAGCAAGTTGTCTGTTAATTTTTTTGAGTTTGAAAAGATTTTTCAAAAATTTTTAACTAAAACAAAGTTATTTAACAAAAATGCAATAACTTTTTTTCAATCTAGAGTAAATCAAACTTTTGTCCTAAAGGAATCCGAATGTACCCAACTATTTTATGAAGTTTTTCTTATTCTGTAAAATTCCTATTTTATAAATTTTTTAAAGTTAATTTAAGAAATCATGCGAAATAAAATCATGAATAATGAAAAACAAAGTAGAAAACGATCGTTCAAAGAACACTTCCTTGTGAAACAACAACATTGATTTCCTTAATACCTCAACATTTCTTGTTTTCTCCTTAGCTCGGAATAGTCTGAGTTAAGATAGAATTGCAGAAAGTGATATACGAGTAGTAGCTCCTATCTGTTTTCGGAAAAAACCTTTTTCAATTTAAGCCATTATGATAGGCCTTATTTAAAGTTTGGTAGTCATCGAGTTTGGAGTTTATTTATTTGGAGTTTATTTTAGCGCTAGTTTTAACAACTTTATAACGATTCCTCCTTTATATAAATTGTATCCAGGAACAATGTGACATTTCGATTACAGACATTTTCAGTTGATAATTTCAGGCGCTCAACAAATCCTCTCTAAAGAGCAATCAAATTTGATTACTCTTCTTTATCTGTTCAATTACACCCACCATTCTAATATGGTCTGAATGTCTTAATTACTCAAACTTTAATATAAAAATATTAATTTAAAAATACAATCCAAGATAAGCTTTTGACTATTCAATCGATTCTAAACTAACTTCCGAGATTGTGGTCTTATTTTGTTAAAATTGTTTTTTTTTGTATTAATGTAGTTAAGACAAATTGTCAAAAAAAAAAGTTTGCCAAAAAAAAAAATAATGAGCACGTGTCCTAAAGGTTCTTCGGCCTTGGTCTACATAGCAGCTTAATAGGTTAATTGATAAGAAATCTACTATACAAATATATTAGAAAACCAAAATGTATTTTGTATTTGGTAAAATAAACAATGAACTTGGAGAATGTACGAGTATTTCAGAAATGACTTACGAAAATGTAATATTACATAAATATGTATGTACATGTAAATATGTACATGTATTTATTTAAGGCAGGAAATATTGTGTAAGTTGTTTTTTTCAAGGCATATTCAGATGCAACCTTGATATGATGACATTGTTTCATTCAGACTTAATAGAACTGCTAAAATAGAACATAGTGAAGACAATAAGGTTGTTCTTATTTTTTATTAACAGTATCCAATATTTCGCCAATAATCGGCTTAGTAATAAAGAGAACAATCAGCTGTTTTTTTTTTCAATTATGCTATAATGCCATTTAACCCATAAATGTGCGAACTTTTTATGTTTACTTTTGATTCAAAGGTTATTTGTTCTAAACAAAACTTAGAAGTACATTCGAGATTTTAAAATTAAAAAGTGAAAAGATGAAAAAACTGAATCAAATTTAAAGGAAAATCATGGGTATTAGACAATACATCTAGATCCCAACGATTTTTAACCATCTTCACTGGTCTCATGAATCAAATTTGATGCTGACATTTTTTTTTACCAAGTTTTCAGCGTCTATGAATGATATTTGATTCATGAAAATGCTTTTGCGAGAAGAATTCGGTTACACTGTTCCCATACAAATTGATACGTTCCATGAATCAAATAAATTGTGTATGGAGATGTTTATTCTAAAGATACATATTAAAACACATTTGTTGCTTTGCTTGCATTCTCTTGAAACTTGCTTTGCATTGAGTTTCCCTTCAAATTCCTATAGCATGAAGTGCAACGCTTCCTGATGACTTCTGAATTCGTATTTTTGAAGAAAAGTGTGTGCATGGGTATATTACCCTTGCAGATGGATTAATGTTTAAAAAAAATTGAACACGACCCCAGCATCTCCTTAAAGAGATAGAAACAGGTAATTCATCCAGTAGTTTTTTTTGACGTATGTACATATATGAATCTCACACTTATTAGTACAATAAGAATCATAAGGTCTACTGCAATTTTGTGTATACCAAATCATGCTTTTTTTTGGGGAAATGAAATGAAGCCAATCTTTTTTGCTATCGATTCATTTAAAATAGTTGGCCCAGTTTTGTACCACAGATGACTACACTTTTTCTAAAGAATTTTTTTTCCGTATTTTGCATTGAATTGAATATTTGACCACTTATTTTTCGACACAAATGTTGTTGCTTAAAAATAACGATGGAGCTAATTCATTTATCGTGGTCTTAAAAATGTCAAGTAAGGCAAATTAAAATTAAGTTGTTAATCAAAATTTTGTATCCGAAATGTATTTGTTATTGTTTATTTGATATATATGTATGGGCTTATAATATTTGTATATTGTTTTTTTTTTTAATTCAATTTTTATATAAAACAAATTGATTCAGTTTCATAAATTTAAATTTAAATTTTGTTCTCAAAACTCATACGTTCTACGCTCCAGGTCGAGTTTATTTGGTTACCATTTTTATATGAGCGAAATATGTCAGTTTGCATTTGACAGTTGTAGGGAGTGGTCGATGACAATTTATTATCTAGCAGGAGCAATAACGTGTTAAAATTATTAAAAAAATATATTTAAATAATTGTTCAAGTATAAAGACGCGGTGTTAATCCTGTGCCAAGCACCCACGATCCCCTGATTTGAAGCTTTCCGACTTCTTATGAAATTACAACGGAAGTCTGCGAAATTGTTATGCAAAATTTGCTTTAAGCAGCTCGCCTTTGCGCCACGGCCAGAAGGCCCACTTGGCAGACATCATATTCCATACATAATATTTAAGACCATATACGAGTAATCAATTAATAAATTTAAATTATAAATTTGTATATCACTTGTATATCAAATTCAAAATTGTAAGTTTTGAATGCTGTTTTTTCTCAATTCTTTTTATCCCTCTGCTAGGAACTTTGTTCTTAAAGTATTATAAAAAACTCATAGCTATACAAATCTTTAACTTGCTGTTAATAAATATTTTTAGTTTAAAATTTGAATGTCAGCAAGAAAAATACAAACTGAAAGACATAATCACATTTTTGTAATTTTAATTCTATCTGTTTTTATTATTTATTTATTAAAATATTTATTTTTTTTATTTATTTAACTTTTTCATTATTAATGTTATTGGCATATAAACTTTATATACTTATGTATATGTTTCCATCACTTTTCGGAAGAACATTCCTTTCGGCTTGTGTTTTCACTTGGATTTAAAAATTAGGTGTACTTACTTTGAAGGCGAATAAACATAATAAGTTTGTACTTATCCCAAAATACTTAAAATGTCTGGCTCAGCTTAATTATTTTCGTGTTGACTCCAATTTTGTGTGTGTCACAGAAAAACACAAATCCAGGATACACAGGATAATAACATGAACACACCAATTTTTCGAAAAGTCTTGATTTTTTTAATTAATTTCATAAAAGTTCTTGAATTAACTATTTTCATAAACTATTCTAGTTTTTTTTTTATTTAAATATCGTGTAGAATGTTAAAATTCAAACTGAGTTGGGTTTAATTGAAGAGAAATATTTATAACATTGCCGAAAGCACCACAGTCGGCAGCGTTATGAGAAAACCATCATCTGTAATTCTGCTTTTAGTGCGAATAGTTTTGATATGTTTTTTTTTTTTTTAAATAAGAAAATAACTGATAAGAAAATGAACCGAGCTTAACACTCAGATGCTTTTATAAAAAGAAAATAAAAAAAATAAAAATAAATCTATATGTGAGAGTTGTCTTCATATAATAAGATAAGTAACCGTTTGGAAAGACGAAACTAAAAGTAATACCTTGTGCGGGTGTATTTGAAATATGTAGTTGATCATAATTTTTAGTTAAGCGATTTGAAAAATATATAAATACTTTTTTTGTCCCCCAGATAGTGTTCCCCTGCTAAACATATTTCAATTAAATCTTGTAATCTATTTTTCATTGATTGAGTCCAAATTAATTTTTTTAGGAATTTGGGGTTTATTTTAATAGTGAATCATTTGGTTTCGGTAGGTACTTAACCTATTGTTTCAATATTTTAAGGCTAGCCGCACACTGGCAACTGTGATCGAAATCAAATAAATTAATCACCAGTTGATAGAATACCGCGCACTGGCAACTCTTTACTCACGCTCACACTCTTTTTCTCTCTTGCGCTTATAGAAAACAGCTCAACTGTTGCGAATTAATTTAAGGCAAAGGCAATCGTTTAGTTTGTGTCAAAACACAAACTTTTTAGTTGCTCGAATCGAGTTTCTCTAAGTGCGCGGTGTCCATATCAGTGTTGTCACTTCCATTTCAAAACCCGAGGTAGATTGGGACGAAAAACAGTGGTAGATTTAGATTTTGTGTGGTAGATTTGTAATTTCCCAAATGATAAATAATTCAAAAGAACAAAATCCAAACATATTAAATTATATGCTAACAAAATGGGCCGTTAATATTTATTGATATTATATAAAATTAGCAAAATAAGTGAGATATACTTTTTATCCAATATTTTGTATTTATTAAAAAAAACGAAAAAAATAGAGCTTATAATAAATATTATATATACATATGTATACATTATTAATAAAAATAAATAAGAAAATATTTCGTTAAATCACATTTTTAGAGCACTTAAAGTCATTTATAAAGACAAAGTTTTACACATTGATTTAAGTACCTAAATATATTTGTTGTGATATTTTGTTCTATATACATACATACATATTATACATGTATCTTTAAACTTACCATCAACAAATTAAAATTAAAAAAAAAGCGAATCAATTCTGCTCAAGGAATAAAAATATCAGATTAATTTGCCGTTTCTTTAGCAAAAATAAGACTGTTTATAGTTTTGACGTCAAGTTTGTTTTTTATTTCATTCATTTCTGAAAAGGCTATTTCTGCTGCAGCACTGCTATGTGGTAAAGCAGCTAAATTGAACATATATTTACTAAAATTCGAAAACATGGACTTTTCGACTACATTCATCTCTTTGTTTAAATCAATCCATCCCCTTTGATGTCATTAATTTGTTCACTATCAAAGAGCAAGAGTGGAGATCGCACTAGTTATTGATACCTTCTTGCGGAATATCGTTAAAAGGGAATACTCTGTTTGTTGCCGACCTTTTTAAAATTCTTTTGGACTTAAGAATTGAAGCAGCTGGAGATGCACACTTGAAAAATCGAACCTTTTATTAGCTGATCACAAAGCTTAATGTAATACCCAAGAAGATTTTCTTTAATTTTATAAATTTCAATTTCCTGGTTATATTTTTGGATGTGTTCAATTCAATCAGTAACTGCCTGCCTACTCTAACTCTATCTAGCCAAATATACATAAATCAACCTATAAATGAAAACTCGTGCCAATCGGGAAATTTTTATTAATTTTCCTGCCCAAAAGTGAACAAAGTTTTAGAATTCGATCCGATTTGAGAATGGAACTAAATAAAAAGCTGCGACAGACTCATTAATATCAGAGGGGTGCCTTCGAGTTTTATTAAATTTCCCATTGAAAGAACATAAAAAAAAAAAAGAATCCCTTAACTCTGATATATTGAAGACAACAAGAGATTCTAGCTGATAACAGTCTGCGGATCAGTGTTTCAGTGTTCGCTAGAGCTCTCTGGCTATGTGACAAGATTTGTTTTATGTTACATGGCTTGTTTAACAATTATTCTTACATGAACAAATATTAATTAATTTCTATATTCAAACAAAAATGTAACATAAAATATCTTGTTGAAAAGAGTAAAATATACATAAAATGAAAATGAAACCATCTTAATGAGTAAAGAAGTCTGTCCAGAAAATGTAGTAGAAGGCTGGCTGCTACATTCAGAAAAATTAAGACAAACAAATTGTGTTGTAATAGTATAATAGCAGATTTTTGTTTTTAATTTTTCTTTTTGGAGGGTATGTCAAAATAGTGGTAGAATTTTGAACGACCGTGGTAGATGTGGTAGATTTTGTAAATCTTAAAAAGTTGTGGTAGATCTACCACAATTGTGGTAAAGTGACAACACTGGTCCATATAAGCTCATTATGTTTCATTTTAGCAACTAAACAGTTGCGAAAATAAAAATTGAATGTGCGCGCCTAGCCTATGGTTATACTTCCTTGAACCAATAGCGTTACTATATAGTTTACCCATGCGAGAACTCTCATAGGTTCTATAGGTGTTCATTAAAATACGTCTTTCATATATGTATATAATTTGTATTTATTTTATTTTTTATTGATTAAAGTGTAAATATAAATTATAAATTAATTCTTAAATTACTTTAGCACTAGCTATGTTTTTCTAGGTTAAGGTAGAAGATGGCTCAAATATGTATAATGCTTATAGTAATAATTTTTAAATGCACACTTGGCACACCTTGTAATAAGTTAAGTTTAATCAATTTAATTCAAGTGGCACTTGGCTTGGTGCTTGTCCTTCATTATGAAAAAGTGATACATGTGCGAGACAGACGCGGGTGCTTCTAAATTGTGTGGCCATGTACTAATCTGATCGCCTTTGTTTTGGGCTAGACAGATAAATTAAAAACACAAACAAACAAATCAAAAAGATTTTAACTGCTTTTTTGAACGACCGAAGAGCCGTTCTCAAAATATTGGTTCAAATGACTTTTTAAAAATACCTGATGAACATTGTAAAGATCCTTTACAATCTCGGGATTTTGTCTGAGATTTCAAAGATAACCCAATTTCAATCATAAAATTTCATGAGTTTCTTTGTTGCAAGGGACAAAAATCTGCCCACCAATGGAATAAATGAAGAATCAAAAGATTTACTAAAAATGTCTAGGTTCGAAGAGTGTTTTTTTGTTTAGTGGCAGAGAGGGGGGGGGGGGGGGGGTGACGGTTTATCTTAGTTAAAGATAGACAATTTTCAGACTTCTGTTAATATAGCTAGTTCTAATTAGACCGAAACCGAGATGATCAGACCACCCAAAATCGTTATGGCCTCTTTTGGAACCTAAACCTGATAACATCATACAAAACAATTATTTAGTCATTCACGAAACGTTGAGCTTACATCGAGCTAGAACAGGTGGAGACGATTTGGCTCAAAATCCATGCCGAAGATTGTATGTGATTCTCTAAAATATTGGAACATTGCTTTTTAAAATCTTACAATAAAAATACTTTTTAAAAAGAAAAAAATCGGAAGAAATTAAATTGATAATACTTTTGACTTCTTTCAAGATGTCCCGTAAAAATGCGATAGTACTATAAAATAAAGTATGCTTTTAATGCTACATTATATCCTTGAACTGAAAGAACAAGGTCGTACAATCCAGTCGCACAATTTATCTCCGTCTTTTAGACTTTTTAGTTTAATTTTGTATATATGTATGTAATTAATAAAAACTCACCAACAGGCGAAGTGCTTATTACGATTGATAAGCTATCAAGCTGACTTTAACATCATGGGGTCATAGGTTTTCAAAAAAAAAAAAAAAAATTAATTAAACAAGCTAGAAAATTTGGAATAGAGAATCCGTAATATTTGTTTATCAAAATGGGTCATTGCAAATATATACCACGTTTGATAGATAAACTTCCTCCTAAAAAAAATATATAAATATTTAAAACTTAGTAAACAAAGATGTTTACACTCTTTCTTGGTATATAGAGACTGTTTTGTTGGTGTCGTGTGAAAACAAATTTTGAAGTTTTAATCAAATCAAACAATACGATGATAAAAAGTCCGAAAAAAATGGGTTTCGTCATAACATACCTCGTTTAAAATTATATTTCTCTCAAAATTTTGCGACAGATTTTTCCAAAATAAAATTTATAAAAATATTCCTTTTAAAAAGAGTAACCAGAAGTGAAAGCTTTAGTCGTAATTTTGATCAAAATAATTTTAAACGTATTGATCCATTTTCATAAAATTGAAGTTACTTTTTCTGTTCTAATTTCATGAAAACATTTTTTTTTCTTAGTCACTGACCTTAGATTACCCAATATATCCGTATTTTTAATTCGGTTTTATACTCGATTTTTTTTAAATTTTGAAATAACCAACAAATGGAAAACTGAAATTTTGTTGACCAGTAAATTTACGATATATTACGCCTAACATATCAACTTCAACGTAAGTGAAGAAAAAAGATATCGGACAGACGTAAAGGGATTTAACTGAAGGGAAAACTTAATATTAATTTTCTGCGGATGCATTGCCAACTGGATTGACATCGTCTCAAATCCAGCAATTTTGATCGCTGACGTACTACTTACACCTTCATCTAAATTATCAACTTCGTCCATGAAGGCAATTTTTTGAAATCAAGTTCCGCTTTCAACGCCTCCAAAATTCAGTTAGCCAATATACAACTTTTTCTATTGTCGTTTTTTCTCAACTTCTGAAATTCGTCCTGTCTAAAAATAAAGCACCAAATAACTAACAACATACAAAAAAAACATGGCCGCCATAAACTGTATTTGAAATCGAAAAAATAAATAATTAAGTTGGGTACGCAAGTGTCTGAAAACAAAATTGTACACTTTCCGGCAATAAAATCTTGGATAATTGAATTGAAAATCTTTTTAATAAAATCATAAACATGGGATCACCTGAAGCCACTGCTCACTCAAGTCAGTACTAATACAAACGGCAACACGATACACGATATTTAATGCAATTATAAATGTTAAAGTACGCGGGGAATAAACAGAACACTCGGGCAATATATAGATACTTTATTACTGTGTCTTTATCTTTTTGTATTTTACGTTAGGATGGCGACAAATTGTCTAGCAGAATGCACGCTTTTATTTACTTAAATGAGTCAATATTGTTTAAAAAAATAAACCAATTGTAGGTATAACTGGCCACAGTCAACAATCTTATCGGAGTGTAGGAATTGTTTACCTCAAGCTAATATATTGACTTTTGTTTTGGTGGTGAAAATGTTGGTAAGAAGTAAAATAGGTACCTTATTTAACCTACAAATTGTGGGCTTGAATGTGTGATAAAAAAATTGTCTTTGTTCTACTCTGCATCACATCACATGGCGCCAGATGTTAAACTACTACGTATAGAATATTCTTGAGCTAGAGGTAGAGTTTTGGATACAAAGCGTGATACTTTCGGCCATCCAACTTACCTCGGTTTTCATTTCATGGAAAGTAGTTGTTATTTAGGATTCATTGCTGCCTTAAGAAAGGATAACGCCAAAGTACTACAATCAGTTAAATATATATTGTTTTGTTTATATCCATCAAAACTATAGATAAATAAGCACAAAACAATTTTCTTCAGAAAACTTAATTGTTTTAAAAACAACTTTAATGACATAAATTCTCACCAATACCATTTTGCCACATATAATTACACCTCATAAATACCCTATCCTAAGATAAAGACATAGAATATCTCAAAGACTCGTTATAATGATTAAGCCTTTAATTACATATCGCAAAAAGGAATTAATTCAATTATAACTAATATTACACCTCACATTAAATAGCTGTTGTGACTTTATACAAGAATTAAAAAGACAAATTACCAACATGGAGCTTGACCGTATGTCGAAAGTTGTTATTGAAACAATTAAAATAAAACTTATTATATGTGAAATTATGCATCTGAAATTCTTTAAATTGATTTTATTAGAATTTAATAAAGTGGTATGTTTAATTGTTATAAATTAAAGTTACATAACTTTCAATTATCGTGGATTAATGCGTTTTGAACTTTGATGTGATGTTTTTTTTTTAACCCTCCACCTTTGTGTATGCATATTTCAATCTTATCTTATAATTCTAAGTGTTATATTAGCACAACTTTACAATGTACTTCCACAGCTTATCTTGTGTTACCAAACAAAATGTGAAATCTTAAAGTGATCGAAGACTGTACAGGTGTTGTGCATTGGTTTTGATGTTCTGAACAGCAAAAAAAAAACATACATACGTGAGGTGCGGCTTAAGAAAAAATATCTGGATTCTTAACATTTTAGATCGTCTAAAGTTGGACTTATTTTTGTTTTGTCAATGAAGGTAAAGGAAAATAGGATAGAACGTTGAATACATACATTTCCACCCACATGAAATAAAAAATATTGACTCCTGGATAAAAAGAGGAACAATCTGATAAGATGTTAAATATCTTATTATTAACAATAGAAAAAGCTTTGTAATCCAACATTTCACACCATTTTTTTGTAAAATGTGTTATCGCTTCCCAATAGGTCAATTTTTGACACTATTATTATTATTATAAAATTTTGACACCTTTTTGAAATAACTTTTCAAAATTTCCCAGTTCGATTGACCTATTCATCGACTTTATACATATTAACTATCTATCTATGTCCTTTCTCTTCCTTCCAAGTTTTAACTTCATGTAAGCCAACATTTCTCGGTTTTAATCAAACTTTATATGAAGATGATGGAGAAGACCAAAAAGCAGGAGTAATTCGAGTTCTTAGTTTAGTTCATCTAGGCTAGGTCATACAACAATTTTAGTTTTCTTTTTTCTTAAAATTTTCTTCAAAACGCCTGTATTGATTTTGATTAAACTTAGTACCTTTGGATGTGCTTACGGATTATTCCCGTATATTAATTTAACGAATTTCATTCCAATTATTTAAAGGCATGTTTTAAAATTACAAATGCAAATAACGTTGCGTTCCAAAATTTAACTTTTGACCCACTTTGCAAAAACAATATTACTTATAGCTTAATGTTTGTTCACATTATATACTTGAAGCGCAAGAGCAAGTTTGTGCCATTCAGCCGTGGATATTTTTTTAAAATTTCAATTCAATTTCTACACAAATTCATCAGCACATTAAAAGAAAGTAAAAGCACAAATGAATTATGGACTCTTTGCATCACATGTAAAAACACGTGTGATTATAAGTTTTGCTAATCAGTCCTGTACAGTAAACTCATTACACCCGTTTTTAAATACCAATATACGCACAGAAAAACAATTCATAATAATTAACTGACATGGTCTCACCTTTCTGATAGCCTACTAGTGATCTTTTAATTAATCCAAACTGAAAAAAAATTAGAAACGACATCATCTGATAGGCAAATTAAAAATAGAACATGGACTTCTTTGGTGCAAGGGTTTTAAGTTGTCCGTAAATACATTAAATGTTGAAATTCTAAATTACAAAACACGAAATCATATGGAACGAACTTTCCAAAAATTTAATCTTAAGTGACACATCAGTTTAAGTACCAATCAAAGAGGCTTGGCTTGTTCTATTGGTTTTTTCTCTTCGCTAAAGAAGACCTGATTTGTGTATGAATTTGTATCGTGTTGTTAAAATTTATAAACATAAATTTTTAATATAATTAAAAAAACCAGAATAATTTGGGGTTTTTTACGTAAAAGCAAATTTGCGAACGTAATCGCTAGAATAGATATGGTTTTTTAGAAGTACGTATTTGTCTCGTAATTTATCACTTAAAGCCTGTATAAGTTGCCCCAACGGTTATATCACTGAGGCCTAATACGCAGTTCTAATTTGAGTGAAATATTTAATATTCATAGAAAAATGTAATAGGAATTTTTTAAGTATAGTAAGTTGCTGACGTGAAACGAAAAATCCCTAAAAATCATCATACGACGGAATACAAAAAAACAAGAACTTGGTTCCGCTTTCCATTTTTCCAGAAGCCTTAAATTTTAATCGAAGTTCATTCATGTAAGAAAAACAAAATATGTACATACATTAGACTGGGCCAAAAAAATTGACTATTTTTTTTTTGAAAGATATATCGAGAATATCATTCAGAATGACAAAAAAAAATTTTCGTAAAAGTTTGAGCCCTTAATATCAATTTTAAGAGGTCTATCATCGCTAATTTTGATTTTTAGTCATAATTTCATGTTTTGCGTCAGAACTGACAAAACATTGAAGTAAAAAAATTCATTTTGACTTACTTTTATATAAAATTAAATTCCCTACAAAAAAGGTCTGATTGAAAATTTTCGTCAGACAAGCCGTTTTTGAGTAATTAAGCTTAATAAATTGTTATTTTTCGTTAGTTACAAAATTCCAAATTAAAAAAGTAAAATCGAAGAAAAATAACAATTTATTAAGCTTAATTACTCAAAAACGGCTTGTCTGACGAAAATTTTCAATTAGACCTTTTTTGTAGGGAATTTAATTTTATATAAAAGTAAGTCAAAATGAATTTTTTTACTTCAATGTTTTGTCAGTTCTGACGCAAAACATGAAATTATGACTAAAAATCAAAATTAGCGATGATAGACCTCTTAAAATTGATATTAAGGGCTCAAACTTTTACGAAAATTTTTTTTTGTCATTCTGAATGATATTCTCGATATATCTTTCAAAAAAAAAAATAGTCAATTTTTTTGGCCCAGTCTAATGTACATATCTCTTGAACAAAAAAAATAAATTTTTAGAAAATTGCCATTTCAGTTAATAGTTCTTCAATTTTAATTTTTGCAAGCACAGTTTGACGTTTTGTACTATTTGTACTCTACTTCAGTTCGTTCAAGATGTTGTCGAAAACGTGAATTGGGCAAACTGTGATCAGAATACTAAAAAAACATGTTTTGCATTTTCGAACAAAAGATTCTTATAATTTGCATCCAAGAACATTTTGCTAATATGTATATTTTTGACGCAGATGACATTTTCGAAAAAGGATGAAATTATAAATAATTATGTACTGAATTTTTGTAGAAAGTATAGAAATTAGAAAAATGTTCTTTAACGAAAGCTGCAAGTCTTTTTCGAAAACGCATGGCTGAAATTAATTTCATTTTCCTTTGCACTCTTTTAATTTTGGGCGTTCAATACATTTTGTCAAACAGAAAACGATGTCAGAATGACAAACACTATTTCATGTTGTAGTTAAGTTGGTCTTATTGTTTCGTGACTTTGTATGCGGTTAAAACGAACAAAAAATAAAATTTCTAAAAAATTTTAAAGCTTCGGACAGATTATTAAAATTTGCCTATTGCCAAGTTTTTGAGTCTTATTAGAGATCAGCCGGATGAAATACCAATTTGTTTGGACATTGGCTCTAAAAAGTTTTTTGATGATCTTTTTGAGTCAGAGGGCTCAGAGCCCACAGAGTTTCAAGATTGTATTTATCGTTAAGGGCGCTATTTGAAAGAAATTTACATAGAAATTTGAGTAAAAAAAGTCGATTACGGTATAACAAACTCAAAACTGCCAATTTCTAACGGTTTTTCTGTATGGTCTTTGACAGACTTTAGATTTAATTGGTAAAAAAAAATATTTTATAGAACCAAACCAAACGACATACAAATTCAAATAGATTTGAAATAGAGATTTAACAGCTGAGTGTGGAAGGATATGAAATTATCGTATCATAATTTCTCAGAAGTTATTCTTGATAAATAAAAAAAAAACAAAATGTTGGCATGCAATTTGTGTTTACTTAACAAATATTTTTTTTTTAACATTCTTTCTTGGATATTTTTTTGTTTTGGTTCTAATTTCCGAATTTACAATATATTTTTGATCAACAAAAGTTTTACAATTCCGCTTTTAAACTTAAAAGTTAAAAAATTGTTATTTAATTAATATTTGCATTAATAAATTTGTTTTTGTTTTTTACCGACGAAAAGGTTCTACAAAAATTTTAAAATTAAAAAAACTCGCGTTGCGATATAATAAACTATTACTATTTTCTATATAAAAATAAAAAAAAAATTGAATCTAACAAAACATTTTGAGCGTGCTAACGATATTTTTTTCTTAAATCATCGAGATATTTTGAATCGCATTTTAATTTAATAACAAGTTGCACGATATAATTTTACTTAATATATATAAATAAATAATAAAATCATTTAGTTTTGTATTTTTGTTTTTTTAGTATTATGCTAATTTGTTTTAACAGAATTTTTGTTTAGGCTATTTTTCGATCATGGTTATCAAAACTAAACATTTGATGTTTCATGTTTTCGGTTTTTGATAAAGTATATGGAGACAGGATCATTGGTGAGATGTTAAAAGCCTTAAATTGTTGAAGTTTGATATTGAACTGAAATTGTTGGTTGTTATTTTAAGAAGCAAATTTATAAAAGGATACAGTAGTGTCTCGCACGTTCGGATAGTTTTGGAAAAATGTTTTGATTAAGAAAAAGATAGATAGGCTATTTACAGATGCACATAGCGAAATAAAACGAAGATTTTTATTACTTCGGATTGCTGAGACATTACTGCGCTGCTAACTTACCGGATTGATTTTAGGTGGCTTTTCGCCGTTACTATTCGCCCAAATTGGATCGATCCAGAATGGCATGTTCTAAAAATAAAGTAAAGTTATGCATCCGTAAAACCATCAGTCAAAACAGTCAGCCATTTGGATTTTATAAAAAAATAAACTTACATCAGATGGTGGTGTATCCGGTTTAGGTGGTTCATAAACGGGACACATTTGCATATTGGTTGTCATTTCGAAAACACAATTGGCCTGTTCTGTATTAGCATTTACCGTAGTACTATTATAGTAGTTTCCCCGACGACGATCCCACAACTTGGAGAAACCCACTGGGGTGGTGCCATTTACACTCCCCATGCTTGTATTCGGATCCGAAAGAGAATTCAACGACGAATTGAATGACACATTGAATCCGGAATTATTAAGAGAGTTCTCTTTGTTGCTGCAAGATGTCGCAGTAGTTGTGTTCAATATACTATTGAAGTTGTTGCTGTTTGAGCTATTGTTGAAGCAACTGTTGTTAGTTGTTATATTGCTCATGTTGCCACCAGAATTATTATTAATATTATTATTATTAGCCATCAGAGCTTGTGGCTGTGGCTGTTTGTTGGTGGGAATTGATTGTTGTTTTGGATAAAAATTAGAACCACTCAATGGTCCTTTGATGGATTGTGGCGGAATTTTTGAAGCCGCCACATCCAATGTCTTATTGATTAGTGATGAACGATTATTATTATTTTCGCTCAACGGAAGACGCTGCTGCGGGCGTAGTTTTGACGATGAAGATAACTTCTTGGGGACTTGTTGTTTCTGTTGATTCGTTTGGGAAGAAGTGTTGCGTGAAATGAAGGGATGAACTAGTTCCGATTGCGGAATCAAGGAAATCTCACTGCGTTCCTGGGTTTGTCCTGTATTAACGGAAAAAACATCGGGATAGGCACGAAGAATCGTGTATAAGTTGGGAAAACCATATTGGAAGCAATTGACGCATTCCACATTGAGAGCATTCTTAATTTCTGACAAAAGCATTGTACGGTGCTCTATGAATTGAATAACTCCTATGAGGAATTTCATAAAGGATGTGATTTTAATGAATTTCGTATCGTGGTCTGTTACAATCTAGAAAAAACAAAACAATGTCGATCGATGTGAAAAAGGTGTTTGAAGATTAAATTTACCTCCACTGCATGTTTCATTGCAGCAATTAATGTCTCTGGCAATGTCTCTTGGTACTTGAGGCTAAATAAGCTTATGAAATCATTCATAGGGACTTGTTCTTTTCCATGCTCTTGAATTATATTACAAGAACGATAGCATTGGGTACGAAATGTGGCATTGTCATTATGACATATAATCCAGATATTGTTCTCATTCTTTAAGACCTATAAATAAAGAAAAAAATGTAGCTGACAGAATTGTAATATTCGAAACTAAAAAGAAGCTAGTATCATGAAGCTCACAATAAGTGTATCCAAAAGTAAACGACTGTCAAGTAGTTAAGGTTAAGTTATAATAATTATATAGGAAGCTTACTGAATAAAATGTCATAAACCAATGAAAAGTAGCTTCTCTTTCCACTTTGAATTAAGACAGACTTAGTAACACAAAGTCTAATTTTATTTCGGAAATACTGCTAAATAGGGAGTGCAATAGTAAAATAACTCTATACTTTGATTTATTTTTCAAATTTGAAGTTGAATTATTCGAAACAATTAACTCACCTCCACAAACGGTAACATTTTAATTCCTTCTTCAATATCAGCAACTCCCAAAACTTGTGGTTGAATATTGTAGCCAAATTTTTTCTTATGCAATTCCAAGACTTCATCGAGTTTCATGCAGGTCTTCGATGACCCAGTGAATTCTCGAATTAATTCTTCCAGCTGCTCGGAGAATACCCGGCGAGCTATCTTCGGCGAGAGGAAAACTTTCTTATCTTCATCATTGTTTTGTTCCATTTCTACTACTCCTTGTATGGCCTCCATTAAATCGGCCAATTTGAAGAACCCGTAATCACTCAGGCGACATTGATAGGCAAAGTGATAGTGATAGCAACGAACGAATTTTTGAAACAATATCGAATATTGAGGTGCACTGCGAAATAGCTCTACAACTTCACTGGCAAATATACTAGTTTTTTCAATCTCAGTTGAGGTTTGCTTACGTTGTGGTATTGATATCAGAATGTCTTTGCCATTCTGAACTGTTGAAACGGTAACGATGTTCGAATTTACTAAACCGTCGAGTATATCGACAATGTCACAAACGCCATAGTCGGTAATATCAAAGCCACGGTGCTGAATTTGCGAGAAGATCAGTGGCAGTTGCGATAAAAGAACCGACTTGTTTCCCAAAGCGCGGAGGATTCTCAACAGATCCGAGGTAAAACGGCGTACTTGGGTGCGATGGGTAAGAGTTATCTGGCGGTTTTCACCATCGCCCATTATCTGCACCACCGTGGAGAGAGCTTCGAAAAGTTCGATCAGCTTGGTATATCCATAATCAGCAACTCGGCATTGTTTGCCGAAATGATTATGATAAGCTGGAATGAAACGGTTAAATTTCATGGTTGATTTAGGAGACATCTTCATTAGTTCCACAACTTCTCTCGAAATTTGATACAGCGGATCTGAAACTGTTGCGTTCTTTGCGTAGAACCTTCCGTCCCCATTATCCTTTCCCACGGTGTTCTCCGGTTCCAGCCAGACCAGGATCTTATTCCCAAAGCTGTTTGTGTTGATCTGTATTCCGTGGACACAGCAAACCAAGTGTTCGAGATTCACGCCGTTATCATTCTTTGTTATCTGAATATTCAACTCTCCCTCGATACAATGGACCAAACTAGCGACCGGGATATCTCCAGAATGGCTTTTTAGCAAAGGGTAGATGATTTGCTCTATCTCAGAAATAGTCATACATACGTTGGGCAATGGTTCGATTTCCTGCTCAGCCCAACCTTTGTGTTGTTCCCGTTTAAAATGAATCGTGCAATATGGTACACTATGCTGAAGACCTTCCATCAAGGGGCTACTATCGAGCGAGTTGAAAAGCTCCGGCTGAAGACTAATGAACTTTTCTTCATTGCTATCGGCGTTTATGTTACAAATGTCTTGCATTTTATAGAGGTCTAGAACACTGATTGATGTCTTGAAACGTGATTGAAAGAGTTCGCGAAATTTGTACATCGGCAGTGTATAGTAAGGGACATCTTTAAGTAGACCGGCTACTTGGCACCGAAGGGTATTGAATTCAGTCAGCGATGAGTCACGTGTATACGACACAATCATACGCTTGTGGCCGATCTTCTTGCGATGCAAATTGGCAACCACTTGTTTAGCGAAATTTAAATTGGGGACTGTGACTTTAGCGAAGGAACTTCCCTCGAAAACCAATGACACAACAGGAGTTATCGGTTTAAGTTGGTTGATAAGAAAGTTCCTAAGACTTGCCTCGTCCATTGAATAGTCCAAGTTATTGATTTGCAGAGTGACCACCTGGTTGAGGTCATTGCTTGGTGACGATCCGTTCGGTTGATATTGGGAGGTGGCTGTTCCACCAGTCTTTCCATTATTTACACTGGTATTGGCAGCACTGGTAACACATGTCGTACTAGTATTGGCTGATGTGGTTGCAGCAGTTGGACCAGTGCCAGCGACCACAGCACGTGCATAGCTAAAGTCAATCTCTAAATTGTTATCATAGATTCCAGTTCCCTTAGACTGGGATTGCATGATGGAAGAAGTAGAGCAATTCTGATAAATCGGAGCGAATTGCTGAAATTGCATATTCAACGAGGTCGCAGTTGACACTGGATTCATGGAGTTTCCTAAGGAAGAGGTTGCAGCTGCTGCTGCAGCAGCACATGCACGATTGTGATTGTACGGCATGTAGCGATTTCGATTAAAACAACCACTGCCGTTATTGTGCGTGTATTGGCACTGCTGCTGCTGAACCAATTGCTGATTCACCATTGATGATGACAGACCAGAGGGTGCCATATAAGCTTGGTTACCACAGGTAGTACTCGTTTGCTTCAATATAGAAGAACCATTCGTAATTTTATTGTAATTCTGCTGATTGTTGAAGTAATTCATCATGGAGCTGCTGCGTCCATTGTTTAACTCAACCCCATTGATGACGCTGCTCTGGCAAATGGGATTGTTGTTCACATCAAGAGCAGTTGACCCAAAATATGCTGATGACAGCGAAGTTATTGATCCGTAGTCACCCTGTGACTGAGATTGCGACTGCGACTGAAGCTGCTGTGAGGACGGTGATGAGGACAACAATCCATTCGATTGTAGACATGCAGAGTTGTAATTGATAAAGTTATTTGTTTCATCCGGATATAAGCTGTCATTTAAATGTAGGAGAAGAAAAGGAATTATAGTTATGACTAATTTACTCGATTGACAAATATGCATAGTTTTTGTCTCAAAAATGTCATATTTACATTGATAATAAGTGAAGAAATTGAATAAATGATCACGGTAATAATGGATTTACACGACTGACAAATCACCATCACCATAATTGTCTACCGTAGTATACCAATAGTTTTTAATAGAAAAGCATTATGACAGTTAATGGATAAAATATGGCAGAAATAATGGCATTTCATCAGCAATATGCTTTATTATCACGAGCGACTAAATATCATTTTCCACCCATGTTTTAAGCATTTGTTGTTATAATTGTGGTTAGTGAGAAAAACTAATCCCAAAAAGAAAAGACAGAATGAATATCACTTTGCAACTGATTTTTCCATTGACTGACAAAATGGAGTTATATTTGCCATAATTTAACAAACAATAAAAATATAACTTATGGCACGACAGCTCTTGTAGAACCAGAACTGAGTACCTTGATAGCAAGAACGGAAGGGAGCTACAAATTGTGGCTAATATGAGAAGCAGTTTTCATTATAGGAGTTTTTGGTCGGCGGCGTAGCAGTTCAACGCACTGGCCATTACGGCAAGGGGACTACTTTTATGAAAAATAAATGGTGCAAAATGGCACAAAACTTGGTGATTTGTTAGAAGCGATCTTTCAAAATGGTATGTCCATAAAAAGCCTTTGCGTGTAGTAATGCAAACATATGGTGACAGATTTTGGACCTTTTAAACAATAAATATAGAAATGGTAAGCAAATTATTTTAATTTGCCCACCATGTACAGTTATAATAATTATGATAATAATACTCATACGTCATACAAACCTGAAGAATCTATCTGCCATTATAATATATGGATAGTATAATTAGCTTCTTAAATTGTCAATTAAATCTGGAAAGTACCTACATCAAAGAACGAAAATGAAAACAAAAAATGTTAATTGCTGATTAGGTACACACAATTAGATTAATCTAAACAAATTTAAATTGCTGTAAGTTCGTAATTGATTTATAATGTTTGTCATTATTCATAAATACAGTGGCAAGTTGTTAATTCTGACAATTAAATTAGATAATATTCGCATAACATTGTTTTTAAATTCGAAATACGTAGAGGAGCTCAAACATTTGTTGACAGGCAAATAAAATTTACCACCGGAGAAATGTAACATTCAGATAAATCAATTTGTACGTCATATAAATGGCCGTTAAGTGCCAAAGATCAAATTTACTGAGCTGTAGGGTAATTATTATGTAATTCTCTAGTTAACTTTGGACAAGGACAAATTGTGGTTCTCAGAAAATTCCATGATGTACATAATATGAAAAATTTTAATGTGCCACCAAAAGTTGAAGAAATGTTAAAAAATAAGCTATTTCTGTAATTTTTTGTTTAAGTAAATATGTTTAGAAAACGGTATAACAAAAAATGTTGTAAAATTGTATATAGCGTGATACTACTTTAAAATTTGTTATTAATTTTAAACAATTTGAAATATTATAAGTATTTGTTTTAATTATTAGCCAACGGCTTACAGAGAGCCTAAGCTTCCAATTTTGCGAAGAAAAATTGTAGTTAAAAAAAATATTTTATTTATATTTTAGAAAACTGTTAACAACAATAACATTAACATTTAAATTTTAAAATTTTGCAGGCATGACTGGTGCATATTCTTCAAAGCTATGAACTTCAACTCTAAACTTGGAATAATACTTTTCTTATTATAAATCAGCGACCTAAATTGGTAAGCTTAAAAGTAGTTGATACTAATTATTTATTTAAGAAACTATAATAATATGCATACGGCAATGTGTTTAATGGGATTTAAACTCGTTGTATACAATTTAATTTTGTAATCCATTTTTGAAATTCTTGCTATTTGTTCGACATAGGTTCAATGAATAAAAAATCACACAATTATTCATTTTTTCGCTACCGGATAGATACATTTCGATTCGAATACGACTCCAGATTTGTTTCACGTCAGGTATTCAAATGTATAGTTTTTTCTTGACTCGTTACAGACATCTGAAAAATACTACTTTTTTCTTCAAAATTCATTTCTAATTGTTTGTAATTCACTCGGAATAGTCCTAGGTGAAGTTTACGAGATTTACATATTAACTCCGTCTGACCTTTCAAAAGTGCAACTTTCTATCAATTTAATTTTTTTATATGAACTTTGACATACTTTGGATTACAATTCGTAAAAATATAGATACTGACGAAAAGGTTAACGATAACGGATGTTCTTATTACATAATCCATCAAATATTGATGTACCTATAATATTTTTAAAGTCATATAATTTTATATAAAAAAAAATGGTTTTGGTGGTGAATTCCACAGTCGTTAATCAAAAGTGTTTATCCAATAAGGTGGCTTCCGATGCCGTTCTATCTTCAAACGACAAATAATGAATATTTTATTCTAGTATGCATCAAGTAAATTACGTAAAAAAAACAGAAAAAAAAAACATTAAAAGGCGGCAACATCTTTCACAAAAAAAAATTTCTATTTACTTAACGGCCCGAGCAATTACCAACTGTAATCCACTGCCACAACTGTATGGATTTATCATCATAACTGATAATGTAATAACAGTCCATGTTTCATGCTATCCCGCACTCACCTTCTTCTATATTATATATTAATCGAATCAGATTGAGTAAAAAAGAATTGCACAGAACTTAATTCCAAATTTCGTGTAAACAATAGAAGACGATTTTTTAATAATAATAATACAACCGTTTTATAATTTTTTGAGCAAATTAAATCAACTTTTAGCCTCGAATATTATTTAGTGTTTTTTTAAGGTTCTTCAATTTTTGTTTCTTTCTCAACGAACTTGTTTAATTTTAGTTTGAATAATTAAAAATTTGATGTATTATTAAATCTACAGACATATACAATTTTTTTTTTTTTTTTTTTTTATAAACACAGAAAGGAGAAAAAAGAATAAAAATTATTGAAACCGACTGGCGACTAGAGCAGGAGCAGTGATAGAAAGAAATGAGAGTTCCATTATGCTAGATGGACCGGAAAAGGACGAGCAAGGAATTCCTTGGAAATAGAAAATATGGAAGACTTGACGACCATAGATAAAGGCGCGAAATTGCAATAGTAAAAATATTAACATGATCGTAATCGGTCTTTGATTGAATTTGTTGCATAGTTTTAGGAAAATAGTTTTACATAAATGTTTCAATGGCAAGGTTATTCTTAGAAAATACTGCAGCACTCTTCTTCGGCTAAAAAGTGTCAGTTCACCTAAGACATTCAGGAAAGTGAATTAGCACTTCTCCGCAATACATTAATCGCGATTAAAAATAAATAAAAAAAACACAAAATTTGAGTTTTTAAATCTACTTATTGAAAATTATAGGAATGAATTTTGAAGAATTCGCGAGTTTGTAAATTGTTGTAGTGTTGTAGTGTTCCGAAAAGTAAAAGTATAAAAAGTATTCTTTTATTATACAATAATACAAACTACAAACTAAACGATTGCCTAAAATAAGTTCGCCATTTTATTGAATATATAATTATCTGCAAATTCACGGACATTCAACCAAACAGTTCATCTGTTTTCTATAAGTAACCAAACAGTTTCGCAACTAAAAATTGCTAGTGCGCGGCTAGCCTTATAGAATGTTCTTCTGATAATTAATATAAAATTTCATTCAAAGTTTACAAGCTACTTTAAAAGCTTCAGTTACATTTTTTTTATCAAAAAAGTTGCTAAGCCGTCTTTAACGCGTTACCTCTAAAACGATAGCTGTTCCAAATTTAATCAGATTCAAGCCCAATGTCCACCGTGAAACAGCTCACAAACAATCGATTAACCATAAAATATCACATTTGTATTTGAACTTATTTCACTTGTCAAAAGTTAAACAAAGGCTTTGTTTTTCTCCTAGCTTTTGAATCTAAAGGGTGGGTAAAATACAAGTTTCTTTTTAAAAATTCTATAAAATGAACAAAATTAAGTTCAAGTGGCTGCCTCGGTTGGTCGTGCGCCTTTAATTATTGCAGATAATTAGTGCAGAATTCTCCTCAGGCTAGTGCGTGAAATGTTGAGCTGCTGAGATCGATGGTGAGTTGATGTTGGTGAATTGAATCTCACACTCTTTGCTAAAGCACCCACATTCTAATCTGAGCGCACCGTGTGACGACGGGGACAATGAGTGTAGTCTACTAGCATACGAATTTTTTGTACAAACTTGCGTACAGCCGCTGCGGTGAGTGCTTCATTTCGGCCAAAACTTCTTTTAAAAAAAACGCACTGTTTGGGCAACACAGCACTCACTTTTGAAATAAGTTTTCACTATTTCTGACCGTTGTTCAAGCATTAAGCGACTTATTTCCGTTCCGCGAAAGTATGATCCTCACTTTCTGTCAAGATTTCGAGCGGGGAACAGCTGTCCGTCTCAAAATAACCTATTATTTAAGAAGAGAGCCAACCCTGTATATATTCACTTTGTAGAAATTACGAGTATGTTGATCCCCATAAAAACTAAAATTTCAAAATATGATCAACAATACTTGCTCAAAATTTTGTTCTATAAAAACAAGAAATATTCACCCATATTGAAAAAAAGTTAAAGCGCTTTTACTAACATCAATAGCCGTATCTATAAGATTTTCTTAAAATGCATCTTAGAGGTTATTTAGTTAAGCAGACTTAAATATTTAATTTGGCTTTAAATGACGAAACTTCAATTCGTATCTATAATCGATTTTTCATTGGTACTTAACTAAACAATGGTTGTGTCACGTAACGTAAAAGAATGTGAAAATCTAGTACAGAAAAAAAAACAAATGCTGCTTCATTTTATACAACACAGCTGTTTTGTGACACCTTCTTTCAGTAAATAATTGGAAGACACATTTTTTTATCTGTGAAATCAAAAAAAAAATGGCTATCTAACACACACCCACACCCGCCGCCACAAATAAAAGAAAAAAAACTGAAAATTGGGATGCCTCCTACAAGGAAACTTTTTTATTTTAGAATTTGCAATAATACACTACAAAACAGAATTATTTTATGCACAGATTGGGCGTTTTCCTAAATGCAGTTTTGCAGCGCATCATGAATTTTGATGCTTTTTTTATTAACTTGCTTCAATAAAATAACGTTATTAAATACGAATTCTAAATTTTAGAGTTTTTTTTTAATGAATTGTAAAAGTAAATTTCAGAGTGAAGAAAAACGTTGCAAGGGCATCAAAATCCACGATGCGCTGCAACACTGCATTTAGGAAAACGCCTATTCTCTTCCAACAACGAGGAAGAAAGTGTCGATACAAACACTTCAACGGCTAAGAGGGAAGCGCGGACGAATTTTCTTTGCGCGTACACATACTTTAATCAATACAAATTTTATGTTTCTTAAATCGTTGCACTTTATAGTTCTAATATAATATCTCAACAAACAATACCTACAAACTCACAATTTGAAACTTCAAAATTTCAAAGATGACAATCGATATGTAAAAATACATTTTAAAATGCCTTTAAGTGACCCTTAAACGCGGTTGATGGCGTTTAAGTTAAGAGGCCTTTAAGTAACGTTACTTAAATGTGAAAATTGATTATAGATACCGATTTCATACTTAGAGGTATTTTAAAGTTAAGTAACCTTTAAGGCTAGTCGCGCACTAGCAACTTTTAGTTGCGAAACTGCTTGGTTCGAGCAACTAAAAAGTTTGTGTTTGGACACAAACTAAACGATTGCCTAAAATAAGTTCGCCATTTTATTGAACATATAATTATCTGCAAATTCACGGACATTCAACCAAACAGTTCATCTGTTTTCTATAAGTAACCAAACAGTTTCGCAACTAAAAGTTGCTAGTGCGCGGCTAGCCTAAGATTTGTTTATAGATTCGCCTGCAACATTTTATTTTCGAATTTGGAATCAATAGAAAACGTAGTAGATTACTAAGAACATTAATTCATTGGATGCATTCATTTTGATTGAATCCAGCTAAAAAAGGTATGACATTTGGCTCGGTTATAAACTGTCAGTTGAGAATTGTCACTATTTTCAATTCCAATTATATGCTTGCTGTGCCGGCAGTGTTTTTTGTGTATTTTTTTTTTCCAAATTTTGTTAGTATTTTACAACCCAAGTCCAAGTTATTTATTTGATTCTCAAATTTAATTTGAATTATGACGTCGATTATTAAATTGCACACTTTATCCGGGGCAATGGACGAGTCTCCTCCGTGCTACTTGCTTCAAATCGATGATGTTCGTATTCTCTTGGATTGTGGCTGGGATGAAAAGTTCGATCCTAACTTTGCCAAAGAACTGAAGAAACATGTTAATACCATAGATGCAGTATTATTATCACATCCTGACAATGTGCACTTGGGTGCTCTGCCATACCTAGTTGGTAAGCTCGGTCTCAACTGTCCAATATACGCCACGATACCTGTTTTTAAGATGGGACAGATGTTCATGTACGATCTCTATATGTCCCACTACAATATGTACGACTTTGATTTGTATTCGCTGGACGACGTAGATGCTGCTTTTGATAAAATAATCCAGCTCAAGTACAATCAGACAGTTCCTTTGAAAGGAAAGGGATATGGCATTGTCATCTGCCCTATTCAAGCCGGCCATATGGTTGGAGGAACCATTTGGAAAATCCTAAAAGATGGAGAGGAAGACATAGTGTATGCAATCGATTACAATCACAAAAAAGAAAGACACTTAAACAGCTGCGAGTTAGGACGGCTTCAAAGACCTTCGCTTCTTATAACAGATGCGTTTAATGCAAGTTACCAACAGGCAAGACGCAGAGCTCGAGATGAGAAGCTCATGACAAACATCCTGCAAACAGTGCGAAATAATGGAAATGTATTAATTGCAGCAGATACCGCTGGGAGAGTTCTCGAGCTCGCCCATATGCTGGATCAATTGTGGAAGAACAAAGAATCTGGCTTGATGGCCTATTCACTGGCTCTCCTCAATAATGTATGCTACAACGTCATCGAGTTTGCGAAGTCACAAATAGAATGGATGAGCGATAAGCTTATGAAGTCATTCGAAGGCGCCAGGAATAATCCATTTCAATTCAAACACATGAAGTTCTGTCACAACATTAACGATCTTCTCAAGATGCACAGTCCTAAAGTGGTTCTAGCGAGCACACCAGACATGGAAAGTGGATTTGCGCGAGAGCTCTTCCTAATGTGGGCCCAAAATCCCAATAACAGCATCATCCTTACATCCAGATCCTCGCCGGATACCTTGGCCCGAGACCTGCTCGATAACGGCGGAAATGGACGCACAATAGAATTGGATGTTCGAAAGCGGATTGAACTTCAAGGCAATGAACTCGAAGAATACCAGAGGTCTCAGGAGAAGACGAGCAGCCTCATTGAAACACAAAAAGAAGATAAATACAGCTCCGAATCGGAGGACGAGATAGAAATCAGTGTGATAACGGGCAGGCATGATATTGTCCTTCGGCCAGGTAGCAAGCAGCACATTGGATTCTTCAAATCGAATAAAAAACATCACGTTATGTATCCGTACACCGAGGGAAAGATAAAAAGCGATGAATACGGAGAGATTGTTAATTTGGAAGACTATCGCATCGCCGATAGCAACGCAGAAATTGCCATAGAGTTAGCAGCAACTGAGGCACAATTGAAAGACGAAAAAGAAAAGGAAGAAATAAAACTCCTCGAGAAGCCAACAAAATGCCTAAGCAGTCGCAAAACTATCGAAGTCAATGCTCAAATTCAATTCATCGACTTCGAGGGAAGATCAGATGGAGAATCGATGCTGAAGATATTGTCGCAGCTTCGTCCGCGCCGAGTTGTCGTTGTACGAGGGCAACCTCAGTCGATCGAAGTATTGGCAAAGCATTGTCAACAAAATATCAATGCCAAGGTCTTCACTCCCGAAAAAGGGGAAGTCATCGATGTGACATCGGAGAGGCACATCTATCAAATTCGTCTCACTGAAGGCTTGGTGTCTCAATTGCAATTCCAAAAATGCAAATCGGCAGAAGTTGCCTGGATCGATTCCCAAATAACAATTCGGAATAAACAAATTGACAACATGCAAGATGCCAACGACAAAAACAAACAAACTGATTCGCCCAAAAGCGCCGAAAGGGATATTTATAATCTTCAGCCTTTCGATGTGGACGAAATACCAATTCATAAGACTGTTTTGATAAACGAGTTACGGCTGTCTGATTTTAAGCAATATTTGATGCGGAGCAATATCAATTCAGAATTCTCTGGTGGCGCGCTCTGGTGCAATAATGGGACTTTGGCATTGCGACGAATTGACACTGGAAAAATAACATTCGAAGGTTGCCTCTCAGAAGAATACTACAAAGTGAGAAACGCCTTATACGAACAATACGCAATCGTTTAAGGTTTTTTCTATGTTCTGTACGTGCCGTTAGAAGTATAAAACTTAACTTTGAACACTAATAAAACAAATAAATAGAAAAACATCTTTTGTATCAATTTGAAACAGAAAGTAGTTCGGATGAGGGAATTATCGGTCCGCACGTCTTCCGAAACGTAATTTTTCGTTTTCGTTACCATGTATGGCGAGCTCTGTAGACCTACGGTAAGCAATTTCTTTTGGTCCAAAATGAATGATATGGTTATTCACACGGCGCGTGGGACCTGCACTGGCCACTGAAACCGTTCGATTTAGACTTCTGCCTTCGGGGCAATCTTAAATCGCAGTTCTATGCAAATAAGCTACAAATAATTCAATCGAAGTCAGCCAATAAACTGCATCCTGCAATTTAACTCAATGGTATGTACCAAAATTTAAGGCTAATGGCAGTGCTCCAAAAACTAACCTTAACTCGTAATGTAACCATTTCTAAACAAAGAACAATGATTTGAGAACTTGGTTATTTTGTACTAGAAAGATGCAAAATTTTATTTCGAAATATAAAAACCTTAAAGAATATTTAAATTTAAAAATTATCAAAATTCAAATGAATTCTCGATGTTTTCCATATTAGAATAGCGCAAGATCTTCTTGACTGGCGTAATCTTGTCTAGCGTATCATCGAAGCTGGTCAGGGGCAAGCGGGTCTTGAGGGTTTTACCAGAAACCTCAACTGATTTTGATCGAAATTGGGGATTGTTCTTGA
Source organism: Chrysotoxum bicinctum (assembly GCA_911387755.1). Classification (NCBI taxonomy): domain Eukaryota; kingdom Metazoa; phylum Arthropoda; class Insecta; order Diptera; family Syrphidae; genus Chrysotoxum; species Chrysotoxum bicinctum. The sequence goes on along the minus strand of OU426988.1, from coordinate 2,279,254 downwards.
GACAACTGAGTGGCGTTCGTTTGCCAGCTGCTGTTGATGAATCGAAGGCTCCTTTGGGCGCCTTCGCCGGAGTCTGGTTCTCACGATCTTCGTAGATCATGTCTCGACGGCTGGTGGTTGCTGCTTTGGCTGAAGGTCCCTTTTTGTTCCTGATGCGCTCGAGCGCTTTGTTCGCTGGCATTTTCTGATTCAACGACAGAGTTGAGAGGATTGTCTCGATCATGTCGTCCTCATCGGGTGCCTCGTCATCGTTGAGGATAATCGGCGTGCGATCGACACCAATGGATGGGGAGCGGGGATCACGTTCAATTATGGTTTCTTGGGGATGTGTTTTTGTGATTTTTGGTGTAACAACTTCTACTTCTTCAGTCTTTTCCTCTTTATCTGCCCCTTCTTCTTCTTTGACGGGCGTTTCTTCATTTTTGAATTTTGGCGGGCTAAGTGATGTTTCAGTTTCTAGTTGAACTTCAACGCGCGGGATTTTGGTCTCTATAAAGAGATCCGAGAATGTGTCGTCTAAATTGATTGTCTCATCGAATACCAAAGGGGTCCGATTGAGGAAAACACTTGGTGATCGTGGATCATTTAAGCTATGGGTGAACCCCTTGAAGAAACGTTTGCGCAACAAGCCTGTCGGTTGTTCTGTTGAAATCGCTGGATTTAGAGCTAAATGGTGGTAGTTCTGTTCTTTTTTTTGCACTATTTCCTAGGGGAATACATAATATAATTATTTTTATAAGTCGTTTTTCTACTGCTTTACTTACATTCAAGGGAGTTCGGCAAATGTGTGGTGATCTTGGATCCAAATTATCTTCAAGTTCTTCACCGAAATCAGTTTGGACAGTAATTGTTTGGTGTTGAGGCTGAGGCGTTTGTGGTAAGTATTCTCCTTCGAATTTTGTTTGTTTAGAACCCATATTTTATGTGAAGCGTATTTGAATTTGAAAGCAGGAACAAAATTGCCAAATAAATTGGAAAATTAGAAAACTAAAGAAAATGAAGAAGTTGTTGAGGCAAATGCAGTTTTATATTTAAACAAATGGCGGTTAAACAGCGAAGTTGGGTGCGCTTTGCTCTTGTGTTGACAGATATCGGGATGAATTATTATATCTAAGTTCGAAATTAATGAATGCGTTCAAAGTTTTTTTTCGAAGTTAAATGGAAAATGCACCTAGATTTTTTTACATAGAAGATTAATTTGCTAAAAAAAATTGTAAAATTCGTTTCACACTTTTTGCCATTTCAGTTCTTGAATCGAAGTTTCTTTTACGTTTCAAATGCCAAAAAATTCTATGTTCGCAGTATTTAAGACGAACTGTAAATTTAAATTTAAATAAAAATACTGGGTAAAAGTTTCAAAAATTAAAAAATAGCAAGTAACTTATTAATTCCTCATTGTTTTGAGTAAAAAATCCCTTTCGAAAATTCATTAATTAAGTGAAACAACTTGCCTATTTTATTCAGCGGGGATTGCTTAAATCCTCGAGCTGTAAAATCGTCTATGGTGATAATTTGAGATATCTCAATCATTATCTCTGTGATCAAAATTATGTGGAAGCTGTTATTTCTAATATTTCATAGAATATTGGTCGAACTATTTTATCATTGACAAAAGGCCAATTAGTGATTTTCTGAAAATCGTTTATAAAGCATTATCAAGTTGATATTTACACACATAATCATGTCAACGCATAAATTTTAATTTTTTTGTCGCAAACATCCTTTTTATTGACGAGATATTTTAACAAGAAGCGGAACCCAGAAAAACTATTTCCTTTTCTCGATGGGATCAAATTAAAAAATCTGCATATGCAAATATTTGTTGTATTTAACATACCTACGCATGATCGATTACCAACTTTAACAGAATCGAGAATCAACAATTTGGGCCCGTACTACATTAAATATCAGGCGATAGTTCTATTAATTGATGTCATTTTGATGATTGCTCTTTCCATATAGATATAAGAGAAACAGTCATTAGCCGTGTTTTTTTGGAAAAGTTATCCGTAGTACAGTAGGATTTTATATGAATAACAAATACAACATCCGCAGTAGGATCACTGCCGATAAAAGGAGAAGTGAAATCCTGCTGCGGATAGAGATTTGACGTTTATTCGAGTATCGGCAGTGATCCTACTGCGGATGTTGTATTTGCTATTCATATAAAATCCTACTGTATTTCGGATAACTTTTTCAAAAAAACACAGTTATTGTCAAAACAACAATCAAAATCCACCCCTGTTTTGTATGGACATGTTACTACTTCGGTACGGATTTTCTTGCCCCCATTTTTTTTCTAGACTTTTCTAATCGTTTAATCGTTCTCGAATAAAAGTTTAAAAAAATCCTAAATCTATTTCTATTGCGTTGTATACAAAAATGTTTATTCGTATTGTAGTAGTTTTATTTTTTTCTTTACTCTGAACAAAATTTTAACAAACTTATTTAATTAATTTACATTCACATAAAACAAAATCATTATTTAAAAAAAAAATTAAAGTTCATTTAAGACTTCGAAAAACTACCTTATCTTCGAAAAATAATAATGCTGTCACCCACCACAAACACAATAATCTACTACTTTCTCGCACACATCATGTAGGAGAAAAAAAAGAATCCAAAAAAGCTACTCCCGTTTTACGGCACGGTGCACTTATGTACACTCAGCCCTATAAAGTCCGGTGTTTATGTGATTTTACATAAATTAAAAACCAAATAAATTAATCTAATTGTTTTTAAAGTGTTGCCCATTATGTTGTGAAAGTGTACGTTGGAATAAATTCTACCAAAATCATAAAATCGTGTGTGAAATTTGTGTTTTTTCTTGGCAATGTCGGGCATTCAATAGCAGCATAGATAATCCTCTTGTACCAAACGAACGGGCAAACGCATTACAAAAATGGCGTCGTCGTCGGTCATCATCGACAAAGATGCTTCTTGTGCAAACGATCCCGATTTTGCGGTAATTTGTGCGTTTTTGGAGAAATTCTCTGAACAATTGCAAGTGAATTTTCCGCATTTTAAACAATTACAAGAATGGCTATCGAATACGGATGAAGGTTTGTAGTTCGTAGTCTTATTAATTTTTTTCTTTAAAAGAAAAAAATGAGTGAAAACTTTAATTTTTTTCTTATTGCAATTTGATTGTAGTACTTTTTTTCTTTTCTTTTTCTTTCATTAATTGAGTACGCATAGAAAGTAGAGACAGATATATATTTGTAACTTCGTTGAGAGAGAAAGAAAAATAGAATTTCTTTTTGTCGGCTCTCTGTTTGTGTACATTTTCGCCGAGGGTTTCGCAAAGTGATAAAACAAATTCGCCTCACATTTCAGCTGTCAAAATTGTTTTTTTTTTTTTTTTTTTTTTTTTGTGGTTATTGTTTTTGGATAAATATAAATCGAACCCTACCTTCTGATAACAACAAATCTTTACTTTGAGAATTTGTTTAAAAATATTAATTGACGCAATCTTCCATAGTCAAAATTGAGCTGCTTCACTCGACAGTTCCCATGCAGACATGTCTTCACAGTGGATTTCTTTCCAATTATTATGTCGCGGTGGTTCAGTTGGACACTATTCTCTAAGATTCTACTCTGTAGGTCAAGGTGACTAATGGGTTTTGGAATATTTAAGATAAGTCTGCGAAAACGTTCAGTCGAATTTTACTTTCTGACAAAAATATTATGCTTTAAGTCTTAGACCTATTGGACCAAAAAGTTATCACTAAATTTATATTCGAAAACGATTATTGGAGTTAATTGTGATAGCAAGAGTACGTATGTACATCGAATTTGGCTAGTGTTATAGAATAAAATTGGTTTTAATAATTTAAAAACACGATGTATTGAAAGTTAATAACAGTTTAGTTTCACTGCTTGCTTACCTGATTAATTTGTGACTTACATATAAGTGTCCATCAGACTGAGAAAGTGAGAATTTCTTAAAATGTAAACATCTTAAACCTGTCGTCCATCATCAGGGTTTTTGGATCCAAACGATTAAATGTATTATTTTGTTACAGGTTGATCTCTATTCTAATTAATAAAATTAGGCACATACATATTCGCTTATTAAGAAACATTCATTTTCTAGAATATTGACTGTTAGAGGTGATGTAATCCAAATTAAACGTGCGAATGGTCCTTTTGAAAGGATACACTCTGTCCACCGTCTCTGTCATTTTTTAACGCATGTTCTTTTATAAATTATACTTTTAAATATAATTCAGTGTAAGATAATCTCATATGTATTAGATATCCCAATTTCGTTGTTTGGCACAAGCCCTACTCATGTAAATGTAATAAAAATAAATAAATTAAAAGACAAAAAGTTATAGAAAACCTAAACCTAGGACAGGATTGTCAGAATCCTTTTTCCAAAATAACTCAACTCTTTGCATATGAAATCCGAATAAGGGCAATACAGAGCTTAGCAAAAATTTAAAATTCTTCTGCTTTTTTACTTCGAACAGAAGATTTTTCTTTATTTTCAGTACATTTCCATGAACTTCCCATTATGATTTGTGAATTTGTTAAGGAAAAAATCTTATTCTGATCTCTTTTATAGTTCCAAATGGTTTGCGGGATCTTCATATCAAGCTGATGCGCAAAACTCGAAGGACTGTTCACGAGTGTGCTTGGGAATCGGCGCTTAGTAAGTTCTGCTTTTGCTATTCCTCCCAAGATGGTTGGGAAATTGAGAGATTCGGATATAAGAAGTCAAGTCTCAAGGTTAAACTGCGAATTCTAAGGGTAATTATATTTCACCAAAAATGAATGTACATAGTCATGAATGTTTTTAATTCAAATTTGATCTTTTTAGGAACTCCTTGAAAATCAGTTCGATAGAAATAACAAATTTCGGGCAAAACTTTTAGCGATGAGCGCTGATTCATTGAGAAGTCAACCAATCGGACGAGATCGCTTAGGGCATTCCTATTGGCTGACACAAGATCCCGAATGTAATATTCGTATTTATCAAGAACATTTGGACGAAGAGATATGGCAAGTTGTTGCGACAAATCGGGAAGAACTCGTTAAACTGATATCACGATTAAAGGGCAACGAAGTTGTCCTACCTTCGGATATTGGCTTCATTGACGAGGATAGTAGCAGCAATAGTTGTTCCGTGCCCATTGAGAAGCCTCCGCCGCCAGAGGAGAAAGATGATAGTCAAGAGAGTAACCAGAGTTCTTCGGGTCGGGTGCCGAATATCAAAATCAAATTAGGTAATAAAGACAATGGAAATATTGCTACTGTATCAAATGAACCAGAAGAACCAGCTGCAAATGGATGTTACGGCGAAATGGAAGAGGAGAAGAAAGTTAAGGTAATTTAGTGTTTGAAACAAAAAAAAAAAAAGGTTTAAAATGAAATTAAATTGTAATTTTTTACAGCCCTTGGTCATCAGTCAATCGAAGATTAAATTAGAAATCTCCAAAAAACGTTCGCTAGATGAATGCGAAAAAATGGAAACACAAGAAGTGAAAAAGCAAAGACCAACCCTTTTAGATTCAAATCGAGAGAAAAAGTTAGGGAGGTATGAAAAGCAAGAAGACGATGAAGAAGAAGACGATCATGATGGCGACGACGAGGAGGATGGTGAAGAAGAAGCAGATGACGAAGTGGAAGAGGAGGAGGAGGATGATAATTCTGTCGATGAAGGAGAGGAAGAAGAAGATGCCGATGAAATATTAGCAGAAGAGGATGGTGAAGAAGATGATGAAGATTTAGATCAAGGAGCCGAAAAAGTATATAAGTTCGAAGACAAAATTGAAAACAGTTCTGAACCTATACAAAAAATAAAGCTGTCAGAAAGTTGTGTGGAAAATAAAGATGCCGAAGGCAGTAAAGAAAAGGTCACAGATATGAAGACTTCGGAGGAAAAAAATCTCCCAAAAAAAACAGAAGAAATTCTTAAGATCGAAAAAAATGAAGAAATCACTGTGAATAAGATAAGTGAAGAAATAACAGAAGAAAACAAATCCATAAAAGTTGATGAAAAAGAAGAAGAAAAACCAATCAAAGAAGAAGAAACAAAAGAAGAAGATGTCAAGGGAATTGAAATTAAAAATGAAGATGTAAAGAAAAATCTCAAAGTAGAAGAAGTAGCTGCAGACGCAAACATAACCAAAGTCAAGGATGCAACTAAAGAGGAAAAAATTGATGTCACACCCGTGTCCGATAAAATCGAAACTTTCGCAGAAGACTTAGAAATGGAAGAAGTTAAACATACAAAAGAAGAAGAGAATCCTCCTGAAGAAGCGGAAGTCAGTGAAGCCATAGAAGATCCAGCAGTGTTTGTAAAGGAAGAAGGTAGCGGTGTTGACTGTGAAAATGGATTTAATAATTTTATTTCCTACAATCAACTGATCGAAGAAGAATCACCTAAATTTAGTGAAGAAATTGAAGATGTAGTCATTTTCATCCGAGGAGAAGGTTTCGGAGCTGAGTGTTTGGTTGGAAACGCAAAGACCAACGAAACCGAATCTAAGGCAACTTTTTTCTTTGGCCAACCGGGTTGCTTGAAGCTAAGTCCCGTGAAAAATCAGTCAAATAGTGATGATTCGGAAAATGATGGCAGTGACAACACGGATAAGCCAGAAGACGTGGTGAATAAAATTGCGGAACCAACAAATGGAGAGAATCATTCAGAACCCGAATCGTTGAAGAAGACTACAAAAGTTTCTTCAATAGAAAAGAAGAAAAATAAGCCAGAATCAAAAAATGGTAATCAAGAAGAACGAAGGCCAGCACGACGAACACTCATAAATCGCAAACGTAGGCTGAGTGATGAGAAACCAGAAAAACCTGCAGTTCGTCCCTCATCAGAAAGTGAGACTGATTTGAATTCGGAGAACTTGGAAGATCAAGTTCCAGATGAGGAAGAAGAAGATATAGGAGGTAAACGACTTAAGATGCGTAGTAAGTTAGTCAATACGGATATAAGAAAAAAAGTGGAAGCTCAGAGAAAGACTGTCACAAAAGAGGACACAACAACAAGCAGCAGCGGAGGTGAGGAAGAGAGGCCTCGAAAAAAGTTGATTATTAAGAAAGTGGAAAAGGAACCTGAGAAGGTTTTGGCACCCAAAGCAAAGTTGAAGCAAAGAGCAAAACCAAGCCCTGCTGCTTCTAAGACCAATAAAGTCGAAGATAAAGAAGTCAACAATCTTGAGAAGGTTGATGAGACGCCAACAAAAAAGGAATTTGATGAGAAACAAAGTGAGGAACTCATCACAGAAGAAACAACAAAAACTCCAACTTCAACACGGTTCTTAAATAAACACACAAAAAAGCCACATCCTGTGGAGTCGAACGATGAGTCCGATGAGGAAATTCCAAAAAAGAAACTTTCTCAAGAGCAGATTGCAAGTCAGTGTTCTCCTGAGGTAATCAAAGTTCAAAAAGTTAACAGCCCGACACTAGAAGTAGAGACATCGAAAACACTCGAAGCGAAAATTCCAGAAACATCAATTGAAGAGGTGCAATCTACATCGGATAAACAAAGAAAACGTCGAAGTAGTGAAGACGACATAAAGGAAACTAAACCTCCTTCGCCTGTTGTAGTGAAAACAACACGATCAAGTCGAAGGAGTGGACCTCCAGAGCCTGCGATAGAACTTCCACAAGTCAAACGGACTCGGGTTAAAGCTGCAGTAAAGGCAGAAATGAAGACCGAAATAAAATCCAAAGTAAACCCCGAGGCAAATAGTGAAATTTCAAAGGAAGTTGACTCAAAAAAGAATATTTCTAAAGACCCAATTAAAGAGATGAAGGTAGGAGAGGAGAAAGCGGGGAAGATAGAAGCGGAGAATGAAGAAAAGGAGAAAGAGGAAAAAGAGAAAGAAGAAAAGGAGAAAGAAGAAAAGGAGAAAGACGAGGAGAAGAAAAAAGATGCTGAAAAAGACGTAGAAAAAAAGGAGGAGAAAGAGGTCAAAAAAGAGGATGTTGTTCAGACGAAGGAAAAACCCCCGGTCGCAAAAACTCCTATTGTACTATCACGTCCTCGACAGCAGCAAGCTGCTCAAAAACAACCTGCTGCAACCGCTGGACAGAGGCGTAAGTACCATGATGATGTTGATACGAAGAACATAATCGACCTAGACGCGGATGGGGCGCCAGTGAGAATGTCCCGAAGAATTGCTCAACTGAAAATCCGTGAAGAAGCTGATCGTAGGAAAATGGAAGAAATTGCCTTGCGGAACATGAAAGCAGAATTGAAGAAAAAGAAGAAGGCCGAGAGTAAGCCAGAAGATCCGACAGTAAGTGAACCTTCTGAGCATTCTTCGGACCAGGCAGACAGTGAAATTGAAGTGAAGAAAAAAGCCGAAAAAAAGAAAAAGCTACCTGGAAAGGATGGCTGGAGTTCGGGTTCTGAAGAGTTAGATGAGGAAGAGGTTGAAGATCATCCATATGAAATAGATCATGGTAGTCCGCTATTCAAATCGGACCATGAATTCTCACCGGAATCTGACCTGGAAGATGATTCGCAAGTGGTTCCACTGAAAAGAGCTCGTACGGCGAAGAAAGAAGGGGAAGAAGATGAGTTGGAAGCACACAGACCCGATGAATCATGCCAAAAGTGTGGTAAATCTGATCATCCGGAGTGGATTTTGTTGTGCGACAAGTGCAACAAGGGCTATCATTGCTCCTGCTTATCGCCTGTTATTTTCTACATTCCCGAGGGCGATTGGTATTGCCCGCCGTGTCAGCAAGAGGTGCTGATAGTTGCTCTGGAAAATCATCTAAAAGAATTCGATGATTTGGTGCAGCGAAAGAAGGACGAAGAGGAAGAGAAGATTCGAGTTGAGGAAGAGCAGCGTTTGGAGCTGGAAAAAGCCACCCAGGTTAAGGTGGAAAAGATCATTGACCGAAAAAAGGCGAAAAAGCAAAACACATCGGAGAAAAAAGGAAAAGCAAGTGGAACATCGTCGAAGAGTAGGAAGAAAAAAACAGACGACGATGGTTGCAGTGAAGTAGAGGAGAATAGAACAGAGACTGAAGAGAGTAGCAATTCGTCGAATTCTAGTTCATCTGGCAGCGCATCGAGTAAAAGCAAAAGCAGCTCGGCAACGGATACTGACGATGAGCCGATCTACAAACTGCGCAAACGGCGGCAGATTAATGTGAGCTATCGCCTGAACGAGTACGATGAGATGATTAAATCAGCACTGAAGAAGGAGGAGGACGCCGTGGCTGGGGCAGGTAATTTGGGGCGTGGCAAGGACATATCTAACATATACGATGATATAGAAGAAAATACGCTGACGGAGCATGTGAAAGTGGAAGAAAATGGGGACGTGGAAAAATTATCGCCTGAGAAAGTTCCAGGGGCAGAAGATTCTGGGAGCGATTTTGAGCCGATCAAAAGAAAACCAAAGACCGGACGTATTATGAAGAAAAAACACAGGAAGTTGACGAAATTGGACATCAGCTCGGAAGGGGACAACGACTCGGATGAGGATTTCAAAACTAGTTCCATGGATGATGAAGAAGAAGACGATGAAGAGGAGGAGGTATCGCAGTCGTCGGACAGTAGCTTGGACGTTTATCGACGTCGCAGAGGAAGTCGAAAAGGGAAGAAAAAGAAGTCGAGGCGATCAGCTCGCCGCTCGGCTCGAGAACGCCGCAAGGATAGGAAATTCATAGTCGAAGATTCGGATTGCGATGGATCGGAGGCCGAAGTCCGCCCACGATCGAAGAAGAAACGAAAGAAGGATTCGGATTACACCGAGTCTGAGACCAACGACGAAGATGAGGAATTGTCAGAAAATATTAACAGCGAAGATTTGTGTGATGATTCCACCGATAGTGAGGCGAGTGATGGCGCTTGGTGCCCATCTAAGCGAAAGAAGCAACGTTCAAATGCGATTGCTAGGAAATCGCCGAAATTAAAACCCAAGATGGGATCAAAGGCGAAAAAAACTAAGCGATATGACAGTGATGGTGATAGTTTCAAAGCTTCAATTTCAAAGAATCGCATAATTAGGGATGATAGTGATGATGATGACGATGATAGCGAAGATAGTGTTGATAGTTCAAGGAAAACCAGGGGAAAACGGTGTACATATCTGGAGGATTATGATGACGAAAGCTCTGACGGGGGCATAAAGCCAGGGGTGAAACGACCTGACACTCCACCGGAAGAGCGCGAGAAATTCATCAAGAAGCAGGAAGAGATCAAGCGAATGTTGGCTGAGAAAAATGCCGAGGGTGCCAAGTTGGCAGCCACACCAAGGTTAATTCCTATAAAGACGGGTGCGCAAAGGTCTCCGGCAAAGCTGGACTCTCTGTCGACGGTACCTCTTGCGGTGATTCGTCAGGCAAAAGTGCTGGACATTGATTATTTGCAACGCAAAGGTGAGTCCATCAGCGAGGGTGACCTAGATGAGTCAGAATTCGATGACGATGATTTGCCGGAAGACTTTAATCCCGAGGATATGGACGAGGAAGCAATTGCTCGTATGGTTGAAGAGGATTTCGCCCAGCAACAGCAGTTGAAGCTGCCTCTTCCCAGTGAAGTTTTGCGGAAGAAGCCAGCGAAGGAATGCGAACCAATTGTGAGACCTGTTTCGACCTACATGCCTCCGCACTTGGCACAACAGCAGTCAAGTTCTACTTCAGGTCTGCAAGAACCAGTCCGAAAGAAGCTACCAATGCCAACCTTACATCCTCCATTGTTACGGCACGGCTACGGTCCGCCAATGATGCAACAAAACAGACAGCCTCACTTACCTCTGCTACAGAATGCCCTCAGTGCGCCCCTCAATCATCCGATGTCTCGCCAATTCCCACCCACCTCTCAGGCAATTCCAGCAACTAACCAAATTTCGCAGCAAGGTGGACTGTCTGCTGGTGGCGGCGGGGGTGATGCAAACAAACCACGCGGAAGGCGAAAAAAGATAACCCCACTACGAGATCCGTTGCAGAAACAGCAGGCCGCAGCTGCGGCATCTGCTGCTGCAGCGGCGGCTTCAAAGCCAAGGTCTGATAATATTCCCCAGGGAAAGCCTGAGACGAGGCCGCAACCGCCACCACCATCAGCCATTGCACAAAGTGCTACTCCAGGAGTAATCAAATCCGCGCTATCTATAGCACAGCCACCACAGCTGTATAAACCACCGGCGGTAAATACACAGCCATCTGTTATAACTCGAATGCCCCATCTGCAGGCTAGGCCATTAATGCATATAGGAGGTGGACCACCATTTCCGGATCAAGGTATTTTTTTCAGTTTTATTTACAAAAAGAATGTTTTAAGTTGTGAATTATTTCTAGGACCCCGTTTCTATCGGCCGCAGCATCCACAGTCACATCTGCGGCCACAAGCTCAACATCAGCAGCAACAACAGCGTCCACCACCTTCACACCATCAGCAACAGCAGCAGCGTCCACCACCTCCACATCAGCAGCGTCCACCGCCGCCACAACACCAACAGCGTCCACCACCATCACAGCAATCTCAGTCCCAACAGCATCGTCAGCAATCGCCGTCATCGCAATCACAACCACCACCGCAACCAAATTCTTTGATTCCTGGTAATAGGCCCCCAATGCGACATCGTGGTCCTCCAATGTCTCCAATGTCATCACATCATACAATGCGGCCGTCGTTTGTTGGCGGACCACCACCTCTGAGGCCATCTTCGGGTAGTGGTCCTCCTCCCCCCATTAGCCTAGCTAACAACATTGTTCGTGACCAAGGACCTCCCAGACAGTCGTCACCATATTCAGGGCCAGAGCAATATGCCGGACCGCCACCTCCATCACGACATTCGGCACCTCCGCCACCACCACATCTGAGTCCTTATAGGTAAGTTAAAAAATTTTTTTAAAGAAACTGCAATTTTATATTTTTGCTTCCAGACCTCAAATGTTTAACAATCCTGGATTTCCACATCGAGGACCTCCAGTCAATTCCTCTCAACCAAGTTTAATACGACCAGTTGGAGGACCCCCTCCAGAATATTCATCACGTAAGATTGAAACAACAATACGTATATCCTTTTCTTATTGTTCCATATTTATTTTCAATTGAAATTAAAAGCTGGTTCGTTTGGTGGAAGCTATGGCTACTATCCGCCACCGCTCTCAGTTCCTCACTCAGCACCTCCACCTCCAACAGCCTCGGCAGTCCCTAGCTCTGTGATTGTATCAGCATCTTCGCTAGGTGTCACAACATCAGTGGTTGTGGTTCCTCCATCGCAACCTGTGCCTGCAATCCAACCACCAACTCGACCACCAGTCTCGTCACCATCTCTTCTTGAAAAGCCAAGCGCATCGGCACCATCTGCAGCAGCTGCATTACCACCATCGTCAACCACAATTCCAACCTCTGTCATTGAGCTGTCACGAAAAAAACTCACAACTCTTGAGACCTTCAACACATCCAAGAACTCTACACCTCCCCCATTGCGAGAGTCTTCCGAATCGCGAAGTCCATATTCATCTAATCCTCCATTAATGGGTGGTCCTGACGATGCTCCTGACGATGGCAGTGGCTCGCCCCCGACATCTTCGCAATCAACAAGCGAATTCAGTGGTCTGGTGAGCTATTTCAGTTCTCAACACGACGATCTTAACACATAACGAACGAATTTAATCATCAACAACAAAAAGTATTTTCGTGTATTCTTTAAGAATATTTTACACAAGAACAAACACACACACACCTACACTCAATTCAACACCCACGTTTTAATTTAAATTTTAAGTTAATTTATCAAAAAATAAAACAATAAATATTTAATTGCATAAATAACTAAATATATATTCAGGCTTTATGAAAAAAGCGCTTATTGTACATAAATAAATACAAAACAAAATTATTTACAAAAAAAACTATTTGTTGAGAGCTGGAATAGAAAACACTCCTCTAGACCTAGCAATTTTATTATTTTTTTTTTAATCCTTGTTGTGTTTTATCCATAATATTATTATACAAGAATCCTACAAGAAAAAAATGTTCTAGAAGAAATAAAAGAAAGAATAATCACATTTTAGGCATAAATTATTGCAAAATTATCAAAAAAGCAAACAAACAAATTATTCAATGTTTTTAGACTTCAATTTAAAGATAATTATAAAAACAACTAGTAAAAAAAGCTACAATTAATGAAAAAAGGATTCATACTTTTAATTTAATTTATAAGCAAAATTCCTTTTCGTATTCTATTTCCTTAACTATTATTGTTCACTTTGTTTGTATCATGTTTTATACCTTATTTTATATTGTTCCCCTGTTTTTGTCTAGAAGAAGCACCGATTTCGTATGCTTAATACAAAAATAATAATTATAAATTATAGTTAAACCATCAAGAAAATCATAGATAAATTATTTTATAAGGCGCAACTTATTGTACTTCTCTTTAGTTTGTTTTTAAATCTTTGTTGCAAAGAGAAACAAATATAATAAAATTTAATTTGTATTATTTGATGATATTCGTATCGTATAAAACTTACGAGATGCAATAAGAAAACAAAAAATTATTTTAATTATTATGTAAAAGCAAACATTTATAAAAAGAATAAACAAAAAGATTATAAAATAATATACTATATGGAAAAATATATATTGTTTATATATAAATAACTAAAAATAAAAAAAAATGGTTTTATTTATGTTGGGAGTTTTTCTGAGTAAAAAAGGTAAGCTTCAGCTGCTGGGGTTCATGATCACCTGGTATTTTTGGGAAATTTTACAATTTTTCTTCCAAAATTGGTTTAGCTGCCTGGTGTTTTAAGGAAATTTTAAAAAATCCCAAAAAATGCAATTTTAGTATTAACTGGGTTAATATTTTTATTGCAGAATTATCTCCTCTTTATTATCTTTCATTTGACACCTCATTTTTGAAGATCCAGAAAGAATTGCGGAAGTTATGGGCCATTTTGTAATAATTTTCCAAACAACTAATTTGAATGACCAATACACTGCATTTTTGGTCGATTTGGCGTTTCAAAATTTTTAAACCGTTATATTTCAGCTTGTGGTATACCTACGAAAATGTTTTTTATACCAAAATGACCGTTGATTAGCCAAGATTATAATAAGATATAAAATTTGAAAATCCGTTGGAAAATGGAAAAGAAAATGCCCGTTAAGTGAAAAACTTGCTTTTTTACCTTTCCAAGCCTCTAATTCGTTTATTTCGTATAAACACCTGTGCATATTTTATATATATCGTATTCGTGACAAGTTTACCGTTCTATTGACACCTCAACTTTCGGGCTCAGACCAGTATTTTCCGACTTATAGGCGATTTTGTGCAGCTGAAACGTTAATTTTGCCATTTTCCTTACATTTACCTACGAAATTGCACAACACAAAATTTTTTTTTTTTTTTATTAACTGATTTAATATTTTTATTGGAGATTATCTCCTTTTTATTATCTTTCATTTGACACCTCATTTTTGAAGATCCAGAAAGAATTGCCGAAGTTATGGGCCATTTTGTAATAATTTTCCAAACAACTAATTTGAATGACCAATACACTGCATTTTTGGTCGATTTGGCGTTTCAAAATTTTTAAACCGTTATATTTCAGCTTGTGGTATACCTACGAAAATGTTTTTTATACCAAAATGACCGTTGATTAGCCAAGATTATAATAAAATATAAAATTTGAAAATCCGTTGGAAAATGGAAAAGAAAATGCCCGTTAAGTAAAAAACTTGCTTTTTTACCTTTCCAAGCCTCTAATTCGTTTATTTCGTATAAACACCTGTGCATATTTTATATATATCGTATTCGTGACAAGTTTACCGTTCTATTGACACCTCAACTTTCGGGCTCAGAGCAGTATTTTCCAAATAATAGCCGATTTTGTGCAGCTGAAACGTCAATTTTGCAATTTTCCTTACATTTACCTACAAAATTGCACAAAACAAAAAATTCAAATTTTTTTCATTTAACCGTTGTTTTACTATGGGATTATTGTTTCTTAGTCTCTCCATATAGGAAATATGTCAATAAAAGTTTTCTATCTTATCTCGGTTTATAGAAAAAAACCGTTTTCAAAAATCACAGTTTTCTAACATGTAGCGCCGCACAGATTTAATATTTTTCTTAATCCATAACCAAAATATACGTTTCCGAAGGTTCTTTGATGATCTGAATTCGAATCCGACCTCAAAATTATTCTAAAACTTAGGGTTTTCGAGATATTCGTGTCGAAAAGCTCAAAAACATCGCATTTTCCGCCAAAATACCGTTTTATTTTGGGGTTTTCTCATAAAATAACAGGATTCTACCGGTGTTGGGCGATATGGTTCCAAATTGACCAGACAGTCATCGCTATTCATTGATAACCGTTAGCACTGCAACTTTCTCCGTTTAGCGGGAAGTTTGAATTCAAAATTATCCAAACCTTGAAAACATACAAATAAAAAGCCAAACACATTCAAATTATTTTGTATAATTTTTGAAAGATTTTTTATTGACAGAAAGCATAATATAATACAATAAATTTGAGTTCTTTTCACGAATTACTCCCAGAAATAATGGTTTTCGTATAACATATCAGGGGCGCAATAGATCTCCAGGTCGCAGTGCAATACCCCCAATACATAATTCATCACATATCACAGGAATGTTCCAGGAATCATTATTTTCATATTAAGCATTTTAAAGTGAAACTAACGGAATGTCCTCTGCAATTGGAACAATAATTTTCCTCGAAAAGGATAATGGTTGCACAATGCACAGTCTTCTAGATACGAGTAGATCTATCCATGTTTTTAGTGTGCTTTGTCATCATCTGAAAGAGAAGAAATAAAGTTGATTTAAATCTTTAATTTGAGTTAACATAATTTAATTTATTAATCAAAATCAAAATTTTCTATTAAGATACATATGCAGAAGTTCAAAAGGAAACAATTTGCAATGGCAGATGGATAAATGTTTATCTTCTAGCATAATACAATCTTACTTGGGGTTTCTTAATAAACAGAATTGGTTATCATACAATGAGGCTTAATTATGGAATCTGAAGCGGGTCGTATGTAGTAGCGGATTTTATTTTTGCTTCTATAGATTTAGGCTTTGTTTCAAGGAATGTAATTTAGATGTAAATTTCTGCATACTAACTATTGAGATTAAGAGAGTCTTTCTTTGACAAATTCGACATGACGAATGACAGATTTTTGTAAAGAAATAGAAAAAAACAAGATCTGTGTGAGAAATTACAATTCGGCCGAATTTGAACTTTGAGCTCCTGGGTTGTTGGGATCTTGTACAGGTGTAGGTCAGAATTCCGACGCAAAATTTACATAGTTGTTTTCAAGGACTACTGCGATGTTCTTGGCCGGTAAGGATTTCCTTTTAAGTACGAATTTTGGCTGACTAACCCGTTTTTTTAAATTTGGCCACCAAAACTTCAAGAGTGGACTGTAAACTGCCAACATGTCTAACTTGTAATGGGTACTGTTCAATCGTGTAACTTGCCATGTAATGTTGATTTGCCATCAGTAACTGAAAAATAAACAACAGATTTGACAGATGTTACCAAAAACCATTTATTTTAAACATCGGTTGAACGTTCGTCAAGCAATATTGCTCAATCGGATGACCCTTGTAAGGCTCGCTTATGATTAGATTGGTCCCTTCAAATAGCTGTAACTCCGGGCTAGTAAATCTGTGATATCACCTAGTTTGGAATCTACTGTTGTATTTATTTTTGTTGTTGATAACATATACACAGGTACTTGCTTATAATAGCATTACAATTTTACAATATTGTCGTCTTCCTGGCCCACAAACATATTTAAGTTCCTAAGGTAAATTCACAGTTGTTTCACCTATTGTTTTTGTTTGTCATTAAATTGACCCACATTCGAATTCAATTAACATTAGAAAGTTATTTCCGAATAACAAAAATAAGTGAAAGAACAGTTCTTGACCAAAACACAAATGTTTCATTCACACCATACCATACTTTTGAGCAATTTTTAGTTGTTTGTTGATGTACCAGCTAACCCCTATCAACTTAAGCTGTAACAGGTCTTACATATTAAAAAAAATCACAAAACAAAATTCACTAACCGGAACCACCGCCATCTACGTAGACAGAATCAACCTTAAAGAAGTCACAACATTACAATTGAAAAATAAAATTATTAATCATTGAACCATTCAACTGGCTAACGAAGGCTTTAGCCACCGTTATCGGGCCTCAATATAAATGAAAATAAAAAGAAAATATATGATACACCATCAGAGTCACCCATTTGTTCAAGCTGTCCATCGATCATATTCTAGATTCATCAAATATAAACGCGAAGACGACGAAGCGTTTTTTATATGTCCAAGGTACAAGAGCAAGGTTCTTAATTAGATGCACAACTCATCGCACACCCATTTTACTAGAAGTTGGAATTTGAATCTTTTGATGAAGTCGATGAAAAAGAAAAACTGCTCTATAGACAGTGTCAGACGACACGAACGGTTAATAAACATTGTATTGCCAACGAACCACCTTTGGGTTCTACCTGTTGACCCATTTATTCATGGTTCTTAGTTTATTTTTTGTTGTTGTTGCTATTTAAAATCCACTGCATTTCTATTGCACACGAGACAAGTTTAAGAGAGGGGAATTTTGTTTTCCTGTCAGGAAATTATATACAAGCTCGAAAGTAGGTTATTATACTCGTATGCAGATATAGTGGTTGGTGGTGTTTTTTTTAATTATTGGGTAATTATTCTTACATTTGTGATTAGCGAAAGAATTTGATTGAGTTCAGGGTTCCATCGGCTTTCATAATAGAGAATTGTGTTTTTCAATGGTAGACCGGATAACTGATTCGACATTAATTGATAACAAATGTCAAATTATTTAAAAACATAATTTTTGGGGTAGAATTTTTGGTTTAAAAATTCGAATAAACCTATTAAAAATCGATTAAAATTTTCAAGATCAATAGTTGAAAAAAGGGTTGGGTACGATATCCCATTTTTTATAATCCCGTTTTTTAAAATCCCGTTTTTTATAATCCCGCTTTTTTAAAATCCCGCTTTTTATAATCCCGCTTTTTTAAAATCCCGTCTCTTGTAATCGCGTTTTTTTATAATCCCGTTTCTTATTTTAAGAATCTGGAAAATAATCAACATAAAATCAATAAGTTTTAGCTACGTATTCTAAAAAAACGGGATAAGCGGTATAAGACGGGATTTTAAAAAGCGGGATTTTAAAAAGCGGTATTTTCAAAAAACGGTATTATAGAGGACAGTATTTTAAAACTTATTTTGAGGGATTTTTGAAAAACGGGATTATAAAAAGCGGGATTCCGTTACGCTCCCGTTGTCGTTGTTACACACTAGTGACTATGTCAAAAAAATATATATGCTGGATAAGTACATTGGCTCAAAATTTTATTTGAATTAGTACGATGTTAAAGCTGTTTTAGTATGAAACTAAGTTAAAATGACTATTTTGCAAATTTGTATCCAATATAGCGTCATAATTCATCTATCCTCGAATACTTATTTTATTTTTTTAGTATCGTGCTAGTTTTTTGCACGAACTGTCATTGCTTTAGGTGTGTTCAGAGGCAATTTATTAAGAAAATGTTTAAAATCAAGAATGAGTTAGTAAACTACTTTAAAGTTAGCAAATTGTCTCAACATTTTAAACAGCTTTGTATTAAGGTATTAGTATGATACTACTTAACAGTTTGCTAACTTTTATTTAGATTACTAACTCTTCCTTATTTTTAAATATTTTCTAACTAGTATCGTGCTAAGGCTATTTTTTAATAAATTGCTTCTGAACACACCTAAAGTTAATAAAAGCCTTTTTTTAATATTCAGCTTCCTATGAAAATGAAATTATTGCAATGATTTTTCTAAGGTATAACTGTTTTTAGTACAAAATTTCACTTAAAAATACCAGTAACTGTTATGGTTTATATAAAGCCTACAATATTAATCCATTCAAGACAAAGAGGACATTTTTAACAGGCTTATATGGAAGACCTTTTCTAAACTTTCATGCAATCTCCCCATAATGCTAAAAACCACCGTGAGTAGGTGAGTCAATTCAACCACTCCTTGACCCTGATGCTCTTTTTCTTCCAGCTGCATCGAAGAGATCAATAATAATTTTCCAATTTAATTGTAATCAAGAGTTGCTTCCTATTTTATTTCAATATATGACAACTGCCACCACCATTTTCTGCATCCACTCGGAAATCCAGAAACTTAAAAAAAAAAAAACCTTACAACTTACGAGAAAATGTATGTATGAAAACGAGTTTTTTTGGTAGGTCTATCTTTCGGTCTCAAAAGCTTCTTTTGCCAAAGGCAAGACAAGATATTATATCTAGTCTCAATCAAGCCCCAATAACAAACTAGAAGCTATTGTACTATTCATGCCAGTTGTAGTTGTGGATTTTTGATTAAAATTTAAACTTGTAGAATGCAATGGTAAAACAGCTTTGGGCTTATCGCATACGATTGGTATGTGTGCCAGGTTTGGTATCCAAAGTGCCCTGGATAATGTGCAAATATACATATAGGTAATAATTGTTTCGGTGGTTTTTATTGTAAACTTCTTTTGTGCTCAAAATCGAGGGAATTCTTTTGCTCTCAAAAAGAAATGAGAAATTCATAAATCAGGGGTGGCCAATTGTTTGCTTTTGGTTGTATCTAATTCTTGTATAATTTCTGATTAAGTAGTAAATCCACTTATAATCGAAATGAGAAAGTACGAAACTGAGATATTTTAATATAAACAAGATTCCTAGGAAAACTTTCTCACTTTTGATATAGAATTCTGAGGAAACAAAAATGCGTTCGCTAAGAAATATACTAAAAGTTTCGATGATTTAAAATTTGTGTTTTGTAAAATCGGGTTAGTAGAAATTTTGGAAATATCATTACAAATATCAAATATTTTGTAAATGCTTTCAAGATTTTTAAATAAATAGAGAATAAAATAAAATGCATTTTAAAATCTGACTTTCGACCAAGTCCCAACAAAACAAAGAAATTCACTTCTTCTTAGTCTAAATGGTCTTCATATTTTTACCAAAACGGCAATATAATTGTATATTGAATTTAACCGCTTAAAATGTTCCAAATACAAATATGGCTCTTTCTCGTTTATGATTCAAAATTTATCCTCCAAAATTTGGCTTTTTAAAATATCAAAAAAATGTTGTTCGTGAATTTACGAGTAGGTAGCTTTAAATGTTTGCTTTATTTCTGTTAAATAATTTATTTTGTAACTATTAAATTCAAAATTTGGGGTTTCAATAGTGTCAATTCAGAGTTGGTAAAACGAATGATCAAGATGCGATTAATTAACATTTAACTCACCCCATTTATGGGTGAGTTAAAAAATAAATAAATAAATTAGAGACTTACATTTCTCAACTATTTCTGCGTTTTTGGAGAAATGAAGGGGACCTACAGCAGAGACTAGCAGCACTTTTCATGACAAGAAATACTCTTGGAGGATTTGTCAATTCCTCATAAGAGGTAGTTCACCCATGCAGCGGCTAAGATTCGAACCCAAAACCCTCTGAATGAAAGTCAAACGCAATTACAATTATGCCAAGAGGTATCCTGTGTTTACTGCTACTTAACATAAACATAAACTGATGTTTCAGGAGCTCCATTTTAAACCTGAAACCGGGATGATCTCGCACTAAAAATCTGGACCTTAAAAGTATAAGTATACCTATAAAATGTTTACCACCCCTGTCAAAAACAGCTAATCAACTTATTTGGTTACTTTTCAATCTGGCCGATTGTTCATATTCAAAATGCTAAATTAATAGCAAATAAATTAAACAAAAAGTACACAATTCTTTAAGCAAAGAGAAAATATCTTGACTTAAAAATAAACATATTCCATAAGTACAAAATAATAATAGATTTTTTCAAACGGTCAGACATTCAAAGTATAGCATGGTATTTTGACCAAGAATAACTTTTTTTTTAATTTGAAAAAGAAGCGGTATATCTTACCCATATCCAAACTATCAAAACATGAAGTGCTCTTAGAAGACGAAGAAATCATGAGCTAGAGAAAAAAAAAAATAGTAGCAAAATGGTAGAAGAGCTTGTCTTGTTGCAGACTTAAATTTGCCTATAGATCAAGACCAAGACGAAGACCAACGAAAGAGCACACGGCTCAAAAACTTATACAGAAGTGACTAACTACGACACGCGCGCACACTCTGTATAATTGTTTGCCACATATAACGTGCTATTATGGTCGCAAAGTTTGTAACGAACATTGTGTCTAATAGACAAAGCTAAAAATTGGTCAGTGTGCATTAGTCTCTTGGGGTTTTACAGTGAAGCTCAAATTTAGAGTGATGTCTATTAAGCAATAAAAAAAAAAAAAATTACTGTGGCTTCCGGCTGTCAACTTCGGTAATTGAGTTTACCCAAAAAATTGTATATATTGTCTTAAATACAATCCTACTTCCATCTAACCTAGCCTAATCCAGCTTCAAAGGAACTTCCCTTAAACTGATGAACCCCGTGCGAGCTTTAGGTAAATAGGCAAAGATTATATGCATATTGATTCGGAATTTCCAAATAATATGATTTGAGCTAGAAAAATAGCTGAGATAAAAAAGGGACATAAGGGTAATGCGCCTACAGAAAGAATCTCTGTTCTTGACACTATGTCTGATGTTACGAATAGAGGCAAACTGATGTGCATTTCTAGCGGTGGAGAAATCGTATAGAGGTATTCATATATCTATTTCACAGAAGCTCGAGATCCCCGAATATTTCCGTTGTTGCTAATTTAAAGCTCTTTGATGAATTACATCTAAAGCCTAACAAATAAAGTTTTGTATCAAAAAGCCGTGGAATTCGAAAATAAAAGGAACCCGGGCAATCTTGGGTATGTCGAATTTTTTCTCTACGAAGGAATGCATGCGAAACGCCTTATTTAAATAAATAGAAAAATTGAACAGTGCTTCTGAAACAAACAGATGTGCGATTTTTTTCTCTCATCCAAACCTGAAGAAAAGAAAAAACCCACCATTGAACAAAAATACTACCTTTTTCAAGAAATACTTCGAAACAAAAATCGACAAGTGAAATTCACGATGAGGTTTGACACTAACGCTCCATACACAACTTATACACTTCTTACGGTTTTCTCCAATTCCTTTGGTCTCTTGTGGCTTTTTCTGTACCTGTATAATTTCTACCTTATTTTTTTCTGTTTTTGGTTTTTCAACACAGGTAGAAGAAAACTTGTTGTATTACTTTACTTTTTCAGTATCTTATACTTCTTCTTACTCGTGGTAGATATTCAGATAGAATATAACCAAAAGATATACCAACAGCAACACTACATCTATAAACCGCTACAACACAGGCATTATTGTCGTTGAGTTTTGTGTCCGTCCGGCGACGTAGACGACGACGACTATACGAATACGAATACGACAACGACGACGTCTGGTTTGAAAAATATCTTAAGCAAGTTTAGTGAGTGTTTGGTCTTCGAGTGGGAATGGTGTTAAACGTAAATCTATCTGATTTTCTTTTTATTCCAATAGTTCAATAGTTTTCTTTCTAGAGATTTTTTTTTTGTCAAAATAAAAGAAAAAAAAAATCGGTATAACTCACGAAGAAGTGAAAGGATACGAAATTTCTTCTATGAAACAAAAAAAAATTATTCTACCAGTGATGTGAATTAAAAATGAATACAAAAAAATTGAGATAACAAATTATATATAATTCATGAGTTCTAGTTTGCAATTGAATGGATTCGTGTGTGCAACAAAAAGAATTATAAAATAATTAATAAGAAGAAGACGACGATGAGATAAAAAAATTATGGAAAGATTCTTTAAAGTCGCGCTCCCTTAACCACTATTTTTATATCTATCTCTCATATAGATTTTGTGTTTCTTCATGGCTGAAATAACAATCCGTTTTATGAAGAGTTACACCTTCTTTACACATTTACCAATATTCTATTTCTATAAGAAAAAAAATATTTCTCCTTTTCTTCATAGTTTTTGCGGTTTTATACTTCGATTGAAAAAAACACCACACGTTCGTCGATGTTGATGATGAAGAAGTTTTAACCGCAATGTACACGCAATTTATTCACCTGCTATTGATAGGGATGTTAATTTTTTTGTATTCAAAAAAGATGTTCTGTTTTCTTATTTGTATTTCGTTTTATTCAAATACCAAATGTGAGGTGTTTTTTTTTCTCTCTGAAAGAAAACCAACCGATCGAGTTTGTACCTCAACTCTTTCGTTTCGCTTACTCGATGACATGAAAAATGCTCAATAGTAGTTCAATAGCCACATATTCCACATTTTTTTTTCGTCTTCTCAAACATGGATAGCAGGAATGGAATGTTGAATATCCAACTATCTTACTATGTGACTGAAATTTTACCAAAAATGCTCTATCTTAGTCGAAGAAAAAGGTCGAAATGGTCTCGTTGGTTCAAAGAATGATTTAGTTTATGAATAATTCAACACTTGTTATCCCAATTTGAATGATTATTACAAAAAAAACTCTCATAGATTATTAAAAAAAAAAAAACTTGGAAAAAAAGAATCTTGCTTTCTATATGAGAAAAAGTATCTATCTTTTTATACACACGAATTTATTTAAACTTAACCTTATACTTAAATTGCAGTTAAGAAAAAATAAGAATGGCCTTATTGTAAATCTAAAGTGCACCACTATATAAAGTTGCCATAAGTGAAAAAAAAACCAAAACAGTGACTATAGTCGATATAAAGAAAAAGCGGCGCGAACAAAATAAAGGAATACCTCAACGAACGAACTCAAACATAGATTCACAAAAAAGGATACAAAACTTCTTTTTTCAATTTCATTTTGTTTTGTTTGGATTTAAAATACAAAACCAAAAAGGAACAAGAAATACAATTTTAGGATTAAAGGTCCAGAAAGAGGGATTACTATATACTCGTAAAACCATCATTAAAAAAGGTGAGTTCGAAAAATGTACAATTTGTTTGTCTTTGAAGGTAAGTTATTGTGTGGAATTCTATCTTTCTATTTTTGTTTGTTGAAAAAGGTTTTCGGTTGAAATTCAACAATTCAAGGGCGTGGGTGTGGAGATGATTTATCAGAAAAAAAGAAATAAGAAAAATGGAAGTCGATTTGCCTTCTATCCTTCTCTATGTGAATAAGGAGCAACCTGTTTGATTTATGATTTCCATTAGGTTTTCGAACAATTAACACAAACATTATAGGGAACGTCTTTTATTGGCCCAAGCAAGCGCAATGGGTTTGTATTTGAAGTTCATGGCAAACAAAAAATTAGGACTATAAAATAAATACAATGAAATAGTATTGCACAGGCGTCCAAAAGACCGGGTAAGAGAGAGTACTGGCTTTCCTCTGACTCACAACTTTATCAATGCAAATGATAATGTTTTAAACTTCATTTGTTATATTAAGCACCTTAAAGTCTTTAAAAAATTATGTACATATACCTCTGGGTAGACCAATTGACAGTGCAAAACTTGTTTCAATAACAAAAAACACGATCTTATAAGCTAGATGGTAAGCCATCTTGAAGAACGCTTTTTAAACAATAAGTCGAGAATGGCTGATTGGAAACAATACTTGCAAAGAAATTTTAACTAGGAAATTTCTTTATTATCTAAAAGATATTTTATTGTAGCACAATACATCTTCAGATAAAATAATTCCAAAATATAATTCGCGCTTCAGTGAATGCACATCAGTTTATTCTTGGGCCCGAATTCGACCATACTGTAAACCTCAGAGATTGTTTCTTTGTATGCCCTACTCGAATGTGGAATTATATACCCGTCTCAATATTTGCCTCCCATTCAAAACCAATGTTCATCAGTATGAAGTGCATTTCTTATTTTTGATCAAATGAATTTAAGAATGTACGGTAAAACGGTGCTAGAAGAGAAAATTGCCATTGACTATTTTCGATTCCAATCCAATAATACATATTTTTACACAACTCCCACGCTTTACAAGATCGATTGCAAAACACGTAAAAAATCCTATTCGCAAATTCAATAGCACAGCGAAAAATAAGAGTATTCAATGATTGGATAAATTTCAATGAAAATTAAATAAAATATAAAATTTAATTAAAGTTCTACGTGTTCTTTTTACTAATGAAAGTGTGTTTGTACTCACCATTTCCGAAATGAAAAATGTTTGCTTTCCAAAATATAGTACAGGACATGGTCTCCATTTTCAAGTCTGAGATATTCACAAGGAAAAAATCTGAAAAAATGTTTGAAAAAGTTATACCTTATTTAATAAATCGTAGAGTTTAAATAGTTGAACGATTTTCTAACAATATTCCTTATTCAATCGAGTTTTTTTTTAGTATTTAAATTATTCTTTTTTCTAAATATTATCTACATATGTATATGTATCTCTCTAGGCGCAGTGAATTACGATAAGTGTTTTTTTTTATTTCTACAAAATGCAAGCAATAAATGTATAAGAAGAGAAATTTGAACTAGCTTTTTTTTTCTTTTTTTTTTTTGTATCAAGGTTCCAAGAATTTTATTCGTAACGGAAAAGTTAATTAAAGAATGATTTATTTGTAATAATTTTAAAATTTATTTTTTATTAGCACTTTCTATATCAGTCTTTATTTAAATTCATTTTTAATTATTTTATTTGCATTAAAGAGAAATTACGAGGAATAAATTAAGTCTTTGAGTAGATAATTAAATTCTAATTGTGATTCTATTCACTCTCAGTTTATGTTCTTACAGTTATTATAAAATTTGTATCATTGGAATAAAAACAAAGGCGCAACATATTAAGCAGCCTAGTGTTAGTAAAGGTATTATAGTATGACGCTACTTAATAATTTTTCTCAATAATATCGAGTTGAGAACACATGAGGCAGCACTAGGGCATACTATATAGAACCTTCTCAATTTTAGTGCATGCTCAGCTTTTCTTAAAAATACTAAAATATCATCGAGAGAAATTAATATCTATAATACTCAAGAGTTATCAAGAATTTACTCTTTTGTTAGGTTATAATAGGATATACGAGTATATCATGATTACATTTTTTTCCGAAAGTTCGAGACCATTTTGGAGTTTATACTTTGCAATACTTGGGCATTATCTGGATTGTACTTCACTACTTTGTATTCATGCAACGCAAAATTTTACAACTTGAAACACTTTTAAAAGTACAAAACTGAACAAAAACATAAAATAAACCTAGAACTTTGTGAGTTCTGACGTGTTATCCGTTGTTTTTTTGTAAATTTTTATTGCTAAGATATATCCATACAAATAAAGGTTGGGAATTTCCTTGAGTATTCTTTTTTTGTTGCTGAATAAAACAAAAGAAGTATGAGCTCATCCTTTCCGATTGCATCACGGATTTACAAATTCTTTGATCTACCTGTAGAATTCTAATTCCTTTTAATGTATTTTTTTTATCAAGCGTAGATCGTAGAAAAAAAAGAAAAGAATAAATTCAATAAGATTTAAGATACTCGGTAGGTGTACCAAAATTGTATTTTTTTTTTGTTTTATTTTACTTGATGGATTATTATCTGAAATCCTTAGACACATTATAGGTTTGGAATTCACATCGAGGCAATAGGAAACAGGTACTTGTAGAAATTGAAGAATGTGGAAGTTTTAGGGTTTGGTTTTTCGTTATTTTATAAATACTACCTTCCTTTTTATGACTTTCAATTATTTCACATTTATGTAGAAAAATAGAGAAACGATTTTTGTATTCTTTTGTATTCATGATTTCATGTTTTATGAATGAAAGGACTTGCTTTATTCGTAAGAAATATTGACAGAAATTAAAACATCATTATTGGTCCGAATGCCTTGAAAATGTGTGAGTATTGAAAGCATGGACATTAGTTTAAGTTTAACAAAGAAAAACACGTTCTACAATCGGTTTCATTCAATATTTTACTCGTAATATTGGCTGGAGTGTATAGTATAGTATTACATTCCACAAGTTTTCTACTAAGTTCCAAATCAACACTTTAAATTCTAGAAGAGTTGATTCCTATGAAGCAAATTTTATTTTCTGGTTTGTTTGACACAACAAAAAATTGTAACTATTCTAAAGCTAGCTCATAATTGAAAACTAAAATATTTAGTTAAGGGCGGGTTATTGCAATATTTCCATCCAAAGTGATTTTACTGAATTTTGATCTATACTTGAAAAATGTATTTGGTGGTGCAATTGATTGCAATTAAGAGAATGCTTCCATCAGCTTTATTATACAAGATTTAGTCTGTTTTAGCCTTTTTTTTAAGCAGGACACCCCAAATTGTTTAAAAGATCTTAAAGAAAGCTTTATTTATTTCAATATCTTCTTCATAGGAATTCAGGGTAACCTACTTAGAATCTATTACCAAAAATGCACACATACTCGTAGGTGCATACAGAAATATATCGAAAATTTGCAAAATCGGTTCAAAACGCAATGCATACTCAATAGTAGTAATATTCAAAATATTGAAAAAAAAAAAAAAGGAACTCAACCTTAGATAGAGGAAATTGTTGCTGGAAATTCCCAAACTCCATCAAGCTTAGTCAGTCCTCTTTACTCGCAGAGCGACCAACTTAGCTTGAGGAAGGTGTGAGACGTATTGCTTTGTCATTTCACGTAAGGAATTTAAGTACGAAATATTAAAAAAAAATTTTGTTTGAAATAATATGACAAGCTTAATACTTTACATTTAATTCTCTTTGTATTTATTTCAAATTATTTAGGGGTTTTAATATTTCAAGAAGTTAGAAGACCAAAAAATTCATGAGTTTCAACATACAATACTGCACATTTCGAACTTTGCATTACGATTGTCAATTTATCAATAAACGAGTATAAATAACTTCCTGAAAATTTATTGAACAAATGTTAAAAATTAAAATTCATGTGTCAAATGTTATAAGCAAAATTCACACATTTTTTTTAAATCATCAAAACAAAACAAAATCTGTCCTAATTCTTTTTATAGTTGAATGTAAGCCAAGCACTAATACATTTTTTCTCCATTTTTTTAATTATTCATTCATTGTTTTTTTATTCCATGCAATTTCGTGCTTGATTAAGAAAAAACAACATTAATTTGTGTTGAATAACTGCAAAAGGCATAAAATACCAAAATTAACATAGCCAAAGACGGAAAACCCACAAAAAGCTAAAACAAAAAGCCGTCGACCGACCAACCAAACATACTAAAAGCGAGCCTAAATGACGCAACTTAACTTCACAGCAAAATTCAAAACATTTTTTTTTTGAGGATTAGAGAGATGCAAATGCGAATAGATACAGCAAAAAAATGCAACCCACATCCCACGAGCAATCTGCAGCAGGGTTGTTATAATATGTGTGTTGCTTTTGTAAAATTTCACAAAATGTACTGTTTATTAATATTATATTTGAGTAAATTTATAAAAAATATTATAACAATGTCACTTACAAATAATGGTTACTTAAACTGACAATTGTTTTGACAAAGCAAGTTCTGGTTTCTCAAAAAAAAAAATGGAAAATTTTTCTTTTGTCACTTTTAAGAACAACTCTTATAATTTTCAATTTAGTATTTTTTCCAATTTTTTTTGAGACTTATAATAAACAATTTGTAAATATTAAATAATTTTATTGTAACGTTCGTATAACAACTCTGCTTCCCAGGTGGTGCGACTATGGAAATCAACACAAATTGTTAGGGAAACAAATTCCATCTAAGTAACTATGCTGCAATCAATTCCTCTCAGTACCTGTACCTACTATATACATTGGATTATGATTCAAATGCAAAAAACTTACAAATCCAAGTGCCATCAGCGGTAATAAATTAAACCACAATCTGCATTTTTTCAATCTTTTTCTATTTGTGTCTATAGTGTGTTATTTTTTTTTTTAAGTTTTTATTTGTTATCTCACTTCGGATTGGCCTCGCAGCAAGTTGATATTGTTATTACAGCGTTTGGGATCTTCCTCTTTGTTGTATTTGAACTTGATCCATAATTTTATAACAATTTAACGGTTTATTTTTTTTTTTTGTGCAACCATCCAACGGGTGTGCATGTGGTTGGTTTCCTGCTACATAGTGATACTTTGATGTGATTTTTTTTGTTTTTCTTCATCATGGGAGATGATCTGTATTCAAAATTAAAATTTCATAACATTTTATGTTAAATACGAGAAAAAATTGGTTAAATGAATTAACAATGAACCCACTTAATAGTTAAATAGGCCTTTTTATCTCAAATTAGCTGGTATTTTTACATAATTGGTAAAGTGGTATAATAATGTCGTTAAGGCTTTTTTGGTGTTAATATGTAGAACACCAACGATTGTTTGTAAAAGGGATTAATATGTGGGCTGAAATAATGGAATTGCTGAGTATTAATAAGGTCAGGTTCACAAATTTTGTAAGAGATGAAAGAACCATTCACTTGAGTATCGTAATGATATGTAAAATTTACATGAAACGAGATGCTTGACTTGGACTCCGAATATTTTGATATTTTAAGGATATTTATTTATGGGAGATTAACCCCTTCTATCGCTCGAAAAACGTAACACTTTCACTTTCTTCAGTTTTTTACCTTAAACTTTTTAGTTGCTCATAGGAAAAGCATTGGTTTTGTCTCGAAATTTTTCTGATTCGTTCTGATTTGTTTAAAATATGATTCTATACAATTTCACATAGAGTAAAATTCCATTAGGTCTGGGCCATGGGAGTTCAGCCTGAAACAAAAATATGAATTGTGAGACTCAAACAAACAATGCACCCGTTTGTGAAAAAAAAAATCAAAACCCGAAATTCGTTGGCTCCCTTCTTTGTTTCTTAAGACGCTACATCGGCTTTTGGCCATACCGGCTAGAATTTTTTCTAAAAACTTCAATTGGTGTAATTATCAAAATAAATGGTAATTTTATTTTGATATGCATTACTCTGTCAAGCCTTTAAAGTCTCTAATAACTTTTATTTTCTGTGGACCGAACAAAAATTGCGTCTCAATTTACCATCTTCGTATGTATAATGTTAAGGCCAAACGACAGTCACAACAGTATAAATAATGGCTTTATAACATCACATCTCAACTATAACGGTACATTGTCATCCTCTGTTGATTTTTAGGATTTCAGGGAATTCCCGGAACTTGAAATGACGACACAAACCTACACTATTCTACTCGTATAGTACCACAAAATAGAGACTTGATGCGGTGGTGCGACATTAAATTTAAATTTTTTTTTATAATTTAAGTTTCAGTGTGATTTGATTGCGGTGTCCCGCAATGGTGCGTGCCATTTCCATTATCATTATTTTCGGTCTTGCAAAAGAGACAAACAGAAAAAAACACTGTGGGTAGTACTCGTAAGTATAGACGACTTGCGAGACACAACCATTTTTAGCACGCTATATTCGCATCTTTTGAAATATACTTAAAGCATTTCAATGTTTACATAATTTTCAAAGGACTTAAGTTTGCTTTGAAAAAGATTTCAGCTGTCTGAATACAAAGTCTTTTGCAACTTATTTTAATAATGAGGAAAGGTTAACAATTGGTTTAAGTTGAAGAAAGTTATGTCAAGTACGCTTTTTTTGACATTTAATTAATTAAATTTCATAAAAAAAATTCCTGAATTTCATGGACCATTTTCAGAACGAGGCTTAGTTTAGTGTTTTTTTTTCGAATTTTTGAATCATGCATAACAATGCACAATTTAAATATGAGATGCACTACTATTCTACTACTACTACTACCATATACTACTATTACAAGGCTAACATAGGAAATTGCAGAACCAAACCTCATTTTTTTTAAAATGTTTTCGGTATTTTTAAACATACATATCTGGTTTGTCATTATTCATAACTAATAAATTCATAATCTTGTATACCTGCTTATAAATATAAAATATAAATATACTATACGCATGATCACATCCATTATGTTATCCACCAAAAAAAAACCAATCAGTCTAGCGAAGAAAAAAAAAACATCGTTAAACACTTTCCGATTTATTTCAAAAGCATAAAAAACCGATAAAAAAAACAAGTTGGATGCTATTGGTCATACTGGTTTATTAACATATTTTGATGAGATTCCACTTTATTTTGGTCACATTTTACATTTCAGTTTTTTTCTTTTTTTTTTTTACTTTTATTAATCGAGATGAAAAAGAGAGTTAAACAATTTTGGAGGTTTTTATCTCAACTCTTTCATATTTGTATGTAAAACTGATGATTATCGAGGTCAGAGGTTTGGATTTATTTTTTTTATTTTTATGTAAAATTAACTAAGCGGTTGATGATTAATTATTTCAAAATATACAATAGACAAAAATATCCTCATGCCAAATGATATCATTTTATGATTATTTTTTTTTTAAAGAATTGATGATAGTTAATTCATAATCTTGGTTGAGCGTGTCATTAAATTTGTTAGTCAGCCGTGAAGGAAGAATTTATATTTTTTTTTGCAAATACATATGAAGACGTGTTCAGGTATTTTTGTGCAGTTCGTGACAAAGTTATTAGCTTAGAAAATTTGCAATGTTGAGTGTTAACAAGTTTTTAACTATAAATACAAAAATACTCTTCAATTTTTTTTGTTAAAGTTAGGTCGTAAATTTTTTTGTTTCAAATTTGTACAAGCTCCACCCACTTTATAATTAAAAAAAATTAATTGTTACCTACAGATTACGATAGGTACATACAGTTGTATATACATTATTGGCACAACAGCTAGTGGAGAACAGGTTACTCTTAAGCATTTCTGAGTTGAGATGCATTTCATCTTGATAACAATTACTGTTGGATCATTTGTCACTTCCTCCAGAAGAGAAAAAATTAAATGAATATTAGATGAAACTGGATGTATTCGGATTCGAACCCAATATCTCCGGAGTAATTATCGAATCCACCAGGAAAAGTTCAACCCTTTTAAAAAGACAAATATGCAACTCAAGATATGATGGTTTAAATGTCAAAAATGAAAAATGACGTTTGAGAAAAAAATCACTATAAATAAATGTGAAGTTTTCGACCAGCATTTTTAAGCTCGTCAAAGTCCAGGATAATCCCGGCCTAAGAAAGCAAGATATTCGGTGATTCGCTGTATGGCATGTAGCTAGTACATATAACTTTAGCACCGATTAAATGTTAAGCTATAATTTTTACAAATTCAACAATGAAAACGTTTTAAGTTGACGATTGAATTTACTATACATGCTATTCAAAGAAATAGAACAGAAATGTATTTTAATGGACCCACCCTAACATAATTTTTTTTATATAATCGAACAAATACAGTTTAAATATTTTCTAATTGTTTAAAAAAGCTATCCTCTGAGAATTATTTTACATTATTTTTCATAGAAGAATGCAATTTTTAATGACTCAGTGACTGATTTTAATTTTTTTTAGTTGCTGCTTTCTATTTAAATTTCCATTTTTTTAAATTCTAAAAACTTTATAAAGACAACTTTTTAAATTAGGGTTTTCTCAGAAAAAGAAACATCTTGTGGTTTCTGCTTCCTTGAATATATTTCAATTAAAATACCATACCTCTGATATAATTCTTCATTTGAATCATCATCAAGCGAGAGAATATATTGTTAAATTGGCAAAACAAAAAGATATCTAATAAATCATCAAATATTCTTATACCTTTTCATCAAGTGATGAAATCATTATAGCTAGAGTTATGGTCCTTATCTATTTCAGTTGAATTCATCATCTATGCTAATGGGAATAGCTTCGTTAACAGCATTCACAAAATGTCTTATTTACATCTTCTTTCAAGACCGCAAATAGTAGGTTCATATAAACATTTTCTATTTGCTATTGTGGACTTAGAATGTAAAAAAAACTAATAAATACAACAAATTGCTAGAGACCGGTATTTTAAGACCCTCACTCACGTTTTCTCGGAATACAGATTCACCCATAACCAAACTATCATCACCAATAATCGTTTAACCAACCTTCGACATTTAACGACTGAATCATCATCAAACTTCATTGATTGCTTTGCCGCCATGAGATTGTTGCCGGTTGGTGATGGCATTTCGAGAAAAAAAAAATCAAGAAGAAGAAGACAAAAATACAACTTTGCCTTCGCTCGATGGTCGACCTACCTTAAACTTTCACTAGCACAGTCAGAAATATTTGAAGATGTTAACTTAACACGCAATCTGCTGATCATATTCATTCAAGCGTGAAGAAGATGGTACTTGATAATGTCACAATCTCGCCTCACCTGTCTCATCATACAGCTTGTTTACCTAGTTGCGCCGATCGCCGAACGAACACAAATAACGCACAGTTTATATTGCGAATACGAGAAGATTTTGAAATTCCGCTGACAAAATGAAAAATAAAAACAAAAACCTTCCTAGCAAACATTTTGGGCTCAGATTGGTTGGATGATGGCGATGCGATGGGATCGCGAAGCAGCAACATATTTCTCGCCCGAATGGAGAAACTTCGAATATTTGTGTTCCCTCTAGAGATGCACATTGTTTATGTGAGCTTGTTGGTGCCGCGTCGCCCGCAGCCGCCGCCGCCACCTCTTTCCGACAACCAAGCCTATGATATGGCGTGGTACCACTCCTCTGGCTGCCACGATGGCTGCTTTTGGGCCAAGAACTGGAAATCCAAAACCAATCGTTCGTTGGTTGGTTGACTGGTAAATATTCCAAACAGGCATTGCCAGTCTTGGATGTGTGTTATATTGTTGTTACAGTATTTTCTTACGCTCGTTTAGCCATATTTGCTGTAGTAGAAGTCTTGAAAATGCATTTTCAATAGACACGAACTGGTTATATTGGAATTCAGCTGTTTTGCTAACTTTCAACGATGCACTGTTTTTAAACATAACATTTTTATGTGTGTGGTTATTTAGGGACTTTCATATTCATTTGTCCAATGCGTGCTATAACTGTTTGCCGTGCGCTCTTTTGATCCACATCAAGTTTAGACGTTAAGTACGAGTAAATGATATAAATACTGTGCCAGTGAGCTTGTCGTGTACGTTTTTAGCCTTAATAAGTGGTCAAGATAGAAAAATTAAAACCAACATTGGGAGAAGTGGTAATCATATAACAAACCAGCACAACAGAAAGTCTATGGTAAATAGAGAGAGAGAAACTGTTTAATTGCTATTAAAGAAAAAAATTGATCGAATTGATCATAAGTATTTTTCATATGAAATCGATTTGATTTTACATTTTGTTGTGAGCATTTTGTATGTTAAGGAATTTGTCATTCAGTTGGTTTATGGCAAAAAAAAAAGAAAACAAAATTGAAAGTTGCAATCAAAAGCAACTAACTGAGTTGACTATTAAATAGTTGAAAATGTTTATGGAAGAAGAAAGAACTGCCTATTGTTGTTCGATTGACTAAGATTAGTGAAAGAAATATTGGAGAGAATTAATGTTAGCATTTATTCTTATTCAAACTCGTAAATGATTTATTAATAACAACTACAAACTATTAAAAGGGAGTAATCATACCAACATTGATATTTTTATAAAGACTGTTAAGCTGGCTTTAGTTTTTTGGCCTTAATTTTACGTTAATTTTTAAAGTTTACGTTCTTAAAACGAAATTTCTTATATACGATGAAACTATATCTTATACAAAAGGACAAACTTTTGGAGAAAATTATAAGACTGCATACAAATTTCGCTGAAATCTGGACACAAAAAAAAATATATAATTGGTACTGAAATTGTTCTCATTACAATTTTTTCGAAAGGCCAATAGAAGGGGCTAAGTGTGATTTAGGCATTTCTGTAGATGGTTTAGTTCCAGTAAAAGCAAACGAAAATATAGAAGCATAAAAGTAACTCAAAGGTTAGTTGGTTGCGATCTTTAGGAATTTAATATTGTCTGTTTATTGCGAAAAGCAAATGAGTAACATCTTATTTACTTTGAGATATTTGAATTTGATGAATTTAATTTTAATAAAATTATTGTTGATATTTAATAAAGTAAGTGTACTTTTGATACGTTTATTGAGTTACTGGATCCGAAAAAATATGAACCTAACAAATTTGACTGTTTAAGATCTAAAAGTGAAAAGTACCTATGTATTTGCATTTTGAAATACATCGAATGCTCAAGACTCTAAGGAATAAAGACTTACTTAGAAAAATAAATAAACAAACAGTGTGAGTCTAAGGAATTTCCAATCAGTATAAACTGAGGCTATGAGTGCAATAGTGGCGTAACCCACTTTTATCAAAAAATGAGGTTGTCATAAAAATGGATCTCTTAATATATCTAATTTAATACAAAAATAGTTTTATGCAGCTATCTACACTCAAAGCTAGATGGCACTCAAAAAGGTGTTATTGCATTTTATAATTTGAATATAGTTTGAGTGCAATAGTGGCGTAAACTTCTCGTACCTCTAAAGTGAATTTTATGGGTTACGCCACTATTGCACTGACAGCCTCAACTTATCTTAAAACTATGAAGGGATTACTGGTATAACTTAATAAGCCCTAACTTTCTTCTCATACATTTTTCAAATTTGTGTTTAAATAAAAGAAAATAAGAATATACGACGTGGCTTATCATGTAATTTAAAAAATATACAATTCAAAACTTTAAGAATTTAAAAAATAAATTCAATCACTAAGTTCGTGCTTCAACTCTTTCGTTTACAAAGTTCTTTTCTAATTTTTCATTTATTTGCATGAAATTTTTTGTTAAAATAATTTTTATTTGCTTTTTATAAATCTAGTCAGTCCATACTCGTACTTATATTAAACGTTTGAAATTTGCACCTAACACACATCGTGAGTGGTGATACAATTTCCTTATGGCAATGAACTATACCCATAAAGCTATCTAATATCACAACAACTGCACTGCTTACTATTTTTTTCTTAACGCATTCTATGAACAAGTTC
Source organism: Chrysotoxum bicinctum (assembly GCA_911387755.1). Taxonomy (NCBI): domain Eukaryota; kingdom Metazoa; phylum Arthropoda; class Insecta; order Diptera; family Syrphidae; genus Chrysotoxum; species Chrysotoxum bicinctum. Next base: position 2,243,348 of record OU426988.1, on the reverse strand, counting down.
AAAAGTATATATGTACATACGATTTGTATGTTTTCATTTATCTATCTATATAATGTATTCCTACACTGATAACCTTCATTGTAACGGGCTGAAATTACTTTTACTGTGATGATAGAAAGAAAAACTAAAATAAATAAAACAAAAACACTGCAAAAAGATAGGCATACTACTCGTATTTCTTCTATTTAAATGTGTGTTGAATGAGACACACAAGATAGAAAATAAAATGTGTGATCATAAGATGTCATTTGTCAGTTGGTGAGTGTATTATACATAAATACATTCACATGAAATGCTTTTTGAAATTTCAATGTTAATTTAAATAATTTTATCAAACAAAATATGTATGCATATGTGATTCATGTGTGTGTGGATGTTGTGAGATAATATCTTCGAAATATTTACTAGCCATTAAGGGCTTTGAATTTGATATGACAATTTTGCAATACTAATACTAGTTTTGCGTTAAGGCAACCAAAAATTTAATGTTGTATAATTCAATTAATTATCATTTACAAAGCAAACATAAACAAAAGACCTATGAACGGAATTTGGAAACCAATTATTTCAAACAAATATCTTGAATATTCAATAGAGATGCAATGACGTAAAGCTTGTTTTTTTTTTAACTGTCATTTTGGTGATCTACTTTCATTGATCATAATGTTTACCAAGATCCGTGACTAAGTTACATGAGTATGAATTTATTGTTAGCGAAGAAACTATCAAAAATTAAATATTTAAATCTAAAGTTAATATTTAATCTCTTTATTTCTAAAACAAGTTTTAAAACTTGTTTTCAGTTTAAAATTTCTTGCGATGTTTGCTCTTGATTAAGTTTTTAAACGTTTCTTCATCAGTTCCATCACGTTCGTTCAATTCACATTAAGCTCATGCCACTAAATAATAGGGAACACAATGCCTTACTTCTTACTTTTACACCAAATTCTTACACTTCAACCTACTGGTGATAATTTTAAAATAGAAATTTCATTTACATCGAAAGGCAATTAAACAACTTCTTGTGCGTTAATACGAGCTAAACTCATGAAAATCGGGCTTCCTAATTGAGATTTGAAGTGCGAGAACGATGATGCGGGCTTTGGTGTCCATTGCTATGCTGTATGTGTCCAAATTGGTCTTCATACTCTTACAAAAATAAAAGCAGAGTGCTGATAAACTAACGCTGTTTCGAAATCGGAAAGTTGAAGTCTAAGGCCATTGTGAAATAGTTAACCGAAGTACTAATTCTAGATCAATTTGCAGTGCATGTGCGCAATCTTTTTTGTCGGTTTGCCACTGTTTGGCCTTATTCCAAAAGTGACGTGGACGATTTGTCGCCAATATTCTTTCAGTGAATTGCACTTTATGACGCAAAAAATGTTGAGCGGCATGTCGACGATGTTCCACTGCCTGTGCTTTATACAATCCAAAAAATAGTGTTGTTAGACGGTTTTTGTTGGGTTATGCACGTTAAGTTAACAAATCAGAAGGATTATTTTCAATGTACATCGTCACTACTTCAGCGTTTTGAAGTGAAGCGTTTCATGGTTAAAATTGAACTGAAGTGATGTTTTAAAAACAAATCTACTCAAGCCAATCGGTTGATAAATGTCAAACTTTTTCAATATCGACAAAAGGAAATATGGCGCCCTTTAAGAATAAATAGGCCACCCAATGCGGAACTATACAATTATCTTATTTAATTTTATAATAATCTGACCATATTAAATGGTTTTGAGAAACAGTGCAATGCGAGCTGATCTTTCACTCTTCTGCGTGTAATGCATATTGTTGAAATTTTTAAATATTTTTAATTAATGATAATTCATCGAAATAATAATCTTTCATTTTCTTTTCAGAAAATTTGACCGAAACACAGTCATAGTGATTCGAAAAACACAACCGAAATGGGGAGGTTAACGGCGGCCAGTATAATTTGGCTGTCCGCTTGTATTACATTAGTTATATCAGAGGTAAGTTATAAACCAACAAACGCCCACAAAATTTAATATCCTCATTTTAAATTTCATCAAACAAGAAGTTATTTAACATTTTTTTTTTCTTTCAAACTTTTTTTCAGGATTTATTTTCATGCCCAAATGGTAAGTGTTAAAAATTAAAATTTAACGTCACATTTATGACGCTAAAATGTTATAAACTTCCGGGGGATTTCCTAGCCTTGCCATAAGTTTAACTTTAAAGAGTTCCGTCAGGAGAAAAAACTAACAAATAATTAACCAATTTTCATTTAATGCCCAACTTAGCGAATCTAATAGCCCCACATACTCGTACACGTAACACCCATAAGTTACCTTATGCCAGCATGTTGCTCTTCAAAGAAGAACATCTTGGTTATGGTTGTTTTTATTTTTTTTAACAATTAACTAACCGCATATTTTATAAGTTCAGTAACCTGGAAGCTCATTGAAGCGAAGAAGGAATGGTTCAAATTTTGTATCATGATTTAACGCCTTGTGCTGAGGAATTAAGTCCAACCGTTTTTCTATGATAGCTATGTGTGTCCATTTCAATATGAAGAATGTTCTTCTAACGGTTTCAGCCTTCTTGTGGCCTATTTTTTCTTTACCTACTTAGCCATTGATCATAATGTAAGGCCTATAATAATTTAGGGTGCGTATTTGTATCTCTATTATTGATTTCTCAAAAGTATGTATATACTCGTACATATTCTATGTGGCATGAATGTTAATGACAATTTTGTTGCAAATAAGAAAATACGAACAGTTCTGTCATTCTTGAGAATAAAGTTGTCGATTCATCCAATTAGAGAAAAGATAATTGAAATTCCTGTTCGGTGATTGTGGTGTGTATGCCATCCAGCCATTAGCACATTCCATACGGTACCTATTTTCTACCTGTGTTTATCTAAGTATTAACAATTTATCACGATGACCAAGAAACTGGTATGAACTTGGTTTTTTTTTTCAATCCGTGTCTCAAGTAGTAATTACAAATAATATTTTATTATTTTTTGTTCATTAAGTTTATGTTAATTTTAAAATTATTTATGGAATGACTGTTAAGTGATCATCGAGTGAACCACAACCACTATCTCCTCAGAGAGTATCCGTCATTGATTTCGAATCTTTTGTGTTGATTCAAGGACGACAGGTTCTGTCTTATGTGAGTTTGAACATACGAATAGTTGCAGATCAACTTTAATACATATATTCGAGTTCATAATGAATCGAAGAAATAAATAATAAAACAAATCAAGACCTTTGATTTGTATGTTTGGTCTTATGACACACAGACACAAAGGTAGAAAAAGCTACAAAGAGTGTATCTACTCGGATACAAGTTTACAAATCGTAGCAGGAAAGTAATATTTGTATGGATTATAATTAAAAGATACATATAAAAAATGTACATATCTACAGATTTTGATTTATTTTTTTCTTTTGATTCATAATGGATATCGCTAATGGTCACTCAAGCAGAGGGAAGTTAACAGTGTTAGACATAAAGCAGTTACATAACATATCGTGTAGATTAGGATAGGGTTTTTTTTATGAAATAACCAATATCGAAGGTAAGCTAAACGAAAGTAATTGAGCAATCATAGATTTCCTATTTGAGATAAACAATTAAATTTATTTCTTAAATTGAGATAATTTGTACCGGTCTGTGTTGCAACAAATTATGAAAAAAGGAGTCAATATCTATTTCGTTAATTTGTTTGATCCAAGGAAGCAACAAACTTTAGTGTTTGCGGTTCAGTATTAGTCTGAGTTAACAGACGAAAAACTCAGTCTGAGATAGCAGACGTCACTAACTAACTACTTTAACCTGGCTTCCACTGTCACTTCTAAATAATAAGGCTTTAAAAAATCGATGTTGCACCATATTATTTTGCTTGGTACTTTTCTACTATAAGAGAGCTCGATTCCCTTGTGTTCGTGTTTTAAAAGTGATGGCTAAAGGGTGTTACCAAACCATGGGCTCTATTGTAGATAGAGTGAAATTTAATGAACGCTAGAAGTAGGGAAGAGGTGTAACCCTTAGGAGATCAATATATTTAAGTATTACTTGAAATAGTAAATTATTTTTCATATATGCAAATATGGGGCAAATTAAACAATAAGAGTCGGTCAGCTAGTTACGTGCGAGTCTTCGAAACGAAAATGCGAGATAGATTCAGTAGTTGTTAGTTCTTGATTCTCTGTAATCACATTTCACGACAACAATTCCCCTTAAAACTTTTTCTTCGAAAGCGACTTAGCAGTCAGAATGCCTTTGACTAAAGATCCAAACATTAGTTCCACAAAATTTCGTCATACTGTCCATTGATCTGAGCGCCCATTGTAAATCGAGTTACACACTAAATGCAAATGGGTTTACTAACTTGCTTAAAATTTAGAAAAGAGTATTTAAATCTGATTCCCAAAAAGGTAAATTCTAATTTTTCTTTTTCTCACCGATAACGACTAGCTCTCACGCACTTTATAAATTTTCAAAAAAAATATTCCCAAAACGGCCATGACGATTTGGATGACACTTTGTACTTTTCATGTTTAATGTGATTTGAATTAACTGCAAACTGAAGGAGAGTTTTGACGTTTTTTGAGAAGATTAAATAATTTTTGGGTTATTCTCGTATATCTCGTTTCGTTGCACTACCAATTTTCTTCAAACTTTGAATACTACAAAATAAAGTGGTTTACCAACCAGCCAACATAGCGAAATGCGGATTACACAATTTTGATTAAAGTGGAACTCGGAACTTAAAACCCGGATTTACTGAAATTATTTATTTTTGGTTTTAAGGTTTCTGTAATCATGACCCCAAAAGCTAAGATACGGAGAAAGTAAACATCAAACAAACCATAAGCGACAACTCTCATCATCTCTACAAAAACTCAAAGCTATCAAAATCAATAAAATACATTCATTTACTCTAAAATGAGGGATTACTTTGTTTAAAAACCTAGAGAAATTAGAGTGTTTTCGTCTGTTTCAACTTTTTAAAAAGAAATGTTTGATATTTTTCATAATGTTTTCAAACTGAAATTTAACTAATTCTACCAATCAACCTTATCAAATCTAATATTTAAAGTCGACCTTTGAAACTTTGTTCGTTTCACTTACATGAAAATCAAACCTCACATTCCGAAAGTAACGACCAGCTGTCGCAATTCATCACCAATTACCTTCCAATTTCCAAAAGCACCGCAGTCATTCAATAAATTTACTTCAAAACATTTTTGTTTTTAATTACAAAAGATTAAAATGCCGTCACATCCGGCGGACCGGTGCGCGATTATTACATGAATAACTTCTTTTGAATCAGCCGCAGGTCAAAATTCATTAGGCTCAAAATACCTTCATAGCAAAACTGGTACATTATGTGCCTTTTGATTCGACACACTTAAATCGAACACACCTGTGGTTTCTCGCAGAATAAAAGGAACATTTAGAGCGAATTGTTTTGATTTTTTTTTGTATAAATAGGCACTGTACCTACTGCCCAAGTGTCCACTCGAAACAAATTCCAGTTTATTTAATTCCACCTATTTTTTCTTTGCTATCTGAGCTGATGGTCAGTTGTTTTATATGGTGCTCACGAGAAATTCGACTCCGAACAAATGTTAGTCATCGTTCAAAGTAAAATGGCTTTTCAAATGGAACCTAATGTGCCACTCCCTGATCGGTTCCGAAGAATCCAACGCGACCACAACGGATGCACATGACCTTAAGTGAACAATAGGGAAGTGGCGAAATTCATAGAAAGACACTTCCAACTGATGACCATATAATTAACAAAATGGTCTTCTTGCACAGCCAATTTTAGAAGCTATTTCTTCTAGAGAAGCTATCGTTAATGGAATCGAGGAAGAAAAGAAATTAAAATTCTAACCACAATATTTTCAATTCTTCTAGTTCAATTGGTTTCATTATATCCCAATCAGCTAAGCGACTTTGATTGGCTTTCTCATATAATTGCCCGAAATGAGTTTATTCTTTGGAGGTGGTGGCCTTAATTTTTAAGAAAACAAAAAAAAATATCTTCTACTAGGTTTGTCCACAAAGATTATGACCGGATGTTAATTAGCTTTTTAAAATACTCTATGGCTTAGTTTTTTGGAACCAGAAATTAATTTGAGATTTTTTATTAAATTTCCATTCAAAATCGGTATTTTGAAATTTTTTTAAATTTTGTAAAGAATTTTTGAGCAAAAAATTCAAAATAAGGAACTATGGTACAAAATTGTCATACAGAGTTTAAATTTCAAGTATATTGACTTTTTGGCACAAACAAAATTTTATTTCATCTAATATAAACGGGCTATTCACTTTCGATCACAAATTTTTGCTTAACTAAACCAAAATATAAATGAAAGTTGATTCAACACAAATTTTACGATGATCCAAATTTAGAGTTTTTGGCCATTTTTCAAAATTCCAAAAGTTTATTCGTAAATTACAAAAAAAAAACAACAATCTGATGTATTCCAAAGTTCGGAATATCAGAATTGTTCAGAATTTTGGAAAATATATAGGCCTACAATATTTTGAAATGAAACTCCTGTATGGAGAATACTCAATACTCAAATATTTCGGATTGTGATCTATCGTTCAAAATGCAAAGATTCTGAAAAAAATAGTAGAAGTTCAACCGGAAAATGGATTTTTCAAAAATTAAGAATTCAAAATTATGAATTTGTAGAATTTCGTACAGTTCTTGTTTTGGTACATACAGATATATAATTTTGAAATAACACATATGTTATGTTTATATTGTACGTTTTAAAACCAATGCATAACTTTTTGAATGTTCTGAACAACTAAATTTTGTACATTAATCTTTGTACATAATTCTGCATTTTGAGGGAATTTAAAAGTAAATACATTTTACGAAGATCAAAATTCCACAGTTATTGTCAAAATTTGGAAAAGAAAAAATTTGGTTTAGATACAAAATTGTGAAGCCTAAATTTTTACATAATTTAAATTAGAAAAAATATTTTTTTTAAATGTCATAAAAATTCTTTATGAACACAATATTTGAATTCTAAATTTTGTTTGTCAAGTGTTTTTAAATTAAATTAAAAATTTTGAAAATATCATGCGAACTGATTGCGTTTGTCAAAAACTTGTCTGTTTTCAGTTTTTGTTTTTTTTTTTAATTTTATATTCTAAAATAATATTTTGCGAATATTTCGTTTTCTAAATTTTGTACAAAATATTGTAAAGAATTTTGGGAAAATGCAAAATAATTGAAAAATGAAAATAATTGATATACAGAATTTTGGATCAACGGCAAACTTGAAACTAACAATCGTTGAAACAACAAAATTTGGAACATACATTTTAGATCAATTATTTTTGCCAAACCAAAAAATTCAAAATATGTAATGGTTTATTAACGGCCTGTGCCTAATCTATTCCGACTCTGAATCGAAAGGAATAAAAATACCATTTGAATGTGAAGAAAAATAATGAAAAGAATCCGAGGTGAAATAAGAATCTGATGTAAAAGAAGAACAAATAGACTTTGCTGAAAATCAAGTAAGGTGGCTCTTATAGTTGACGTACCGTTACGGTTAAGCTGGTGATGGCACACAGCATTGCGCACATTTAAACAGACAGTTTCCAACGGTTTTTTGCTGTTGTTGTTATTGTTATTGCTTTCGTTCTTTTTGTCTTCCCCATATTTTCGGACCTATTATAGCACAATGCTGACGAGGTTTGGTTCGTCTAGATACTTTTTATGATTTCTTTTCAATTCGGCGAAGACGGACGACGGCAGTAGTGCTGCCTATATTAGATAGAATTCATTCCTCTAGATACCTTGGTTTATTTCTTTGCCACCACGCATGGCTAGAATTCGAAATTAGCTCCCTGGTGCACTTGCGCGCCTTCGTTTATGTAGCATGATAGGAGGAAGTAGCTATTGCTATTTTTCGCCAATTTTAGTCTTTATATAAAAAAATAGGAAAAAATACCACAGTTCTGCACTGCTGCAATCATCATGCAGCACTGCTGCCTACTCTGCCGCTACTGCCCACGGGTTGGCGTAATTGTGCTAATTTCAATATCGACCAAATCTTGTTGTGGTTTTTGTGCCTGCTTTTTTTTTTTTTTACGGACTGAATTCCCGAGCAAAAATAATTGCGGGAATGTGGTGCATATAATACAATCGCAGCACAGGAATCCCTAGTTTTATGTCAGGAAAAAGATTATTACTTAACATCGATCGTTCGATCGTCGTCGTCGACGTTGGCAGCCATATCTGGGTCAGAGATGTCATCAGGAATTAATTGAGGTGTGTTTCTTGTACGACTTTGGTCTTAATTATTAGGTTGTGACACACTGACTGAGCAATCTTAGTCTTCTGAACATTAGTTAATACCCATGCAAGGTGATCTTTAATACAAAAACAAAAATGTAAATATGCAGGGTCTTATGCAGCTACAGACAGGCATAAGCCCTACTAGTATTATGTATGAAGGTAAGCCTACTGTACGTATTGACAAGATATGAGATGAAAACCAAGCTTGGGAAAAATTGCTTAAGATTCCCACACTTAAATGCTATTTTATCAACTTTATCTACGGTGGTGGATGTGCTCAATGGGAATGGTGTGGTGTGAAAGGTTTTACATAGACGTAATCTTTCTAACAATCTGTTAAGGAAATAGTCTGCTAGAAGACCTTTGGCTTTTCCTAACACGATTTCATCAATTTAGTTTTTTTTTTTGGCTTTGAAAAGAAAATCATCATGCTCAAATGATTAGAATGGGTTTTTGTTTTTAATGTGGGAAAACTATTGTTTTAAGAATCTTTTTTTTTTTTTTTGGTAAATTAAAGCAGGCAGGCTTCCGCCACAAGTTTCATTGTGGGAGTGATGATGTTTCAAGAGTGACAACTAATTCTCACTTTTAACTTTGAAATTCTATCAAGAAAATTGAAAGTTGTATCGGATTGTTAAAAGTGTTCTTAATTTGATAAATTCAACCAAGATTTCCGGGTTTTATTTTTCAATGTAATTGCCTTCAAAAACAATTTGTCTAATTTGAGAAATCTGAACGGGATTCTATAGAAAAATGCCTTTCAAATTGAGCATTAAAAACTGAATTCGTATGCTCACTTTTTAGTGAATTGAAATTTGTGAGATCTGAGAAACGTAAAGTGGTGGATTTGGTCTAACTATGTTTAGACATTTGAATACGTTCATAAGAATCGGATACGCCCAAGTGTGAATTTCAATGTTGGTCCCACCTTTCACTTATTTTTCTGATGTGATTTCTTTCAATTTAGTAAAAAAAAAAATATCTGGAAGCAACATTTGACGATTGAAGGATATGAAGCAGTTGTCGAAGTCGAAGTTGTTCGCATTTTGTTCCAACATCCAGAGATGTATTTGTGATCGGCTCTTGACAGACGGGTCTTCGGTTTTGAGCAATCAGCTTCCGCTCATCAAAGTAATTTTTAAAAATTATTTGTGCCCTTGGTTAGAGGCAATATACGCAATGAGACTTAGACTTGCTAAAAGTTTCCAATCCTGAATAGGTTATAAACTTGAAAAGGCCTGTTTTTATCAACAATTTCTAAATAATGGCTAGGGATAGACGGGTCGAAATCCAGGCAAGCAAATCTATTTAAACACATATTTTCCCAAGAAATCTGCGCAGATATTTTTGGTATCTTAGTTTGAAGAAATAAAGACAACGCTTCATTGTGATTTATACCTAGATAGATTTCTTAGGCAAATCGGTATATGCTCAGCAATTCTAATAATGATATGGGTGATAGAACTGAAAACCAATGGCAACCTTTATTACACGCCTACGACAACTAGTCTGACGATGGGTGCCGGAAGCATATATAGGTTAACAAAGCGGCACTGCATAGAATCAGATATACATATATTCTATCAGTAGAAGGAGGGGAAATCTCTCAGAACGGAAAAGAAGGACGCGATAGAGAAAATAGAGGGCTATCATAGCAGCAATGTGATTCGGAAGTTTCAACAAAATTTATCAACAATACCCTACCACTCGACCTGGGCGCAGTGAAGATAGGCATACTAAGAAAGCTGCAGAACAGTTCAAAGCGGCAGGCGATGCATTAAATTCTCGCTCAACTGAACTATGGGTGGAAGAGACTATGTCCCATAAATGGAATCTTAGAATTGTTTGCTTGATCCTCATGAAGGAAGAATCTCTAAACTCCGTCAACTATAAAGACATTACTATCTTAAAACCACCTACAAGAGTTTTTTTGCCGGTGCTTATGTAAACACCTGATAGCTCTTCGACAACCAGACCCACATCAGTGTGGTACTAGGCCACGAAAGTCAATCACTACAAAACTCGTCCGTTTGAACAGGATGATGATGATGACCGTTTGCCGTTATGTCAAGGCCTGCAAAGACCTCAACGATACCTTTGACGAAAAAGGCTTGAGAGAAAGCGATCCGTTGACATGGGACTTTTTTTTAGATCGTTCATCAAAGAATGATACAAAACTGTTTTGCCCACACAAGGAGCAGAACTTTCATAAGGGTCCACCGTTTTACTCACTTACGCTGAAATTGACATAATCGAAAGAACACAGTGTTGTGTCAGTAGCGTATTGAGATGAATGTGACTAAGATGAGTTGAACGGTCAATGAGACCAACCCCAAGTAAATGTTGTAATTAAAAAAAGCTCACCCAGCGCCGACATATTGGATAATGTGAATTGTAGTATTTCATTTAAAATATTTTGTATAATTAATTGATTGAATTATAGAGCAAAGGAACACCCTGAAACGCAACGCATTCGCATTTACACTAGAATACATCAACCTCCAACAAATTTGGCGTACAAATCTCAATTAAAATAATTGATATCATGGAAACTCAATTGAACCACAAATTGGTTTGCTTCTGTTTATTGTGTTTTTTTGAACACAGCCATAACCCAAAAACAGTAGTTTCCTTAACCATTTATTTTTAATTTAAAATCTGCTCTTCTGTCTAATTCACGACTATGACTTTCATTTTTAAACGAACGAAAATATAAAAAAAAAACTACAAACGACTCCGGATATTTAAACTTACACTTTTAACGACTTAATCATCTTTAAATTAAGATATTTGAGGCAATCTCTTAAAAGCCACTAATTTCCACGGAAAAGAAAACAAATCCCCATTCATCATCTTAAAAAAAATCTTCAGAAAAAATAAAGACCTAAAGACGGGGAAATACTTAGATACGCATAAATATTGTTTTTGTTTTCCCTCAACAACAGATATATGTATCTTGGATTTTTCTTGTTGTTTTAGTTCCAGCTTTGATGCTCAGCCATTATGGGTTTGATAAAGACTCAATGATAATGGTTTTATCGTTTTCTTCTTCAAACTGTTCAAGGAAAGTTGTGTCAATTTTTCGATCTCGCTACACTATACCTATACGCACAAATCATCATCATCGTTTAAATGATGGTCCAAGTCTTGACTGACAGCTTTCCATTAATTCCTCATCATCGTCATGAGATGTTCATCAAGAAATAGTTTTTCGAGAGGCGTACTTACAATTTCATCGTATTACTCGCATATCGATGAGTTGGGTAAGAAAAATAAAGAAAGCAAAATGAAGTATATCACAAAAATGAAGTTCGTTTTGAGTAAAACAAAAAAAAAAGACGAAAAATAAAAAGATACAGATACTCGTACTTTGATCGATGACGAACAACTAAAACATAGTTTTTTTTTGTGACCATTATGGGAATAAAAGATGAGGAACAGCTTTTTAATCGTTCGCCGAAGACAACGATGGCGATTGTCCAATGGACAACCTGAAGTACTTTCTCAGCTTCCCAGAAGAAGAAAAAAAAAAAACCAACACAACACATTGTCTGAATCGATTTTGTTTTTAACTTTTAACTTATTTTTTTCCTTCTCTTCTCTCGTTGTTGACCTTTTATGGAATTTAACATTTTTATCGTTAGGTGGAAAGATACAATAATTTCAAAGCAAAAAAAAAATCAAACCAGAGAGAGTGGATTCAGTTTACGGATTGGATTGGATTTTCCGGTTCTCTATCCAAATCATATTTTTCTGGAAAGTTAATCGAGCTACCAATAACGACCATCATCACCGTCACACAACTGCCTGCACTACCACCTGACTGAGGTCTTCGACCAAAAGTGTTATGGAGAAATTTTTTCGCGACATTTTTTTTCCTTAATTCGGATTTGGTTCTTGATTTTGTCTGCTTAAAATAAGAATTGAACAATTTTTCGGAGTAAGATTATGGTTTAGAAATTAGATAATTTTGATTTTAACCAGACTTTGTGTTAACTATACTCAGATGAGAAACCATCCACCTGTTCTTTTTTGTGTTCTTAGTGAATATTATTTTAAGAAAGTACCTCACAAAAATGAAAATATATAAAACTGCCCAATTTGCGGATAACAAAGGATTTTTAAATTGGCGCCTTCGCAGACTTCACTTTATCGAATTTTGTGTCGAATTTTATTACCATATATGATTCCGCCGTTTGTTCGCTGACGTTTGGAAGAGGTCGAAAAATAATCTTTAGCGACGAGGCGCATTTTTGGATGAAAGGCTGTATTTATAAGTCAAAATGGGTCGACACCAACCCAAACGACATTTATCAGGTTACTGTTTCATGTATATTTTGGACCGAGGTGTCATTGAAAATTGGACCACTCGGATCCCTGCAAACGTAAGAAGCCAAGGCGGACATTTGAAGGCCTTTTAAGTAAAAAAAAAAAAAAGAATTTTGTTATTACCCACACTCTGCCGCTCAATTAAGAAATACGAGATCTCAGCAGTCTCAGAGATATGAAATTATACTATATGAAAAATACTGCCAAAAACTGAGGGAACAATTTTAGATTCACTTGCTCAAAGGTGCAATATTTAAGAAATCTTATTTTCTGCCCTACAAAATATGTTTAAATTTTTCGAAATGTTTTTTAAGTATTTACAAAAAAATATGCTTAGGGCCAATTTTTCCGAGATTTTGTTATCAAAATTTATATACCACAATGAACAAAATCAATACGTTATAACAAGGAAGACTTTCGTTAAGCTAATTTATTTTTTAATTAAAATTCAGCAGACATTTTTTTTATAATTTTGCGCCCACTGAAGGGATTATGACCACCCTTAAAATGATTTAGCACAGTGCGGCGTTTAGGAACATTGAATGGGATTCAAAAGGAGATACCGATGCACATTGGTTTTGAATGCCGTAATGGCACGAAAATATTGAACCAATAAAACGTTCATCAAGCAATATATATTTTTAATGACATTTTTCAACGTGCAAACGAATTTTTCGTTGAATCAATGAAAACCTAGTCTTCGTAATGCTTTCTGAAGAAATCGCAGGTCGGATGAATTCTCACAAATCTGTTAAGGCTGATTTAAAAATAGTCGGAAACTCGTTTCAAAATGTTTAAAATATTTTGAAATTTATGTCAAGTGATTCGAAATTCTTGAATTTGTCAAAAGCTCTCCAGAAAAACATTTGCATTTGAAGTTTTGGGTACTCAATAAACCAGTCTATCTGATTATATTTTTTTTAAACTTGGATCGTTTAACTTGAACTTGAATTGGAACTTGAATAAAACTTTATTTTAATTTGTGCATATTTTTTTTATTTACAGGTTGGGAACTGAGAGGACTGAATTGTTATAAGTATTTCAACATCAAGCATTCATGGGAAAAGAGTGCAGAACTCTGCAGAAGGTGAGTCATTCAGAAATTAAAATAAACTACTTGATTTATATTTCTGCATATTTAAAAACAACTCTTTAAAAAAATAAACCAGTATGCACGTGTGTGTTCTTCTGGATATGGCTACATCTCATTTTGTTTGTATAAACTGCATTCCAAGTTGAAAACTTGATATCCTTGGATTGAAATTCTTTTACAGTTTATACAACAAAAAAATCAAGAACTTCTTGCCTCATTACCGCGACACTTGTTAACATTATGAAGAGCTAGTGTATAGAAGATTCGTTTATACGATTATATAGATTCTTTTATTTGACCCAATTTTATGCAAAATAAAACTTACATTGATGTTATAATCTTGAACATAATATAATATATCGAGTTGAGATGGGATTAAAATGGAAGAGAGATACACTAAAACAAAACAAAAAAAAAACCAACTAGAACAACATGCAATGTAGAATTTGCTATTATTATTATTATTTTGTGTTTCAAAGAGATTAAGGCCAAATGAAGTGATAGAATAGAAGAACAATTAACACCGCACATTATCTAGATTGCGTTTAAAATAAAATAGACCATTTGAAAGTTGGGATAATTTAGACTCTTAGAAAGTAGGAAGTTATTATTCTTAACAAGATCATTAAAATTTTGCTATGAGAACTTGCAGATTAGAATTTAGGATTTTAGATAAAAAACAGACGTTCAAAAAAAAAAAAAAACACTCAACAGTTTATATCATTTTCAATGAAATAAAATTCTAAGTGATTTGAGTGAACTATTCATGCATCAATATAATTATCTATTGCATGTGCCCCACCTTTTTATTAGATTTAAGTAAAATTTAAAGAATTTAATAGAAAATGAATGATTTCAAACAATAAAGAGTGTTCTTAAAATGAAAAAGTTAAACTTTTTGTAGTTAACCTTTTTTTAAGAGACAGAGGAAAAGTTTATGAAAACCTTGACACAAGACACATTGGCCCATTTTATGTTCATTTCGTTTAAAAAAAAAACCTGGATTGTGTCGTTTTAAGTAAAATCAAGCAACAATTCATAAAAACTAGCCTACGGCTATATTGTTAATTTTGCTGTTTATTTCCTCCCTATAAGTTAAAATGGTTTACATTTAATGACAATTTTAAATTTAATTATAGTGATTAGAACCAAAAATTCATCTAAAAAAAAATTTTATTTTTATATTTAAGCTTAAATCACTTTAAACTAAACGGACAAAATTAGTTAATACAGGCAGCCTCCATTAAAAACGCAAATGGCGACAGAATATACCTATTATTTATTCATCTTTTAATTGCGCTTTTAAATTTAGAGAGTGACAAAGGCGCATTGGATTAAATGCTGCAACAGAATCAGAAATTACTTTGACTCACAAATTTATAAAAAAATGTTGATTCAAACTCACAATTAGGGTATTTTGAAAATAACTTAATTTTAAACAAATTGAAAGAAAAATCTAACCAAGCTGGGACATTTAGTTTAAAATTAGGTAAATTCCCTGCAGTTTGGAAGAAAACATTTTTAACGCCAGTATTTAAAAAGGGAGATAAAGCCAATATTACCAACTATAGACCAATTTCCAAACTTTCTTGCATTCCGAAGTTGTTCGAACAAGTTGTATGTGACAGTTTGACATTTATATGTAAAACTATTATCTGCAACCAAAAACATGGTTTTATGCAAAAACGTTCTACGGTTACTAATCTTGTTGTCTTTTTGAATAAATGTTTAAACTCTCTAGAAAGTTGTCAAGAAGTTGATTGTGTATACACTGACTTCTCGAAAGCTTCTGATCAACTGTCTCATCAGATTATCAAGTTTAAACTTCACTCATACGGATTTCCACCACTTTTCATCAAGTGGATATCTTCATATCTTGAAGATAGGTTATATCAAGTCAAATTCAGAAATTCATACTCAAGAGAATTTATTGCCAAATCAGGTGTTCCGCAGGGAAGCCATCTGGGACCACTACTCTTTACATTGGCTATTAATGATGCTCCTCTGTGTTCGCAATAGCGAAATTCTAATCTTCGCAGATGATATGAAAATTTATAAAAATATAGTATCTTCAAATGATCGGGCTCTATTGCAAGATGATATTAACCATTTTGCCTTGTGGTGTGAAAAGAACAGTCTGAACCTCAACCCGACAAAATGTCAAACTATGACTTTTTCTAAAAAACGTTTTCCTTACTCTCATGAATATGTTATCTCACGGCACATTTTAACTCGTGTTATGACTGTAAGGGACCTTGGAGTTCTTTTTACACCCAATTTAGATTTTTCTGCTCATATTAATAAAATCGTGAATAAGGCCAATTTAATGTTAGGGTTTATTAAGCGCTGGTATAAAGAATTTGTTGATCCCAATGTCACCCGGGCTTTATACAACTCCTTGGTGCGTCCTCATCTTGAGTATGCATCGCAGGTTTGGACTCCTCTTTATGATATTCATATTGAGAGATTAGAATCTGTGCAAAGAAACTTTACTCGTTTTGCCTTGAAAGGACTTCAATGGAGTGATCCTTCGTATGTCCTATCTTATGACCAACGATTATCTATTCTTCAGGTGCAATCTTTGGAACAAAGAAGAACAAACAATGATTTGGTATTTTTCCACCAATTAATAACAGGCGTCACAGATGCACCAGATCTTTTATGTTCGGTTTATTTTAATTATCGGGGAGGAGGTTATAATCTTCGAGGCCTCGATATGATTAAGGTCCCAACACATAGGACCAACTATGGCATGCATGAGCCCTTGACACGTATGGGTAGACTTGTAAATTGGAATTCAAATATTTTGGATTTTAATATAAATAAAAGTAAATTAAAAAACCTAATCAAAACCAGTGGTCCACGCTCCTAAATGTTCTTTGTTTCATGTTATGTTATTGTTTTGTTCATACGTAATATTATTTGTTTATTTTTCATGTTTTCTTGTGTCAGTGTTAATTGTTATAGAGAAAAAAAATACTTAAAAAAAAAAACTTAAATATTTCAATATTTTTTGAGAAAATTCCTCAAACACAAACACTCAGTTTTGCAACTGGTGCTAAAAAACATTCCCAGTCTAAAAATAAGTTCATGACTTCATTATACGAGCTAAATCTTTTGATGGGTAGATGGACGGATGTTCATCCATTTAGGGATTCAAATATTTTTTGCCCATATCAATTTTAGGCAAAAAAAAGTCATTAAACACCGAGGTTAGGCACCAAAACTATCGCTAGCATCATTTTAAAAAACAATATATCACCCAACTACACCGCCAACCGAAAATTACAATAAAATGTCACTCTTTTGAGATGCAAGGGTAGTTCTACAAATAGTTATTTTCAAATAGAAATGAGCTTCATCACTCAAAATAAGTCCAACCGTTGTACTACGAGTGTGTATTTCGATACGCAAATCGATAATTTCCTCGTTTTTACTTATCAAACTCACAATGACAATTCAAAACAATTGCGGAAATTTAAATTGACACCTCTTGTTGGGTGAACCAAAAGTTTCTAAGAATAATTAATATCTTTCATAATTTAAGAATGTCTTAAAATGTGTGTCTTACAATAATATCTCTAGTACTTGTGTGTCTGTAGTTGAAATAAACATACAAATCCATATATTAAAGACAAAAGGCAATGAACAATTTATTACTAATTAAAAAGAAACAAACATAAAATAATAATAATACAAAAAATTTGCTAAAATAAATTAGAATCAGAGCATCTTAAATTTGACCCTGAACCTCACTTAACCTCCCGCAGGCTTGTCAGTCATCATCATTAGCATCATCATCACACAACACAAAAATAAACTTTTAACTTCAAAAAGAAACATTGACCCTAAAAAGTTGACTTTAAATTGGAACAACACAAACTAAAAACTAAACCAATTTAACATCTCTTTTAGACCTACTTTTTGCCTCTACCTACATATTCCATTAGTCACATTCCGCTTCCCCACAACATCAAACTAATTTCGTTTTTCAAAAGTAAGAAGTCTCATTCCAAAAGCTTACTTCCGCATGGAGTTCCATCTACCTACCTAAAAATACAAATCAAGCCGCAGCCTAATTGGGACGACGACGCTGCCCAGATATCTGCGACAACTTCATAAATCATTGTCAACAAGTTTTTTTTTCCCGATTTTTTGTTGGTCTGCTTAAAAGTTTGAAATGATTCATTACCAAGTTCATTTAGGTACTTGTCAAAGACCATGTGACCAGAAAAGGTATATCAATTCACAAACCAAACCTTCCATCAGCAAATACCCAGCAAGCCTCTGCTTTCTTAAAGAAAATGAAAATCAGGTCAAATTTTTTCGGTTTTTTTTTTACCAAAAAGAAGATTTTACCTAAATAATACGAACAAAAAATTAAAAAAATTAAGAAACAATTTTTTAAGAGGTCAACGACAACGAAAGTTTAGAGCAAAACAATACCTAGAAAAGAACTTCTGTTTTGTCTGTATCGTTCTCATTCACTTGGTCTTTATTGGTGGTCTTGAGTTTTGTTACATTAGAAAGCTAACTTCTATCTTCGATTAAATACAAAAATCATTTTCTCTTCTCTTCTTTTCAAATCAAAACCAATTCAATATGAAATTATACCAAAAAAAAAAAATAATAATCAAAGAATTGGAATCACTAACTCTTGCGTTCTAGTAACCAAGTTGCATAAGTTGTCGGTGCCGAGGCACGCTTGAGAGTATGGCTAAGTAAGCCATCTCTGACAGTGGTGGCTGGTGGCTATGGGAAACAACCAGCCAAGCCCAAAATTATGAGAATCAGTATTTTTCTTTACCAAATTCTTGTTCTATTCTTCGATTTTTTTAATTTTAGTTTTATAAAAGGGTGTGACAAAGGTCTCATAAACTTGCTCTTTTATGCTATGTATACACACATGAAAATGATTGAAACTAGCAATTTGCTAAAGTAAGCTCGAAAATTCGAAATTAGCATTTACTACAAATTCGAAAAGTAATCGGATTAGAACTAACAATTGAAATTAAGCAAATAAGCAATAGGCGTTACAAACTACATTCCTACAAGTAAATATTGACATTTTTTTCTCTACTAGAGAGAGATATAATTATTTTGAAAAATTGATCAGTATTTAAAACAGTCTATTAGTAGGTCTCATTAGCATGAAACTACTCGTACTTAATAATTTTCTAACTTTTTCTTAATTTAAAAAATTTTCCAACTAGAATCGTGCTAACAACATTTTTCAATAAATTCTGAACCCACCTAAAACAATGACATCAGTTCGTGCAAAAAACAAAGTAAACAGACATCTAGAAGTGTCAAAGAGGATTTGGCCATCAGCATTTAAGACAGTTTTTTTGATGCACAAAATTTTTACTTGGATCTTTACTACATTTTGCCGCCTGGGATCTGAAGTGATTTATCGGCGATTTAGATTTTGAAGGGGGTTTCTGACGCAAATCTGAAAAAAAAGACCGAACAACCTTTAATTTGAAACAAAATGCAGTGAGCTGACCAAAGTCAAATTTTTTCAGACTATTTTATCATTTTCTAACGCCCGCCGATGTTTGCTGGGATGTTGTAAATTCGACATGAGAATTATTGTATGAAGAGGGACTTAAGAGTGATATTTCACAATAAAATATCAAAATGTCATTATTAAGGTTACAACTTTTCAGATGTAAAATTTGTTGACCTTCGATCTCAATAAACTTCTGAGAAGCATATGTCAGAAATATCTATTCAGTTAATCCAGAGTTAACTTGAAAAAATTTCGGGTTCTAAACTGACTCAAGAACATTTTCCAGGAAGTAACTCGGTTTCATCCTCGAAACAAGGTGATTTCCCAACGAAAAAGTGATGGGCCTTGGAAAAGAGTTCATCAGATAATTGTACCCGAGTCTTCAAAATTGCTTTGAAGAAAACATTTTTATTTATTTATCCATTTTGTTTGACATTCCCTTACTCGCACATCACATCCTTCAGACAAACAGATCTTAAACTTACGTCGTTTTTAATCAAAACCTTGATAGGGGTTTTTTACGACTCTGTAACTGGCCTTTATATAATCAAACCATGTTGAATTTAATGGTTAGTTTACACATCACAAAAAGGCTATACATACATACTCGTACGTTTCCATGTAGACATTGTTATAAGTTGCTAACCAGTCCAAGTCAATAAAGTTCGGCTGCATGGAAATTTCTCTCAGCCTTTTTGTGTCTGCTTTTTTTTTTATTACCTACACCTCTACTCTTGTCACTGCCTTGCGTATGGATGAAGGCAGCATCAAGTCTTCAACTTGCAGCAGCAAGTGCTAATTTATGCCACAGGTTGTTTAAAGACGAAAATCATGTGTGGTGCAGGCATAGCTATGACTATGACGGCTACGTCGACGTCGATGAAGACACCTGTTGCCAACATGAAAGCCAGGCATTTCAAAAATGGGGACAATTGACTTGGCAATCAGTTTAGTAGTAGCACCATTGAATCATAGCACTTTCTTTCTTTTTGACCAAAGTGTATAGTGCGGTGAGGGTGTCCGAGGAAAAACTTTTTTTCATTTTATTTTTGACAGCGATCAGGGCCATTAACTCATCGAAAGCTGTTTGGCATTGTTGGCCACCCAATACTCGTATATTACTCATTCGCATTTTTTGACGAACAATTTCACTGGATGTTCCTTCCATGACAATGATGTTATACTCGTACATCTTTGCAAGGCACAAAGTATACTCGTATACTTACAGACTTACAAATAGAAATCTCACGTCCGTCTGAAGACATTGACCCTTAACGTGCCCGGTACCGTACCATTCCGTTCATTCTAACGCGCACACATTCCAAAATCAAGCGCCAAGCAAACAATTTTTGTTTTTTGTTGACTAACTCGTATGTGTATTTGGACTTAAGGGCACGTGCTCCACATGCCAAAAAATTATTTACAATTGGACAAAAAAATAAAGAAAGAAAGAAAATGACAGCTTGGTCAAAAGAAGGTGAATGAAACGGAATTGATTGCCAATATTTTCCTAGACCATTATTTTATGGCCGCCGCCGGCCGCCGCCATTGTCGGAGAGATTTTTTTAAGGGAATTCGTACAAACCTTTCGGTTCGTAAATCACAAAGGAGTTGGTAAATCAGGGTTTTGTTTGATGAGTATTATTTCTCTTGCTTTGAGTTTATAGTATTCAGAATATAGATTGTGTTCAAGATAAATGAGGGAAAATTCTAACTCGAAAACAGAACACTTCTTAGGGATCGATGTTTTTTGAGAGTATTGAATAGCTACTCATTAAATTAATTTGGGTTTTTGTTAAAGAATTATTGTGCGTCCCTTTTTTAAGGCTTCCCTAGAGCTCAAAACCCGATGACAAAATTTAATAAAATAGAAAATCACTCACTTTTGAGATGTCTGAAAATACGTACAGCTTCATGTTTGATGAAATTCCCCAACTTAACGAAGATTAAGTGATTTCTTTCCATAAAAGTGTTAAAATAGGGATGTGTCCACATCTGAAATTATAAAGAAATTTACTTTAGAATAATTGTGTTGAGAATTTGTTGGTAATTTGGGTTATTCCTGCAAAAAAGAGTACCTCGAGTTTCGGTTTTTTCGGCGTAAATTAAATTCATAGAAATAAAAGGTTCCAGAAATATGCCAAATGAAAAACATTGATAAATGTTAATAATTAGTTTGAAACTCTGAAACAGTTGTGGAAAGGGTTTTTTAAAGCTTGGAGCTTGGTTGCGGAAATATCGCCCTCAGTGAAATCATAGTAAAATATCTTCATCCGATGACTTTTTTACATTCGACTCAATTTTCAGTAAAATCACTTTGGGTGCCCATATTTCGATAACCAGACCTCGCAGAACCTTCTGGTTTTCACCAGTGCATAGCTCTTACAAAATTGACTAGAAATTTTGAAAACAGCAACCTTTTACAAGGCTTGGTTTCGGAAATATCATCACCCAAACATATCGTTAGGTAGTTAAAGCTCAAAAATCTATGGAATCAGTTAAATCTTTTTGGATGGCCATATTCCGATAACCAGAGACCGCTCAGAAGCTTTTAGCTTGCATACGTACATACATAGAAATTAAACGGACCTATCGTTTGACGATGTATTGAAGGGTTAGGTGAACTTAATAATGACTTTTGTAGACATGGTTGAGTTAACTTAAATCAACGACACGTTGCTTAAAATGTGGATAAATCAATCATATCAGTCTATTCTGTATTTTTTTTTGGTTAGTGAGTTAGACTTTGACACCGAAATTATGGAAAAGCAGAAACTGTTTTTTTTTTTAGGGACATTGCTTCTCGCGAGAAAGTGAAAAGTCCTCCGAAAGTATTTCTTGTGATCTTAAGCGTTCCTAGAAGAAGCTGTATAATCAGAATCTTTGATTAAAATCGTGTAGGCTGACTTCGAGAACTCTCTAATATATTTTTTTTTATTTTTGTAGGTACGGGGCTGATTTAGTAGCCATTGACAACTATGCAGAAAACAACGATACAATAGCTATTGCCAAATTGGGTGATCCAAATCGCCGTGCTTCCGACAAGTACTGGCTGGGTTTGGCATCACTCGACGACCTGCGAACAAATACCCTAGAATCGGCTTCAGGTGCCCTTATCTCTCAGTATTCCGGATTTTGGGCTCTCAATCAACCCGATCCATTGTCAGGAGAGTGTGTGGCTGCTTCATCAAAATCACGAATGCAATCATGGGAATTGGGAACGTGTGAAAGTCTTCTGCCATTTATGTGTCGAGCAACGGCTTGTCCTTATGACTCACTGCATTGTTCGAATGGTCTTTGTGTGAATGAGGCTTTTAAGTGCGATGGCAATGATGACTGTGGAGATGGGTCTGACGAGCTGGATTGTCCAGCGTTATGCAATTTTCATATGCAATCTGGAGGTGATGTCATAGAATCCCCAAATTATCCTCATAAGTACGGGGCTCTGAGCAAATGCAAGTGGACTTTGGAAGGCCCTCAGGGTAGCAACATTATTTTACAATTCCAAGACTTTGACACCGAAAAAACTTTCGATACGGTTCAGATCTTGGTGGGTGGCAGGACTGAGGACAAATCAGTTTCACTGGCTACTTTGTCTGGAAAACAGGACTTGACTATGAAACCCCTGGTGACTGCTTCGAATTTCATGATCATCAAGTTCACAACTGATGGTAGTGTGGAACGTAAAGGTTTCCGAGCAACATGGAAAACAGAAGCGAAGAATTGTGGAGGAACCCTTCGTGCTACAGCGCAAGGACAAGTACTCACAAGTCCAGGGTACCCCAAACAGTATCCTGGTGGCTTAGAGTGTTTGTACATTATCAAAGCCCAAGCTGGACGGATTGTTTCGATTGAAATCCAAGACTTGGATGTTACGGCCGGACGAGACTACATGTTGATACGAGATGGAGATAGTCCAATGAGCAGACCAATTGCTAGACTCTCAGGCAATGCCAAGGACAATGAAAAGGTTGTCATTTCAACGGGTAACAAGGTGTATTTGTATTTCAAGTCAAGTCTGGGAGACTCGGGCAAGGGTTTTAGTCTTAGATACACCCAAGGTTGCAAGGCCACTATAACAGCACGGAATGGAACAGTCACTTCGCCAGCCTACGGCCTTGAAGATTATCCCACCAACCAGGAATGCTACTTTGTGATCAGAAACAGCTTAGGATCCCCGTTATCACTGAAATTCGACAAGTTCATGGTGCACAAAAGCGACTTTGTCCAGGTATACGATGGATCTTCAACCTCAGGACTGAGGTTACATGCTGGAAATGGATTCACAGGCACAGCAGCTCCCAAGTTGACATTAACTGCTTCATCTGGAGAAATGTTGATTAAGTTTACATCCGACGCCTTACACAATGCAGCAGGGTGAGTAAGCTCTATATGAGCCTTCCAAGCAATTCTTCACATAAATTTTAACTTTCCAGATGGTCGGCGACGTTCTCAGCTGATTGCCCAAATCTTAAGCCTGGTATTGGGGCTTTGGCGTCGAGTCGCGACACAGCTTTCGGAACTGTTGTCACTTTCACTTGTCCCATTGGACAGGAGTTTGCAACTGGAAAGAATAAGATCGTAACGGAGTGCATGAAAGGTGGCAACTGGAGTGTCGAATATATCCCAAAATGTCAAGGTACGCTTACAAGAAGTCGAAATCATTAGTTTTATAAACTTTTTTTTGATTTTTTTTTCCAGAGGTCTACTGTGGTCCGGTGCCACAAATCGATAACGGATTTTCAATTGGCTCGTCGAACGTTACCTACCGTGGTGTGGCCATGTACCAGTGCTATGCTGGTTTCGCTTTCCCCTCGGGACAACCAATTGAGAAAATCTCCTGTCTTCCCGATGGACGTTGGGAGCGTAAGCCAACCTGCATGGCCTCACAATGTGCTCCACTTCCTGAGGTCGCACATGCAAATGTGACTCTTCTGAACGGAGGTGGTCGTAGTTATGGAACAATTGTTCAATTTCAATGCGAAGCTGGCTATGAGAGAACTGGCTATCCGGTTTTGATTTGCATGTCGAACGGAACATGGAGTGGCGATGTACCCAAATGCACACGAAAACGCTGCCACAAGTTCCCAGAAATCGAAAGTGGTTTTGTAGTCGATGCAGCACGTCCGTACTTCTTCGGCGACGAAGCGCGTGTTCAGTGCTTCAAAGGATATAAGCTTATTGGCCAAAATATCATCCGTTGCAGTGCCGTTCAAGTCTTTGAGAATCCTCCGAGCTGTGAGGACATAAACGAATGCACATCAACTCAATGCGATCTTTCCACGACTGAATGTATGAACACCAACGGATCGTTCCACTGTCAGTGCCGCAAAGGCTTTGCTCCGACAACTGAATGTCGTCCAGTTGGCGATTTGGGTCTTGCTAATGGAGGAATTCCCGATGAGAGCATAATGTCATCGGAGAGTGATGACGGTTACACCAAGGGCATGGTTCGTTTGAACTCAGCTGGTTGGTGTGGCAGCTCGGTCGAACCTGGAGCAAATTGGATCATGATTGATTTGCGGGCTCCAACCATCTTGCGAGGTTTCAGGACCATGTCGGTACAGAGATTCGATGGAAATGTTGCTTTCACATCAGCAGTACGACTCCAATATACCAATAACCTGACAGATACCTTCAAAGACTACGCCAATCCCGATGGAACAGCTGTGGAATTCAGAATCCTCGAGCCAACTTTGTCAATTTTGAACCTCCCCATGCCGATCGAAGCTCGCTACGTTCGTTTTAAGATTCAGGACTACGTGGGAGCGCCTTGCTTGAGAATGGAAGCTATGGGATGTACTCGTTTGGATTGTGTTGATATTAATGAATGTACGAGAAATAATGGTGGTTGTGATCAAAAATGTATAAACTCCCCCGGATCGTTTGCTTGCTCGTGCAACAATGGATTCCAACTTTACACTGCCAATGGAACAGCTGGGTTCTTGATTGAAAAGTCTGAGACAGGAATTCGAGATGGAGATACGTACCAGAAGGATAAAACTTGCGTCCCGGTTATGTGCCCGCCTCTGCAGGCTCCAGAAAATGGAAAACTGCTTTCTGATAAGAACGAACATCACTTTGGAGACATTGTTAATTTCCAGTGCGAATTTGGTTACATTATGTCTGGCAGTGCATCTTTACTTTGTCTTTCCACTGGTCAGTGGAATTCTTCTGTGCCGGAATGTAATTGTAAGTATTCTATGAAATTATCTGAAACCGGAGATTTATGTAACTTTTTTTCTCAGATGCCAAATGTGTTTCTCTTCCTGATGACAAACTAGAGGGCCTTCAAGTTATTCGACCTGATCCAGAGAGTATACTGGTGCCGTTTAGGGACAATGTAACAGTAGCGTGCAACAGTCCTGGGCGCCGATTGAGAGGAAGTGCAACTTCGGGCTTCAGACAGTGTGTGTATGATCCCAAGCCCGGTCTACCTGATTATTGGCTTTCGGGAGCTTCTCCATCATGTCCACGAGTTGATTGTGGAATGCCAATGCCAACGCCTGGAGCTGAGTATGGTCAGTTCGTTGACACCCGATACCAAAGCTCATTCTTCTTTGGATGTCAAAATACTTTCAAGCTTGCTGGACAAACTTCAAAACATGACAACGTGGTGCGTTGTCAAGGAAACGGAATTTGGGACTTTGGAGACTTACGCTGTGAAGGACCGGTATGTGAAGACCCTGGTCGTCCAAGTGATGGTTTACAAGTTGC
Source organism: Chrysotoxum bicinctum (assembly GCA_911387755.1). Lineage (NCBI taxonomy): Eukaryota > Metazoa > Arthropoda > Insecta > Diptera > Syrphidae > Chrysotoxum > Chrysotoxum bicinctum. The sequence goes on along the minus strand of OU426988.1, from coordinate 2,217,380 downwards.
AAGAAGCTACGAACAAGGTTCTGAAGTATTCTTTGGCTGTCAAAGACCTGGTTACATCCTCATTAACCCCCGACCAATCTCTTGTATTCGCGAACCCGAATGTAAGGTCATAAGGCCCTTGGGTCTGACTTCAGGAAAAATTCCCGACTCAGCAATAAATGCAACTTCCGAAAGACCAAATTATGAAGCCAAGAATATCCGTTTGAACTCTGTGACAGGGTGGTGCGGCAAGCAAGAAGCCTTCACTTATGTCAGTGTAGACTTAGGCGATGTCTACCGAGTAAAAGCTATTCTTGTCAAGGGGGTGGTGACAAATGATATTGTTGGAAGACCCACAGAAATCCGTTTCTTCTATAAACAAGCTGAGAATGAAAATTATGTGGTCTACTTCCCCAACTTTAATCTGACCATGAGAGATCCTGGAAACTTTGGTGAACTCGCTATGATCACTCTGCCCAAATATGTTCAAGCCAGGTTTGTTATCCTGGGAATTGTAAGTTACATGGAAAATGCATGTTTGAAGTTTGAGTTGATGGGTTGTGAAGAACCTAAGAAGGAACCTCTGCTAGGATACGACTATGGATACAGCCCCTGTGTCGACAATGAACCACCAATCTTCCAGAACTGCCCTCAACAACCAATAATAGTGAGAAGAGATGAAAACGGAGGTGTTCTGCCTGTAAACTTCACCGAACCAACAGCCGTCGATAATTCGGGATCAATAGCGCGTTTGGAGATTAAGCCACAGAATTTCAAAACTCCTTCACACATTTTCAAAGACACAGTTGTCAAATATGTAGCTTTCGATTACGATGGAAATGTGGCTATTTGCGAAATCAACATAACCGTGCCTGATGTCACTCCACCACTGCTCTCGTGCCCCCAGAGCTACGTGATTGAGCTGGTTGACAAACAAGAAAGTTACAACGTTAATTTCAATGACACTCGGAAACGCATCAAGACCTCTGACGATTCCGGAGAGGTCACATTGACTTTCACCCCAGATAGAGCTGTAATTCCTATTCGAGGTTTCGAAAACGTAACCGTTGTAGCCACGGACAAGTTCAACAACCGAGCTACCTGCCACTTCCAGGTGTCTGTGCAGGCTTCGCCGTGTGTCGACTGGGAACTTCAGCCACCTGAAAATGGTGCCATCAATTGTTTGCCAGGAGATAAGGGCGTGGAATGCATTGCAACGTGTAAGCCAGGCTTCCGTTTCACCGACGGTGATCCACTGAAGACATTCACATGCGAGACTTCAAGGCTGTGGAAACCAACATCAGTGGTTCCAGATTGTGTTTCTGAGAATACCGAGCAAGCCGATTACCAAGTCACAGCCACTGTTACATACCGGGCCAACGGAGCTGTAGCTCAATCGTGTCTGGGACAATATCAAGACCTTTTGTCACAATACTACGGTGGTTTGAACAACATTCTTTCACAGCGCTGCTCAGCTGTCAATGTGAACATGAACGTGTCCTTTATCCGATCAGTGCCAAGTCTACTGGAGGAGAACGTAGTCAAAATGGATTTTATTCTGTCCATTCTTCCAGCAATCCGTCAACCCCAGCTTTATGATCTTTGTGGTTCTACATTGAATCTAATCTTTGATCTGAGTGTCCCATATGCAAGTGCAGTTATTGAATCATTGCTGAATGTCTCCAACATCGGCAACCAGTGTCCACCGCTGAGAGCTTTGAAGAGCACAATTACCCGAGGCTTTACTTGTAGTATCGGAGAAGTTCTTAACATGGATACTAGTGATGTGCCCAGATGTCTTCACTGTCCAGCTGGAACTTATGTTGGTTCGGGTCAAAGCATTTGTACCTATTGCCCCCGTGGATACTATCAAAATCGAGAGAGACAGGGAACCTGCATGCGTTGTCCCCCTGGAACTTACACCAAAGAAGAAGGCTCTAAGTCCCTGTCGGATTGTGTACCTGTCTGTGGCTACGGAACTTATTCTCCAACTGGTTTGGTTCCATGTTTAGAATGCCCAAGAAATTCCTTTACAATCGATCCACCAAATGGAGGATTCAAAGACTGCCAAGCCTGTCCTACGGGAACTTTCACATTCCAACCGGCTGCATCCAGAAAAGACTTCTGCCGAGCTAAGTGTGCTCCTGGATTCTACTCTTCTACTGGTCTGGCCCCATGCTCACCATGTCCGATGAACTACTATCAGGGAAATCCAGGATCTCAAACCTGCAATGAGTGTCCAACAAATATGCGAACAGATAGCATCAGTTCGAAGGGCCGTGAGGAGTGCAAGTCAATAATCTGCGGAGAAGGGGCTTGTCACCATGGCGGGCTCTGTGTTCCAATGGGACATGGAATTCAATGTTTCTGTCCAGCTGGCTTCTCCGGACGTCGCTGTGAAGTTGATATTGATGAATGTGCCTCGCAGCCTTGTTACAATGGAGGAACCTGCACTGATTTACCCCAGGGCTACAGGTGCGAGTGTCAACCAGGTTACTCAGGCATCAATTGTCAGGAAGAAGTTAGTGACTGCCGAAATGATACCTGCCCCGCAAGAGCAATGTGCAAGAACGAGCCGGGTTACAAGAACTATACTTGCCTTTGCCGCAGTGGATACACGGGAACAGACTGTGATATCACCATCGATCCCTGTACTGCCAATGGCAATCCTTGTGGTAATGGTGCCAGCTGCCAAGCTCTACAACAAGGCCGTTATAAATGCGACTGTTTGCCAGGGTGGGAAGGAGTCCACTGTCAAATAAACATCGATGACTGTGCTGAGAATCCTTGCCTGCTGGGAGCCAATTGTACAGATTTGGTTAACGATTTCAGCTGTTCGTGCTCGCCAGGATTCACAGGAAAGCGTTGTGAAGAAAAGATAGACCTCTGCCTCTCGGAACCGTGTAAGCATGGAACCTGTGTCGATAGACTCTTCGATCATGAGTGTGTCTGTCATCCTGGGTGGACTGGCCCGGCCTGTGAAATTAACATCAATGATTGTGAGGACAATCCTTGCAGGAACGATGGAACATGTGTGGATCTGGTCGATGGGTACACCTGCAGCTGTGAGCCAGGATACACCGGAAAAGATTGCCAACATCCAATCGACGACTGCGAGTCTAATCCCTGCCAAAACGGAGCCACATGCATGGACCAGCTTGATGGATTCCTTTGCAAGTGCCGACCTGGATATGTCGGGCTATCGTGTGAAGCTGAGATCGATGAATGCCTCTCGGATCCATGTAATCCTGTTGGAACCGAACGTTGCTTGGACTTGGACAACAAATTCGAATGCGTCTGTCGTGAAGGATTCACTGGAACCCTCTGTGAGACCGATATTGACGATTGTGAGACGAATCCTTGTATGAATGGAGGAAATTGTCGCGATAGAATTGGAGGTTTCGAATGCATTTGCTCGCGGGGCTGGACTGGAGTTCGATGTGACTCGCAAGTCACAACTTGCAATATCCAGAAACCGTGTCAAAACGACGCCAAATGTATCGATCTATTTGAAGATTACTTCTGTTCCTGTCCGAGTGGAACTGATGGCAAGAACTGTGAAACAGCACCGGAACGTTGCATTGGAAACCCATGCATGCATGGCGGTAAATGCCAGGACTTCGGATCTGGATTGAATTGCTCCTGCCCCGATGACTACTCAGGCATTGGGTGTCAGTATGAGTTCGATGCCTGTGATGCACATGTTTGCCAAAATGGAGCCACCTGTATTGATCAAGGAACTGGCTACACTTGCAAGTGCCCTAAGGGATATAAGGGAAAGAACTGTGAGGAAGATATCGTGGATTGCAAAGACAATTCCTGTCCACCTGGAGCTTCTTGCATTGATCTGGTGAATGGGTTCTTCTGTCAATGTCCATTCAACATGACTGGAGATGATTGCAGGAAGGGTAAGTAGTGCGAAATCAAAATTTCATCGACTAATTGGGTTTACTTTTCAGTGATTCAAGTGGATTACGATTTGTACTTCAGTGATGCGACTCGCTCAACTGCTGCTCAGGTTGTACCCTTTTACACTAGCGAGTCTCCATCTTTGACCATTGCCATGTGGGTGCAGTTCGCTCAAAAGGATGATTCTGGAATTTTCTTTACCCTCTATGGAGTTGAGTCAGCTCACGTGGCCAACAACCGTCGTCTTTTGATTCAGGCCCACTCCAGTGGAGTTCAAGTTTCTCTTTTCCCTGATATTCAAGATGCTTTCCTTTCATTCCGGGAATACACGACTGTCAATGATGGCCAATGGCATCACATCGCCATTCTCTGGGATGGAACAACCGGACAGTTGCAACTCATTACTGAAGGTTTAATCGCTAGCAAGACTGAATATGCCGGAGGGCGAACCATGCCTAAATTCGCCTGGGCCGTTCTGGGACGTCCTCAGCCAGATGAAATAAATTCAGCAACTTATGCTGAAGCAGGATTCCAAGGCAAGATCACCAAGGCCCAGATTTGGGGACGAGCTCTTGATGTCACATCAGAGATTCAGAAACAAGTTCGAGATTGCCGTAGCGAACCGGTTCTTTATGATGGATTAATATTGAACTGGGCCGGCTATGAGGTTGTTTCGGGTGGAGTTGAAAGATCAGTACCTTCTGTGTGCGGACAGCGGAAATGTGCCAATGGATACACCGGAGCCAATTGTCAGCAGTTAGAAGTTGACAAGGAACCACCACGTGTCGAACATTGCCCCGGAGATTTATGGGTCATAGCCAAGAACGGTTCGGCGGTGGTAACATGGGACGAACCACATTTTAGTGACAATATTGGAGTCGTGAAGATCATGGAAAGAAACGGTCACCGACCTGGAACAACACTGCTGTGGGGATCTTATGATATCACTTACGTGGCTTCGGATGCAGCTGGAAATAGTGCATCGTGCAGCTTCAAGGTTTCTCTGCTATGTAAGTTTATCAACGAAATTAATTTAAGAAGAGAAAAATAACTTATTATTTCCAATTTAACGTTTTAGCCGAATTCTGTCCACCTTTGGCCGATCCAGTTGGGGGTTCACAAGTCTGCAAAGATTGGGGTGCTGGAGGACAATTTAAGGTAACTTTCTTTAAAAACAAAAATGTCGAGCTCTTATATTAACTTTTTGATATAGGTCTGCGAAATCGCTTGTCATCAAGGACTGCGATTCTCCGAACTGGTTCCAGAGTTCTACACATGCGGTGCTGAAGGTTTCTGGCGTCCAACCCGAGAACCTGCAATGCCACTTATTTATCCGTCATGCTCTCGTAAGTTAATTTTATATTTAAAGTTTGAAGTTCTTGACGGTTTTCTTTTTTCATAGCTTCTAAGCCAGCTCAACGAGTGTTCAGAATCAAAATGCTTTTCCCATCTGACGTTCTTTGTAATAAGGCCGGACAAGGAGTTCTGCGTCAAAAGGTTTCGAACTCTGTGAATGCTTTGAATAGGGATTGGAACTTCTGCTCATACTCAGTGGAAGGATCACGGTAAGTGTAAAACTTGACAAACTAAATGTTCACCACGTTAAAATTAATTTTCATTTTAGGGAATGTAAGGACCTCAAGATCGATGTTAAATGTGATCACTACCGTGGCGGACAAGGAAATCGGGCCCGTCGTGCTACAGATAGTGAAGATGGTAGCACCTATCTTCTAGATGCTTCAATTCCAGTTGAAAAGTAAGTACACAATATTAGAAAGAAGAGACAGATTTTTTTCGAAATATGTATAAAAAAAAAACCGTTGAATCCTTAAACATGTTTAAAAAACCCAAAACAATTTAATAAAAACTTTGTAGAGATACAGTTGACGAAGAAGAACTACGAGGACGTCAGGGTAGGCAGCAAGCCGGTGATACGTACACCTTGGAGATTGCATTCCCAGCAGTCAAGTATGTTCTCTGAACACCTTCAATAATATACGCTTAGGGCAGCGGGCCACAGAACATTTTTTTTTCATATAAGTTAACCCTAAAATCTGCTTTAACCCCATATTTTTGCACGCAATATCCACTAATTTCGATTTTAAGGCTTTTAACCGTTAAGCTGGCGCACATTTGGCAGTTTGAAGAATTTTTACTTATGTAATTTTTCCAATTTCTAGCGATCCAGTGCTTCACTCTTCTACCGGAGAACGTTCTGATGTGAAATCTTTACTGCAAAAGCTTATTCTAGAAGATGATCAATTTGCTGTCCATGATATATTACCCAACACTGTGCCTGATCCAGGTTCGTTGGATCTCACTTCAGAGTATGCGTGCCCAGTGGGACAAGTTGTAATGGTTCCTGATTGTGTACCATGTGCAATTGGAACTTTCTATGACAGTTCGAATAAGACATGTGTAGCTTGTGCTCGTGGAACCTATCAATCCGAAGCAGGACAACTTCAATGCTCTAAATGTCCGACGATTGCAGGACGCTCTGGTGTAACATCGGGACCTGGAGCTCGATCGGCAGGAGACTGTAAGGAACGTTGTCCAGCAGGTAAATTCCTGGATTCAGAAACTGGACTCTGCAGGCCATGTGGTCACGGTTTCTATCAACCGAATGAAGGCTCATTCGGATGTGAACTGTGTGGTCTTGGACAAACTACCCGTTCGGGCGAAGCCACCTCACGAAAGGAGTGCCGTGATGAATGCAATTCTGGCCAACAACTCGGAATCGATGGACAGTGCGAACCATGTCCCAGAGGAACATATCGTTTGCAAGGCGTTCAGCCATCCTGTCAATCTTGTCCCCTGGGACGTACTACCCCAAAGGTTGGTTCATCTTCCGTCGAAGAGTGTACGATCCCAGTTTGTGCACCTGGCACTTATCTTAACGGCACAATGAACATGTGCGTCGAATGCAGCAAGAGTTTCTACCAACCCGAATCCCAGAAAACATCCTGTATCCAATGTCCACCAAACCACAGTACCACAAAAACCGGAGCAACCAGCAAATCTGAATGTATCAATCCCTGCGAACACATTGCCGAGGGCAAACCCCATTGCGATCCAAATGCCTACTGTTTTCTTGTTGCAGAAGTTTTCGATTTCGACTGCGAATGCAAGCCAGGATTTAACGGCACCGGTATGGAATGTACCGATGTTTGTGAGAACTACTGCGAGAACTCCGGCACATGTGTTAAAGATCTCAAAGGAACACCATCGTGCCGTTGTGTCGGCTCATTTACCGGGCCACATTGTGCGGAACGTTCTGAGTTCGCTTACATCGCTGGCGGCATTGCTGGCGCTGTCATCTTTATCATTGTGATAGTCCTGCTCATATGGATGATCTGTGTCCGATCGACCAAGCGGCGGGATCCAAAGAAAATGCTTACACCTGCCATTGATCAAACGGGATCACAGGTGAATTTCTACTACGGTGCCCATACCCCATATGCTGAGTCAATAGCGCCGTCACATCATAGTACGTATGCGCACTATTATGACGACGAGGAGGATGGCTGGGAGATGCCAAATTTCTACAATGAGACATACATGAAGGATGGTGAGTTGACACATTTTTTTATTGATTGAGTAAATTTGGAATTATTTGTTGAAGGTCTTGTGGTTAAAAATTAATTAAATCTTAATTAAAAATTATCGGAAATGTTTTTATAGGAGCTCTTGTTACGAGATGAGGTCTTGTGCAAGGAGTCAGTGAGATGTTTTTGTTGTCCGTAAAATTTAATACACAATGAGTTTTATAGACAAGCTATAATAGTCAATGAAATTATGGGAACAAACAAATGAGGACAAATGCGAAGAAGCATTTACTATAATTATAGATATTTCTAGAAAGACTAATTATGGGAAGAATTATGACGAGAATTTCCATAGGAGAGACTGATGTACATACCTCCAGATATGATATTGCAGCATAAGTTTTTATAGGATAAGTTATTACCGAAATACAGTATGGAAATTGAGAGTATCAAGACGTGAATAAAACTTGTTATTAAACGAAGAATAAATAAAAAGAATAATGAAAATACTGAGTGGGGTTTGTGCAAAAAGTCTTTATAGTTAGATATATTAAAGAATCCCTAGGTCATCCAAAAATGAAGGGGTTGTAATAGAATAACTATTTCAAGACAAGTTTACAAATTCCCTAATTCCCTTAATTGTGTCTTCAACAGGTCTTCATGGAGGTAAAATGAGTACATTGGCGAGGTCAAACGCTTCGCTCTATGGAACTAAAGAAGACTTATACGATCGACTGAAACGGCACGCTTACACGGGAAAGAAGGGTTAGTGTTTACCAGGATTTTTCTTATTCTTCTTTTTTTTCCTTATACCATCGGGCAGCATATTAAGATTTCCATTTAATTTCAGAGAAGAGTGACAGTGATAGCGAAGTCCAATAAAAATACAAAAAAAAAATTTGTAAACATTTAACACACATTTTTCATGGTCATACATAAAATATATCAAAAAATCAAGCGAAAGCTTTAAAAATCGAATTAAATAATAATAAAACTAGAAAAAAAAACACATACACAAACAAGTCAAACGAGCTAAAAACGACGAATGGTTGAATAAAAATATCTTTCCAAAAGTCTGGTCATAAGTTAAAAAAAAAATATAAAATCAAAAAAAAAAAAAACATCTCAAAATCTCAATCACGAAAAATCACTGCCTTTAGTAAAAAAAAAAAAATAAACATACAAAAATAATTTAAACAAAAAATACTCAATTGCATGTAATTTATTGATTTATTTATCACCAAAGTCTTGTTGCTTTTTTCCTTAATCATTAAACTAAATTAAATTAAAATAATACGAATCTGAACTTAAAAAAAATATAACCTAAAAAGTCTAGCTCTGCACTTCCCATTGAATGTGTGAAATTAAAACCTTGTACATTTTATAAATAAATATTTTTTTTTTAATTTTTAATTCTTGACAAAATTAATGTTTTTTCTTTATTTAATTTAATAATTTCCACACTTAATGGGAAGTGCTTGAATGTTATGTTTTTTTAATAACTTTTCTAGATTAAACAAAGTGTAAACATTCTTATATTCATGTAAACAACGACAAAAATGAGATTCTATAAACAAACATAACATTTATACATACATAAACATAAAAACAAAAATCCATGAACAAATATGAAAAATAAAAACAAAATATTAACGAATCCATTCCTTTGTTCTAGTTAGAAATTTATTTAGTCTGCAATCTAAGCCTGATTTTCGAGGCGTGATTTTATTTTGTTTTTGATAGCAAACAAAAATCGCAACATAAAAGTTATTAATATAAATAAAAAATAAAGAAAAAAAATTATGCAATAGTTTAATAACTTTAAAAATTAAAAGTTCTATTTTATATGATAAATATAAAAGTTTATTTTTTTATATATACATATATTTAATATTTTTTAAAGTAATATTAATAGTCGTTATTATTTTTATTATTTTTTGTACTATACTTAAAACAAACGAACGAAAATTAATTAATAAAAAAAAATATGTAAAATAAATGGTTGATGTTTTCTTTATATCAAGATTTGATTTTTTTTCTAAATTTTGAAAATATGAAAAAGTTCTTAGAGGCTTTTTCCGATTCTAAAACGAAGCCCTCATACACCAAGAGGCAACACAAAATTTTGGTAGTGGATGGTTTACACAAGTACAAAATTTAGGTGATATCAAATATATACTGTTTGAAACAGTTTGCAAATTGAAACCGGTGTACCGCAAGGTAGAGTTTTAGAACCAACTTTGTTTTTCCATTGCAATGGCAGCAGAAAAATTGCAGAATTCTTTCCATAAAATAAGTGATAGGAAGAACACAAAACTTAATACGACAAAATCAGCTCATACAAACTTTTTAATTAAATATGTATATATTTTCAATATAATGATCAAATATATTTATAAGTTACCAACAAAATTGCCAAATATATTGGAAAGACTTTGTTGGCGAATGTCATATGTAAAGATCACCTCACATGGATGATTTCTTCAATTCTTTAATTAAGAATTAATATCCATTGTTCCCGAACCTAATACATAACCTAATAATTTGTAAATTCTAAATATGACATTCAAGAGATCTTGCGGATTAATGATATTTAAAACAAGCAACAAGTTGAATTTTCAACTCCTCAAAATATAACTATAGGACCTTTAAAATTTAATAAAAAATCATAGACCATCAGTGTAGGTTGATTTGTTAAATGTAAGAGCTAATGGTCTGAAAGATATGAAATTATTAAATCTTTAAGCTTCCCTCAATGTGGCTTTAGTAAAGTGAGAGTCCCACATTTATTGGTACCGAATATTAAAAAAGTGTCTTAAAGAAAAAAAGACCCCCATAAGATTGTACTGAAATGTTTAAATTTTGTATCGATTTATGTACATATATCGATTAAGTCGAAAATTCTCAAGATCAATTGTAGGAAATTATTTTTTTTTACAATTTGACAATAATTTGGCTTAAATGGGATATTTAATCAAAAATCTGGATGCAAAATACGTTGATCATTCCCAATGATTTACAGAGGATTTTTCATGAAGGACAATAAAATCAAGGAATTTCTTCAAACTTTTGCAGAGCCCAAAAGAACAAGTTTTCGGCACTTGAAATGATCATGAGGCCTAAGTTCTGGAGTTAATTTCATTTTTTTAAGGCGAAGGACAAGATCTTTAAGTGAAATGCGCGGCATTTTGGGCTAATAGATTACCCATCGGTACTTCGATCGGTCCGCTGATGCCCAGCTACATGACTTCTCTTATTGGCTGGATTTAATCCACGCTCGTCTTGGTGCGCCCATTATTTCGATTTAAAATTGGAAAAAATCTCTTAAATTTGAAACTACTAACCCAAAATTTCTGAAATAACAATTTTCCATCGTTGTTCGTTAAAGTAATCGACGATGAAAATGTAAACGTTGACCGACATTTGAACATTGACAGATTAACAGATAAAGGATGTTAAAAGGTGCATTTCTATTAGAATGCAGAATTCTTATTAAATTTATTTCAAACATGTACAATCTATTCCATTTCAAATATACAATCCAATTGGTCCATAAGGGTCATGTATTGATTAAATTTATTACAAAAAAGAAAGATTTGTAAAAACCGAACCGCTAACGGCAACAGAAATCCTTGCCATGCTAGCATCTGTCATATTAACCAACACATTCCACCGTACCAAACTCAAATCCTTTTCTTTTATTAAAATCAAATTTATGATGTCTCCTGATAGCATATTTTTTGCAAGGAAAAGCTTTTTTCTCAATTTACGACCAATCGAACCGCAATGGTTTGAAATCAGTGAAGGGGAAAATCCAAATCCATGGACCCACTTTTTTCCTCAAAGTAGAATTATATGTCCTTTATCTAAAAGTCCATTTTATACAGATTCGGTAGTCATATCACGAGATATGTATGTGCATGTGTGTTCAAAAGCTAACCGCACTGTTTCACGGAATGTGCGAACAATTTATGTTACGACTTGAACCCTAGTATCCATTCTTAAAGCCTCATATCGCATTTATTCACACATTCATGTACCATCAGGACGACACAGAGAGGACATAGTGACCCACTTTTATATTATGAACGTGAATATTAAGGATCCCTTACGTGATGAGCAATGGTGAAAATGATGGGGTGTGTCATTAAATCATCATCAAAAATATGGCCGGACTTGTGCTAGCAGCTAGATAATTAGGTCTTTTTCTTCTGGGGCCCCATTTAAATCAAGTTTACGTTTTATTTTTATTGGAATTCATTTTCAATATTATTGGATTAATAAATATTAAAATATTTCAAATATAGTGGAATTAGTAACAAGGGCCCACATCTATGTATAAGGGCCCCTGTCAATCGAATATTAATTTATATTTCAAATATGATTCTTATTTGTATCCATCTATGTATATATGAAGGTGTTGGATGCAACCCGGACCCCGCTGTCGGTATTTTTAGTAAAAGCTATATTTTTATAAAACAAAAGTTGTCTTATTTTTACAATGCAAACAAGCACGGATGGCATTTTGAAGAAGAATGCTTCAATAGGTCGAGTATACTAACTAAACGTGTTGGATTCATGAATATAGGGCGCCCTGTGAATCGAGTATGTTTTGAATTTTTTTTTTAAATTGAGTTTGGTTCCGAAAAGTTCAAAGGTTTCCTTGAATTCAACTAAATATCTTTCTTTAAGAGAAGACGATGTACCCGGACCAGTAGTTACTGTTATATATGCACTTGATGGTAACCCTAAATATTACATAGTAGTTATAAGTTAGTTTAAGTATATACATTATGTATGAAGTCAGTCTAGAATAAACCGAGAATTGATTAAGACGTGTGTTTTCTTGAATATTATGAATTCCCAGTAACGGACATATTACCACGAGGATGGGATATCCAATACAATTTTTTTTAGTTTCGCGCCATAAAGTTAAAAGTAATCCTTGTGAAAAGAAATAATAAAAAAAAAAAAAAAAAAAAATTCAAAACGCGTGTGCCATTGAATTGTGAAAATTCTAGAAAAAAAAAAACTCATATAAATAAGTGATACTACTACAAATTATCAGAATCGTTTTTTGTTGTGGAAAATCATCATGCCTGGAGATGAGAAATCTGGTATAAGACCACAACTACATACGATTGGTTTACTGGGAAATATCGAGCCTTATTTGGCAGATGGTGACTTCGAACAATATGTAGAAAGGATGGAGCAGTTATTCATCCTAAATAATATTGCTGAAGAAAAAAAAGCGCCGTTGTTCATTAGCTGCGTTGGCGGGGAGGTGTATAAAATCTTACGATCTCTTGTTTCGCCAAAAGTACCGAAAGATTGTTCATTCTCAGAAATAATAACAGTTCTCAATTCTCATTTCAAGCCAAGGAAAAATGTTAGAATGGAGAGGCACAAATTCTTGTCAAGGCAATTGGAAGCTGAAGAATCTCTTTCGGAATTCATCATCGAATTAAAATCATTAGCTGACAGTTGTGACTACGGCGAATTCCTTGATCAAGCTCTCTGTGATAAGTTTATCCTCTCACAAAATGATGAGAGAATTCAGCGAAAGCTTTTAGAAGAGCCAATTAAACAGTCCTTTTCCAAAATATGTGAAATCGCTCTGCTCATGGAAATGACGCTAAAGGAGGTAAAGGGCATGCGAGAAGCAACAAATAGCCATTCTTCGATCTCTGCAGTTCGTCAAACTTGGAAAGCAGGAAATCAAGCAGAAAGAAGGCAAAACTATTACCACTCGAACAACAAGGGGCCATCCAACAACAACAACAACAACAGGCAGCAGAAGAAGACATCATACGCATCATTCAACAATGACAACAATATTCAGTGCTACAAATGTCAAGCTTTCGGACATTATGCAAATAAGTGCCCGAATAAAAGATCAGGAAGAAATATCAAGAATAAAAACAGAAAACATTATGTAAAAATGCTAGATGAAAGTAACTCACAGTGTACTAATAAATTATCAAATTTAAGATTAGCATGTATTAAGGGTAAACATTCCTTTTCTTCTAGTCCTCTTATAGTCAATATTAAAATAGGTAAATTATATATTAATATGGAAATCGATTCCGGAGCATGCATGTCAATTATTTCAGTTTCTCTCTATAAAAAGTTCTTTTCGGAGATGTGCATGAAAACTTTTGATAAAAGTTTAAAAGTTGTTACCGGTAAAAAGGTGGTCGTCGTTGGTGTAATTGATGTTTCGGTTAATTTAATGGATGATAATAAAAGTGTTGTGTTGCCATTGGTGGTAATCGATACGGAGGAAAATTTTGTGCCATTACTTGGTCGCAATTGGCTTAATGTGTTATTTCCTAATTGGAGAAATACATTTAATCTTAAGATTAATAACTTAGAAACACCAAATGATATAAGAGGTGAGTGTTTGAACAAATTTCCGTCCGTTTTCTCGAATAATTTCCAAGATACAATAAAGGGGCATGAAGCTACGATTGTTATGAAGCCGCAAGCTACTCCAATTTTTCATAAACCGTACACTGTACCGTATGGTTTGCGTGAAAAAGTTGAACAAGAGTTGAATAGACTTGTGGTTGAAAATATTTTGATACCTGTCCGCTACAGCGAATGGGCATCACCGGTTGTAGTAGTAGGAAAAAAAGATGGTTCTGTTAGATTGTGTATAGACTGCAAGGCTACTATAAATCGTATGGTGGAAACCGAACATTACCCTATTCCTAGAATAGATGACATTTTGGCTGGATTAGCTGGATGTGCAATTTTTTGCGTTTTAGACCTTGCAGGTGCTTTTCAACAAATTTTAGTTTCAGAACCATGTCGTAAATTTTTGACTATAAATACACATAAGGGTCTTTTTAGGTACACCCGATTACCTTTTGGTATCAAAATAGCTCCATCAGTATTTCAAGCAGTGACCGATAGTATATTACAAGGCTTACCAAATGTAAAAGCATATATAGACGACATCATCATCGGCGGTCGCGATATCGACGATTGTAAGATAAATTTATTCGAGGTTTTGTCGCGTTTCAAAGAGTTTGGAGTCAGGGTTCGCTTGGAAAAGTGCACATTTTTGAATTCTTCCGTAGAGTACCTAGGGTACGAAATTTCTAAAGAAGGGTTAAGGCCTAAGAGAGATAAGTTGGAAGCTCTTGTTGACGCGCCTTCTCCGACTGATTTAAAGACTCTTCGAGCGTACTTAGGGTTGCTCAATTTTTACGGGCGCTTTATTCCAAATCTCTCGTCGAGATTAAGTCCCCTCTATAGATTATTAAAAGCAGATACCAAGTTCGTATGGTCACAGGAATGTGAGCATACATTTCAGGAGAGTAAAACATGGTTACAAGATCACAATCTTTTGGCACACTACGATCCAAATAAACCACTAGGCATCGTTTGTGATGCAAGTTCATATGGTCTTGGAGGCGTTCTCTTTCACATAGAGCCTAATGGAGTAGAGAGACCAATTTTATTCATATCGAGTACATTATCTGATACGGAGAAAGGATACGCTCAGGTGCAGCGGGAAGCTTTAGCTGTCGTATTTTCTGTCAAGCGATTCCACAAATACATTTATGGAAAACGTTTCACAATCTTCAGTGATCATAAGCCCCTGCAAGCTATTTTTGGCAATAAAAGTAATTCTGCCGTAGCCTCGGCTAGATTAAATCGTTGGGCATTAATACTGTCACAATATGATTACACAATCAATTATCGCAAAGCATCTAAAATGGGAAACGCCGATGCTTTATCGAGGCTCCCATTAAAAGAACCAACCGGTGTTAAAAATGAGTTCATTAATTTTTTTAATTTTGCTGGAGATATTCCATTAAATTTTTCTCTAATTTCATAGGAAACGCAAAAAGATTGCGTATTGCAAGAAGTTCACAACAGTGTGAAATACGGTTGGCCGAAAAGAATAACCAAAGACTTGGAAAAGTACTTTGATCGACGCATAGAATTGTCGGTAGAAAAAGATTGCGTTTTACTAAGGGATAGGTTAATTATTCCAGTCTCATTAAGGGAACACATACTGAATCTTTTGCACCAGGGCCATATAGGCATTGTGAGAATGAAATCTCTTGCGCGAGGTTCAGTATGGTGGCCTCGTATTGACGACAATATTGAAGATTTTGTGAAAACTTGTGATGTTTGTCAGCAGTTTTCGAATAAGCCCAGTCCTATTGGTCTGAGCTCATGGCCGAAAACTACATATCCTTTCGAACGGCTACACATGGATTTTTTTTATTTTGCAGGATTAACATTTTTAGTGGTTGTTGATACCTACTCAAAATGGTTAGAAGTTGTTAAAATGGGAAAAACAACCGCGGATAACCTTATAATAGTTTTGAGACGAATATTTTCAGTTTTTGGGCTTCCAAGAGAGATAGTTTCTGAGAACGGTCCTCCATTTAGTTCAAAGGAACTAAACGATTTTTGTATTGCAAATGATATTCACATTTTGAAGTCTCCTCCGTATAGTCCACAATCTAATGGGATTGCAGAACGCGCAGTTCAAACAGTGAAGACTAGCTTAAAAAAATTTCTTATATGTAAAAAGCTACGTAACATTCCAATTGAATACAAGATTGATAATTTTTTATTTAAGTACAGAAATACACCAACCACTACAACCAACATTTGCCCGTCAAATTTGATTTTTCAGTATGTACCAAAAACACTTTACAATCAATTAAGAAATAATAACGAAAAGAAGGAAGATACAAACTTAGGGAAAGAGAAGAATAGAGAGAGGTTGGATAGTAGAAATGAAAGTTATTATGTTGAAGATATGCATCCTGATAAAAATGTAAAACAGAAAGTAAATAACAGGACTACTAGAAATAAGGATATAGATAATAAGATAGTATTTAAGGAAAATGAAGATGTATGGTACAAAAACGTTTTTGATAATTCTGTCAAGTGGATTCCCGCTAAACTATTAAAGAAGTTGACTAAAAGTTTATATTTAATCAATGTAAAAGGTAACGTAAGAAAAGTTCATGGTAACCAACTTAAACATAAATTAAAACGAAATATTATTCAAGTAACAAATGATATTATCATCTCCAAAGATAATTCTCACGAGTTAGAAACAGGTTCTGATTCTGAGATATTGGAAAAAAGAAACAATGAAGAATCCGAATCAAGAGATGTATTATCAGATTTACCAAATATAAAAAGAAAAAGAAATAAAAAAATTCCATATTCTGGTCCTACTCGTAGGTCACCAAGATTATTAGATCTATAGATAAAATAAATTGAATTGTTTAATAAAATGTAATTTAATCAAAATATTTATTAATTATGAAAAGAAATTGAATTAATTTAAAAAAAAAAAACTTAGATGAATTGAATTTTCTTATCTAAGCATACATAATTGAGTCAAAATATTAATTTTCAAACAAATTAAATTTTCACAAAAGTTAAAATGAATTGATTTATGTTTTTATATTAAATAATTTTGAAACCATACTATACACTATCAAATTGGAAAAATAATATGTAACTTCAATCTTAGAAGGGGAAAGTGTTATATATGCACTTGATGGTAACCCTAAATATTACATAGTAGTTATAAGTTAGTTTAAGTATATACATTATGTATGAAGTCAGTCTAGAATAAACCGAGAATTGATTAAGACGTGTGTTTTCTTGAATATTATGAATTCCCAGTAACGGACATATTACCCTATGGATGAAGTATATGTATTCTTTTTAAATTAATTTTGAGTTTGGTTTGTGTAATTTCCTAGAATTTGTCTCGAGGTAAAATTAAAAATTTTGCCGAGTCCAGCCCTGATCACCCCACAGAAAAAAAATGACTATTGTCTTTTTATTTTATGATGAACAGAAGTAATGAAGATGCGAACAAGATGTGGAATGTCATTTTGTGGTCTATACTCCTCCGTTTGCCCGGCTATGGTGTTGATGATGAAATGAGAACATCGGAAAACACATAAGAACAAAATTAAGGGTTCAGTTTCTACTTTTCTTTGTTTGAAACTAGTTTTATCCAAGAAGCCCAAGATATCCCTTTACATACATAAAATGAATATGTAATTTAAAAGACTATAGGCTTTATGGTAATGAAGATGAGTAACAGCTACTAAGGTTTTAGAGTCCTTTCTCAATAGAAAGCAAAATCGGGTTGATTTCCCACATCTCATCCAGCACCTCGTGCACCAAAAAAACAAGGACACAAAAAAAGGACCAAACTTCTGTCCCAATCATGTTAATAGGATGTTTGCTCTGCTCATCTGAAAGTTCTTTTTTTCTCTTTAGTGTTTTTCGATGCCATGGGTGATGATGATTGTAGTCGACTGCATGTTCATATGGGTGCCACAGTGCCAGGGATATGTCCTCGTTTATGTGTGGGAGGACAATGATTAGCCAGTAGTGCCAAGGAATGCTCCCACAATTCCCATATAGACAGCTTGAATGTACTTTCGTCGTGTTTCGTGTCTACTCCGTCAGATTGAGTAGATATAGGTTCAATTGAATTGTTTATTATTTATTTATTTATTTATATCAAAGGATATGGCATCCTTGTTTAGCATGCGACGACAACACAATGTGTGATGATGTCTAGGCAATTCAGCAGCAACTGGTGTTGTGTGTGTTTTGTGATAAAAGAGAGAAATTGAAATTTTCAACAAAATACATAAATTTGATGAGATTTTGTTTGTTGAATAATTTAAAATCTAGGTCTGGCTCTCTTTTCGTCCGTCTGTCATCAAATGAATAGATAGATTCGTATTCAAAATCAGATAGATGATGACATATCGTTTGGTTCGAGAAATCAAAGACAGTTATAAGGGTTCTGATATAGAAGCTGTGGTTTATTTAATGGAAATACAATTTATTCATTTTACTTTGGGTATATTATCCTGGGCCAATTAATAAGGATTTTCAGAACCAGGAGTGTACCTATTTATTAAATAAGCCTGTTCACACAAAGCTGAAATCATTCAAAGGGGAGTTGAAATTTTGTAAATATGGGTGGATTTTATGGACTTCAATGTACTTGAGAATTATTTAAAGGAGCCTTGTCTGAAAAGCCTATTTATAATCTGATATATTGTTTTCATTTCATCTACATCATTTTATGTTGGACGTCCACGACTGACAAATCTCCATATTTTCTGTCATTTTCGATTAATATACATTTTGTCATAAAACACATTTATTGCACTCAATGGTTAGAATAAGGGAGAATAAATGGCATTTGAACAGTCGTGTAGATCCAGGGTAAAGAGCAGTTATAAAATACACAACAAAATTACATTCCAAATTTCGTTAGATCTTCATTACTTTTTCATTTGTATGAATTTATCTTGTTAATGGTTCAATATCTGTCAGTATTTCGTTATTTAAAAAGTGAAAAGTAATACTGACGTTTAATTCTGGTATCATACGAGAAATGCGAAAAAACTATCATTCCAGAAATATATCATGAAAGAAAACTATCATGCTAGAAAGCTATCATGCTAGATATACTCGTTTATTATGCGGGAAAACTATCGTGCTGGAAAACTATAATGCAAGAAAACTAGCATGTGAAAAATATATCACACGAGAAAACTGTCATACGGGAAAACTAAGATGTGAAAAATATATTACGCGACAAAACTATCATGTGAAAAAACAATCATGAGTGGAAAATATCATGTGAGAAAACTATCATGGGAGAGAACTTTGTATCTTGCGAGAAACTTATCATGATAGTCAATTCTAGGATGTCGAGTAATCCGTAACATATGTATGTACTCCAATATAAATATTGTCTGTTTAATATACAATTTGCTGGTTCCTTATATCGAGAAGCTAAGAGCAAACAGTCAATAAGCTTTTCTTATGAGTGTGATTATTATTTAAATGTAGTTTATAGAGGATAGTAGGCAGACATTTTTGGGAGCTATTCTAGAAATTAATAACTGAGCTAGCGAATAACTTATTAATTTGGACTGAGCTGACATATTAAATAAAGTACTACATAAAAATTTCCTTTATGTTCTATTCCCCTTAGCTCAGAAGAACATAGGATGTATGTATGTATATACCCATGTCCCCAATCATCCCTTAAAATCATATTTCATTTATTTTCTTTATGTATTAAGGTAAGTTATAAGAAACAACTATTTTAGTCATCAATATAAGTATTTTTGCTGTTAAACTTATCTTATCAATTTTTCATAAGGAACTTCTATCATATTCGATTTGGATGTACCCAACTAAACCTTCTTGAAATTAAACCCTCTTGAAAAACATGTTTCACATTTGGGACGCAACAATCACACACGTATCCTTAATTCCCAAGAGAAAATCTCACATTCATAAATTGAATATAAAATAAAGCCAAACACACACAAAATAGAATTACGTCCTTCCGACTTGTCTATGCCACTTAAATAAAAATCACCATCTTTAATTAAAAAGAAAAACAAAAATCTATCCAGTTTGTTATATGAATTGCTTTGCTTTAAGGATCATTTTCTTTTTATCTTTCATAATATTCATTTATGTAAAAACCTAATCCTTAAATAGTCTTATGTCCTTCTCCACAAGATATTACCACAAAAATACCACCAAGCTAGAGGGAAAAAAAGCAAGTACGAAAACCAAACCCGAAATTATATCCTTTCTATTTAATGAAGGAGGGGAGAGAAGGAGAGATAGTGATGGAGAGCGAGAGAGAGGACAAAAAAAAAAACGCAACAGGTGTATGATACTCGTATAATTTTATCCAACACAATCTACTACCATCATTGGTCAGAGAATTACTTCCGGCAAAAGCCATTTTCTATCTCAAATCCCAAAATGCTATTTTCGTTCGTGTAACTTCAACACAAACCGAAACCGAATTAGAGTCCGAATCCGACCTGTCATAATTGGGCACGCTACATCAGTTAGACTCCAACTTACAGACACATACAAGGGCTTTAAAGGATTCAGTCAGCTTAATTTGTACCTTTTAACCCAAAAATAAAAGAATGAAGGAAACATCCTAAAAAAGCTATTACAAGGTCGGTGCTAATTAGAAAACATATCTACCTTCAATAAAATGGTGTAATTTAGATGCTACAGGAAAATAAGAAAACCAAACAACAATACCTTCGCCAAGAAGAAGAAAAAGCACCAAGCACCAAATGAAACACATTACCGGAGCCAAACAAGCTTAATGAAGTTCACGACTGGTGTCGTATGAAATAGCTCTCATAAGTTAAGTCCATCTTACGATTATAAAGGGGGATGGATAGTGAAAATATATGGTAGGGCTTAATTTGTGTTTTATCTTGTGGCCAAGACGTCGAAAGGGTCAGGCTATACTTTACATTATTTATCTCGTTCCATATTGGAAGGAGGAAAGGTGTAAGTACAAAAACTGTAGTCTTGATTTTTTTAAGGTTTCTCTAGTAAGTTTTCTTTGGGGTCTCAGGGGATAAGTGCAAAAATCATATACAAAAATAATATAATAATCCCAAACATCTTCCCACATTCGTGAAGTCACCTCGTATGAAGATAGTTCGGAATGTTCAATCACAGATTCGAAGTCATTGATTTCCATGATAAAAACAATCGGTACCAGATGGCTGCCTTTCGGGACGCCATGATTCGCAATGAGAGGATCAGACTTTCAAGACCCTATATTAACGAACGGTCCAGATGGCTGCCTTTCGGGACGCCATGATTCGCAATGAGAGGATCAGACTTTCAAGACCCTATATTAACGAACGGTCCAATAAGTATAATTCCATTCATTGATAAAAAAAACAGGAGGAAATCCAAGAGAATTTAGTTTGTACATACATATGTATGAGGTAATTTTGTGTGAAATTTTATCAAAGGTCTTACTAAAGTCCGTGGCCATTCTCCTCAATCTTCAAGACATCAAACTCATAACCAGGCTGCAGATTGTCTTGGTGGTGCGAGAGCTGGGGAAAACCAGAGTCTAGTGACTTACATCTCGACTGTTCTTGTGCACTTTATGTCGGCAGGATAGTAGGGGACCTACAATTTATGGTTTGTAAACCTCCACAAACGCGTTTTTTAAAATTATACTTTTTACGGACATTGGTGGTAAGAGTTTTGAAAATAAATTGGCCGCGTTTTGAAGACAAAAGTGGACAGAATGAAGTTATCTTCGAGATGTGTTTTTTTCTTAATCACACTGCACTGATAGTAAATTTTACATGTGTTTGTGTACATTTGTCATAAATGCAAAAAAAATTACTTATTTTATTATAAAGAGTCACTAAGGCTAGGCGCGCACATTCAATTTTTAGCTGCGCAACTGTTTGGTTCGAGCAACTAAAAAGTTTGTGTTTTGACACAAACTAACCGATTGCCTAAAATGAGTTCGCTATTTTGTGGAACATATAATTATATGCACCTGCGCGGACATTCAACCAAATAGTTCATCTATTTTCTATAAGCAACCAAACAGTTGTGCAACTAAAAATTGAATGTGCGCGCCTAGCCTAAAGCTGAGGTTTATTTTTTAAGAATACAAATATTTTTTTTTAAAATAGTTTTCAGAGATTAAATTTGAACATGGATACTTATTGCTTAAAAACACATTTTTTGGGTACCAATTTTGAGTAACAATCTCAATTGCACTTTTTTTTTTACAAAACACCTCATACTCGTAAATAACTTATGCAAGTGTTAACCGTACCCATGCTGTATCTATGTAAATAGCCACATTCAAAGAACACTAGCAAGTTTTAAGTTGTAAAGAAAAGTCCTCAAAAATGAGTGCATGTTCGACAAGAAAAAAATCCCCTTGAATTGTCATTTATAGCACTTTTGGTCAGGTTTATATTTTATCCTTAGTTTGTTCCTTTTTCATTTCCTGACCAAAAAGAAAATGTACATCCTTGGTGAAAATTGTAGTGTTTTCACCTTAAGTAGTCGTACACCTTACCTTACCAACCGTTCCTTTTGTTGATTTATTTGAATCCGTATCTGAAGTGAAAGTTAAAATAAGAGTCTTCCTTTCCTCCTCTAAATATATACGACGGGTTGATGCCATCATGAACTTAATCTGAAATAAACATCCTGAAGATTATTCTGAGCTCCTATTGCAATGCAACGGAAAATGTTAAAAGCACGATGAATGCACGTATAGTTCCGTAGTGTAGTCTCCTCGATGTTCATCATCATCGTGTAGCCAAAAATGAAATGCAGTACATTCGTTCAGTTCGGCATACAAAGTGCGGACTAAAAAACTGTGAAACTTGTTGAAAACTGCAAATATGCATAACGGTGTTTCGACCCCCAAACTGTATTATTTATTCACCATGAAAGGGCTGTGTATAACCTGTGAAATGAGGGCTCTGAGCACAACCCTATCTCAACATCCAAGCAAAGAGGGTAGCGAAGTTGTCATGACACGGTTGCGAGCGATAAGATATACAACACACTTCAAGCTAACTAAAAAGTCGTAAAAGACTCAAAAGTGTGTTTGAGTTAAATTTAATTCAATCGTAATTTGGGATGTGCAAGTTGAATTTTAAATTGCTATCTTTAGGGTTCGTTAAACTTTTTGATACCCCATTTTGGAATTAGGGAAAATTGTTAAACAAAAATGGTTATAGGTACTGTGCATAAGCCTGATGGGGATTTTTGGGGACTTTTTCTTAGCCATTAGGTGGTTCGAATTAGGATTAATTTAACCTAAAGGAGGTTGTCTTGGGGAGATTTGACGGCACGGCAGATCTAAATCAGGTTAAGTGGATAATAATTGATTTGGGACAAGGTGATTCGCAGATTCCGAGTTGGAAAAAAATGCCACTGGGCGGATTCATTGCTGTAAGTAGAAGAAAAGTTACTCATTTAAAGTCGATTCCTGTTTGGAGACAAATTCTTAGTCAAATTTATGCTCTGGGACCTTAATGGTAAAGTCGGAAAGAAAGACATCTTAGGCAGGTGAGATGGCAAGCAACCCCGACGAAACGAAAACAGATATCGGCTTCTGACTAATGAATTCTGCAGCAACTTGTTATAGGGTGATTAGTAGCACAAGATATCCAAGCCTTAAGATCTCACAGCAAACTGGCTTTGAAATTCCACAAACTCGACCTACTGCACGGAAGGCACGTATAACATTTCAGTTGCGCGTTAATTTCCAGGGATAAACCTTGACTCTAACTATTTCCTTGTTGCGCAATTTTCAGAGCTGGTCTGTTTAACAAAAAGAATTTGAGAACCATACAGAACAAGAAACTCAACTTTTGGACAATTTGGCAGACCTTTAGTGAGAAGTCCTCGGTCCAGTATAAAATTCAAAAACGCTGCAGCGCAAAACAATACAGCGAGGAAAGAGTATCGATCCAGAAGAACAAGAAGAAGAGAAGATCTTGGTAAAAAGGAAAATAAGAAAGAAGATTCTTGCGATCGAAACAACACTCGGAAGTTAACCAAGACCTATCCTGCTTTCTTCGACAGATATTTGCTCCTGTGAGAGGAGGGCGAATTACATAGAGAAGTCTACTCCATTGCTTCGGCCACATCGAAGGAATTGACAACAATTCTTCGGCTAAGAGAGTCCTCGAATTGTCAGCGCTCATGTACTAGGCGACAAGGAAACCGAATCTTCAGTTTAGCGATCAAGTTATAGCTCTTAGTCTGGATGAGAGGAAGCAGCATGCTCGGGATTCAAATCCATCATGTCTCAGAGATCCTTCCTGAGTCGGGAGCTTTTTTAGCTTTTAAATCCTTATGCTCAGAGAACACCTTCTTAAACTTGATTTCACTTCGAAAGAATTCTGACCAAGCTTAATTTGCATACCTTAAACATTTTTTGAAAAGTGCCCTAAATTTAGACCGGGGATGAAGGATGAAGTTTTTTTGGGGAGTAAAACTCATTTCTTGAAAAATATCAGTCTTTAAAAAAAATTGTGTTTTTAAAATTATACATAGTTAAAGTTATTCTATGTAAAAAAAGATTATAGTACTTTTTGTCGTAAAATCAATATACAAACATAACACATAGTCGAAAAATAAAAAATGATAAAATAGCTCTTTTCATTGGCTTTATTTTTTGGGGTGATAGGGCTTAGACAAAGGCCGCCATATTGAAAAGGTTGAATTATGGCTTTCATTCAATAACTCATTTAAATTTAATTTTACAACAGAATGGCAGCAGTTTTGAAGAGTGAAATTATCTAAAAAATGATCTATTAGCGAGCTCTGGAAGTTGTTTGGTCTTTAAGTTATAGCAGGCCAACTTATGCCACATAAATAAAAAGGGTCATAGGGTGGCACACTATTCAAAAATTTTTAAGTTCAAAAAGCTCAAAATAATCACAAAATCTAGTCCCAAGAGATTTAAAAAATATTCCAACAGAGAAATAATTTCTTTCAGTGTATATACACCAACCCTCAAGGCGCATGCCCACAACGAAGATACCTCACACATCATTGATGGAAAACACACAAAGCTTCCACATCTCAACGAGCAATCTCTGCTCACCAGCATCCATGTTCCATAAAGCGATTCTCAGAGCCAGTAGCAAAACATTTTTCATATTAAAAAGGACATCCGAGATCCTACACCTTTTCAGATAGTAAAAAGCTCTTCCGGCATCTGGTCCTCCGCACAGAAAATACCGATATTTTCTTCTATAGTCGAATATTCCCAATTCCATCGAGATAGTCTCAACATTTTTTCTGTTTTTTCTTAGCCGAAAAAAAAATCTAAAAAATTAATTTATGTATCTGTCAGATGATGCTCAACAAATAGTTTGAAAAGTGGTGCAAGTGCAAAAGCAAGTTGCAGCAATGAAGTTATTCTTCCTTTGAAGATTGTGATTCTACTTATTTTTGTGGTTTCAATTTAAGTTTTATTTTTTTTTATTTTTGAGAGAAGTTTAGTGAGTTTGTTCCAAAGTGCAACGTGAGTTTCTGTATCCTCTTTTTTATTCAGAAGTTTTCGGTGGAAGAGATTTTTTTTAATGTCAACCTTTCATTCCTCTGATGAAATTCCCCCCAATAAACCCCACGAGTGAATATTTTAGTCCTTTGTGAAAAATACTCGGTCGGAATCTAAAGTGTATTTGTTTGTTGTTGTTGTTTTTGAAGAAGTTATTTTAAGTTCGATGAAAAGGATAAATATTTCATATTGTGTAAACTAAGTTTAAGTGAAATAACAACTCGCCATTCAACAACAAAACAAAATAGAAAAAAACCCTAAGTGCACTCATATCCTTTTCTAAAGGAAACGAAAAAAAAAAATTTTAAAAGAAACACAATTAGAGAATGGGTTGCCCTCGTCCACCCATTAGCGTCGTCGGTCGCAATAGCTTCTGTTCTGTACCACAACTCACGGTTCTCTCGAGTGTGGCTAGTGTGTGAGAGTGTGCCCATCGAGATTGTAGTTTTTTTTACATCATTTTATCCAACAGGCTACTATGCTCAAGCAAGGACTATAATTTCATTTATTTTAGTTATTTTTTCTTCAAATGGCTTTGATATTAATATTTATGAATTTAGGTAATGGAATTTCGTTTTGGGGTAGGACTTAAACTCTTACAACTCCAAGCTTAACAAATAGGCCAACGTTTATGTGATATTCCGCCACATTTCGAAATATGATTGGTAAAGTGTATGTATGTATTAAGAAACTAAAGAGAAAAATGCATTTTAAAATATCTAGCCCTAGGGTTTAGAAAAAGGCAATCATCTGATTATGAAAAAGTAAGTTGACCCATTAGGGATGCGGAGGCAAAAATGAAAGGAAAGATTATGAAGAGAATATGTTAAAAAAAATACTTTAAAATTAAACAACTAAAAAATAAAATTAAATATATGCACGACTGGATCGCATGAATTGCTCTCGCGGTTCATGTATCTTTACCAAAATTGTTTCGAAATATCTCGACACGGATTTATGAAGGGCAAATCTACATATAGCCACAAATTTTATAAAGTTTCGGTAAAAAATAATTCACAACGGATTTCAGAATTACGATTTTGGCTTTTCAGATTGCCAAATTGGTTTTGAATTTATTTCGAATCATACTTTTGTTTAATTTAGTATTGAAACACACAAAATAAATAACTGTAAATTCGGCGATCCTCAGGGCAACCATTTAGGACCCTTTTTATTAATTTTTACAATGGAATTAAATATTCGGATCTTCTTTAATCTGCCGATGGCGTATAGCTTCGATTTGATCTTCTAAAATGAGCAATGACTCTGAATTGTTACAAAAACATTTGGGCATTATTTCTCTTTTGTTGAAGTTTTAATGCCATCGAATTATATGTATCAAGGTGCAAGCGAATGTCTTTTACCCACAAGTGTGTGCATTTTTATGGTAATTTTTTTTCTGAAGTCCATGGCTTGAAAAAGTTGATGATTTTTGTGATTTTGTGGTTATAATGAACTCGAGGATAGATTTCAATTAACACATAAAATGAAATAAATACATATGGTGCGGCAGCTCGTGGAGAACCTGACTTGCAACTCTCAAAAAATTTCGAGTGTAAAATGTACAATTTTGTGTCGAGTCCGAATGGCAAAAATGAGAAGTACTTTTTCATGACAAGAAATGCTCTTGGAAGATTTTTCACTTCGCAATATAAGACATAATCCATGAAAAAATGACGTTAGATGGGAATCGAATGCTAAAATTTCGGCGTGACAGTCCATTACGCCAAATACATATTGATCATATTATTAAATACAATACAAAATACACTTAGTGACTTACAACTCCCAACAATTTTTTTGTGCCTGTTAGCATAAATTAATGGGGCCTTCAATTTTCTGCCGACTTCGAACGGCTAAGTTGAGCAACACTTTACATGACAAAAGATATTCTTGGAGAATTTATCACTTCCTCGTAATTAGCAGTAAGGCCCTGAAAACATGTTTGCAGTAGCCGAAAATCGAACCCAAGACCTTCTAAAGCACTAACCATTATACACAGTAAATGCAAAGTATTAACTAAGTAAATTTTCACTTCGAACAAAACGCACAAGTTAATTTTTTGTGAAGAATGAAGCATTTCCCAAAAAGTAGTACTCTCAAATTGGGGCGTGGGCAAGACTATTTTTTTTTATTTATCATACAATTAATCTCAAAAGATTAAATCTCGCAGTAATGTTTCGCACTAGAATCAAAACACTCTTCTTCTTTGGCAATTTCATTTATAAGCAAATTTTCATTCCCTCTTTGAATTATCTCGCAGCATTTAGTGACTAGGGTAACACCAAAAAGAAGCAGTTTGTGAATGCGAAATAAGGATTTTGCAAAGTGCAACTTCGTAATAGCGAGGATATGAAAAAAAGAGTCATAAAATTGCTAGAATAATTGTTCAATTACAAAAAAATATGAAAAGTTAAGTAATTGCGGCAAAGAAAAATGCCAGAATATCTAAATTTGTAAAACTTGCTTATTTTTGACGACTTACTTAAAGACCAAATAGATCAAGTACTTTTACTTGCTTATTATGCAATGCAAGGATAAATAATTGAAAAATCATGAAAAAGCAGACATTTCTAAATGCGAGATTTAAGACTCCGAAAATTGCGTTTGCGAACTATAGTCAAATGTTGATGAAGTATTTTCGGACTATCTGTTGTTTTAATTTAAAATTTTCTTCTTTTTCTTCAATGAGATTTAAAGCTTAACGTCTTGTTTGTTTGTCTTTAAATTATGTTAATCTTAAACCCTTGCCTTAAATGGTTCATTAAACTGTTGTTTGTTTTCCTTAGGATAATCCCATCAGACTGCGCATTAAATAATCTCGGCTCATTCAACCAATATCCCACTCACTTTATTGTATCAATATGCATAATCAATTTCTAGGTTATAGCTCAACCGGGATTAAAGTCTTCAATTGGCGAAATTGAAATCTAATCGAAGTAATAAAATTAAATGCAAACAATTTGTGTGTGTAGTTGCAATTTTACTGTCTTCGCAATTATCATCTAGGATTTAGATTCACAATCCAGCATCATTCGCAACATCACCGTTGGCAATCATTCATCATAATCTTCAAATAAGAAGAACATTCCTTAAGTAATTTAATTCCCAGTGCAGATGTGCTTTCTTTTGTATGCCATTTCACCCCTCCTCACCGACAATAACCCAGAGGGATTTTTTCTTCATTTCGCAATGCAAACCAATGAAATATAATATAAGCGCGCAAAAGCTTATTTCGAGGCTATTTGTTGTGTCTTAGGACCAACGACGACGACGTTGACGACGAGAACAGGAAGTACACAATGATGACGACAATGATGGCGTAGCGGACGGAATACGATGCCATTGCCGTGCCGTCGATGTCCTTGTCGACGTCGTCGTCATCATCATCATTCTCGTCGTTTTTCAGTGTAAAGGATTACCCCCCATTAAAGTCATAATAATCAAACTCGTTAACATTATTCTGCACTTTGACTGTACTCCAAGTATTTGGCGAAACGATATGATGTGGAGCTTTATGCCCAACAACTTAAGTTCAAAAAGAGGAAATGGGGACATTATAGAACCCACTTGGGTAGGCTATCCGTTTACATTCATTGTCAGAAAGAAACCGTTAAAATAATGACAGCAAGTACATGAGGCAAACAAGAAAAAAAAAAAAAAAAAAAAAAAAAAAAAAAAAAAAAAAAAAAAAAAAAACTTCCGACTTCAGAGAATACATAAAACCTACCCTCTAATTACATGCTCGTCACGCATGGGAATTACTTTAAATATTTGACGCCTTAATGCGAATACTGAGCCATGCTAAATTTCACAAAAATTCCACCCACCAACCATATGAAAAACACACAGGAAGTTGATAACAGCGAAACCATATTTTTCTTATAATGGAACATCCCACTTCTGAGATGTTTGTAAGCTAATTTTGCAACGAGAAAATTATGTACATTTTATTGAATAAACTAACTCCTGCTCATCACATTTTCATGAACAAAAAAGCGAAAACACTAACCACTTTAAAGATACATTTTTCTAAGAATCGGGAGAAAACAATCAAGGAACAAGGATTTCTAAAGAAAAACACACAAAAACTTCACATACATATTTTTTTTTTTAATACGTTTTCACATTGATTGAGAGATGTTTTTAGATTTTTACCTTATTTTTCCTCTTCGAAGAGAAATGTACAATTTTGCCATAAGGAAAAAGTTGTTTAAACTTGTTTTCTCTCAATTTCCAGACTTTTATTTTCCTCGAGGATGAAATTTAAAAAAAAAGTATGAAAAATGGTGCGAGTTGTAGTATGTTTTTTTTTATTTAGTTTTGATGAATGGATCACTTTAAAAAATAGAAGAATTTAGGTTGTTGGAGTTTTTTTTTTTTGTTAAAGTTTTCCGAAATAAATTGTCATGAAATAATTTTGAGGTAAGTTTTGTACCTTTCTTTCTATTTATCTGCTGCCAACAATATTGTTGTGGATTATTACTATGGGAGCATATTTCATAGAAGGATATCTCTTTTTCGTTTATTTTTTTTTTTGGTCTACATTCGAAGTCATGTGAACGAAATTTATGGTTTTATCTGTTTGTGTTGGTATATTAATGGTTGTGGTTGTCTGTGACAATCACATCCCTTGAGGATTTTTTTTTTTAGTTTGTTAAAACCAGTCATGTGGAAAGGAATAAAATGAACAGAAATAACACAAGTAGACAAAAATATGATCTTTATTGGTGGTAAATTATCTTTAAAGTTCTGTTAGTTGTGCATGTTAGACCAGTTAAGACCAATAAATAAACAAAATTATGACTAGTGTTTGGGTACTATTCATAGATAGAGCTGTTGGAATTTATGAAACTAATAAAACTACCCATAATATACATTTATGGCCAATACATGTGATATAAATAACAGCAGTGTGATTTTTATTTATACCAATTATAAAACAATAACTTTTCGCATATGAGTTGAAACTTAAAATTTCGAAATTATGTATTTATTAAGTTCCAAAAACAAATTTTTGAGTCTTTCTTATATATTTCTGTTTCTGTTATTGTCTCCAGTCATATGAATGGTATAAACTATAAATTCATGTTGATATTTGCTTTATTCTTATATGAAAGCAATACGAAGGCAATACACATAGTTAAGAGGAAATTAAAACAATCGCTGATATCTTTATTTTTTGTATGCGTTTGACTGGTATAAATTGGTCTAAAAGCAGAAAACGAATAAATTTGCGTCAATTGAAAATATACTCAAAAATTCATGTTTATCTAATCATGATGTCCTGTCAAAACTCATGCAAATGTATCTTTTAATTTATGTATACTCTGATTGGTATAAACCGGCCTAAATCGGCGTAAATAATAAGTTCTTCAATTAGCTCAGTGATTTTCGAAGCATATTTAAAATAAATTAGTAGATCTGTCCTAGTTTAAGGTAATTCATGTTGGGTTACAAAATATGGGTATATGACTGGTATAAACACACTAAATTGATGAAATAAATATTTTTTTGTATTATTTTTAAGTCTCATCATGTCAACATGGGCTATCTTGTGATTAGCAGATGAAAACTATACACAACTATAATTGTTCATACTAAGATCCCCTTACTTGTTTAAACTGGTCTAAATTTCTGTGGTGATTTAATTGCACGAAATCAAATGTCTAGATTTTCAAACGAAATTTTATTGATTGCGAGTGGTATAAACAAAGAACCGATTGTATAAACATTTCAAATAACGTCGAACCCTGGTCTAATGCCAGTCTAATTGCCAAAAGCCCAACTCTAGAATGAATATCTTCAGAATAAGTAGTTCAAATGATGAGAAATGTGTATACCAAAAATGGTTCAAGTACACAAAAATAATGATATTCAGAATAAAGCATGAAAAATTCGCAGACCACAAGCCAAGAAAGAGTATGTTTCAGGAAAATAATAAAATCGACAAAAAATCAGAAAAGAATCTGGAGTTCCCTTGGTACTTGGTACCTTCGCAGAATACGTGTGGCCTACACCATCTAATTTATTCATTCCGAGAATTGAAATAAATTGATTATTCATGGATATTGCAAATCATTTGGTAATTCCTCCTGGGATTAGATATGGATTTAAATAATTGTATTACGTAAAATACTACATAGAAAGACAAACAAACAAAAATTGCATTCAGGTTTGACAGCCAATTGACCAACGATGTCGCTGTTTGCATATAGAATTTTATGCAGGCAAAGGTAAACTGTTTTCATTGAACAACCATCCAACCAACGAACTCATTCCTCTCCACAAAAACAGCATCCCTCTATGCCCACACAATACTCTTCTGTCCACTTTAGGCCAAAACAGAGTCACTTACTGTTCGTTAACCGTGAAATACTGTAAATCGAATCGCCCAAACAAGGACGTCGTCGATATACTCGTAATGGAAGGACGACGGCAATTTTATCCTATTCATGCGGAAATACGATTCCACGTCTGACCGATACATCCCATATCTATACTTTAACCACCAGCATTTCTCTATCCCATCCCATATACTCTTGATGGAAACAATATATTGGATTTATCGATAAGCATCCTCCATGTCCTGATTTGCACTATCGCCGGTAAATTATTTAACACCAACCACTTTATACCTTTTTATAGGTACCTACATAGATACGTGTGGTTGAATGAGAATTGATTAAATTTATTATCCAATAGCAGTTTTATAATATTCCACCCCATCAAGTTTTTTTTATTTTATCTATCCTATATCTGAAGTGAGAATAACTTTTCAATCTTACCAGGTGAACAGCAGCGCAGGGTAATAAGTCTGATCGTAGTAGAACATTATAAAACAATTATAAATTAATTAAAAATGTGTTGTCTTGTCTTTCACGAAGTGAATGCGAAATAAAAACGTTCCACAATATTTTTCACACCATTACCTTAAGTAGAGTAGATAAAAGTTTCAAATTCATCAACCATTTTTGTTTGCAAAGTAGAACCTGTGTAAAGCAGATCTGTAGTTTTCACTTAGAAGCCATTTTATTTCCATTTGAATTTCTTACTCACTTAACCTTTGACGAAGTGAAAAATGAATGCACTCCACTTCTGATTGTCATATTTCCAAAGTTTCAATACGGGACAAAAAGAACAAAAAGCTTAAGCAGTGTGAACAATTTTAAATTTTGAAAAACAATTACGTTTTATTTAAAAGAACAGCTGTGGAATTTATATTTAAAAATTTCACGCTAACGATGTTGTTTGAGAACATTTAATATTTCCTCGAATTATCTACAAGGTTTTTGAGAAAACTTAGTATTAATTAACATAGTTTTCATTTCCGTGAAATGAAAGAACATTATTACGTCCCACAATATTCTTCACGACATATTTTAACTTAGTTCCGATTTTCAGAAGGAGCCCACAAAAAGTAGATTTAGATTTTTAAATCGGTTACTCGGTTTTGAAAATTATGTGATTGTAGTTTTACTTCGATTGAAAAAAAAAACATTACGCATTTCATTGTGGACTGTGGGCTTAAAGAAAATATGTCATTAAGTCAAAACAATATTTTTCTAATTAAGTAGCTGAATGTAGATAAGATTTGTCACTAAATTTATTTCTTTTTAAAATAGAATTTCTGGAATGCAAAGCTTAAAGATGGATACAAAAAATTAATATGTTCTACACTCTTTTTCACATCATATTTCATTCGATGCATTAAGAAAGAAATTTGTATTATTGATATTAATTCTCTACAAAATGAATAATAAGTATTTTCAACAATATTAACATCGTAGTATAATTTGAGAAATGAATAAGTATAGCTTCTAGGTTCCATTGAGTGAATATGTTCTACAATTCTTCTCATAAAAATAAATAATAAATATTAAATCGCAGCCTAATATTACAAATTTAAAACTTCAATCTAGAAAAATTTAGATTATCTATTCAATTAATTAAAGAAACTTTAAAATTTCATTTGTGGAATCTAAAGTTATAAGTTTCATGGTGAAATCGTTTTGTTTAAATTTTATCATCAACGAAATTTACAAGTCATTTCTAGTATTCACTTCTATTGGAATCTAATATTAATCGCTTCCACAATGGTTTTCACGCTAAGTAAAATGTCTTTAGGTGCAAGATATGAAATGAATATTCTCAATCAGAGTAGAAAAGGTTGACACTTATTGTAAATGGGTTAGAAACTGTGGAACGAAACATAATTTAATCACATCCACATTGTTCTTTGGAATCTTAACTTTTTTAAATCTTTGCAAAACTCTTACACTTTAAAGGCCAAATTTAAAAGAACATACAGTTTATATACAAAAGCAAATCTAATTGAATGTAAGACCTTCCCACATTGCATGTCCATTCGAAGATTGTGGAATTTATTCATGTTTCATTTCACGAGGAGTGAATACTTGGTGGAAGATCTTAAGTCCACAAGACCACAAACTGCCTTAAACACAATTTCATTGAATCCTGAGAAGCCTTTACTCACTTGGGGATGTGTGAAAAGTCCATAGGTTTATAATGTGGACTAAAATGGATTATATTATGTAATTCTTTTGTCCTGTGAACTTATGACCCTGCGCCACCTGCTACACGTGTGTTTTATCATCAATCTAATCAAAGGATAAATTACTAATATTTTCAAAACCACACCTGAAAGTCTGGAAAGGAGGGTAAACTGTTTATATGAAGTGCGGTAAAGTAATAGAAAAACAAAAACAACAACTAATTGAAAGTATGGATCCCCCAGTAGAGTGTAGCCTTATCTCCATTCATATTTACAAGTGTGTGATTCTGAGTGTACACAAAGACTTAAAATGGGGAAAGGATTTTTTATTTACGTACATACACGTATTTCTATGTATGTATATATGATATGGTGCAACATCTGGCAATATTCAAGGCTGCAAAATATTCTTGCTTCGTCCTTACAAGCTGACTCTATGTTTAACGATTATACCATGATGGAGAACAAAAACCGAACCGACAACATACAAAAAAAGAACGTAGCTTATGTGGGCCTAGAACAACACACGTTGATGCTCTGATGCTGGTGATATGTGCGAGAAAAAGGCATTACACTAAGTAGTCCTTGTTACATCCGAGGTACCAACTGCTGCAGAGTGATTCCATTTTTAGCCATTTGATATCATCTACACTCCCTAACATAGAGCGATTTCCTCCCTCAGGTCTCCTCTATATAGGCCTACAGGGACACACGTTTATTCCCAACAACATATAGTTATCGTACCTACACAGTCAAAATTTAGTATTTATATTTGTTATGGAGACTGAAGACGAAAACTTATAACATAACATAAAAGTAGATTAACTGCCGGGGGTGCTATGTGGAAATGAGAATTTGAAATTTGTTATGGGTGTTTTCTTAAAGGTATAGAATGCCCGATAGGGATACCTTCAAGCCAGCTGTCAAAGTGGATAAAAGTTTTTTAACATTTATGTTCAGCACACTTTGGCAAGTTGTCATGCAAAGACTTACACGCGACTAATATTTGTAAATTAAAATTAAAATTAGTAGGAAATTGATCCTGGAATTCAGAGAGATTTCACAAACTTACATTCCACAATCTGAATTTTGCACGTAATGAATTAAATGTCAAATATCAAGCTTTTCCAATTTACAAGTTCTTAATGTATTAAAATTGAAAATATGACCTGCGGGAGATTGTGGAACAATCAAGTATTTCAGTGTGGAACATATTTATTTCTAATTCCACAACATGTGAGCGCTGTGTGTTAGAAGGTTTTTACATCTAGTCACTGGAAAATTGCAGATACGAAGTTTCGACTGTTGGACGACAATATCTCACCTTTCTACATGACAAAATTTGCCACACACGAGTTGAACAATTATTATAGGGTGATGAAGGATTGGTCGGGTGGACTCAGTGAGTGAGTGAAATATGGATTTTTTTTTTCAAATTTTTTTGTTGGAGGTGTATGAGGCAAAACATTAATACCCCTACGACGCGGTGGAATGAACTAAAGGCTGCTCACACTGAGCTAGATCCATTAGATTAACTGAGCCATTTTAAGAGCCTCTGAGTTTCCATAGTAATCCCAGTTAGCAGAAGCAGTCCAACCTGTGTGGGAATAGATATTCAGTTATTTTTTGTTTCTGCTCCTAACCTTACAGCAGGGAGAATAATTTGTCTTTTCCTCCGATTTGAATGTGCGGGAGGTTACGTTTTAGCCAGATTCACTTGAATAAAAGTGATGTGAGTGTATTTTACATAAATTGAAAGTAGTAAGAACAAAAAAATGTGATATTCAGATGGGGAACAAGGGCGTACAGCTTCATTTCTAAAATTGCTATGCTAAGCATTTAACTTTTTGAACTTTTTCGTTTTTTGTTCTTTTTTTAATGAAGAAGATTTAAGGAGGTAACAATGCCAATTTGTATTTAGGAAGCAAATTTATTTCCACGTATGAGGGAGCAGATTTAGATAAGGTCTTATAGGGATAAGTCTATATACCTATGGTATACGAGTATTTTCTGAAATGCTGAGCTAAGTCCTAAATCTTCACATTAAAACAAAAGCGTTACAGAAAAAGTGCTTAAATTTGCACAGCATACATACATTAGATTGGTTTGAGGAGAAAACTCAAATTGATTGAATATGTAAATTCAGTTATTTTACATAAAATAGGGAGGGTTCTTATGAGATATGTTCACAGATTAACGTTTGAATAATAAGCTTTACTTTACGAAATGTGTATGAAATGTTTTTGTAAAATAAATTTTATGAGAAATACAAGCTCATTGCAATTTGCAATTTTTTTTTGAAAATGAAAATTCCCATGCGAGATTGACAGTATGGATTTCGCAAACTTACATCCCACGGCTTAAAATTACACAAGACATACGAACTTATTGATATATTCCAGCTTTTAATCGCTTGATCTATTTTTTGGCGATTGAATTTCTCAAAATTTAAGAGAGGGAAAAAACTGTGGAATCTGTGTTTTTCACTCTAGCCACTTCTAAAGATTTTAAGTTCAGTCACACATAGAAAAATAAGCACAAATGGATCGCAATGTCACGACAGTGTGATTTATTCAAACCCAAAAAAGGTTTTGTGTTGTAGAATTGTGGATTGCAATTTCATTTGTATCATTGAAAAGTACCTTTTTGTAAAATTGGAAGGAAATTTTTCGAGTCATTAACGAAATAAACGGAAATAATTAAAAAAATTAAAAAAGTCTGAACCCTATTTCCGTTCAGGGCAATGTTGGACAAAAACCAAAAACGTAGTTTTATTAAAAATCCAAAATTAAAAATTAAAGGCCATGACGGCTCATAGAGAGCCTAAAACTAGTGACTTACAACTCTCAATCATTTCTGTTTGCGTGTTTGGATTAATGGAGGCGACCTACAATTTTCTGCCAATTTCGAAAGGCTAATGGGCAGCACTTTTCATGACAAGAAACACTCTTGGAGGATTTTTCAATTCCTCGCAAGAGGTAGTTTAACCCTGAAAAATTTTTTTGGCGGCTGAGAATCGAACCAAAAAACATTTGCATGTAAGTCCAACGCACTAACCATTATGCCAAGGAGTACTACTAAATCTAAAATTAAGGTACGAAGCTTAATCGAAGCGGCAAGAGCTATTTTCGAGAAGATTTGCAAAACAATATAGTTCTGTTAGAGCTGTCGGTTGTAGATAAGGTAAGGCAAAAACTCGAAGAAATTCCATAAGAAACGATCAGAAGCAAATCGGTCTACCCGTATATGCTCTAGACCAAAGCAAAATAGACACACAACAATCGGAAAAAGATGATATGTTCAACTTTGCATCTTGTAATTTTAGGAAAAACTATTTCAATTATCAATGCTGAATTTTGTTAGGAAAACCATGTGAGAAAGATTGTGGAACGTATTCACTTTTCCTTTTAAAAACTCTAAGTACTATATGTCCTGAAGACAAAAATATATATTTTAATATTTCCCCATTCACTTAAGCCAACTTGGCAATTCTGTTTTCTAAATCGTGGAACGTATTTTATCGTTTCAAACGAGTTAAATCAAGTAGCTCAATGGTCAATGTAAATCACACAAAACCTTTTAATAAAAAAGGTCCTTTAAGAAACTTAAACCCCTATACAAACGCCCTTCCTTCCTCTATAAGCCTATTTTACTTTGCCACTCAGGATCTAATCTAATGCTAATCAAAAACCTCTTCTTATCGTTCTTGATGGTGGATTTTAAGACTTGAGGCACAGCTCACTCCATTAACTCCATAAATAAGTAAAGTAATCCATTTCAAAATGAAGATAAATGCTTCTTTTCGTTTTTTTTTTTTTAGATTATGGGGTAAATAAATTGTGAATCGGGGGACATTTTCAATTTTTCTCTTTAATTTGATCAGACTGTCAGAAATCCCCTGAGGTCTTAAAGCATTCACTAAGCAACGATAACCTTGAAACTTTCCATACCCAAAATAGAAACAAAAATGCAAAAAGAAAGTTTTTTATTTAAAACCTTGTATCTGGTTATGGGTATGATGTGCTGGGGGTTCGTTTCGCTTTCATCTTCATGATGGTTACCCACATTCCTATTTTATGATATGAAAAGCTTTTGAGACTTTTCCCAGAGAGACAAATTGTTTAGTGATTTGTGTTGAGCGGTGAGAAATGAATGCCATCCAATCAAAACCAGTAATTCTAGGATCCAGGATAAACGAAGCAATTGCAAGAAGATGAAATTTATTGTTTCACATCCTTCCCTTGCTCCTGTTGCCTAACTAACTAGTCCCTATCCCCTACCCGTTCTTCCTGGGCTTGCCCGTGTGGTTAAAATTTATTTCCAAGACTTATACTGTTGCGGAAAACGGATGAGAAAACTCCTTTCTATACCCCAACGCTCTTAAGCAATCCAACAAATGATAGACGGGTGTAATGAGTAATGGGTTCTTGTGGCAGTCCCATTGTTTTCTTGTTTTTCGTTCCCATTTCTACATCGAGTTCGGGCTTCCAATCTTCCAGACAAGAAGTATTTTTTTTTTGTATTCTATATTGACGTTCAAGTGTAGGTGATTTTTTTTGACAATGAAAACGATATAATGGATTTCATGCAAGAGAAGTTGCCAAAGATACCATGAGAGCCTGTGCCTGAGCAGCCTTACAGATATTCTACTCGTATTTAACAATTTCATGCTTGCTCTTCTGTTGGTATTTTTGCAATTTTCACTGCTATTAAGTGAATTAAACGATTTCATTTGAAATGAGGATTCAACTTGAGTTAGAGAAAGATTTAATCATGTTGTATATCCCCTAGGAGAGGGATAAGTTGAAGTTAATCCTTGTGGCATTAATGTTTCTTTTGACACAAAAGGACTAATCTTCAAGAACATTTTAACAGTTTTTATCTGACTTTGGAATATCCAAAGGAGTCGAGTAAGCATCAGATTAGTCATGTGTCCATCAATCATTAGATGAAGGAATTTTGTTTGCACATTCCTGATTCAAGATCTGACGAAATGAAAAATAAATAAATCTGAAGCTAAAAGATTCCTCATTAATAGGTTTTACTATTTTTTTGAACAAACAAAATAGTAGGTATTTGGATCAAACCAAGAGATCAATGGATAAACACCTTGAATACGAAGCTTGGAGATTTTTTGTTTCATCAATTTATGTTAAAGTTCTGTGAGTCTACGGGGACGGGGAGAGAACCTACAGTTTTCTACGAATACGAACGACCAAAATGAGAGATACTGCCAGGAAAGAATCAGTACCTTTGAAAAAGTAGGCTAAGGCGTGTATATTGTATATCCCATAGTACCACTGCTATGACAGCTTCCCTCAGAAGTATGATGGGACACCGTTAAGGCGCTTTGCGATGCAAATACTCTAGCTCCGATAAATTGTAGATACAAAATTCCCAAACCAGAAATATTTTACCCAAAAATTGTTTTGGGTTACGAGGACCCTTAAAATTGTTGACTACAGTGCAGGCGTTTAGGAAAGTTGAAGAGGATTTAAAAGGAGATACAGATGCACATTAGTCTTTAATGCTTTAATATTGTAATAGGAGGGAAATATTGAGCCGGGTAAGGCAATCCAAATTCGTGAAGTGCGTGACAAGAGAGATGTGATGTAGACGCTCTGTCAAAATCAACCTCCATAAGCTTGTCTGTGGATCTGTTATGTGCATGGTGAGTTAAAAAGTAAAAGAAACGTGAATACCCCTAAGGGCATAATTGCCCAAAAAGGTCATCCTGCGAGTACTCCACTACTCTTAGAGTAAATCTAAAGAAAAACAGTTAGAAAAATATATTTTTGAAACTTTAGTCATCTCAGATTTAAAAAAGAAACTAAATTACTAAAATTCCTGAGTCGTTTTTATTGTGAAAAATTCAGGGTTCTGGGGACTCGACTTGGGTTCAGTATATTTGTTTTGATACAGTTTTATTACAATTTACCCGAATTTAGAGCGTAAAAACGGAACACATTAGATTCAGTAAAATTTCTTTGGGTGTTGACTTCGTATCCGGCCCGGTCGTGAACTAAAAAAAAATAGATATTAACGATTCCAACCTTCTTTCCTGAGATATTATACCAAAATCTACCCAGTACCCCAGATTACTTGTGAATACTAAACGGATATCCAGGATTAAGATTAAGATTGGGGATTCCAATCCAATTTACACCATAAAGCTTTTGAGGTTTTAGTACTAATCCAAGCCTAGAGAAAAGTAGTTATCTTTATCTCCCTCTTTTCAATCCCAATTTCATGAACACCGATTCCGAACGAAAAACGAAACGAATACATTTAATTTGTTCCATCATTAGCTATATGACCGTAAATTTCAAGCCAAATAAGAGGACAAGACTTTCTAGTTTGGCATAAGCACTTCATAAAATTAGTTCCGCCAAGCAAATTAAAATTGCGGTCGCCTTAAAGTAATTCCATTTCCATATTCCTTAAGGGGATCAGTGCCAAAGAAAAGACTATGTCATCTCAAGCTTCCTGTTTCTTTTATCGTGTTCCTAATTTGTTTAATACTCTCATAGCGTATTTTCCTTAAGGGGAAACAAGACGCGCATCACCTCGGCCTGGCACTAATAAAGTTTTCCTTCCTTTGTCATGAACTCAAATGTGAGAGGGTCATAAAGATGAGGATGCGAATGACGACCAAAACCACCCGAACCAGGACGATATCAAAGTAATCTTCCGAGAAATAGCAATTACATAATTTATTTAGATTTCATTTTATGTTTTCAAAGAGCATTAACTGTAGTATACCGAGTCGTAAAACCCCGTTAAAAACACTTGAAATTAACACCAACTTGCCTTTATCTAAAAAGGACCTAACCTGAAAACATGGCCTTATCTTTATGGGGCGATGTCCCACTGTGCACCACTATCATAGTTTTGGTAGACTTAATGAAGCCGTGTAGCAATTATTGTCTCACAGAGTGAGAAATGCGGTTGAGGGGGAATTGGAGGGCTTTGAAACTGGGAAAGGACAATGAGCGAAAAATTCGGCAGCGACAACTTAAAATGTCAGCAAGTGCTTTATTAGTGCGGTTCTCTCCTGTGTACTTGTTTTTGGTCCTTCGAGCCCAACCCGAGATCTCTGGGTTGCCCATAAACGACTTCGGCTATTGTGGCAAGCTACCGTGGATATAATCACTTCGAAAGGACGACGACCGACGCGACGATAGGAGGGTGAGCGGAAGCCATTGTTCTGAATCGCGTCTTTAGTTGTTCAAAAGTGTGCAATGGGATGAAATAATCCAACCTTTATAGCATTCCTCTCGCTGCCTCACTTCCGAGCTATTCATTGTTTGCACTTAAGGATTCAGTCATGCTTGCATTCGGCACTGCTTGGCGCACACACCAGACCGAGAGGCAAAGGGAGAGGTTGGAAAATGTGCATTCGTAAGGAGCACCGAGATATTCGTTTGAATTGAAAATTCTCTGCTTATTCGCGGGGAAAACGAAATACTGTTTGGATAGTGATGCAGCCAACAACTACGACTCTTCTACTGATAAAACACACGTACCTATACAATATAACAACAATGACAAAAATAGACAACGAAATAGGACTAAATGTCCTTAGTTATCTAGGATAATATAGTCACCGGAATCTACAGACACCATGTGACGCCCTGGAAGTGATGAGGAAGAGCAGCCTCCGACAACGAAGGAGACGACGACGACGATGATGGGGAAACAAGAACGGAATGCCATTGAGAATGCTTGGGTGGTTTTTCATCAGAAGGCACAGGAGGAGCCAAATAATACAATGGAGGACGAACAATACTCAAACTACGTGCCCGTGTTTTCGTGTTTCCCAAAGATAAATGTTTTCCCAGGCAGTGTAAGACACGATAGGGTGGCACGTGTAGGTGGCTTAGCCTTACACATTTCGACTTTCTGTAAAGTTTTTCTCCATTGCCTTCCAAAATCCCTGACAACCTTCATGAAAAACCACCAGAAACAGAAGAGATCTAGGAAATTTAAATGTGAAATCCCAAACATGTTCTAATTCGTTGATTGAAATTGGCATGTGATTTGAAGAGTATTTCCTTTGGTCAACAACAGTCAGAAGAGTTTACACAGGGCATCATTCGATTTGGGCCGTATTTTGTAAAAATAAAATGTTTTCAATTTTTGCTCATAAAAAATTGCAAATGCGAATTTCAGAAAACTTTGTGGAAGGAAAAAAGGTTTAATTATGAACTTGTTATAGACAGTATTTGAAAAGATGCCAAAAAAGAAATTAATATTTTTTCATTTAGTTTATACTCCAAGAATAAGACAGCTCAGCGGTTTATTATTGATGTAATTGGCAGTTCTCCAATTTGAAAAATAACTTCACTTGATTTACGGTAATTAATGAAATTTTAAATACCATATTCTTTGCAGATTAGTTTTTATAAATTTTTATGGAATAGAAGTCTCCACTCGAACGAATTCTTTCATTGAAAATGACTAAAACTTTTTGAAATTTTTAAAAATAAATGTTGGCTAGAACTCTCCAATCGCAGGAATGTTATAAATACCAATATATGGAACTGCTAAGAAAAAATAATTGCGGAAAAAAGTCTCCACTGGTACTAATTATTTTAATAAAAATATACAAAATACCTAAATACATGGAATTTTATTTCAAAACGAAAAATCCCATATAAAAATGGCACAAGGAATAATAGTCTAAAAATTTCGTGTTACCTTTCGTTCCTGAGTACTCTTTTCACTAAAGAAATTGATAGTTGTCCCAGTTTTTCGATGTCGGATACCACAGACAATTTTTTTATCGTCCATCACCATCAAAAAAAAAAATACAAAACATTTTAAAACTCTCCAAAATAAAAACAGAAACACAACCGAGGACAAGAATTCTGATAATAGCATTTAAAAAAAATACTGGAGTATGTCAAGCCCTAAGATTATAGGACATATCCATCAACAATGGACTTTAATTCAGTGACCCGTAGTGTAAAGGTATATTTCTACTGTTTTTGTGAAAATTTGTTTGGTTATTGGCAAATTTTAGTGTCTAAATCGAAAAGTTTTAATTTATTCCTCTCTCTATCAGAAACAGAAGCATTTTCCTCTTAAAAATGTCTGTAAAAGCGCAACCTTTATCTAAAGAGGCAAACGGAACCTTCCCACTTTGGCTCTTTAAAACTTTTGATTTTAATGGTCGTTAAGGCTATGTGTTTGAAGTTGTGTGGTGCAGAATTATATTGCCAAAGGACCCCACGCTGAGTGATTTTCGATTGGATTCTTTGGATAATATTTCAAAATCCTACATTCAATTTTGATATCTTAAAAGTCAAGCCAAATAGGTTGAAGGAACAAGAGTGGTGAGGAATTTGATCGGTAAAGTGAACTCATTGATGCCACCTGCTGCAAATGCTTTTAATATGAGATTTGACTTTTATTGTGATTTGAAATTTTGAAATGTGTAGAAACTTTTGACATACAGAAAACAAAAATAAAAATTTAAAGTAATTTTCATCGTAAAGATAATGTTGGGCGCCACTTTTAAAAAATATGTCGATACCAAATTATTTCTTGATTTTAAGAAAGATAAAATGTGTTATCTTTTCAAGGATAATAATAATTGTTCTTAATAAATACATTTCAGAGAAAAAAATAAGAACTTTGGGAAAATGTTTTAAATAAACTTGCTAGTTTCATGCAAGCAAACTGGCATTTTTTTTTAATTGATTTTATTATAAAGTGAGCATTGCTTGTGAAAGGAAAAAGGAAAGACATGAAATATTCCGACGGTGTTCAAGAGATAGGAATGATTCCATTATAGCTATGTTTCCTATCAGTTTTAACGCTCTGTTTTGGATTCTATCCAATAAATAAAGAGAAGTTTTTTAACTGATGTGTACAAAAATGTAATATTTCCTTCCTTGAGCAACCTAAGTTATTTTAAAGGCAATTTTGTCCAAAAAAGATTTTCTAGATCAGCTTGGCCCTCTTTAATTAATAGCTATCTAGCTTTAATAATTACCACGCACATTCCTATGGCGCAATTATGGTAAACAAAAATCGCGTTGGGCGCCACTTAATCAATTTGTTTATTTAATCTAAATAAATACTTTAAATAGATGACATTGTTCTCAAGGCCTTGATTTTTTGTATCGAATGATAAAAACTATATTTGTTGCCATTTTAGAGTGGTTTTGCTTATATCGGACGCTATTTTTTGAATCCAAATGATTTCTGCACATATTATTTACTGAGGTCTGCTCTGGATCCTATTAGAAGAATGGATTGATATTGATGTTAAAATCAAATATAACATTTCTTTGAGCAAATTGAAAAAGTGAATTTATAATAATACATTTAAGACCTCCTTTGAAAATGTCAATACTCGTAAAAATGCTAACTTTGCGCAAAAAGAACAATACAAGTAATTATTAAATTAAATGCACTTAAGAGGGGAAAACTGTTTTTAAGCATGTACAGGCATTGACTTCGGGAATTTCGATTCGACATGAATTGAATATGAATGAAAATGATTTTCGATATATTTTATTAACTTATCGTAGAAGAGAATAAAATATAACTCCGACTTCATTCGCTGCAAATTTTAAATAAGTTTCCGTTCAATTAGAAAAAAAAATCTTCCCAGGAATACATATTTTGTTTCGAAAACTCATAAAACTGTGATCATACGCAGAATTGATGACAATGTAAAAAAAAACAGCTCCCTACGTTGGGCGCCATTTAAAAAAAATTCCTCAAAAAATCAACTGATCCTATTTCAAACACATTTCATAACTTCATACATTTCAGGAGAAATAATCACATACATACTCGTATGGCAAAATGCTGATTGATCCTTGTTTAACCCACATACATTTTCCTCTGCTTCCGTCTTATTTAATTTAGTTTGTTGATTCTCTATTTTTTCAATTATAATTTATTATAACCTTATCTACTGACATGATATGAATCGAACATCATAAATATCCCTTCTAAATGCTTCCTTGGACAGATCGAAATAAGAGAATAAGGATATGGAAAATCACCACTAAAACTAACTCATCTTGAAAAGAAACTTTTTGTCCTTGTCAGCAAAAACAGAACAACTT
Source organism: Chrysotoxum bicinctum (assembly GCA_911387755.1). Lineage (NCBI taxonomy): Eukaryota > Metazoa > Arthropoda > Insecta > Diptera > Syrphidae > Chrysotoxum > Chrysotoxum bicinctum. The sequence continues at coordinate 2,172,413 of OU426988.1, read as the reverse complement.
TCATAATCATATCCAGAAGTTAGTTTTTTTCTGGGGAACATGTTGCCATTTGCAAAGTATTACATAACTACCATCATAATGTGCATCATATCACTTCCTGGCGTCTTACTAAGTGTGTCACATAGTTCATTTTCATATCAACAACAACGAGTATGACAAAAAAAAAAAGAAACAAAAACATAAAATCCTGGGAAATCAGAAAACTTTGCCTCTACAAAACCTCAAGACGCAGAGTAAATTTTAGTTACTCTTTCTCAAACTAAAAACGTCACATTAAGGGTATAGTTACGGCCATGGTTATTGCTGTGTACTCGTATATATTGAAAGCAACCGACCAAAACCTCAAAAGAGGCAAAGCACTTTGTGCAAGACTGTGTGTATGTGACCAGTATTTTTCCTCTAGGCATTATAACGTTCATACGAAAAAAAGGACTTATATGTATGTTCGAGCACACAAAGGCAATCCAACGCATATGCATCCTTTCCAAGTATCTGATGGGAGTATATGGTGGTTAAGAAGGCATCGACAGCAACTAAAATTTCTGTCATAAAAATGAAAACGAAATATGTGTATCCCCGTTCTTAAATCTTTACTCTGGGTTTTCGCATAAAACGGCAAGGCCAGCAAACGGGTCTCCTTTTCATAAACGAAATGGTATTTTTGTTAAAGAATGTCATGTCCTATTTTCCAGTGAAAGGACCAAGTCAGCCATAAAAATGCTGCGAAAAAATGTTCACAACAAGAAAAATACCACAACGACGACAACATAACTACGATGAAAAAATGTTTGCCTCAAATTGTCAATTAAAGGCAGCAACGAGGAGTTTTAGTTTGCATTGTCTTTTAGTTTAGAAAAGGGTTATTCCCTCAACCTACGTTAAGATGATCTCAATAGGTCCAAGTTTTAAATAACCGATTTTTTTTGACATTCAGCAGGAATGCTCTTAAGTTAGGCGCCATTCTAGTAATTTTAATGAAAACTTTTTTTTTGTTTGCCCATTTTCATCATAGTCCCTAACGGCCCTTATAGATTAGTGTCAGGAACCCAAATACTATAAAATATGAGGTTACTAAAGTGGGTTAATTGTATTGAATTTGATACTAATTGTTTTTTGCTTTCTGTAAGCTTATTAATTTATGAAGAGCTTCAAACGCTTGTGAAGAAAAGTGCTGTGTTGGGCGCCACTTTCCGATTTTCATTTGTGATAACATTTGTAAATGGTAGAATTATCTTTTGCTTTGAAATTTGAGAAACAAATTACAAAAGCTTTTAAGAAAACACATTAATATGTACTGAGCTAGGCGAAAGTTTGTTCAAAGGGCTATATGTTTAAAACAAATATACTTATACTTTACACAAATGACACAAAATTAGTGAATTTTTTAGCATTTAAATAAAATATTAATTCCTTCGTTGGGCGCCATTTAAGAGATTTCAAAGGAACAGTATTTCTAGAAATAATTTGGACTAATTTACGTGCACATTATTTATTATTTCTTATTAAATCCTACATATATATTTTTGGAATTGAAATTAGGGAAACATTTTTGCTTTAGAAAATCTTCAAGAAATACATAAATTGACACACAAAAATATTTTTAATAAATGTTCTTATGAAATGGTTCCTTAAATCAGTCATATATCCAGGACAATGATCTCTCAAAGGCCAACGAATGTCAAGTCAAGTGCAGATGTCGTAGTTCCTGTGTTGGGCGCCATTTATGTATTTTCGATTCCTTTTTAAATCACGATGTCATTGCAAGATGTTGTATTTTTCATTTTATACCACCGTATAAACAAAATAAATAACCCACAAGATGATGTGACGTAGTGGCAGAGCTACTTAGAAAATGTTATTTTCTAGAACGAGAGCCATTGTTTACTTGTTTTTTTTTTTTTTGTAGATGTGAATTGCATAGTCAATTCAAATAAAATTGATAAGTTATTAAAGGAGTCATATCAAAGCATAAGCTAACGATTTTTAGATGTGGCCTTTTGATACAAAGAAGAATTAAAGGCTCTTGAGAAATTGCCCAGAATCAAGTTGTATTTCTTCTCCAAGAATCATGTGAAGTTCAGGTGCTATTAATTCTAAGTTGGGCGCTATTTTAGCTATTTGAATGAAAAATCATTCTATCCCCATCTCAGGTAATATGTCAAATCCAGGTGATGTGTTCTTGTGGCTTACTCATAAAAATTAATCAAATGTTCTCACCATTAAAGCGGTCATAAGTTAGGAAAGCCATTTGCTTTTGTTTTCTCAACATAAGTTTAGCGTTTTCTGTTCTAGTTGATTCAATTTATTGAATGCAAAGCCATTAATCATTTTGACAACACGTTTGCACACACACATTGGGTCAACCACAAATCTGTCAACAAATAAACACAGGCACAATAAAGTTGATCTTTGACTCGAAGGGCATCTTATTTATTTATTTAATAAATACAAAACAGAGATAGAGGCATAGATAGGAGGTGGAAATTTATTTGTGGACATTTTGACAAGAATGATGTTTACAATTCGGGGGCAGAGGTTTTAACAAGAAGAGGGAGTGAGTTGTCGTATATATGTATGCCAGTTGCTGTTATCTCGGATACACCTCAACAAACATATCCAATATTTTGACAAGCAACTGTTTTTGGTAGATTTACAATTACAGATCTGTGAAGTGTATCAAATAATGCACATGAACGGACACATTTTAGTGAAGATAATAATGTAAATGATTTGCGACGAGGACGACCCAGAATATTATTATTATTTCGTGTTAAGATTGTGTGTGTATCAAAAGTTTTCGTGCTATGGAATTTGATGAGCAGGCAGTTTGCTGAGCTGAGCTGTTGGCAACAACTGATATGCGGACATCATCAACATGGATGGCGAGAATCGGATTATCCTTAATGTTGGCGGAATAAGGTAAGTGTTGTTGCAAAAGAGAATATTTCCGTTTTATTATTTTTTTTTTGAAGTCTTACGAGAATGAGTATGTAGCAAACATTGACCTGAATGCTGTAATAAATGAAGATAATGAAAAAAGGTTCCTCTACAAGAGGATTTATAATAATGGATATTCTTTTATTTAATGGATCGAAATATTAAATATTAATACATTTATGCTGCTCTGTATTTCGTCTTTTATCCTGCTTTAAACAAAGGCATTGATGTATTTTTCATTGGGAAATAAAGCTCTTTCATCTTCAAACAATAAAAATAACACTTCCTCAATATGAGAATAATTATCAGAAAATGTTTCAGTTCAAGTAAGGATATATGTAAAAGCTAGTGTGTGCACTTTTGCATTTTGAAATATGGGCTTACTTGTCAATTTCATAATTTCTACGTTGGGCGCCATTTCAAAAAATCATTCACTTCCGTTGAAGTTAGTATTCAGTTATTTACTATTCTTTTCTCTTTTATTCTCATGATAACTCTTAAAAAGCTTAGATAAAATGGAATATGTTCTACGTTAGCCCAATTTAAAATATTTTAATGGAAAAATAATGTAGCGTCTGTTTAATTTAAATGTGTTCTGCCTTCTTTTAATGCAATAACCTTTCAAAAATCGAATTAAATTGTCATCGTTCTTACGTTGGGCGCCATTTAAGTAATTTTAATTGAAAAATCCCACCTCTTAATCAACTGATTTACTAGTAATTTTTGGTTTAGGTTATAGTCACAAATTTGTACGAGTATATCGAGACCGAAAATTTAACAAAATTTTGCATTCTAGTTACTTTGCAATGATATTAAAGATCATTTTAATTCTACCTGCAGATTCTTCAAACAACAAAAAACACTTGATTTCAATATGTCATGTCTTCATATCTAAACAAAATAAAGCAATATTCTTTTCAAAGTGCTGACAGCACTTTTATCAACAATTTATTTCCCTATCTCAATACTCACAAAATATGTAGTTGTCATAAAACTTAAATGAAGCAACGAAGAAACATAGCAGCACAAATAAACCTACAATTCGTTTCTATATCTGCTTCCCTGATTTTATTCAGAAAAAAAATAAAATAATATCATAAAAAATTTATGAACTATAAACGAAAGTTATATTCACTTCAAAAGTACATGAAACCATTTTTTAGTATCTAAGTCCGTATACAAAGTCTAACTCAACAAATGTATTCGAAAAATAAAAAAAAAATCAGAACAAAATATTCAACTTTTCCACAGATTCTTTTTTATTGCGTTTGCACTAAGAAAAAAGTAAAAAAGCACTTGGCAATAAAAAAACTGTTTGTGATTGACATGGACTTGGATGCAATTTATATGGAATTTTTAGCCCTTATTCGCCATAGGGCAGGCAGAGGCACGGTGACCATATCTTTCAAACTAAAATAAAGTTCGAAATCTTTTTGAAAAAAATAGTTCTTATTAAAAAGTTTTTTAAGGGCCCGGCAATGTTTGTACTGAGGTTGGGTTTCGTAAATATTTGTTCATTGGAAAAATCCCCAACCGACCGACCGAAGAATCACTGTTCAAGGACTAACGACTTCCATGAAACCAATCTAATGTCATCTTAGGCGTATCTCTTACAAAAGGGATGCAAGTCAAAAACTACCAAATATACAATCTCGAAAGCATTCCAGTGGGTTTCTTTCACTGGTTCTTGCTCCCTTAGGCTACTCGAAATACTTGCACTTTTTGTATTCGGGGTCGTTGAGTTAATATGCATATGTATAAGCTCATGTCCACCTCATGTCGTCTTGTCAAATTGACAAAACAAATCAATTGAATTTTTAAACTATACAATTTAGTTTCATAATGCTAGTTAAAAAGTATTTTGCAACAATCCATGAAGGCAGAAGAACTGGCTGGCGAATAGATACAACGTCAACCTCTGATCCTATTTAATGAAGCGCTCAGTTAAACCAATCATCAGCTTAAGAAATTACCGAAATGTATGCAACACGAAGGCACGAAGCAGGAAAAGGTCACCAAACTTGGTTAGCATGTTTAAAAAAAAAAAGGCCTGAGAAATGAAAGGTACAAACATTTACTCCCAAGAGATTGTAGATTTATTTTGAGCAGCCCTTAAAAATACCAGCTTTAAAATCTGTATAGATTATCCCTGAAAAGAATTTAATTTTTTCAATGTAGCAAACAACATCACGGAATATCAAAATTAAAATTATAGGTCCAACATGGTTTCCTTGCGGGACGCTTAAGGTTATAGGTATGAAACCAGATTCTAAAGAATTTTAGAATACTTTATTCATGCAAGGAATTGTCTTGAGTTTGAAAGGCAGGGGAGAGTTTGAATCTGGGTTAAGGTCGATAATGTAAGAAGTTCTTCACCAGAGCATCATTTAAAGAGCCAAAATCTCCCTGGTTTGCAATTGATGTTCAATCAGTAAGGAGCTACAGAGTGGATTGGGGCAAAATTAAGTTTAAATTAAGTATACCTTCAAAAACTTCGCGAAAAAAGAGGGTCTTCTGACTAACAACTCTCAGCCCATTATTGTATGCGTGTTTTCAGTCGGCAGGAATCGTGGGATCCCACAATTTTTTTGACAAATTAGAAGGACTAATGGGAGATAAAAGATGGTTTAAGAGAATTTTTCAATTGCTCGCAAGGACAAAAAAAAACGTATATATGTATTTGTCTTTAGTAAGCATAAGCTGGAATTCGATCGATAGTCGCTTTTACTAAACTAACAAAAAAGAATTTTTATTACAAAGAAACATTTAAGCTTAAAAACCCCTTAAGAAATAACTAAAAATTTGGAACTACTGAATTTCAGCAAAATTGGAACAAAATCGGGAAAATGCCAAAATATAGGGACATTTCGGCACGAATTGAAATTGAGAATCGTCATTTTCTTATACATATTTTTCGAGACTTAACTTAAATCATAAGGAAATTTATTTTGAAACATAATGTACTCACGTTTGATTTTTCAATTTCGTATGAGATGATGTTCCTGAAAGAAAAATAAAAAAATTAGCTCAATTTATTCTGATTAAAAATATTTATAGTCATTGTTAAATTACAAATTAGAAAGATTATAATGAAATGATTATAAAAACAAAAAAACTTGATCCCTATGATTCAAGACGTCGGTCGTCAGTCGAAGCAAATTAAGGCCCTAACAAAAAAAAAAGAGTAAATGTTGGGTCCAATTTCATTTTGTTTAACCAAATCGAATTATAGATTAAAAACCCGAAGTACACGGTACATTTAACAAATTTTTAGTAACAAGTTAACACGCCTTTAAACAGATGAAATACTGAAAACATATTTACAAATTGAGTGCTGTGTAGCCCTGACAGTTCGTTTTTTGAAAAGAAGTTTTGGAAATGAAATGAAGCACCCACCACGCATGCTGTACTCAAGTTTGTGGAAAAAATTCGTTAAACTGGTATGCTAGTGGATAACACTCATGTTCCCCGTCGTCGTACGGTGCGCACAGACGAGAATTTGGCTGCTGTAGCCGAAAGTGTGAGACTAAATTCACGAGCATCAATTCGCCATCGATGTCAAAAGCTCAACATTTAACGCACTAGCCTGAGGAAAATTCTGTACAATGATCTCGGATTATTCGCTTAGGTCCAATTGACTCAGCAATTGAAGGCGCACGAGCATACGCTTGAACGACACGTTGTGTTCCTTACTAATAAATCCATAATACATGGAAAAAAATTAATTTTGTTCATTTAATTGCATTTTTAAAAAGAAACATATAAATAGATTAAAAAATTAGAAAATGTTAACCTGAAGCGTATTTGCTGTAATTTTTCGGAAACTCACCCATCCACTGCCCAACGTCCATTTTTGAAATTTGGGGATAAATAAAATATAGTTTAAATAAATAGTTTGGTTTTTTTAATTAAGCTGACTCCAAATAAGCGTGTTTGACTGTTAAAATTTTCATATCTAGACAATTACTAAATTTTCAAACGAGCGAAATGTGTAGTTTTTATTTTGTCCTTAAAATACACCACTGGTCACCAGGATTAGGCGCACCGTACTTCATACAAATATCCACCCACTCTCACACTTTTAAGAGTTATTTCAAACAAAACCAGGATTTGTTTGATTTCTCAAAAGTCAACGATTGACCAAGCAAGGATCAAAAAAATAAAAAGAAAAACTGAACAAAGTATCATCAACAAGGGGGTTTATCTGAATCTTTCCAAGAACTTTCAAACTTTTTTTTTGCTGGTCCCGTTGATATATTTTTTTGTTTGTATCAGTTCCCAGCTGTAGAAAGAGTGCAGTAATAAACTCGACTCAATATCCGCAAAAGTATGTGAATAATTTACAAGCTACGAGTAGCGCAGTGGGTTTTGAGGGAATGGAATGGGAATGTATTCTGCTGATGGGTACAAATTAAAACCCGGAAACGGAAATAACCCGAATGAGGATATTCTCTCTACGTGCATGGAAGCCCAGATAATGGCATACGAAGTGAAAAGAAAAATAGAAATACACATTTATTGGAATATCTTGATATCTTTTTAATGAATTTAACTCAAAAAGAATGTAGGCAGAGTGAAATGCGATTCCATAACAAAGTCGATCCTGCATTAAAAAATATCAAAAAACTTCTGTGTCACCATGGCGACGACGAGGACGACTGAATAAATGGAGGAATGTGCATGTACACGTGGAGTTGGAGGAATCTTCGTTCGCATTCCGACCGATTGAACCTCCTCGTTCCATTGCAACTGCTGCAGCAGCAGCCCACTTGTGTACAAAAAGAAAAAGTTCACATAAAGTAGTTCCATAGATGAACTGACAAGGATATAACTTCCGCTATTGCTCCTTGGAGGCGATGCATGGTGTGGTGCAGTGTAGTACAGCAATGACGGTAGCGGCGCGGCGTGAGGCGATTCACATGGTGAATGCTCTGCTGCTAACGCAAACGAAACTAGCACAACAATTTGCCTCCTTCTGGTTCTAATTCGTCTTCTTATTTTTTTTTCAAACCACCCACCTTTCTCCCGCCCACTATTTCACTTGCTGTGTAAAGTTTTGATCAAAAAGTCACGTAGTCGTGATAAATTCGATTTTATAGAAGACGAACCAAAAAAAAAAATAAATAAATTCCTCACCTACTTTGTAAAGAAAAAGATGAGGAGAAAATAGCGGTTTAAAAAAGCAGGAATCTCGTCATCCACTGAACAAACATCCCCAGGGACGGATTATAGGTATGCTTCTTATGAAAACAGCTTTTGAACTCTCGGTCTTAGGCATAATTCGAAAACTAACAAAAAATAATTACGAACAGCGTTTTGGTTGATTGTACTCGTAATTAACTTTATAGAACCGACACGCGACATATCTAACGCAGTTTTTTCAGGGATGGATTTACAAATATTTTCTTATACAGTAGTCATTGATGGCACGGCATTTTTATGGCAGAACAAAATACAGTCTTTCAAAATAAGTATTTTTTTTTTGTTTCAATATTTTATAGAATTCACTTTTTAATTCCTTTTATTCGAAATTTTGCTTCATCAACCTTCGGAAAATACTTAATTTTGGCTTCCATTCTTGTACTAACTGTACAAAATCCTTTTTTATCAATATCATTCGCTAAGTTAAACCACCTAACCCAGCTTTTTGACGGGCCAACTCGAATTTCTGTCGTTGCGGACCAACTCACCAACACTCTATCTTTGAACTTAATTCCATAGATATGTATGTAATCGACTCTAGGCGCATCAAACTATTTCGTCATATATCTTTAGATAGCCAAGCGGCACTTAAAGCATTGAACTCTTATGTGTGTAAGCAGGCTAAAAGACCTCGACAAGAAATAAAATGCCACATTTCATTGGGTACTAGAACGCATAGGGTCATGTTAAGTGAAGAGTCGGAATATTTGGCAAAAAAAGAGCATCTAAAACCTTTACGGGACCAGGTGAATAGGCGCAATAGGTAAAAACGTGATTAAATATGAAATCAAAATAGAAGAGGAGGCCATAAGGACACAAATATGAAAAAAACTCGCAAAACTGTAACAGGAAAAAATACTTCTTTGAAGCTACAACCAAGACCTCTTTATATTCTGCATTGGTTTTAGCAGGAATAACCTCCTAATCAGGGGTGTTCTAACTGCCAACTGTTTACTGAGAAGACCTTTCAACTCTCGATTCTCAGATTCTGAAATACTCACGAGGAAACACTGGACCATAAATTAGACAGATGTGATGTACTCATCCATCAAAGGCATCTTGGACTTCACCAGATAGAAGAGAACAAACTACACTCTCTGAAACCACTCCATATACTCAAGTTTTTCAAGGAAACTAATTTGGAGGAAGAGATGTAAAATGAGCGATATCATTTAGCTCTAAAGTCTAAACAGGAGCACAATAGGTCTATAAGTTGCAGTGCATTTAAATCCCATGTTTATACAGTCATTAAACATCGACCTCAACAATACATATAAGTCGTATTGTAAGGTCTCGAGTCTGAAACTCATTGAATAAATATTGGTGTACCGCAGGGTTCTGTATTATCTCCGAATCTGTTTTTCATATTCATTAGTGATCCTTTCTCAGCAACGTCAACAATATTTAAATTGTTTTGCAGACGACGAAATTCTCAGCTTTTCACATTCGTTTCTAGACCCAAATATCTGTTAACTAGATTGGCGAGTCGAACTACAGCATATCATTAAGCCTTTGAACCCAATTTCGAACGCACTCGCACTCGCACATTTCATTGAATTTAATTGATGAAACTTTTAACCTAATAAATTCAACCCGAATTTTGGGCTTGGCGCCCTCGATACATGCCGCCGTTATGATCACATTGTCTCGTGTTTACGCCAAACCGACTCTTAATTATACTCTCATCTTTGACTTCTTCCGAAAAGTTTAATCTCTTTGCTTAAAAATTTAAGCGAAAAGTTAATCCAAAAAAAAAAAAAAAAAAAAAAAAAAAAAAAAAAAAAAACTTCCCTTCCGATACCTTTGAGTAAGTTGTTTATATTTCTTATTCTTCGAAACTTCGCCCCCGGAAGAACGATAAGCCGCATTGGTTTTATCTTCAAAATTAAGATTCAGTAGATACCTTACGGGTTTAATTTCTCTCTATAAAGGTACTTAGTCATGGCAATAAACTAAAACGAAATATGTTGGCAGCAATTCATGCAGTTTAATCAATTGATCATAGAGGATATAATGGATTTCCAAACTATGTAAGGTAGAGCCTTGTGACAGATGAAGCTTCTTTGCATATGGAAATTTTAATTTATCGATAATTGGCAAATATAATTTGTTTATAGATTAGGTACTTGACTATATATGATTTAAAGTATAATTAGTATGCAATTACTGAGGTCGATATAAGAGGGAAGCAGGATATAGGAAAATCGATTAATCGTTGGCACACAAACGGAATTTTGGAGTTGCAGTTGAGGATATTCGCTACAAATAAGAATTTACGACAACTTATCACGAATCGAAGGTATAGTTTTGAAGAAAGTTGATTTTGAAGTTAACAAAAATTAAATTTTCGGTTTACTGTCTGATGATCACAATGGAGACTCAGTTCCTTAATTTCCTTCTTTAAATGTATTTTTAGCTAATACCAATCTATTAAATTTGAATTTTTGACTTAGAGATCCAAAAAATTTTAGAGAATTAATTTTCAAGGAATAGAATTACAAAAAAATAAAAGTAATTTCCTAATGCGTCTACCATTTCATGCAAATATTTAGGGAGAGCTACGGTTTTTTTTCTATCCACAGATTTGTTGCCATGTTTTTTTTTTTGACCATTGCTCCCGTTATGGCCATTAAGGTGCGTGTCCATTTGAGAGTTCTTTCGTTAGTAAACTCTCGAGAGTTGCTCTCGGTTGTCTGTCCATTTGAGAGTAATTTTTTTGAGATTTTACTATCGCGAGTTCACTAGTTAAGTTTTGGGAGATGATTTTCTGAGAGTACTTTCATAACCGTGTCCACTTGATATATTTTTGCAAAACTATAATTTTGCCCGAAAAATAGAAACTCACGATGTACTGAATGGAAGCTGGCGTTTAGACAACAATTTCGAAAACTCATTTTCCGATCTTCAAAATGGAAGAAGGCACAACTATAATACTTCTCAAAAGGATTTCAGGGATGAATTCAAAAATTATTTTATGAGTACATAAGGTGAAGTTCCTTGGCAGTACAGGCACATCACAGAAAATAACTAAGAAATCAAATACGTACCAGATTTGACTTAGTTGAAGCAGACATTAAAAATGGAATAAAAACCTACAAACCCCGAAAATATGGCCACCTAGTGCTATACTTCATCAGTTCCGGCTCCACTTTTCGTTTTTTATTTTTCTTTCAATTCTTGTGACATCCGTTAATATTTTCATGATTATTAATTAAATGTACATAATAGATTCAATATGATTGACAACAATTATTTTCTTTACCTGGTTTCGCAAATTATGAAGCTTTCTCTTGATTTCATTTTCATAAGTTCGTTTGTCCCCTTCTGTTCAATGTTTTTACATGTCAACTCTCGGACAGCTAATCGCAAAATACGAACTATGTTGGAATTCTGCGAGCTCATCTCCGATAGTAATAAAAAAGTGTGTCCACTTGCGAGTAACTCTCAAAAAATTCGTATGTCGAGAGTGAAAAGTCAACTGTCTGCTAGCTTCTCTCAAGGCTGTGTCCACTTGAGAGTTTACTCTCAAGAGTGGCCTGATAGCTACTCTCAGTGTTTTTGCTCTCAAATGGACACGCACCATTAAGAAGATGCGAAATGGCGAAAAGTATCATGTTTAATTCCATCCCCCTGATGGTCTGGTTTTTTTTTTTTTCAATATACACCGAAAGGTCGAGGGTATAATAAAGATGTGACTTTGTGATGTTTACATAATGGACTAAGCTTTTAACTATGACTACAGACAAGCAGCAGAATAGGTATTGAGTTTCAGATTTTTTTTTTTTTTTTTTTAACTTGTTTCCAATTAGAGGTTGAAATGAAAATAAATACTGAGGTGGAATGGGACGTCAAAAGTGATCAATTTGTTAAAGTGTATTTTTAGGTTTTTTTTGTTGCATCAACATAACTTCGTTTTTTGAAAAAAATCATGTAGGCTGTGCGTGAATGGTTTCATTCTAATAGGCGCGGTTCTGCAGTAAAAAGACAAGTTTTGGTATAAGAATTGTTATATTGCACTGAGAAAAGTCGATTTTACTACAAATCAAAGATTTTCAAGGCAAGGAACTGGGAGAGTCTCAGGAAAAAAGAATTAGACAGCAGCTCTATAGTAACAAACTTTCCCAAGAGATGGTATGATCAAAAAATATGTTTGCGAGAAAAACTTTCATATAGAGTTAAGCAACACAAAAGATTGTGTTGATGAAACAATTAACTACAATTAACTAGTATCATCAAGTAGTACACTGATGGATCGAGAAAAAGCGAAGCTACTGGTGCTGGAGTCTTTGGGCCTAGAACCAAACTCCATACCGATGGGACAGTCCTTCAGCATTTTACAAGCGAGGGTACACGCTATAGAGAAATGCGTAATCTCGAAAAGAACTATCGTTACCAGAACACTGCCATCATGTAAGATAGCCAAGCTGCATTCAAGGCACTGATCTCGTATACTATCAGCTCTAAATTAGCGTGGGAGTGCAAAAACAGGCTAAGCGCGAGCTTGGTAAACATAACAGAGTCACACTTCATTGCGTACCTGGTCACGTTGGTGTTCTGGGAAGTCAGGAGGCAGACTCCTTAGCAAAAACAAAATTCAAACTAAAAGAAGAGGCGAGAAAATCCAAAAGCTGAAAAAGACTCCCAAAGCTAAGAACTAAAATAAGAACGTTTCACTCGCCAACTATATATGCTTAAGTATTCTCAGGTATATTGCAAACTTAGAAGACACCTAAGGTGTAGTCAGCAGAGCATCATGTATATGTATGTACATAGATCCTGCAATATGTACGAGGAAATACCAGACCATATACTAGACAAATGTTGTCCACTCATGCACCAGCGGGAAAACTATCTGGGACGATATCAGTTAGAAGAAGGTGCCCCTATTACCCAAATTTCTGAGAGCAATGGATCGGAGAAAGAACTGTGAGATGAGCAAGTTCATCCAGTTCTATGTGGTGGCACAATAGATCTCTATATCGCAGTGCAATATTTCGCCGTACCTTCTACAATACTGAAAATTATTTTACTAGTAAAATTTCACTTGAAATAAAGTTCAAAGTCTTAATACTTCTTCAATTTTATTGTTTTAACTTGAGAGCTTGAAAAATTTAAGGCCGTCCTACCAAATTTTAAAAATTGTTTGTGGACTTCTTTCAATAAAAAATTCAACGCTTTTAAGCTTCCATTTGCATACATTTTGGAGTTTTCAAATATTCTTATTCAAAATTCAATTTTAAAATTAGACTACGAGTATCATTGGATGATAATATCTCTGAGGACCCTTTTCACTATGAAAATGTTGTTTTTGTTTTTTCACACAAAAAAAAGGATTTTTTAATTATAATTGATTTCCGTGAATTTAATTACCTCAAAACAATTTCATCCTCTTCAAACTATTTTATATTCCGAAAACTTTTCCATTTAGTGATTGACCTTTTCGACAACAACGTCCTTATCTTACCCTCTTCCGAATCTAATTTGATTGCCAAAGTACCCAATTACTATCAGTCAAAAATTAAAAGTGAATAAAGGATTCGTCATTAAACAAAAAGATCTGGCATTTATATATTTTTTTTTGTTTAAATAAACAAAAATATTATCCCCCACCCCAACTATGTTGCACCCTTTTTCACTTAACAATCTATTTTATTTTCCGTTTTTATTTTTCGGCATCGCACTCAAGTTAAAATATATCTATGTATGTCCATTTAGAAGCTAGAGAATTTTGATGGGGGTAAAGTTTTCTAATATGAATATTTAAGCTTCGGTTAAATAGTTACTCGTTTGAGCTTTTGCCGTTAGGAAATTTATTTAATTAGTTATGAAACTCAAGTCAAAAGTGGATAGATGGATGGAAGGAAGTAATTTCTGAGAAACCCCAAAATAGAAAATTAGTCCAAGTTTTTGGTTAGTTATTAAGAGATGAATTTAAGGGAACCTCTGGGAGATTAGGATATGTTTTTGATGGGTTGGTGACATTTTCCCCAAGTTATAATCCCCAAAATAAAATCCCCAAATTCAAAATCCCCAAAGAAAAATCCCCAGCAGCAAAATCCCTAAAAAGAGAATCCCCAGGGCAAAAATCCCCACGCCAATATCGCGCGATTTAATTGCATGATTCACTACTTGAAGGTAATGGTTTTGGGGGTTTTGGTTTAATTTATATTACAAAAATGTAATCCGAAGAGTAAATATAAAATTCTTTATTAAGTAATGTTTGTAATATTTATTAAAGTTAAAATAAATTTTCAATACAAAACAACAAAATAAGGTCATGATCATCCATTTCAACTTTTATTTCAAAAACAAAAAAACACTACACTACAAAACTAAGACAGCACTACTCCCCATGAATACGAAAGTTAGACTGAAAAGTGCATGCAATCATGCGTTCATAGTAATTTACTGTTTAGAAACTGTAAATCGTTATCATTTATTAATAAGTTTAGTATCAGAATAAAAGAATTTGATGAGAATTTTCCTGATGAATTTTTCACATGATGTAGATGTACACGGACATTGGGGATTTGGCAAAAACATAGTTTCATTTGGGGATTTCGTCCATGTGCATTATGTCTGTGGGGATATTAGCTAGATGGATTTAAATGTTTGGGGATTTAAGGTCGATGGGGATTTATTTTTTTGGGGATTCCGTACGACTCCCGTTTTTGATTTTATGAATTTCATACCAAACCGAACCGAACCAAATATTATAAGAATATTGTGATAAGATGAAATTTAAAACAAAAAGGTTTAAGAAATAGGGACAAATATTTCCTGCAAACTTGGATGATTGAAATAAAAAAATCGGTGGTTATTGACTTGGAGGCCCAGGTGATCCTTGATTGGATTCTCAGCCGTTATGCAGCCTCTTGTGAAGAAGTGTCAAATCTTTTAATATCTTGTCATGAAAAGTGCTGCTCATTAGCCGTTCGGATTCGGCAGATAATTGTAGGTACTCTGTATTTCTGTTAATAAGTATATAGGAATGGTTGAGCAAAAAAACAGCCTGGGTTTGTGATATTTGCCAACTCAAATGAATGACACAATTTTCTAAAGTCCAATAACATAAAATATTTTTGAACTGAAATTTTTCAACGAAAATTTTTTGGAATGACAAGTTACTCGTAAATGGAAGAAAAGGGACCGAAACAGAACTACCACGACGGTAGTAAAACCAATATTATTGTAGTAACTGGAGAAATGAGAAAGGGTCTTGATAAAAATATCCTGTTATTCTTAAGCTTCGTCAAAGGGTTTGGATGAGTTTTAGTCGAAAACTTTGAAAAAACAGTTTAAATTTTCAACAACTGCCACTAACCGAATCGAAGACAACGATTAGCCTTCTTCTGAACTTCTAACTATAAATAATTGAGTACCATAAGGTTCTGTACTTGGTCCTCAGTTGTTTTCTTTGTACTTTGATTAATTTTATTGGTTATAGTAAACTATTCGTTGATCCCCTTAAACGACCTTAAAAATTAATTGGTTCCTTAATAAAAGTATTGATTGTTTTAAAAGCAGATTTTAAAAACCATTTGCAATTAGGTAAAATAATAAAGGTTGTCTAGTTAGACGGTGCAAAAATAGCTCAAAATATGAAGTTGAAAACAAGTTACGAGTATATTTAATTTTATAAAATATCACTTTAGCCAAGGCTTTGTCAACTCATTCCGATATCAAGTTATACTACACTTAAGAAGATTTTCAGCATTTTCTTCGGTGCTTATCGCCAAAAGCAGGTTGCTCCCGGTAAAGACAAAATGATGTAATTTAGGTAGATAAAAACACCCTCTTTAAAGGAAAGCTTAACATTGGTAAAGTTTATCATGTACATCGTACTCTTTGATAGCAAGTATGATGTTGTTTTTTTTCACACAACAATTTAACAACTTTTAATTTGGCTTCTATATTATTTTCAGGAGTGTAGTTCAAAAACATAAAATATTTATCATGTATAAGAGACATTCATATGTAAAAAACTTTGTTTATCAAAAACACAATCCAAAAATTCGTCCTCTCTTTAAATTTTTCTCTGAAATGGTATAAGAATAACAAGCTTATAAGAAAGAAAATATAGACAAAATTTGACATTTAAATTTGTTTTGTTTCAAAATCTTAATCTTAGAATACTCGTAGGACTTCCTACTCCCAAAAATTCCCTATAAATATTTTTCGTGTTTCAGATTTCACCTTTGGGCTTTGATAGTGAAAAAAACGTTCAAGAGAAAAAAATATGTGCACCAATAGTGAAATTAATTTATTTTTATAGGATTTCCCCCCGACCGGGATACAATTTAATTTGAACAAAAATTGCCCATATCCCTAGTACGTTTTGTTTTTGCAAGCTTTTGGTTAATATGCGAAATTCCATGTTTATAGGTACATCGATTTCATATCATCGAGAAACCGCTTACTTGAGAACCCTCAAATAAATATATGGACAGGTTGGTTACGCACATCCGCAAGAGATTTACGAATTTTAATTAAATTCTTTTCTTCCGGTAATCAAAATAAATATTTTACACAATTTATGACCTATAGCTTAGAGCAAAAAAAAAAGTAGTTTTTCTCTCAGGGTTTTCCTATATCAATGAAAGAGGTAAAGCACAGTCTAGGTATATAAAACCCACTCACTCTGTGGTTAGATTCTTCTTACAAAGAAAATAAAGAAACTTCAGAAACTTAAATTACCCGTGTCATCACCCCAACTAAATTAGTGTAATTTTCCAAATAATTAAATGAATGAAAACAAAAGTTCTTCAATACCCTTCTCTTTCAACACACTTGGCAACAGAAGCCACAAAAATGACAACAAGTGTCGAAAGGGTAATGCTCCTTATTTAGTGTAGGGGCCACCACGAATGCCAAGACAAATTCAACAGAGCTTAACTTCGATGAGGTGAACTCATTAGGGAAACGTTTTTAATAGTTTTTCCGTCCTCAAATAGACACCCCTTCTATTCGCCTCGCCATACATATCAATTCAACCGCAATCAAAGGCAAAAGGTGACGAGATAAAACTTTAAAACCCCTGGTATATTTTTTTTTTTTTTTTGTGTAGGTAAGTTTTCAACCTGCCAAAAGGCAGGATGCATTCTCGAATACAATGACAGTGTCTCTCTATTTTGTTGTCTTAAACGGTAACCTTTTTTCGTTGTTTTTTGTCCTCTTTTGTGTGAGGGTGAAAAAGGGTGAGTGAAAAAGCTAAGCATTGCACCCTTAAGTGAGCATCAACCCCTGAAGTGGAAGGTGGGTTGTTAGGAAGTAGATATAGCTACTTTTTCAAATGAAACTCTTGTCTCAGTTTTATAGACAACGCAGAGGCTTGGGTGACTGATGAAAGAACAGTCGTGTGAGTTGTCAAAAAATTTGGAAAAATATTCACAACTGGTTTTGCCTTCAAAATACTCTTTTTAAATTTCAGAGAACCTATTCAGCGTATTTCAGATTTTCGTCTTGTGAAAAATCTTCTTCAGCATGACATGTATAGTCCAAAGCTTAGGTAAAGGTGTTGGGCCTGACCATCTAAATTTTCCGGAAATCTCATTTGGTGAAAAATTATTCAGGCAAGTCTGGTTACAGTTTTCAGTATTTTCTCTTTTCCCTAATTTTATAGCCTATTCTAAGAAAAAAATCTTAAAAGTCGAAAACCAAAAATGTTCTGATATTGATAGATAGATAGATAGATTGATTTGACACTAAAAATCAATTAGTTCTTCGCATTTTGGTCGGCCAAATGATTCGGTCCAAAGTTCAGGTTTTCTATCAAATTACCAAAATTATTAATTGACGAAGATATTTTCGAACTTCGACTTTCAGTGGGTTCTGATTTTCACATTTCCAAACATTTTTCAATTGAAAATTAAAAATTTGTCAAACAGTTGAAGCAGCCATTTTAAGCCAAAGTAATTGCGACGATGTGCCTCTGTGCCGAGGCGCAGCGGCGGCCGGCGGATTACCTACAGCCACTTTAAACACAAACAGTGTGTGCAGAAAGTATCGTCCTCGGGTGGTTTGTTCCATTCTGTCTATTTTTTCATCCTCGATGTTGTTATTTTGTCATTCATACTTCATTTGGGTTGCGAATGCATGGCAAATATTTGCCCCAAGCTTTTTGCTCAATCTTTTTTGCTTTGACTTTCCAATGTTAACTCAGCGTCGTTGGTTGTTTTTTTTTTTTTGAATATCATCAGAACAGAGGACCATCTCTACGAGTAAGTGGCGTGCAACTTTGAGATGAGATTTTGTTGCTCTCGTCCTTGTCGTCTGCGTTGCGAGGAGCCCTTAGGCCAAAAAGGTGGTGGCATCTCTTTGGCTAAGCAACAAACTGCCAGAGCAGATGATGAGAGAGAAATAAATAAATAAATAGCTTCATCAAATTATGTGCGCAACGAATGAAATGCGGATAAAAGGGATACTTAATCATTTTGTATCCTTTTCGCATCCTGCCACCCGAAATAAAAACACGAAACGATACAAGGAAGAAGGAATACATTTCATCTGCCTTCAGAGCGAGAACGAAGAAATCAAAGATGATTCGCTTAAGCTAAGTAAATCAGGATTAACTTGGAGCTAAATGAGATTATGAAACAAATTAAAAGCTTATAATATGTTTCAAGATAAAACGTGACGAGCTTGAGTTTTTTTTTGCGTATCCTTCTTCTAAGGACTTATATATCTCACATAATCCATTTTTTTGTTTGCTTTGGAATTGGCATGAAAGAAGGGACACATTTTGAGATTGACTTTTTTTTTTTTGTTCATTTGGGGCTCAGTTCTTTTGTCAAAGGAATCATCAAGAACAATGATGGAACTTTTGATGGAAGTTTTATCAGAATAGAATTAATACAATGCAAAGCTTTGTGTGCTTTGGGGAGAATTTAATTTTTAGTTCATTTAGGTTGAATGAAAGGAAGAGCCCTGAGACTTTCGTGTGCCTCGCAATAAGATTTCGTTTTTCTTTTTTTTTTTTTTTTTTTGATGAAAAGTCTTTCATATTGCAGTGATGGAAAAACTTAACAAAGGCGATTAAAGTTTG
Organism: Chrysotoxum bicinctum; assembly: GCA_911387755.1. Classification (NCBI taxonomy): domain Eukaryota; kingdom Metazoa; phylum Arthropoda; class Insecta; order Diptera; family Syrphidae; genus Chrysotoxum; species Chrysotoxum bicinctum. Next base: position 2,153,230 of record OU426988.1, on the reverse strand, counting down.
AAATAAAAAATAAGGCAAACGGTGTTAGGAAAAAATTGGATGTTCTTTTCTTGAATATAGAGAGATAAATTTTTGACAATTGAGGAAATTATGTTTTAAGAAAAACTAAGATTGTGAACAAATTTTCAGTTTGTGGGGAAACGAAGTATTTTTAAGGACTTTGAAAAATTAATCAAGAGCTTGCGTTTGCGCTGTTGATCAAAGACTTGTGAAACTGTGGGCTTTAGTAAATATTTCACTTAACAAATATATAGCTGACACTTTAATGTCTGAATTTATCTGAGAAGGAGGAGTATTTCTGGGCATATAGTTCAAAGTCACCAGAAAATTGTAGGTCCTCCCGTTCTTACTGATAACTCCCAGTTGCAAGACACTAAAATTTAAAAATTATTAAATGTCAGCTCTCCATTTGGATATAGGGGTGAGTACGCGCACTAAATGCAATTTGACTACCCTTAAATTTGTTTAGCACAGTGCGAGCGTTTATGAAAGTTGAAGATGATTTAAAAGGGTATGCCAATACACATCAAAACGGAAGGGAAATATTGAGCCGGTTGAAGATTCCACATTCGTGCAGTACGGCTAAAAAAAGAATCTCTATACTTAACAGTACGTAGTACGCCCGACGCGACGTTGGGCTCAAGGATTAACTGATAGACGATATCTTCTAAACTAAATCGATGGCAGAAAAGCGTCTTTCAGTCATATCACAAATTCCATCGTAATCGGAGACTTCCACGAATCCCAAAAATACCTATCACCAAGTCAATTTGTAGGGCCAATTTGTATGAGTTTTTCCACTACGATGGGTTCTGTAAAAAAAAAGTTATTCAAGGAAAATTGATTTATTTTTCGGTATTTCGATCTTGAATAACTTTTTATTCGAACATAATTTCGCTATGTAGAAGAGTAGACAGAATTTCTTATGGCAAAATAAAGAAACTTCTTTCAAAGAAGTCTCTATAAATTCATAAAAAGTGGACATTCATTACAAGGTAAAAGAAGTGGTTAAATATGTTTGCTCATAAAACAAAATAAAAATTCAATCAGAAAGTCAAGTCAAATTTCTTCTATTAAATATTAAAATAAATAAACACTCAATATTAAGCCACTTAAAAGGCATTGGCAATCAAATCAACCCATCATGATTTATATTTGTTTTTTATTCGTCAAGTTAAACGTTCTCATTAATAAAAGCAAAAAAAATATTTCGTTCGTCCTTTTTTTTAAATCACTTTTCCAACTCATCCAAAGACAGACTGAATTTTGCCTGGACAACCACCCATTAACCATAATAAAAAAAAAAGCCTTATTTGATTCCAATAGACCAATCTTCTAGAACAAAGAACGAGGAGGAGATTTTTATGGTTTCCCTCACTCCTGGCATACCTTCGAGGAAAACAATAAAAAAAATCAAATCCTTCATTGAAATATTAACAAACTTGTAGTCAGATTTTTATTGCTTTAATTTTCATATTTTATCCAAGGTTAAATATATTTAAAGACTGCTCGCCGAGTAGTTGGAAAAGTAACTCTCATTTATATTTTCTCTGCTTTTCCATTCACTAAGAAGATCCTCCTCAAACGCCCTCAATTAAAGAATGGAATACGAAACAAAAAATAAACTGAAAGTATCAATTTCACAAAGTGTATAATAAATTCCCAACCCGTTTACATGAATCTTCCAAAGCCATTAGAAGCCCAAAGAACGTTTCATTACTTATCGCAATTAATTGGCCGATAAAGGATCCAACGAGCAACAAGTTTTTCTTTTGCGCTGAATACTTTTGGTATGTATTCAGCGGGTATTCAGCGCATGTGAGATGAATTTCATTAGAAGTTAGAAGGCAACCGCACTTCATTCCTAACCCTCGAAAGGTACGTGTCTGGAATTATATAGCCTCTCATCTCAAAAGAACAACAAAATGTTAATTCTAATACGTATGCAAAGAGATTAAGAATTTTTATGTCCCTAACTTACCCAATGTTGGAGGAGGAAGGATACACAAGATACGTACATAGTTTGCATTTTATTTGAGTTGTCAAAATTTTATTCATAAGGTACGAAATTTTAACACATAAAAGGTGAGCACTAGCACCTTCGATGGATAAGCTCATAATCACAAGTTCAAAAAGGACACTCTTTCCATTTGAATAGTTGCCTTTACTTGTTTGCCAAAGGATGACATTCGAGTTTGTATGTTAAAACTGTTTAATCAGCCTTATGATGATTATGCCTACAACATCAAGCACACAATTCAGGTATCTGAAAATCAGCCAGGACAAGTTGATCCTTCCCATAACATCAACACAATTCAAATGAAAATGGGTAATGAACGAGTCAACCCTCGCAGCTAAGGCAAAGCTTCAAAGCAAGACACAAATTGAATTATACTTCCGAAACAGCAATTAGGGATAATTTCAAATTAGTAATAATTAATTTTCACGAAATTCATATTTTATAAATCGGAACTTGTTAGGCGATGGAGAAATTTCAAGAAAGATTAAAAACTCTACTGCGGCACCTAATTTGCCCCTTATTATTTCCGACTTGGATTAATTAAGGGGCAATAATAATAATATTAAAGGCAGAAGTCGGAGGTTGTCGTCGAAAGCAGCTTGTGCTGATTGGTAAATAAATTTTGTGGGTTTTCTCTTCTTTTGAAAGGCTTCGTTAAGTTGGCTGTTTGGCTTTCTTTTGCAAAAACAATAATTCTCTCGTAAATTAAATATAGAGCTTCTCCTTTGAGTAAGGTACTTTGTCAAGTGGTTTTCGAGTGATTTTTAGATAAATTATTCGAAATTTACAAATAAAAATTTTGAAAATTTAAATACGAAAATGGTATTGGGTGAGAAAGTACTTTACTATGAGTTTGGGTGGGTTGCTTTAGCCTAAGTTTTGTAAGTAAGTTTTGAAAGAAGAAACATTGAAAAAGGGTCTGAGGTTGGACGAATGCTCACTCTGTCTTTTTCTTTTAGTCAAACAAAAATAATAATTCATAATTCATTAGATGGAACTTAAGAAACAAATTTAAACTTAAAAGACATAAATTAGCTTCAAGTCTTCCAATTGGGACATTTGTGTAGAATAGAGTTGAAGAAAAGAAGAACTCATTAAAAATGCAGATATTGCCCTAGAATTCGTATGGATATGGAATATACACAGGTTTGGGGCTTCCTACTTGCTATTTCATATTCTAATATTGTCTCTCTCTCAGTCGATCCAAACGTGATTGATGTGTTTTGCCTAGCGCTGAATCAGTGTTGCAAATGTTTGCAAAATGAAAATGTGGACTTACTTTTAGGGACCAAACAATCTGAAGCACAGAGCTTTAATTCTGGAGTGACAAATAGGTGCTATCTTTAACATTATGTTCATAGTCTGAACATAACATCGTTTGTTTGAAGTACCAAAGGGTTGTTAGCTATCACCAATACTTTTTTTTGTATTTTATTGACACAGTAAAAGCAGTTTTAATGGCTAGAATTGGACGAGTTCAGGGGACTTAAAAGTCAGACCTCCAACGCATATGAATACTTCGACGTTTTTGTCCTCTTGCACAGAATTATGGATCTCCATAAAATGACAACAAATCATTTTTCTAATTTCAATATTGGGAGAGATGATCAATAGGAAGCAACGAGAAGTATCAGATATGGAACTTACATCATATATTGAGGTGAATATTTTTGGACGACTGGTGAATAAATGAGAGAATTGCCAACATCTTGTAAAGACCCTGGGTCCAAAGAAATAACGCAAAAGCTGCCAAAAAATGAAAAGTCAGAGGTTAGCTTTCTATTATTTGTAACTATCGCGCTCTCAAGGGGATATGAATACCCTTTAGACAACAGCCTTAGCATTAGGGAAAATGGAGAGGATTTAAAAGGAGGTATCGATGCACATTAGTTTTGAATGTCTGCACATAATAAGGGAAAAAAGATTAGCGTAGAGCATTCCATATTCGTGTAGTCCGGCTAACGAAAGAATCTCTGAACTCAATATAACGTCCGAAATTGGTCTCGAAGGTAAATTGATGAGCATTCAAAAAAGATTGGGTGTTACGGTTGAATTGCTTAAGACGAGGAATGTAACTGGTATGTACTGACTATTAAAAAAAAGGTAAAATGAGGAGAAACAAGAAGTGTTACAACGGTGTTTAAGAGACGTGAATGTTTCGATGATGTAAATATCTCCTATTATTATGAAGGCTCTTCTCTGAATACTAAACAAAAGACTCAAGTGATTGGAAGGAGCACCAGTCCAGGTATTGGAGTTGTACTCCAAGTTTCGACGAATATAAATTTTATATATAATACTCGTAGCCAATAGTCCTCCTTGGCATCATAGTTAAGGTGTTGGACTGTCATGCAGAAGGTCTCTGGTTCGATGCTCAGCCGCTGAGGTTTTTATGTCTACCCATAGACGCCAGAACCTATACGAAGATCTTACTTATAAGGAATTGGTTATTCGTCTTAAATATGCGCTAAAACGATTCAGTGAAATGCATTGAGAAAAGTGGATCAACAAGGTCTAATCAAAATAGTTGAACATAAATTAGTAGGTACAACTAGGGGAAAGAGTTGGAGATAACTAAAGGGTAAATACCTCGCTTAAAATTTAATCATGAAAATTACTTTTGTAAGAAAATGAGATAAGAATTAAATTTACACTATTTCAGTGTAAGATTAATTTTTTAGCTAACATTAGAGAAAATGTTAATTTAAAAAAACCTGACTGTTAAATTGACAGTACTTAATCATCACGCGTTAATTTTTCCATCAAACAAGAAGGGTAAGATAAAAAAAAAAATTAGATTTTACGGAGATTTTTTCTTAAGTGAAAGTCTCATCAAATATAATAAATAGATTTTACACTATTTTTTCTGTCGGTGCAAATTTCACCAAAAAGCAAATCAAAAGTTAAAATCACCGACAACAACTACGACCACAGGTTGACACTCAATAAAATCATTTACTCCACCACCTGCCATCCATGCATCTCAATTTTATACTGCAATATTGCTATGATGGTCCTCTGTATTTTGTATTAAGACTCTAATCTGATGGTGTTTGTGGCCAGTCAATGAATTCATTAGTAAATAGACAACACTCGGGCAATCCTCTTGGCCCCATCATTTCTGACATTTAAGCAAAGCAAATGTATTTCGTCCACATCAATAAGTAAAGCAGTTCTTGATGTATCGAATAACATAGAATGTAATTGTGGGTAAATTTCCACCAAAAATTGCCACGCAGCCAACATACGCTTCACCAGCTCATCACCACAACCCACCCACCCCAACATCACTGCCTGACAGGATTCAATCGACAGATGCGTAGCCCCAAGTTATGGATGGATGTGTGGCTAAAAATAGGAAATTGGCGTAGATTTGAAATATTTCAGGCCTGCGGTTACGGCAGGCTCGCCAGTGGCTAACGGTGGTGAATAATTGGTGATTCATGGAAAGTCTAGCACTGGTTTATATAAGTTTAACCAATATTTGCGAAATCGAGGGTGGAATTTTGCTTTGAAATTTTATTGATCAGAAATTCAATACAATGAATCAGAAATGTCGAAATGTTATATGAAAACGTCTGCAGCATCAACCGAAATTCGACAATTTATAAATCGTTAACCCTGGAGGGACATATACGGCTAAGTGATGGTTATGGTTATAATAATTTTGTTCAATGTGGGGCTGTGTACAGCCTACAGTAGGTATATAGGTCTTCTGTTGGATTTTGCCACAAATCATGTAGCTCTAGCCTGCCATAATGGCAAAGGGGCTATATATTTTAATGGAGAGAAAAATCTTTTATCGTTTTTATCGCGATAACATGATGTTTCGAGGCCAAAATTCCAACATAAATCCTTGTCAGGACTTAGTTCCATTTTGTATAATAGACGTGCTGGATGGTAGATGGTGGGGAACAGTTTTATTGTTACCAACTTGATATGGGTAGGTCGGCTATATGGAGATTCCAGGAAAAATTTGCATTATTTAAATTAACACATCACAGTTGATGATGATGGAAGAGAGCAGTTTGTTTTCTAAGGCTGAAAAGAAGACAAAGTTGTGATGGAGGAGACAACAGAGCATGAATCAAATGGCTTTTAATTTATTGAAAGCTTTGTGGATTCTCTGAAGCGAAGCGCAAGGGTTAATAATTGAAATAGACGTTTTACAACCAGCATCAGGACTTATGTTCCTTCTGAAACGTAATGTGATTGAGTTTCTTTTCCAAAAGTTGGAAGAGGAGCCTTTCGTCATGCATGAGCTGCGTGAGGAACGACCTCAAAATCTTAACTACTTAATTGCCTTCAGTTGCAGTTGTATTACTTTTTCCCTAAATTTAAAGTAGACCTAGACGAAATCCGTTTAATTATATCAATAGCTGTCAATGATGAAGTTTTCTCAAAGACGCCAGCCGCTTGTCTTTAGTGTTTTTCTTGACATACAGGACTACTAACAATTTATCAATTTTAATCAATAAAGCCATTCACTGATATGTTGCAATCAGCATTATTTTCGAAAAAAAAAGTGGTCTAATGCAACTAGCAACTTACATTTTAAATCCCTAAACACCTCCAAATCTATTCTCCCTCGAATGGTCCAGACTTGAAGAGCGCAAAATCTTATGAGAAATCGCTGTAGGGAACTGCTCGAAAAAATTGGCGAGTCATCATGGGATAAGTTTCGGTCTTCAAAGAAGCCAAGCAACTCTTTCAAGCTACTTTGTAATGACTTTTTCAGAAGTCTTAGCTACTCTTTTCTTTCTCTTCCCGCATAGGTCACGAACCACTCTGTATCCTACTTGTTTTGTCGAGAAGACATCTCCAAACTAGGAAGACGGCATCTCTAATGGATATAGCCATCACAGTTACAAATGCCAGAAATGGTACGAAAAGTCCGGGATTCATATCAAACAGTGGAAAGACATTTCTAAAATTGAGTGACTATTGGGCACGGTCCTAAAATATTAACTTGAAATCATTAGAATAATGAATAATGGTTTATGCGTTGGACAGTCAAGCAGAGGATAATGGATTCGATTCTAAGCCAATGGAAACATGTTGCGAGGGGGGAAATTCCCCAAGAGTATTTCTGGTCATGAAAAGTGCTGCTCATTAGTCAATCGGAATCGTCAGAAAATTGGAGATCGCCTCGATTCCTATCAAGCTATCAAGCAAACAGGAGTGGTTGAAAGTTGTAAGCTTAAGGCTCTCTACGATCTATAATGGCCTTTTATTAAGTTATTAACACTTCGATTGATACACCCTGCATATTTATATAATACTATCTAATATACAAGTAATATATAACTCCTGCCAATACCATACACTTGGTAGTAGTTCATTCAAGTTGTTGTTGGAACATTTCAACTTAAGATGAAACTGCTGAGATACTTAACCTACAAAATTCTTGTTTTTCTTTTTGATTAAAATTCAAATATGTGCATGGTTTTTTCTCCTTATTCGTTCCCTTAAGATGTACTTTTAATCAACTCAATTTCAATTCACTGTTTTGTTTAAAAAAAAAAACATAATTTTAATTAAAGCACTATAAATGTTTATTTTGAAGAAAAAAAAAAGCTTTCCTTGACATGAAAATATCTACAAAAAAACAAAAAGAAATCCAATTTTACAAAATGTAACTTCAAACCTTCTGGTTCCTCCCAAGAGATAAAAAGGTGCTTGGATTGAAGTAAAAAAAAACACACACACACAAAGTAAAAAAACAAATAAACAAAAAAAAAGTCCACAATCTCTCGCATTTGTTCGGCACGGTTGTTACACAATAAAGTGCCACATTTGTTATGATTATGCCATAAAATTTCAAACCAACATACGTCTCCAGCATAAGCAGGTTTTATTGCCAAAATATAAAAATATACCATTACAACGGAACAATAATTGATTTTTTTTTTATAAAAAAAATTCAACAGAAATCATCTTGTATACAAATCCGTATTCTTTCCTAAGTCCCTCAAGCATAGAAAATATAAAAAAGTAGGTACCTACTCCTTTTACATCGGATATTGAGAGAAAATCTTTCGTTTTTGGAAGCGTTTTTTTTTGGCCCCCGAACCTACCCTAACCGTCTTCCATCATTCGCGTCCTCAATATTGGATACAATAATTTTTTTTTACTTACACCCATAAAGCAAAACAAGTACGACCTAGCGAACGAGAGTTAAAGCGGAATTCCATTTTGGCAGGATAACAAGAAATTTAACCCACTTTCATGCAACGAACTTAAACACGACAAAAAACAACACACACGTAGCTAGTTATATGTTCTTCGCAAAGGATATACAGATAGGGGTTAGGGGGCTTGAGTAAGATTCTTCTCTTTAGCAGGATAATCAGGAAATTAATAACAGAACAGAAATTTGTTCAGGAAATTGCACTGGAATTGGATACAAGATCCGATAATTTGCCAAAAAAAAAATCCCACTCATCTTCTTCCTTTTACCTGCAACGTGGATAGATTAAAGGATAACAGCATATGCACGTGTCCTGGCAGTCAAATTATACACATAACATACGGAATAAACATTCAATCGTGAAACTTCCTTCCTTCCTTCCATCCAGAGTTCAGAGGAAATGAAAATTTTATTGAATGCAAATAAATTTTATGACATCACAATTTAGCCGACTTTTACTCGTATATCTAGCTGATTATAGACGTCATCATCGTCGTCGTCATCGTCATCATCAATTGCCAATCAGTCATTTAGTCCAATTTAAATATTTATGTTTTCTCCATGTTTCAATCGTAGACTTGTAATCCTACTTACCATATAGGAACTTAAAAGGCAAGTAAATGGATTCATAAAAAAAGATTTGATTTGAGATTTAAATAAAACATGCGACACGTAATTGACAAAGAAGATGAAAATAGTGAGCTTACCCATCAAATTGGCATGAAAAAGCGGAGCATATGCTCTACGTGTATATGACAAACCTAGCATTTCGTCGTGAAAGTGATGAAGAAATGTATTAAGACTGAATCTGTTTCGAAGAGCGGAATTTTGAGCAGGTGCTCCGTTTCATCAAAGAAGTGATTTGAAGCTAGAATTTAATAGCTAAAGCTATATCAAACGTAAACTTATTTATTGAGGCTTTACTAACTTCAATGTGTGTTAGGTTTGGCTTAACCTTTTGTCATAACCTTATCAGTTTCTACCTTAAGGTACATTTCAGTTAAAATAAAGTCAAAGATGAGAACTTTAGTTTGAAAATTTGAGCTTCATAGTTTTAGCCCCGCTATTCACATGATAGCATTTGCTCGGTTTCAAGATCGAAAATCGAGAGAAAAAACGACGGATTTATCATTCTTTTTAAAGTTTAAAATTTGGTATATCCGTTGTCTTAGATTATACTCACACCAACCCTAAAGACTGTGCTACAAATAACACATTGGTACTCACAAAAGTCATAGAAGCTTTTAAGGTTTTGATAGATTGTAGTTTTACTGTAAATATTTTGACTTAACCTGTTTTCGGTCAAAAGAACGATTACTCAAGTATGCTGCCTTGATGGCAGTTTACTAAAGTTACATAATGTCTAATTTGTGGGGCCCGACCTGATCGATCATTGGACTTCTTTTTGGGGTGCTTAGACTTAGGTTTTTTTTTTAATTCAAACCAATAAGATCTTTAGCCATTCAACTCAAAGGTTAATTTTTTGGGAGGTAACAACTAGAAGACACAATTCAATAACTAGACCTTCTGCTTAAGCTTTTAGCTTAAGTAATTTTTTAAATGAGATTTATCGGATTTAGTTAAGCGAGAACCTAAATAAAAATTTGAGTTTTTAAACAAAAGCTAGGTTTTGCGAGAGCAACATTAAGCTTGGGCTAGCTAGCATAAGATGTCTTCTTGAAATTACAATTTTAAAAGACCCAAACGCTAGTTGCATGTAGCGATTTTCATCTTAAGTTCTATTTTTTCGACGGAAGTTTACGATGCGGAGGTTTGCAGTCGAATTGGCTACTGTTTGTGCAAAAGCATGATTGTGCAAAAACAAACACACAGCGACATCAAAACCTACTAGATCCTTCCTTTTTTAATTTAATCCAAACTGGATGACCCCATAAGAATGTTCACAATTGTCCTTTATCCTTTAGACTGCAGTGGTCGCCATTTCTACCTACTTGCGGTATTTAAAATTTTGAATTGATATGGGTATACAAGTCCTGACTATTCAAAAAAAGAACGTGCCTAAAATCTTTTACTTCAACTGTTAACTTGAAATACGTCGTAGATACAAAACATTTATAAGATTATTTTCTATAAGAAATTTAAAAAAATATTTTGCTTGGGAATACGAGTATGACATTGTTTCGTTAAATTTTTAGTTGAAGAGTTGAAAGGCTGACAAATCGGTCACCGTTTTAAAATACAAACTGAGCTAATATCTCGATAACGAATCAAAGTACAAAATACTTAAAATCACATTTGTAGGAAATTTAATTTTATTTGTCTTTATGGACAGATAATTTTTTTTTCGTTAAGTTTATAGTACAGGTGAGTTTTAAGTTAGAAAGCTGAAAAATCTTTCGCAGTTTTGAAGAAAAGTGTTTAAACAAATATCTCTACAGTGAATCTCATATTAGTTTTGTCGGAATATAAAATGCTTCGTTAAGTTTTTAGTGTTTTTTTTTTTAATCATTTTTTTTTTCTTACTTCTTTAAAGGCTTCAAATATAATTGAAAAAAAGAGAAGAAAAAACTTTCGGAGATGTATCAACTATGAGAGTAAAAATCATATACAAAAATGTTCGTTATATTTACTAAAAGAATGGTAATTAAATTTCTCACTAGAGGGAAACAATATTTTTGCACGATGAGCCGTTCTTGACATATTGCTTAAAATCTGACTACTCGCCTATCAACTCTCATCTTAAAATTTTGAATTTTTTTAAAATTATTAAAAATCTTTGTTTGCCTCTACCGTCTGTCCGATAACAGAAGATACATTTAGACAAAGTCGTGCCCATCATTCTTAAAAAATAAAAAAAAGGAGAAAATATGATGTGTTTATTTTGTTCTCCATTTCCATCATCATGACACAAGAATTTCAGTAGCGGAAGCTAAAAAAGCACCTCTGTGAGTTCAGAAGTGGGATACGACCCTCATAGATATCTTTGTCCGTTTAAACATTAAGTCCGCAAGCAAGTTACAAAACAAAAAAAAAAAAAAAAAAAACTGCTGTGTAAAGTAAACGAATGAGGATAAATACAAGAGCTTCAAAGATTTTGAGAGATACTTTATCCCAAAAGTCAACAGAAAGGCACACTTCTTTGTTGAATGGGTCCATTTTTATCGGAACGTTTTCATGTTTTTTTTTTTTGTGTAACTTGTTCCATCTTCATTTGCAGAACGACGACCGACAAAATCTTTGTTATGGTAGGGTCATTTTGCTCCCATTCTCTAGAATTAATATCTATAACAGAAAATATTTTCTGAAAATGTGTATAAAAATTCTTTGAGCAGAGTTAAAAAGTGTTGAAAAGTCCACAAAATAAAGGAAAATGATACTGAAGTTGGTGAGGGTGAATGAAAGGGTCTTTTCCTCATCTTTTTTTTTTTTCTTCAACATGTGTGTAAGTGTCGATGTACATTTTCTTTACGAAAAAAAAAGAAGATATTAAATTTAATTTGAAAAATAAATTGAATATCTTATGAGGGTGGGAAAAAATGAAAGTTTATTACCCCACATTTTTGCCAAGTTTAAGGTAGTTAAATGGAGAAGAATAAAATACCTTCTTTCCGTACGGTTTGTGTATAAAAATATAAAAAAAAAATACAATTGATAACAACTGGTGGGTGAAAATACAAAATTTGACTTTGGGGATGATAAGCAGCCCAACAAAATATGGAAAGCAGTTTGAAAGCCCTAAATTTATCCATTTTGTTCGATGAATTTTAATATTTCTTAAGATAAAGAAATTTACTCGTGAAAAACTTTATCGTTCTATATTTATTACCTATTCACCCTAATAAATGAAAAAAGCCAAACAAATATTGCGTCTTTAAGGAAACATTTATTTTCAGGGTTAAATGGGTAGAATAAAGTAGGAAGGTTCATCATGAAAAACTTGAGTAATTTTTCGTATTTTCTTTGAATACAGGACTCGCCAAATTAAGTGTTACAAATTTAAATTTAAATTACTTCGGTTAGAAAAATACCAGTCGGTCCAATGAAATTACTAAACAATCGACAAATGCAGGGGAATAGGACTAATGGGGTTATATTAATGGAGTAAGTGGAAAGCTTAGGGTATACGAGTAAGCTTCTGAGATTCACCATAGCTTAAAGTCTAACTCTCGAGAGACTTTAGTGACTAAAATATTTTTCAATTGAAAATGAACATACTTAGCACCAGAGCGGAAAGTCCGACAATCGGATTGACCCCGGGAGCTTGCCAGCTGCACATTTAAGTTTTTTATTTTATTCACATTTTCAATGTAACTTGTATGTGCAATGTTAGCAACCAGCTGAACATTTTCAAATACAAATCTTCAAAACAATAATTAAGGATTGCTAAATAAAAGACTTATATATTTGGGTTTCAGTCCCACACTAAGTTACAACGAGGTAGAGAGCTTGTAGGGATTTGTATAAATCTTTAAGATCGTGCATTTCGAATTTCCATTGAAGTGTTTTGAACCGCCAAACTAGATTCTGCAATACTTATGACGAAACACCGGAACAGATTTAGGCAGATGCGAAGCACTAATGCCTCGAAGAAACAAGTACATAGGACGCTACCAGGCAGAAGAGAGTGATTGATCCTCTTTGAAGGTACTCCCAACAATCAAACTCATCAAAGGGATAAACTTGGAGGAAGAACTGTAGGGTTATCAACTAATCTAGTTCTGGATGAGGGCAGAATAGATCTTTAGGTCGCATGCAAGCCCCCTTTCAATTTTAATTCATTCATAAGCGCATGTGCTGCGCACCATATACTCCAAGACTAGATGGAAGAAGTAACCTGTCAGAGCTTATCCCTGACGAACTCCAGTGTTACGCATCAAGTATTTTTTAGTGTCACTAAAACAACTGGATTCGTTTTACCGGTATCCCAAGTTAGGCTGTCGACATAAAGAGCTCCTGACTATGGATGCTTTCATATGATGGTGAGTCTCGAAAGTCGTTCGTTTTTTCCAGGATTTGCTTCAATGTGAAGATTTGGTCTATGATCTGACCAGCTGGTTTTGGTACTTGCCGAATGAATACGTATATAGTACTCGTATGATCTCTCTCTCTCTCTCTCTTTCAAACATACATGGTTGATGATTTGATCCATGCACTATCCCAAAATGACTCCTCCGTATTTGAAGTCCTCTGGAGATCTTGCGGACTTGTCATTCTTAGCTTTTTCTTAGGCTTAGACCACCTCTTTTATAGTGGTTGGCGGGCTGTTTGAAAGAGCTCTCGTTTCGGTCTCAGAACCAGCAGCAAGTTGCCTGTCTTTTTGTTTTTAGTTCTTTCAGGATCTCCTTCTCCCTGCGCGGCATTCTTCTCACGCCGCTCTTGATTTAAAATGCAGCTTAATCGTAAGCATCTAAGATTTCAGATACGTGCATCGATACTTCTGGATCCTGAACTACTGGCAATCTTTGCTGCTTATCATCACATTACGTTATCCGTTGTCGTTTCGTGAAAGCTGTTCTTACAAAATACAAAGAACAGAGTCATAGTTTTTTCATCGCACTCCAGACTGGCTCCCTAGAATCCGTCTGGGAATTCTTTAAATTATTCTTGATAGATTTTTCAGCTTTATCGGGTGAGGCGTGAATGCATTTGGCTTTTGTTTTGGAAGGTGGTTTTGAAGGGTATCACATTCAGGCGATTTTTTTAACGCATTTCCATACCTTATCTGAGTTATTAACTTACGACTCAATCTTTTTAGTATTTCAAGAGGGTGCAAAGTCTTCTCACGTCAAAAGATACTAACTCTTAAATCGTTGGCCTTTGATGCTCCGCTTCTTGTTGTCATTTGAGAGTAATTATTATCCAAAGCTTCTCATGTCTCTGTCACAGCCCATAAGAGGTTAATCTGCTACCACTTTTTTCAGCATTCCTGTTTCGAAGAGCCTGCATTCTGTAATTAAAATCCTAACTCAGCCCATATCTTAATATGTTAGGGTTGCTCAAGTAAGGTATCTGCGTTCCAGACTGTTGACGAAAATGGTGATCCACTCTCTTCAATTCATCCTCTGAATACGTTCTTTCTGACGAACTCGTGGAAGCCTGTTTATTTAGCCAGACATTTTCCAAAGAGCAAGTCTTGCAAATCAAATCAGATTGGATAAACAAAAAAAAAAACTATTATTCTAATGCGCTGGAGGATAACAAGGTGTATTTTACCATTAAAGTTCATTTAATCCTACCCATCTTCTACAAATTCATATTTTAAATTGAACATTTGGCAAGTTTTAAAAAATTGAAGAAATGTAAAAATCGTTTTTGATACAATGGAAATAAAATTAAAAAAAAAATACAAAACTATCAAAAATATAAACAAACAAAAACCCGGGGGCAAAATGTAATTGAGTTTTTTTTATTCAAATTTCATTCCCATATTCATGAAAAAAAAAAATTCAAACAAAAACAAAAAAAAAGGTCAATTTTTTTAACAAGGAACAAACTTGCTTGCTCACACATAACTTATTTCCTCTATCGCAACATGAATTATTCAAGAAACATTAAGGATTCCTTTTTATTCCTGTGAATTGCCCTCGGACATCACTACAACCGGCTGGACTATACCAGATACACCATTCGGAGTTATAAACATTTATTTTTGAATGGCTATTGACATGGTATTTTATTGGTCAAAAACAGCCCTCATCCGCCTTAGTTAATATCCATTTTGATGTGATATCGAAAAAGGTAGAAGGACAAGCACAGAAGCGGATTAACTAAAGGCATTTGTCTAGGGCGAGCAGTTGAAAGGCTTGCATCCCTGCGGAATTATATCATCTGTACGATGAGCCTTGAGTCTCTTTTTAATTGATTACTTCATTTTCAAAACAAGGAGCATTGAATCACATGAATCTGCAAATCCGCCCCTGGAGCTATTGCTCTAAACGTTTTTGGTTGTGTTGTTACGTCGAATTGAATAACTTTAAAGGGGGTTTCATTTGCTTCCTGTTGAACGATAGTTAAGTGTGTTCCTGTCGTTCATTTACTTACATTCCTGATATGGAAATTTGGGGAGACATTCACAGGAGCTTTTTCTGGACGCTCAACCTGTATTGGATGATTTATTGTGATGTTGGGGGTTTTTGAAAACCGAGAATGATTTTTTTTTGATGAAAGCACCACACTCAATCGAGTGTTCGATTTCATTGAAAAAATAACAAATATTTTTAAATAACAAACACGGAGCGTTCAGTTGAGGAGTTTTTGAATAAATTACTCCCAACTCAATTGAGGCAAATTTAAACACAGCCCATGGTTTTTTTGGTATTTGTTTTTGAGGTATCATCTGTTGGGGTTAAAATCACAATAAAATATTGAAAGTCATTGCGGTTGTTTGTTTTTGAAAGCAAACGCGTCATTTTGCAGATGATACCTATCCAGCAAATAAAATTATTAACTTATTTATTTGAAGTAAACAATGAAAAATGTGTGCTATTAAGGCCGGAAGTGAACTTTGCTAGAAGAAAAGCAAACAAAATTGACATTTCCTGCGACAAAAACAGAAAGTGCCTATATATTTTCGTTATATTTAACATGTGACATCCAGGACATGCTTAGTGGGGTCAAACTTATAAACCTCCCGTCCCGTCTCAGATTGCCGAAGACATATTAACCTTGATGGTATGAAGTTGAAAGAGGTTGGATTTCAATTTTGTTAGTGAGTGCCATGTTAGCAGTCAGCTACGATGAATATTGATGGTGTTGTTGTTGAAGATGGTCTTAATGAAAGGGACTTTATTTGACACTTCCGTTGTATGTTACGAAAGAGAGATGTAGGTGGTGACAAGAGAAGAGGGTTTTGATTTATGAGCTTCTGCGTTAATTTTAACTTTAATAAAAGTAGTAAGTATAAGGACTGAAAGTTAGCAAATAATGTTAGTCGAAAAACACATTTTAATTAAAAAGTTCTAATGCGAATTCGGAGCCCTCTACTTAGAATCACTCACTCGATCATAAATTCTCATTCACACCTACAGCCATTATTGACAGAATTGAAACAATACAAATTCGACACATTTCTTCACAAAAGTGCACCGGAGCAAGAGGTAAGCTAAATTCGCCAGAATTTTCTTGGGACTCCGGCAGTGTGATGGTCAATAATCAAAACTTGTCGGATTTCAAAGAAACATATGGCTGAATATTTCAAGAAAAAAAAAAAAAAAAAACAGAATATTTTTTCGCAAGATAAGCAAGCTTCAACCATCCGTCCTAATTGGATTCCCAACGGGCTACAATACAATGGGAACCAACATGAGCAGAATGGGCGTTAGCTTGACGGTAGTGCTCATTACATTTGCTTTGTGAATGCCCCAGCCTAGCCGAAATCAGAAAAGTAGCCCTCGGAGAAAATGTATTCAACAACGTATGCAACATCTCCATCCTGTCACTAAAAAACACCCTAAAATTTATTCGGGATGGTTCAGAGAGGCATCAAATACCTAGACTTTCAATCCAATCTCTCCTCTTCCAAATACCTTCCTTATCTACCCTCCCTTAACTACCCCTACTAAACTAGCCTAACTTAAGAAAAATCCATAAATTTGAACATCTTGTTTTTCAATCTAGAGACATCTGAATCAAGTCAATGGATTCACCTCTGAAAATTCCGAAAAGGTTACATTGTATTTTTCACAAATATTTGGAATCTCATAAATTGTAAAATTCTACCGAAGCAAAGCTGCAATGTCAATGGATTAAAAAAAAAAAAAAAAACTTTAAAAAGTCGAAACATTTTGGAAGTCAAGTAATTTGGGAAAAGGAGAATCACGAGCTTTAGAGTATTTTTTTTTTTTCAATGTGGACAAACTTAAGTTATTTTGAACACCCTTAAATATTATAGTGTAACACAGTACTAGCGTTGAGGTAATTTTAGACGATTTTTCCTTTTAAGTTTGTACATAAACAATGAGAAAGAAAATATTCAACATTAGAGTAGTACGGCTAAGGAAAAAACCTCTATATTTGAAAATATGTCCGAAGGGAGCTCAAGGCCAAACGGATAAGCATTTATGGGTAAGCAAGTACAACGGTGAAGATCTATTTAGAGGAGGAATGACAAACTTTAAGCACTTCAAAATATAATTTGCCACTTATCTGTTAACCCATAAACTGCCGAAGGCAATCCAACGGAGGGTATAATTTCCATACATTAGAAAACATCGGAAAAGTACTTTTAAGTGACTGTTCGAGCGAATGGTGTTTTCAGTTGCTGGTTCTTTCTGTTTTTGATCCTCAAAACAGATCCAAAAACATTTTCGGGAAATGAATGTTAGAACCGAAGGGCTCAGAAGAATTCAGGATTACCAAGTATAAGTATTTATTTGTAAGCACATCTCAAATTGTGTCAAAGGAGCAAAAATTATTGGAGAAATGAAAAAAAATACTTCACAGAAAAAACAACTGTTTCTTAAAGTTACTAAAGCCTTTTATGGCAAGTTGTATTGCTACGATAGGAATAAATCATCATTAACGAGCCTATCCCGACTAAGGTGAACTCTATTATTAATTTTGATTTTATTGCAAAAATGTTTAACTAAAAAAGATGAATGTTTTCACTCACCGTATATAATTACTTCTTTTTTGAATTTTCTTCAAAGTTTGTATACAAAACTTCATCACTCGAAAAAATTTTCTGAAATGAAAAAAAAGATGAATTTTATTAGACAAAATAATTTTTTAAATTGTTAAAAAAATAAATAAATAAATATATAGTAGGCCATAACGGCTCACCTAGTGACTTACAACTCTCCACCATTCATGTGTGCATGTTACATGTTACCAGAAATAAAGAGGGCCTACAATTGTCTGCCGATTCCGAAGGGCTAATGAGCAGCTCTTCGAGGCAGGTATAATACATCAAATTTGAAAATGCAATTTTTATTACAAATAAAATATATTTGAAATGCTCTTTTTAATAACACATACATATATTGTAAAAGAAAACTTCGACAGTTCCATCATTATAAAGCTACTTTAAAGACAGAATATCCTTGTTGAACTACACAAGAAGAAGCCATTTTAAAGTTCAAAGATGTAAGAGTGACATTTTAATAAGTCATAAAGTGGTTTCTCCTTTCTTCAAAATCATCACGCATTCACAACTCTTTGCGAAGTCAAAAGTGTAAACTTTTCAAACATCAGGAATTATGACACACACAAAACCACACAACCCCAGCATGAACTGTTGAACAAAAAGTTCAGACTTAAAGTCGTTCTACCGGATATAGAACAAGAAGACAAAATAAAAACAAACATGTCTCCCTCTAAGACATCACATCAGACAGTCAACATCACAGCGAAAGTCAAGAATGCACATAAAAGTTTACCATAACCCTCCCCTTGAAATGTCTTCATTCTCATTTCATCTCCGAATATAATTTCATGTATTTTATCTTGGCGGCATCAGCTCCAACATCAGCACCGTACATTTTCTTCATTCCCTTGACGCAGAACATTATGTGTTCCTTATAAATTATAAAATATAACTTTTCTGCGTCCCACAAAAGTGCGTGTATAGGGTTAATGGTTTTTGAGAGGTGGTTGACGCGTGCAGAAGGTATACCGACTTTTTACATGTTTTACGAGGCATTTGTACACCAAAAGTTAATACGTATTTTCACATCAGCACTCAGTGAAAATCCCTTTTTCGAGGAATGTAATAAATGTCTGAGTAATTAACACCATAATTATCAGCTATTAGCAAAAGAAAGTACACAAAAAAATATATTAAAAAAAAAGCTCTGCAACGATCTACTTAGTTAAGATAGGCACACCTCAAGAACACTCAGTCAAGACTCCTGAATATAAATAGAACTACACACACTCTCGCCTCTCAATTTGGCATTGTTCTTATGTATGTTCCATAATTACTCCTTTCCTTGTGCTAAATTTCGTCCTTTTTTTTTTGTTATTTTCAGATATGAAACGTACAAAGCAACTCTCAAGAAAATTCCTGCCACCCGACTCTCCAGACTAACAGAGGCTCTGGCCAACTACGATCCGGTGTTAAATGAGTACTTCTTTGACAGGCATCCGGGTGTATTTACGCAAATCCTCAACTACTACAGGTGAGTTGGAAGCATTTTATTATTTTATTTTTTCTTCGTTTTCTTTTTGTTGGTATTTGTTGAAAACTCTCCACTCAATTGGTTAGCAGCAACATCTTGAGTTTTATTTGCTCGATTTGTGTCCTATCGCCGTCGTCGTTGTCCTTGTGCTTACAAGAAAAATCTCAGCAAGTAGTCCTTTAGACTAATTAAAGTCGAGAGTGATGCGATAAGGATCCAACTAATTACTAAAATTGATTACATGAGGGCATTTTGAGCACACCTTTAAAAAAATTCAAAAAATATAGCGACAACATTATTGCGAAAAACAAGGAATTATCCTTGAATTAAAATTTCCAACGTCCTGCTTCTCGTTCTCCTCCATCATTATCGTTGGGTAAAAAACTGAATTAACGAGCGGTTTTAATTTAATTTTAATCGTGACTGTGTCCTTTCTCCCCTTGACGCCCATATTGGACGTGATGACGAAAATCATTCTTTAATTTCCTTTTTTTTGTCTGTGTGAAAAAAATACTGTTGATTGATGAATGGCTCTTAAAACCCATTCACACACAATTATTGAATTCTACCACCCCACTGTCACCCAACAAAAATACAATAACAAAAAGGACACACCTCACCTCACTGATGTTGTCAATTATTTGCAATTTTTTATTTTGCCCTTCAAAAACGTACCTAAGGGGATTCTGATACTAATGGCGTTGCCAAAACATATACGTCCATACATCAGGATGTGGATACAATATTGAGTGGGGCGGGGCACATTCTGTTTTCATATTTTTGAAATTATCTCTTTGCGAACGAGGTGATAAGTGTAGCCGAAGGCATCCAGAGGTAATGTGGTCGTTCAGGAGTGATGGGCGAAAAGTACTCACACACACAATTTTGTACCGTATCCTGCCGTATCGATTCGAGAAATGAAAATGACAAAGGTATTTCATTTTTTAAAGGTAGGATAATGGCAGAGAAATGAAAACGCAATTGTTTCGAACAAAAAAAAAATTAAGAAGATTTTCGATATCAATTTCAATGGGATTGTTTTGCCAGTGTTTTTTTTTTTTTTCTGGCAGATAAATGAGTATTTAAGCTTTTGTGTGCAGACAAGACAAAGATTAATTATAAAACTTTTTATACAAAAAAGTATCAATTTTGTTATTTTAAATGATAATTAAATTTTACCAAGAAAAACAAGGTGGAACGTTGTTTTTTTTTTTTCGAAGCTTAATTAATTTTTCCACTTAGGATAATGATGTGTCTCAAAGTAACCAAAAGTTCATGTGGTAAAATTTCAACAGAAAAATAAACCATAAAAGGAATTATAATTAAAATACATTCTCTACAAATTACAAAGAAAAAAGTTAATACTTTTCAACTGAGCGAAGTTGAAAATACACAATTTTTAAATATTTCACAACATACGAGTATACAACATTGAATTATTAATTTGTGTTAAAAAAATGTTTTTGAAATATTCGTAGTTCACTTAAAAAGTAAAATGCCCGTATTTTGGAAAATTTTTAATGAAAGTGTTTTATTTGACTTTAAACATTTTTGTGTGAAATTTTGGTGGTTTTCGACTTCTTATACCATCCCTGAAGCTTTATCATCAAAAAAGAGATAATTCTACGCCTACGTGATCCAACAGCAAACTATGCAATGTTGACCCTAAATTTCAATAAGTGATTATCATCAATTAAACTAAGGAGCATGATTTGAATATTCATATTTTAAAAAAATATTTCGTCTGTCACGTCAACACTAAAATTTTTGGAATTAAATAATAATCACCCTATAGCAATTAAATTAATTATAGTTTAATTAAATGTGAAACAAAATAATCTAGAAAACGTTTAGCTCTTTTTACTTGCAACTTATAGGTACTATAAGGCAAGTTATACATTCGTAAAAAAAATCGAACTCGAGATTTTGTTCAAAGTTGACATTACGATGATAGCGAAGACTAAAAAAGTGGGTCTCGCAATTCTGTCTGTCTGTCTGTCGGTTCGACTACAGCCTAAGCGGCTCGGCCGATTTTCTTTAAACTTGGTAGATATCATTTTTAATTTTCCCCCCACACGTTTTTTTCTTTTTTTTTTAAGGCCAAAAATAACGGTAGCTGCCAAACGATTTTTTTTCGAAATTTTATAAATATTTTTTTTTCTCAAAAAACTGTTCAACAGATTTAAAAAATAAAAACACAAATAAATTTCATTTAGTTAAAGCTAGGTAATGGTTGAAAAAAATTTTCCGAAAAATAATTATTGAGGGTACCTCCATGAAACCTTTTGTTTTGTTTTTGATTTTCTCAAAAACGGTACAACCGATTTTGATCTTCTTTTTTTGCTAAAGCTCCCCAAAAAACTTAAATAGAATTTATTGTGTATTCAATTTTTCAAAAAAATATTTTTTGGATTTTAAAAAAAAACTTTAATTTTTTTTTCCAAAACTCAATATTTCGAAAACCCCATGATAATTTTTTTTTTAAACTTGATAAATAAAAGTTTCTTAATATAACCTACAAGATGTGAGAAAAAAAAAATTATTGTACCTAAAAATAAAGGTACCCACCATACAAATGTTAAAAAATTTAAAAAAAAATGGTTTTTAAAAATCGTATTTTTCTCGAAAACGGCGCCTAGAATTTTGATAACAT
Organism: Chrysotoxum bicinctum; assembly: GCA_911387755.1. Lineage (NCBI taxonomy): Eukaryota > Metazoa > Arthropoda > Insecta > Diptera > Syrphidae > Chrysotoxum > Chrysotoxum bicinctum. The sequence goes on along the minus strand of OU426988.1, from coordinate 2,131,289 downwards.
TTTTTTCCTTTCAATTAACTTTTATGATCTTTAATTAAATAAAAAAAATTGAAATTAAGATATTACAGCTTGAACCTACCACAGAACCATTTTTTCGAATTTTGAATTTCTCATTATCCACATATCGGATCTTAATGAAATTTTTTATGGAGAAGCTTCTAAAAAGTCTAAAACACATTGCATTTCAAAACTTTAAAATAAATATTTTTTGAATTTTTGAAAAAAAAAAGTTTTTTTTTCTTTTTTGAAAATTCGATATCTCAAAAACGGCTCAATATTTTTTTTTGTAAATTCAATTTTTATTCGAACAATAATAAAAACTTTAAATTGGCGTACCAAAATTATCTTTTAAAAAGTTTGTTTATAAAAGCTTTTGTTTAAGAAACCACTACAACTTATAATTTTTGTTCTTGCATAAATTCATATTTGCATAGCATTTTGTTTTTGTCTCTTACTACTTAAAGAATTTAAAAAATTAATATTATGCTTATGAACAGTTTTCTCCAATAACATTCGTTTTTGAAATTCCTGGTCTATTACATAGGAGCAAGTTCGTGCGACCCAGTCGTGCATTTTATTTTTTTTAAATTTTGTATATAATGCAAAACCAACATTGTGAACTAACCCATTGAAAAATTAAAATCAAAAATGTAAACGCACCTTTATTCTGATACCCGTAATGCCGTTGTTCTCATGCAACATTGACACAGAGCGAATACATGTCATTGCAGAATTTTTCTACGCCAAAAACAAGCCCCAACCACTTTTGATAACAAATTGCCATATAAAGTTAAGACATTTTTTATGCCCCCAACTCAATCTCAAAACCGCTTAAATTGGCTTAAGACACAATATTTTTACCCCCATTTGTGAAATTGTCTTTTATACGACTTGGATATGGGGTGTTTTCTTTAATATATTGCATCTCATTTCTGACTGATGATAACCTCAACAGAGTGTGCTCGTAATAAATTCGAGTGGCTTTGCAAAAATTGTCACAACTGATAGCAAGCCATATATCTTTATCAACTTATTAATGAAAATTAGAATAACAAGTTATAAGATGTTAAAACCCTGAAATTTGTCTCAAAAAAGAAATATAGGTGAACAAAATTGGAATTTCGTTTTACTGAAAATGAAGTGAAGTGAGAAGTTCCCTTCCTTCACAGCCCCCAGCCCAACGCTTTTCTGTTGACAGGTAAAATCTCATTTCGTTTAACTTCAGTAAATTACTGCACTTATTTGACTCGTATAAGTGCTTTTTCTATGTCAGTTTTTGATGTCGATGGAGGGATATGGCAATGATGGTGTGTGCGGTATTTTCAAAGCAAAATTTAAATGAGATGCCAAATTGCTCCTGCTCGTGCTCCTTGCATGACCTGACATCGGAAAATCTGCTTTAAAATTAGTTTTTTTCTTCTCATTTTGTATACTTCCTTCTTGCTCCCTTCTTACAGTCGTTGGTCTTCTTCGCCATCCCCAAAACCAAACCCGAACTAAATAAAATGCACGACTGGGTCGCACGAACTTGCTCCTATGTAATAGACTAGGAATTTTAAAAACGAATGTTATTAGAGAAAACGGTTCATAAGGATAAAATTAATTTTTTTAATTCTTTTAGTAGTAAGAGATAAAAACAGAATGCTATGCAAATATGAATTTATTCAAGAACAAAAATTATAAATCGTTGTAGTGGTTCCTTAAAAAAATAAGCTTTTATGTACAAAATTTTTAAAACATTTTTAAGAAAAAATTTTGGTACGCCAACCTTAAGCTTTTATTATTGTACGAATTAAAAGTCTAATTTCCAAAAAAAAATAATAAGCCGTTCTTGAGATATCGAATTTTTCAAAAAAAAAAAAACGACTTTTTTTTTCTAAAAATTGAAAAAATATTTTTTCTTAAGTTTTTAAATGCATTGTTTTTTAAACTTTTTTGGAGCTTTTTTATAAAAAATTTCATTAAAATCCGTTATGTCGATGATGAGAAATTCAAAATTCGAAAAAATCGTTCTATGGTAGGTACAGTCAGTAATATCTAGATTTAAAATTTTTTTTTATTAAATTATAGATCGTAAAGATTAATCAAAAGAAAAAAAATTTTAGCAAAATTCTCGGAACCGTTTTCGAGAAAAATACGATTTTCGAAAACCATTTTTTTAAATTTGTATGGAAGGTACCGTTAGTTTTAGATGAAACAAAATTTTTTTTCTCAAATCTTGTAGATTATATTAAAAAACTTATTTTTGTCAAGTTTGAAAAAAATCGAGCATGGGGTTTTCGAAATATTGAGTTTCCAAAAAAAAATTTTGATTTTTTTTTTAAAAATCCAAAAAAATAAAAATTGAAAATTTGAATATGCAATAATATTCAAACTTTGGAGGAGCTTTGGCATAAAAAAAATTATTTAAATCGGCTGTACCGTTTTCGAGAAAATCAAAAACAAAAAAAATGGACCCAGGGGGTCTACCAAAAATAACAATTTTTTGTAAAATTTTTTTTAACCATTAGCTAGTTTTAACCAAATGAAATTTTTGAAATTTTTTTTAAAAAATTCTGTGGGACAGTTTTTGAGAAAAAAAAATATTTATAAAATTTCGAAAAAAAATCGTATGGCAGGTACCGTTATTTTTGGTCTTAAAAAAAAAAAAAAAAAAACGTCCGGGGGTAAAAAATTAAAACCCATATCTACCAAATTTGAAGAAAATCGGCCGAGCCGTTTAGGCTGTAGTCGAACCGACAGACAGACAGACAGACAGACAGACAGACAGACAGACAGACAGACAGAATTGCGAGACCCACTTTTTTAGTCTTCGCTATCATCGTAATGTCAACTTTGATCAAAATCTCGAGTTCGATTTTTTTTACGAATGCATAACTTGCCTTATAGTACCTATAAGTCGCAAGTAAAAATAAAAAACCGTAAGTGCGAGGACAGAAAAAAATGTCCTTAAAATAAAAAAACCATAGTCAAAGCAGAGCATATGTACACATTCTCGTGAACATAAATAGCACATAAAAGCCAAGTCCTTGAATTAAAATACAGGAAAAAAAAATAAGTGTATAGAAAAATATGAAGGACTAACGGAAAAAATATAAGCAAGGCATCCGGCCCGGCCCGCCAGTAGTAGTTGTTAAAGCTTTCAACACTTCATGGTGCTTACCATTTCCACAGCTTCAAACAGAAATGGGAAGACACTGAATGTGGAACGAGAAAGCGAAGATATATGTATGTCCTGTATTTCCTGTGCCCCTCCTCTAGTGCGCCTCTCATTGCTTTATGGCTATTGTTATCGGTTCGCAATCATCGTTATGATTATTGATATTTGTATTATACATTTCCCTGTTTGCATAAGCGTGAAATATGATTCAAAATTCTGGCAAATCGGAAAACAGGGACGGAATTTGAATATTACCAAATTATGCCATCGTTAAGGCTGCTTTTATTTGGGGGGCTTAATATATAAAAAAAATGAGGTGAAAAATGAGGAAACTATAACGGAGACTCATTTCCGACCATATCGGCTTTGAATAACACTTGTTGGTATTTTGAGACAAATATGGACTGATATAATAAACATGTCATATTCCTTCCGCCACATCAGGGCCGTGTTTGTCATATAGACAAGCACTATCATAGATAAGGCGCTAGAATATATTTAAGAGGGCGCACCGAAACATATTAGTTTTTAAATGGGCGTGTTTACAAGAAACGAAAAAAAATCTCAGACAAACACTCTAAATTCAGGTTACTTGTGATTTTTGTTATCAAATTTCATGTTCATCATCTCTTTGTGTTTTATTCCTTTATTTTTATTCATTTCAATAGGCCCCATACAAAATATTCACGCAAGGCCCCAACAGTACTAAGTCCGCTCCTGATGCACACACTGCTTTACAAACCGTTAAACAGATGACTCTACGATGCTCGTGCAGAATAAAATTATTTCAGCCAAAAAGGGAAATGGAAATGACTTCTTATACCAACCAGCTGTCTCATGTAATTTAGCCATCTCTCCCCCACCCCAGTAACGCAATGTGTCTGTGGGAGCAATTTTTTTATCGCGACAATGCCATAAACAATTTGTTATGAAAAAAAAAATTCAAGATTTAAAGCTGAATGTCAGCTGGATACATTTGAATGAAGGCATGAAAGGATATGTGTTTTTTTTTTCTATTTGTTTCGTTTCTATACATTTCAATTATTTGTCTATTTTGAAACTCATTGTTATTGGCATTTCCTTCCGCAAAAGACCAATCAATCATTTAACCCATCAGTTTGTTGTGGAACTTTATAACAGTTTGCATTGTTTCGTCCTGGATTATGATGATGAGATGAAGGTGATGCTGGTATGTGTGGTGGTGAGAGAAGAGATATACCTCCTACCATTGTTGTAACCAGATCCTTTCATTGTCCCTGATTTAATATTCTGTGTTTTCAGATTATAGACAGGTACGAGTATATACAGCGATCAAGCTCAGCTGAAAATCTATTATACTGATAAATGTCCTTACTGAAGAGATACCTTAACAAAAACACTGACAGAGATTTATTTAAAAAAAAAAATCGTCGAAGAATGTGTTAACCGGGCATTAAAGTCACGACTAATTGAAATTCAGTGTAGTGCTGTCGGCGAATGGACTTTTGCATGTCTCATTCAACAACTCGAATAGTTAACGGCGAGGGAAAGGCTGAGTGGGCTGCTCGCAAGAGGCTCATGTAGATTTTGGCCGACAGTATTTATGTGGCTTCCAGGAATCAGGGTATACATATAACTTCATCTGGGATAGATACTGAATATGCATGACCTACTTAATCTATGCTCAAAACGGAAAACATTTCTTAAAGCAAAAATTAAATCTTCCCTGATTGGGAAAGCATTGCGAATGTATTCAATATTTTAGGGCAAAATTATTTTTAATTTCGTTCTAGTGTTACTACTTTTTTTTTTCATAAGACACAGAGGCACATAATACCAAGCGAGTTATCGTATGTGAAATGAATGAAGTTTGAACGCAATTATTTGGCTTCATAACTTATCTGCTTCATATGAATTAGAAGTAGCTCCACTTTGTAGCCAAAATACATTTTTAATTTCAATTCAACGAAAAGAAACTTTGCTAGCATTTCAGTCCAAAAAAAACTGTTGTCTTTATCAAAGCCTAAATACTCGTATCAAAGTCAATGAGCTTCTCTCAGTTAGTCAAACAAAACTTATATTTAGAACTTGTTCTTTCTTTGCATTCAAAAGAATGGATTCAAAAGAATTCAAATGAAGGCAAAGAATGTATGAAGATTGCAATCAATTGAATGCTGCGTAATAAATGGTAGTTGAAAATCTGAAATTTCGCAGTGTCAAATTCAGTGAATGCTGTCTTTTAATCGAATTCAATTAATGGTTATTAAAGATTGGATTCACAAAAGATTGTATTCTTCTACAAACCCTGGTCTTTGGGTGAACAGGGACGGCAATGCATTAAGCTCTATTGGAAACTTTATAGAAAACAATGAAGTATAGCAAATTTTTCACCATAATATACATTCTGTAAAGTTTTGAGCTAGATCTTATAATGCCAACTATTTTTTAACATAATTTATAAAATTGAAGCTATACTGTAAAGATTGATATGATTTTCTCAAAAAAATCTTTTTTACATAATGTAGATCATTTTATATAAAAACCGTATTAAAAATTGAAACCCCTTTTCTTCCTTTAATAAAATTCTTAAATAATATTCCACTTTAAATAAACCTAAAGGTGTGTCTACACCAAAGAAGCATTTCAAGAAACATTGTTTAAAAAACGTTTCTGAAATGTTTCCCATTTGTTTAAAAAACATTTCAGAAACATTGCAGAAATGTTTCTGATTTGTTTTGTTGGTGTGGACGCTTTGAGAAACATTTCTGAAATGTTTATTTGTTTCCCATTGTTTCCAGATTGAGTTGTCTGTAAATTTTTTTCTCGCCTGTGTTGTTGTTTGAATTTTTTTTATACTTCAACTTTATCACAATTTATATTTTCGCAAATTTCAGATATATCGTTGGCTTTTTGGATTTTATTTTCAAAATTTTCGTCAAGAGTGGATCCCAGCGTCCAGACCAAAGAAAACATTTCAGAAACATTTAAGAAACATTTCAGAAATGTTTCTCTGTTTCTGAAATCTTTTTTAAATGTTTCTGAAATGTTTATTAAATGTTTCTGAAATGTTTAAAAAATGTTTCTTTGGTCTCGACACACCTTAAGACACGCAAGACTCTCTTCGTTCAAGTTTAATCCCAGACTTTTGATGTCGATTTCGAAAACGTTCCGCCAAGAAACAAAAAGCCAAGCAATCACAAAACTGTCTATGTTATATGTACATTTTGCAAATTTCTAATGTAAGCTGCTTATACCACGCTCTTTGACCTCAGAAAATTACCCTGTCGATGTTAATTATACTTCGTTTGGTTGCATCATGCAATTGTGTGTGCATTCTCCAGTGTCATGTTCTAATTTGCATACACTAATGCCGCATAGTCTACACATTTTCTGCCATTTGCACACACAATCTTTGTATACTCTAGTTTTTGCATCTACCAACCACCCACCCTTACCCACAACTATCAACCCCTCGAGCAAACAATGAGGGTTTCCTTGCAACAAAATGTAGCAAAAAAAAAAACAACAAAGTAAGAAGACTTGTTGTCCAACTGAGGTAAAGACTTTTATCCTCTGTATTTATTGGTATTAAAGCAAAAAAAAAACAAAGATATAATTTCTAAAAGGATAGAGGCGGGCATTCGATGGGGCTACTTTTACTCCCACCTTCTCCCTACCGGACTCCTGCCGCGTCGTCGAGAAATAAAATTAAAATTAAATTATTTGTAACTTTGCCTGCTGCAAGGCAAAAACTAGCAGCAAAAAAGGAGCAAAATAATTAGTTTTTATGCGTTCGTTGTAAGGCTGTGTGTGTGCATAGTTAGTTATTTGATGTTTCTTTTTTCTAATTTCTTTTTTCAACGTTTATAGAACAGGGAAGCTTCACTATCCGACAGATGTCTGTGGACCATTATTCGAGGAGGAGTTGGAATTCTGGGGACTGGATTCAAATCAGGTAGAACCATGCTGTTGGTCAACATATAGTATACATCGAGATACACAAGTAAGCATATAAATTGAAACATGGATAATTCAATTTGTGCCATGGGGTTTTATAATTGTGTCTCTTCTGTTTCTTCTTTTTTTATTTCTATAGAATACTTTAGCAATTTTAGATAAATTAGATATTGAAAATGAAAAACCATCAGAGGAACAAATCGCTAGATTATTTGGTTTCGAAGAAGCCCTCAGTAATGGTGAATTAAATTGTTGGCAACGAATTAAGCCGAAAGTATGGGCTCTATTCGATGAGCCATCAAGTTCAACAGCAGCAAAGGTACGTTCGTTCGATTGAATTTTAATTCGGTTGTCTATTTAAAAAATACATATTGAAGTTTTATGACTATAAGAAATCGAATTCAAAGATATAAATCGATATCACAAAATAAAAAAAAATTATCACGCTAAAGTTTGCATGTATCTCGAAATCAAACTCATAATTTTATATTTATTTGATCAATTTACAACCCATTTCATCTAAAATTTGAGTGAAAACCATGGAATGAAAAAGTTATCACAGAACTCACGATATCACAAATACACATGCACTTATTTTTAAGCCTGAACCTATACTAGAATATTATTTTCTGGCTTAAGAAAACATCACAAATCATAGTTATCATTAAATATTTTGCTAAATATCACATGTATCGTAAGATTTCATAATTATCATACTAATTTATGACATTATACACAAAGTAGTAAAATGTTAAAAGAAGTATTTATATTTATATTTATTGAACAAAAATCTACCTAGAATCCAAAAATACTTTTACTCATCTAAAAAGATCTCATAATTTTCTTTAACTTGAGTATCACAAAATGTGTGATAAAATCAACAACAAATCAATAAACAAGAACTGAAGCTTAAATAATTTCAAGAGTTTTGTTAAGATCCGTTACATATTTATTGAAATGCAAAAATCTAGTTTGTGATGCCTTTAGAATGATTCCAAATGAAAATACAATATAATTCTTTTATCCCGGTTAGAATGCCATGAATTTCATATCATCTCATCGAATAGCGACTTTTTCAATGAATTGTGATACAAGAAATTTATTATTTATAAACATCACAGCCACGAAATATTCATGAAGTTACATAACAATAGATAAGTCACTTCTAAATTACAACTCAAATTGAAGAACTTTTTACAAGAACTTGTTGTATCACGAAAACCTGTATGACAAGAACTTATTTTAAGACCTCTTAAATATTGCAATGAATATTCAATGACAATTTATTATATTTTAACGATTGAACTATTTAGTTAGAAAAATAGCATTTAGTGAAATATTACAGAAACCTCATTGAAATCATATCACAAAAGGCAAATAATTTTGTTATTTGCAAAGTATCACATAAGATGTTTCGAAATTTGCTTTCGGAGCTAAATAACTTTAGAGTGTTTTGCAACACCTTTCAAGTTAAATAATGAAATTATTTTATTGATTTTAAGCAATATCACAAAATATCACCTATCACAATTGTGTAGAACCATTTCAATAATTTGGAATTTTTAAATTCTTCTCTAGATTGTAGCTAGCATGTCGGTGTTCTTCATATTCGTTTCTGTGATATCATTCTGCTTGAAAACACATCCGGGGTTTCGGGTCGATTTCCCCGATGGGTCGTCTCTATCATCGACCTCATCAATACCTCTATCGACCACATCTAATAATAATTCACCATCATCAGTATTCAATATGACATTCGTTAATCAAGCGACAAACATCAACATCAACAACAACAACAACAATACTAGAAAAGCAGACTTTACTGCCGGCAATTTTAGCAGCATTTTCGATTCGTCCAATCTCACGTATAAAAGTTCCAACCGCAAACGTTTAAAACGTTCCATCTTCAATGGCAGCGACTTAAATCAGTTTTTTGAGCAAAAAATTCTAGGCGGAACACCACATCATCATGGATGGCATGAGTCGTATGGCCATCCACATGGAGCCTTTTTTTACGTGGAATTGGTGTGTAACGTTTGGTTTTTTATTGAAGTTATCATAAGGCTAATTGTAAGTTGTGTGTGTTTGGTTTGATGTTTTGAGTATTTTAGGGAGAATAAATTGATTTTGTTTTTGAAGGTTTCTCCAAATATCTGGCAATTTATCAAATCGCCAGTCAATATTATCGACTTCACAGCCACTTTGAGTTTTTACACAGACGTTATGCAAAGAATGGGCGAACACACGGGACTTCTGGAAGCATTTTCAATAGTACGAATTATGAGACTTTTCAAGCTAACCAGACACTCGCCGGGATTGAGAATATTAATTCATACATTCAAGGCTTCGGCTAAAGAGCTCACGTTGTTGGTGTTCTTTTTGGTGCTTGGTATTGTCTTCTTCGCTAGCTTGGCTTACTACGCGGAGAAGTTGCAGGTACATAAATAAGTTTCTCTTCTTTTGGTTATATTTGTCTGACTGGTATAAACAATGAAAATGACTCGCTTCAAGAAATGTCGAAAATAAGTTATAATTGCATGTCTTTATATGGTTGGTATAAGCTCATTCATCATTTTGTGTCCACTTAATATTCACACTATGTGCATCCGAACACTTTATACCAATCATAACGAAACCATAGAAAATATAAGTTACGTTTTCTTTGAATATCCACTGGATAATACCTGTTGACGTTTAATATTAAACTACACTTTTGGTTAAGGATGTCAGTTATTGTTTATACCAGTCAGAGATAAAAAATAAATTAACTGGTCTATGCACCGATTTCATACTTTTTTAATTATTGTTTATTTTTTGAATACTTTTTTCTATTTTGTGTCTCTTTTTTTTTATCAAGGACAACCCAGAAAATCAGTTTAAAAGCATTCCATTAGGTCTCTGGTGGGCCATCGTCACGATGACAACCGTAGGCTACGGAGATGTGGCGCCTAAAACCTATCCGGGAATGTTTGTAGGCGCTCTGTGCGCCTTAGCCGGTGTATTGACGATAGCACTACCAGTACCTGTTATTGTTAGCAACTTCTCCATGTTCTATTCTCATACTCAGGTAAGTCTAACCTTTAACATTTATGCATTTGATTAATTGAAAACAATTGTCCTTGTATGCAGTACTTTTTAGGGGGTCTTTTCTGGCAATGACCTTGTCACGGAAAAGTGTCAAAAGTTCAAAATGGTAGCAGCATGTGTTACTTGATAATTTTTCATTAAAAATCAAAGATTTTTTTTTGGGCTTGCTTAACTTCTATTTGAATAAGGATTAATAAATTAGCTGCTACGAAATGTGAAAAGTTAGTCCTTAAAATAAGGTTAATGTTCGAGATCCTAAGTTTTAATGAGTTCATGTTTGAATTTCTGTTATGTGCTTTTAATTGCATTTGCAATTTTTGCTTAGTTAAATTATACCAATTATTTTGATTAATTAGGAATGTGCAGAGAGAGTTTGTTAGATATTACTAATCTACCGTCAGGATTTTGTTTCATTTTCTGTTTTTCTGGAGATAAAAATTAGTTTTCAAAGAATATGAATCATCCAAGAGTAAAACTATGTTGAATGTATAGAAAATTTAGAAGACAAATGAAGAAGCTAAGACGATAATGAAATATTATACATTGTTCGTTTCAAAAAAATATGTTCCTATTTTTTGAAAAGGTTCTTCCGAGGAATGAAAATACATAATAATTGCGTTTCAAAAACTTACAATACAAAAACTTTTTTTCCCAAAAACAAATTAGAGAAATAATTAATTTAGTAACTGCCCACATTATAGTCTAAAGACCAATCTTCTGCGATAGTAACAAAAATGTTCGTACTACTCGTATTTTAATACTCAAAGTATAGGTTAGGTTAGGTTAAAGTGGCTGTCATTAAAGCGTCTGACACACTTAGACCATTAGAGGTCCATTGTGATACCACGATCTAATAGGGAACAAAAAAAGTTTCCTACTAGTTAAAACCATTTGGAGCTTCTGATGAAGCGAAGGAGACTTTTAATGTCTTTATTTATGAGATCGCTTGGTTCATTATAGAAATATTCTCCTAGATGAAGTTTGCGTCTGTAAGAGAGAGCAGGGCATGTACAAAGAAGGTGTGGGATTGTCTCCTCTTCCTCCTCGCCCAAGCAACTCCTGCAAAAATCGTTTGATAGCACACCGAGTCGTGCGGCGTGTCTACCTATGAGACAGTGTCCAGTTATGACACCTATGACGGAGCTGATCTGAGATCTACTGAGGGACAAAAGACATTTTGACTCAAAGTATAACACAAGCAAGAATTCAATTAAAAAAAAAATCTGTTATGAAATGTAAATTTTCAATAGAGAACCAAAAATTTCATGAAATAGATGATTTTATGAAATCGATTTCATCATTTTTTTCCCAACACCTCTGCGGCAATTGATGTAGAAATAATTTGACGTATAATGGCCTAATTGGCCTAATGGTCAATTGGGCTGACATCTGTTCTGTTTTTCACATACAGGGTCGAGGAATTGCGTAGAAATTCCAGGCGATGTATTTTGTTTGTTTCTGTAATCAATATTGGAATGAAAACATCAACAGGTACCGGTGAAGTGGAAACGAAATTTCATAAATCCATTTGCCCACTGAATTTGGAAATGAAAATTTCTGAAATTATTTCTAAAATAAAGATAGATAGAAAAATTGTTGGCTCGAGAACGAGTATTACGTAAATACGTAAATGTTGAAATTTGTTTTAATTACTGGAATTAAAAAGTATATATTTAAAAAATGTACAACTAAGCCAAAACAAATTTAAATAAGAAAAACATCAAGCCAATCTAATTACATTTACATAACTGCGAATCCGAAACTTATTTTAATTAAGCAAACAATTAAGCATTTCATGGTTTATTAAAAAAATGTGTCTATATAAAGAAAAGACGGTTTGACATTTTTTGTAGTCGAAACAAAAAATGAAGCGCGAAGTTGTTTCCGAGGTTATAAATATGAATTTCAACTACTTTATTGCCATTGCATTTACCTTGTGTGTAATAACCGCTCACCACAATGGCTATAACAGCAAAGCGCATATTCTAATTTTCAATAAATAATTTGTTCGCTTAGTAAAAAAAAAATTAAATAAATTATGTAAAACCACTGCAGAAAAATATTTTTTTAGGTATATTATTTTTTGTATTATATTTGTTGTGTTATTTATATTTTTAATATTAAGTTGAATTATATTAAAAATATTTAAATTACCAATTTGTTTTCCTTGAAACCTTTAAGTTTTGTTTCATCTACAAAAACAAAATGAATGAAAACGAAAATAATTTTTGGGCTCTTAGAACTTGTTATTTTTTTTAAACTTGCACTCAGGTCGAAGGTAACATCAAAAACTTTTTGCAGATTAGTTCAGTTGTGCCAAATTAAGAGAATTTTCTCAACTCTTCATACTTTACTAAAATAATACTGTGAAGGATAAAGTTATCTATGGTACATTAAGCGGTTTCGATTAACTTTTTAAACATTTTATGAAATACGTTTATTAGTTTTACGGGGGCCGAGAGGGGCGAAGGTAATTTTTTTTTTTTTTAATAAACACTACCCATTCATTTTCATTTCAACAACTTAAAGGAGACACATTCATTACGTAGTAACTTCTTCCTTTCATTGTTGTATCGGTTTTTCTATAAAGAAATATAAATAACCCGTTGCATTTCTCCTCTTAAGCAATTCCACCGCAATTCTGTCCATCAGTGAACTTTCTAGCTTAACTTCGGACGTACCATCAAATAGGTATAGATTAGCGGCACTAATCGAATGTGGAATTCTCTGTCTTTCTCAATTAAATATTGTGATATTGTGCATTGCTAAAATATGATTTTTTGATAGGAAAACGATTTTTTAAATATCACCAATATCTGGTAAGGGTGTTTTGATTTAGAGTTTAAAATTGAAAATCATTCCCTTTTCAATTGTTAAATTTGTATTCTATTTATGTTGTTCGACATGTGAGCTTGATTAAGTTCGAAAAATAGCAAATGTAATTTTGTGATTTTTTTTTTCCAATTGAAAATTAGTAAAGTCACTATGGCGTATACGTAATTTTTATTCGGGCTTAGCGAGGTATCCGTTCGGAGGTATTCTTCCGAACAGTTGTTCGGAATTTTTCTCCGACATTTTTTTAACGCACCCGGCGAACTGCGTTGAAGTGCGATCAAGTGCTTTATGATTTGTGAAATTTCTGACAGCTTTATGCAATTGTTTTTCCTAATTCGTCGGACACAAATTCTTCGCGGAACAAATTACGCCAACGCATTTGTGTATTTTTATTCTTTCCGATACGATACCTCGAAAGCAATTTGAACCTTCGACAAAGTATGCGTCGCGGACAATTTTCCGTTTCGAACGGATACCTCGCTAGGGCCGATTGTATATTAATAAATTGAAAAGTTGTCGAAAAGTAAACTTATGATGACATAATTTTTAAAGGATTTTTAGAACGAGAAGTTATTGGTGATATTTCAAATGCTGCGCTGAAGCTGCGAAAAAGTGAAATATGGTATGTAGTAGAATACATGATTGCCGTCCGCTAGCTGTTTAACGACCAAACTCTTAAGTAGAAATGGCAACCACATGCAGTCTAGCCCTGTGGCCCAATTTGCGCTGAAGTGTGCCGTTTTGATACCATAGCTGAGCTTGTGGATGGAATTGATATGGGATATTGTGGACATTCTCACGGAGTCCAGTTTGGTTTAAGTTCGAAAAACCAAGATCTTATTATTAACTCGTTGTTGCAAATATTTCTATTTTAAAAAGAACACATTTTCGATCCCCGGGACAATCAGTTGTCAGCCAAACTTTTTTCTTCAGAGTTCCTGCATCGTATGAGAAAGGGAATATCTTGTCATTAAAGAGATTTTCTCATCTTAGCCGTTCAAGCTCAGAAAATTGTAATCTACTTCATTCTAGAAAACACCAAGTGCACAAGCATGGTGTTGAGAATTCAAGGTCACTAGGCCTCCACAAATTGTCACGCCCTCCAAATTCATTTTATTTTAAATTCAAAAATAAAAAAACCATGAAACATGTAAATAAATTATCTGAAACTTTCTTAAATAAAGATAATTAGCATCAATATTCCAAGTTTTTGCTTTAACATGCATACAGGTTTGCATTTTACAGCAAATTAAGGAATTCAAACTTTGCTCCTATATAAACTTAAAAAATAAAGCAAATCAACAACAAATTTATATATTTAAACAAAATTCAAATAGAAGACAGTATTTCAGTATGAAACTAACTCTTGTTTTAGCGAGCGTTCTGGGATCGTTTGCAATCTTCGCAGGAGTGAAATCACAGGACGATATAATAGTTAAGGAACAATGCAGATTTCCAAGAGTTTGTCCTTAGTAGTGACATGATTGATGTGGTATTAAAATAAAACAAAATATGTATAAATGAATTTTGAAAACTAGTGTTTCTTTTTTTTATAAATTAATTAAACTAATTGCATTAATTTGCGAGATGTTAGGGAATAGAAAAGTTTCACTGCAGAATATAAGAAACTTTTTATTCTAGCAATGTAATCAGAGAGATGCCAAATTGACAGGCCACTTTTGAATGAAAATGTGTAAAAAAAAATAGTTTAAAAAATCGAAATCTTGGCAACTTTAGAATTAAAATGTTAATTAACAGAATAGGTATTATTGGGCACTAAAAACCTCCGATTGAAACATCAAAAAAACACTGCACTCTGGCATGATGTATCGAGTAAATTTATGGTGCACATTTGGCCCATTATTGGGACGACCCAATTGAGTCAAATAGGCCTACATAACTACAGAATATGTGGTTCCAACAATACGGTGCCATACGTATTCAAAAACAAGTTTTTCCACCTGAACTATTTCAAAAAATGGATGATATCGATTGGCCAACACGATCCCCTGATTTGAGGCCTCCCGATTTCTTCTTATAGGGATACTTGAACCAACCACAACTTAAGGTCAATATTAGAAACTAAATTGCTGAAATTACAACAGAAATTTGCGAAATCGTTATGAAAAGTGGGGCTAAAAGAGTTCGCCTAACCTTAACTAGGTTGAATACCCTTCATATTATGTTACGATGATCATACCTCCACAAAAGTCTGGCAAGTCGATGTTAGGATTTTGGACTTTTGAACAAAAATAATGATTGGACCGACTTTTTTTGACTTTCCCATCACAGGGTGTTTTGATAAAGTTTAGTGTATTAAAAAACAAAAATTGAAAAATGATAACTACCTACAATTCTTTAATTTGTATTCTATTTATCTTGTTCGACATTTCAAAAAATAGAAAAATTGTAAATGTAATTTTGTGACTTTTTTTCGAATTGAAAATTAGCATAGTCACTTAGGCGTATACGTAATTTTTATTATATTAATAAACTGAAAAATTGTCGAAAAGTAAACGATGACAACATTTTTCAAGGATTTTAAGAATTTGGTGATATTTCAAATGCTGCGCCGAAGCTGCGAAACAGTTAGAATACATGATTGCCGTCCGCTAGGTGTTTAACGACCAAAATCTTAGGTAGAAACGGCGGTATGAGAAAGAGAATATCTTGTCATTAAAGATATTTTCTCATCTTAGCCGTTCAAGCTCAGAAAATTGTAATCTACTTTATTCCTGAAAACACCAAGCGCACAAGCATGTTATTGAGAGTTCAAGGTCACTAGGGCCAGTGCCGGAATAGCCACGAAGCAAGAGAAGCAAATGCTACGGGCCACGCGCATTTGAGGGCCCCGCGCACCAACCTTTTCTGACCATAAAAAAGTATTATTTACATATTAGATTTAGTCACAATTACTAAGAAGAAAATATTTGCATCAAAATGATCAACTAAAATTTTATTTTTCTATCTGCTGGTCTTACCAAAAATCATGTTTCGCACCGCACCAAACGCAAATTGGACAACGGTATGAAATTCAGGTATTTATTGTCACCATTGATAACGTACTCACTGCTTTAGGTAAACGTATATGAAGAGTTATCATAAAATTGCTGGCATTTTCGGAATATTCCGAGATCTAACATCTCTTCCTGATTCAAAATAGCTTTATTTTCCTTTAGTCCACAAAAACTGGCGTTTCGTCCGGGTGACCGCACATGGACTCATCAGTTGGCTGTGAGGACCTTGCCAATACACAATTTTTATTGAATTCAGTTCATCTTACATCGAGTTTTTGACAAAAATCCAATGTGAACTATATCCAACCAAGATTAAAATTATAATCATTAACGTTGGAATATTTTGCCGTGGCCGAGCATTGATTCTATATGAAGGTTTTTATAATAAAAATTCTATATACTACTGAAATAAATCAGACTAGTAGAAGACTTAGCACTATTAATGGATTTGTTGAATTTGTTGAAAATAACAAAATATTTCAACGTTAATGATTATAATTTTAATGATTATAATTTAATCTTGGTTGTCAAAAAATCAATGTAAGATGAACTGAATTCAATAAAAATTGCGTATTGACAAGGCCCTCATAGCCAATTGATGAGTCCATGTGCGATCACCCGGACGAAACGTCAATTTTTGTGGACTAAAAGCCATAAAAGCTATTTGAATGAATAATTCAACAAGTCCATTAATAGTGCTAAGTCTTCTACTTGGCTGATTTATTTCAGTAGTACGAGTATATAGAATTTGCATTATAAAAACCTTCATATATCTCTTCCACCAGAATAAATTAAAAATCTGCAACCATAGTAAGTGCTTACGCAGATGATTTGGAGGACAGTCTGGGCAACGAATTAGTGCAATTCGCTTCAATGCTCAATTCTGATGTGGCTGGTATTATTGACAGCAGGAATCATGAGGCTCTGGAAATGCAGGTTTACATGCTGTTGATAAATAATTCTTTACAATCTTGTTTCCCGAACGCTGAAATTGCTTTGCGCATTTATTTGTCTCTCATGATCACCAACTGCAGTGGTGAACGATCTTTCTCAACATTAAAACGTGTTAAAAATGAATTGAGGAACACGATGAGCCAACAACGTCTTAATCTCCTCACTTTAATGAATATTGAACATGATTTACTCCGAGAAGTCGATATCAACAGCATTATTTATAAATTTTCCCAAATTAAATCAAGAAAAGTTAGTTTGTAACAGTTTTGTTTTATTTAATACCATAAACTTGATAAGTGCCTAACCTAAAACAGTCTAAGGGCCCCTTGATAGAATTTGCTACAGGCCCCGCGCTGGCTTAATCCGGCACTGACTAGGGCTCCACAAATTGTCACGCCCTCCAAATTCATTTTATTTTAAATTTAAAAATAAAAAACCATGAAACATATAATTAAATTATCAGAAAATTTCTTAAATAAAGATAATTAGCACCAATATTCCAAGTTTTTGCTTTAACATGCATACAGGTTTGCATTTTACAGCAAATTAAGGAATTCAAACTTTGCTCCTATATAAACTTAAAAAATAAAGCCAATTAACAATAAATTTATATATTTTAACAAAATTCAAATAGAAGACAGTATTTTAGTATGAAACTGACTCTTGTTTTAGCGAGCCTCCTAGGATTGTGTGCAATCTTCGCAGGAGTGAAATCACAGGAAGATGTAATAGTAAAGGAACAATTTTCAAAACTTTGCGCTTAGTACTGACATAATTGATGTGGTATTAAAATAATACAAAATATATATAAATGAATTTTGAAAACTAGTGTTTCTTTTTTTATAAATTAATTAAACTAATTGCATTAATTTGCGAGAGGTTAGGGAATAGAAAAGAAAGAAACTTTTTTCTAGCAATGCAATCAGAGAGATGCCAATTTTCAATAAAAATGTGGAAAAAATTAGTTTTAAAACTCGAAGTCTTGGCAAAACTTTAGAATTACAATGTGAATGTTAAAACAATTCGACTTGGCTGATTTTGTTAATCCACAGAATAGGTACTATTGGGCACTGAAAACTCTCGATAGAAAAATCAGAGACCACTGCACTCTGGTATGATGTATCGAGTAAATTTATGGTGCACATTTGGCCCATTAGTGGGACGTCCCAATTGAGTCAAATAGGCCTACAGGGCATGTGGTTCCAACAATACGGTGCCACACGTATTCAAAAACAAATTTTTCCGCCTGAACTATTTCAAAAAGTGGTGATATCGACTGGCCCCCACGATTCCGATTTCTTCTTATAGGGATACTTGAACCAACCAACCACAACTTGAGGTCAATAATAGAAACGAAGTTGTTGAAATTACAACAGAAATCTGCGAAATTGTTAGGAAAAGTGTGGTTAAAAGAGCTCGCTTACCCTTAACTAGGCTGACACTACCCTTCATATGTTACGAAGATCATACCCCCACAAAAGTATGGACAAGTCAATGTTAGGAAACGCAGTTCTCATGTTGCATTTTGGACTTTTGAATCTTCTATAAAAATCTAGGACTGACTTTTTGACAGAAATAGTGATTGGAACGACTTTTTTTTTACTTTTCCATCACTTTAATAATAAGTTGCCTTTAGCATTGTAGAGAACTATGTTTAAACATATTAAATAGAAAAGAATTTTTGTTTATGTATTTTGCGCGCACTGAGGGGATCTTGACTACCCTTAAAATGTTGGAGCACAGTGCGAGCGTTTAGGAAAGGTGGAAAGAATTTAAAAGGAGATACAGATGCACATTGGTTGTGAATGTTTTGATATCGTAATGGGAGGCAAATTTTGAGCCAGATAAATAAAGCATTCCAAATTCGTGTAGTGCGGCATAAGCTCAAGGGTACACTGATTCACATTCAGTGAAGCGCGAGTACTACGTTTGAATTGTTTGAGGGAAGCAATGCAACTGGCAACTGTTTTGTAAAAATAACGAACAAACAATGAAAGACTAGAAATATTGCGGAGGTGCTCGAGAGATTCAAATGTTTCGGATATAGTTATATCACCTATCATTTTTAGAGTTCGTTTTAGACCTTACCGCTTCTATTTCCTTTTAAATAGTTTTCAATATGTTCCAAGTAAATTCTGAGAACACCTATTCTACATACATAGATCGTGGCAACAATCAACTAAAGTCAGACCGAAATTTGGCTTCGTAAGAGATAGTCGAAGGTTTTATTTGAAGCTCTATTTTTAATGAAGTTTCATTTCGGATAAGTATATTTAATCAAAAATGAAAATTGAAACGAACGCGTTTCGCCCAGGTCCGACAGTGAGCTCATCAGTAAGATGCTGTCTTACCCTTCACAGTGTATTAATGCTGTGAATGTTTTAGAAGAGGACGACAGCATCTAACTGAAAAACCAACTGTCGTACCTTGTCGAAACGCACTTTGGAGTTAAGGTGGCCAACAATGTTTGTCAAAATTTTACAATATTAATTTTATAATTTTCGCTCAAAGCAATTTTGTTTCTTTTATTTCTTCTCAATTTTATTATATAAACCGCTTTGTTTCAACAAGTAAATTCAAGCTAAAATATTTTGGAAAGTAATCATACAATATTTTTTTTTAATATACTTGTCCAATAAACGATAATTGATGATCAAAAGATATTCTCGATGTTTATTGATTTCTCAATTAAATTAAAATTGTGAACCTTTTATAACAAAAAACATATACATATTTTAAATTATCTTCTGGCATTTAGAAAACAATGTTTGCTTTTCACGAAAACTGTTTTTCAGGTCTGTTTGACTAACGAGTGTCTTTAAATTGCCCAGAAAACCTTCTAAAACAAATCCTCCAATCAATAATGCATTGAGGAAAAATCTAAAATGTTCTTGATTTCTTAGTTTCGAAAATCTATTTTTATAGATCAGTTTTAGATTGATTAGATACATACTTTGGTTTTTTGGAACAAAAAATGTTTTTTACCATTTTGACTGAAATTCTTTCATATTTATAATTAAAACCCTTAAAAACTTTCTATGTACCTAAATGAAAGTATTTTATATTTTACTTTTATAAGCTTTAGAAAATCGAGACAACAAATTCAAGATGAAGCCAATCTAATTAGCTTAAACTGCGAAATAGAAAATTATTTAATGAGCAATATTTCAACAAACCATACAAATCGAAATTTCATGGGCTATAAGAAAATTTTCCTATATAAACAAAGATTTTTTTTTTAAATTTATATTCAAAGAGTCAAGTTATTTCAAAGTTGTTTTTCAATTTAAAAATATGAATCTTACCTACTTATTGATGGGCATTGGAATGACCTTGTGTGTATTAACCGGAAAACACATTGGATATGACCCCAAAGCGCACATAATAATTTTTAATAAATGATGTGTTGGTTTTTAATAATTTTCGATTTTCAATAAAATACGTACAATATGTAAAAGCAATGTTTAATACAAAATAGTGTTTTTTTTTTATTAAATGGGACATATGGGCATTTTGAAAACAACTTTTTTTTGAATATATTGAATAAAATTCAATGAAAAGTTTTCTCCTTTATTTACTTTACCCAGCGATATGACATACCAACTGATCAAGCTATAAAGTGTATTGATACTCTTTATGCCAAATAGTTTCAGAAAGACAAAGCGTCGAAGGTTTCTGCAATGTCGGAGGTTTGAAATTTCTGTTTCAAGATATTTCAAAAGTAGAAGGACGTATAAATATAAAGTAAAGAACCCTCATGTGAAAAATTTCTAGCTTTTAATGAGCCATTAACCCACAAAGTCAAAACATTCTTTTTAAAAATCCCTACAAGCATAACAAAAATGTATTTAACATTCATACTCATATCTTTTTCTATTCCAGGCCCGTTCAAAACTTCCCAAAAAACGTCGGCGTGTCTTGCCAGTTGAACAGCCGCGTCGCAAACGCGAACAAGGACCACCGGCGCGCCGCACCAATGCCATCAAACAACAACATCACACACACCCGCCCGCAACACTGGTTGCAACACAACCGCCAATGTTTAAGGATCCATTTGGCAGTGCAAAAATAGGTAAACCTTGTCCCATCTATCCCATCACAGAACTCCAAGAAAACACACAACATATTTAGAAAAAAAAAACCTAAAGTTAATAAAAATTTTAAAAAAATAATAGAAAATAGCATTATTTAGGAAAAAGATATTATATCTCAATAATAATAACACAAAAAAATATATATTACAAATTTCTGTGTATCTTATTCTTTTGTCAATGTGAATGCCCAAATTGACTTTTTGTTTGTAACAAACCAACAACAAAACAAAAATACCACACCCACGACACAATAATTTCAATTTTATTTACTTAATTGTTTTTAAATTTAACCAACACACAAAAAAAACGAACGAACAAAAACTTGTATGTAATTTATGTACAAATCCTACGCGCGCGTGTACCTAGGCAATGTGAATGGAATTAATGTTATAGGATTAAGTATTCAAGGGCCGTCAGTGCCTCTAGCCGCTGTTCTAAAATCACCACCACCAGGAATACCGCCGCACTGTAAGTTTTCAATTATCGCCCCTCCCTCCCAAAAAAAAAAAAAAATTAGCACAACAATTATAATTCACCAAACCAAAAAACCTCACACCAATATTTAAAAAAAAAAATATTTCAAACCCTTCATCACTTCTTAAAACCATAACTTTGTTAACTCAACCCCTCAACCTCAAAGTAACCCCCATTACCAGAGCCGTCTTCACAACAAACCCTTCAGTTAAGGGAAGAACCGAATCACACAAAAAAAAAAGAAAAGAATAATGATTTGCATTTTTATTAGCGAATAGTTTTCTGGCATATTTATTTTAATTTTTACCTCTCCCGATAATCCTGTTCTCCCTTTTTGTATATAAATAGATACTTTGTGAGATTCGGGACGAGCCATGTAGTTGTTTTATTTGGAAAAGTAGACAAGTTGAGTTTGGAAGGTCTCCCCCCGAGAACAAGAGATTAAGTGACGGATTTCATATAATAACTGTGGGGCGACAAGTAATGGTCAGAGGGCGCCTTATGTGGATTTTCTCACTGAATAAGAGATCTCACAAAAACATGTGTGGCGAAGTGAAAAATTATTATCTATAAACAGAGTCTACGCACATGAAAAATGACAACCAATTTAATAATAGATGCTTTAAAAAAAATCGCACGATTTTTAATTAACATCGCAAAACTAAATTAAAAAAAATTCAAATTTCTCAAACTGAGAAATGGGTTTGGTAGAGAGTTCAACATTCAAGCAAAACAAGGAACCGAGAAATCATTCTATGTTTGCATCAATTTTTTAAATCGCACTCAAAAAATATCGCATGTGCATTTTTAGCTTAATATACAGAGAGCCCACATAAAAAAATAATTAGCATAATTAGCATAAACGAGTTAAAAGCAAAATTGACGGATTTTTAATATTTTTATTAAAAAGAATTAGTTTTTTAAAACAAAATTTTATTAAATTATTTTGATATTAAAACTTTGTTTTTAAAATCAGGGAGCAGGGAAAAAATTTGCACGATTTTTATATTTTTCAAAACTTTGAATCATTGGAAAGTATGAGAATCTAGTTCAAAAGTATGAAGAGTAGCGAATATGTATCACGCGATTTTTTATCAATTATTTATTTGTCTATAATAAATATAGATTTAATCTCCGAACTTATTTAAGATTTTAAAACCTTATTGATTTATAAAACCTGCGATTTAGAGGCAAAATTGCAGATTTTTTTCTTTTTTCTAATTCGTCGCTTAGCGTTCAAAAATTAGAATTCCGACTTTTAAATCAACGTTTGTGAAATTTTTCGATTGGGGAGATCACATTGAATCCTATGAAGTAAGAACTAGGCGAACATGCGAATTTATGAAAAATGAAATGAGATGATTGCGGTTTTCTGCGATTATTTATTCGCAATAAGATATGACCTATAGCTTTCAATTTGAACACACGATTGTGATTTAAATTACTCGCAGCGATTTTTAATATATATTTGGTGGACCATTATTTTGTCGCAAAATAAAATCTGCCCTAATAGAAAATCGTTCTTTCCATTAATTTAGGGTCGTAAATTTGCAATTTTTTGGAATTTTGCAATTGGGTATGTGTGCGTTCATATTAAATATATTTCTTTCGCCTAAAAAATCATGCGATCTAAAAACCGGCATTCTCATTACATTAGTCGTAGTCACTTAAATTTTAATATGAGCATAATATTCAAAGTGACCAAAAAACAGAATTTTAAATGAAGTTTTCGCATTTAAATATCGAGCGATTTTCGCATCCAATCGAAATGATAAGACAGAAGGAATCATTTAAAGCAAAATTATGGATGAAGTTGAAAAGTAACTAGTAACAGATAAAAGAGGGCCCTAGAAATGCCTGAGTAAATTCCCATCTACACACCTTACATATTACGGCCCTGTAGAGTATCGAAAAGTTATGTTCTTCAACTTAATTTTTGTTCATTATTCATGATAGAAACTACCGTTTACTTACTGTTCGATGTGGTTCTGGTCGCCATCACTCAAAGGACCATCAAGCCCATAAGTACGAAAAACCAACAATTTCAAAAATCCTACTTTAAATAAAGATGCGATTTACAAAACCAAAAAAAAAAAAACTCCATCGAAGGAAAACGCAGAAAAACTTATGAAAGACACAGAAAAGTGAAACTTGGAATTATGTAAATAATATTCCCTCTTGGATTTTCTTGATTTGAAAGTCAAAGTAGGCAAAAGTAGAGTCGGAGCAGAGAATTATCGTAGGACCATCAAGAGGAGCACCATTGAGCATCATGCCAAGTTGGGTTGCCTTAGTTATGTATACATATAGTATATGGTCCTTATGCATGATAATGAATTTTCCAGATGGTTTGCTACTCCTTCTGCTCTTTTGCTGATTCTGCTGGTTTGGTTTTGGTTTTGACACAAGACTGAAGTTTGAGTCAAGTTGAAGTTTTATTGACAATGGAATTTGTTATTTTCCAGGCAGGCAGTTTAATGGCAAATAATCTGCATTCAGCTTGAAGTAGAAAAAGAATGAAATAGGAAGAAATAATAATAAAAATAGGAGGCAAAAAACACGCGTCTTGAAAGAGAAAAAGGATATAAGATTGAGAAAAATGGTGTGCTTATCCCACAAGCACTCTCGAGCAGAAGACGAGATAGATACTCTTGAGATTGGAAGTGGATTCGCACTGCTTTGACACGACGAATAACAATTTGTTGAAGTTGTTTCTCTTTGAAGTTAGGTAATTTAGGAAAATTGAATTAAAAGCAGTTTTTGAGTGAGTGATATTTTGAGGTATTTTGTTTCAAAAGTTATAGTTTCGAATTAAGTTTTGTGCAGCACGGTAAATTTACAAAAGAAGAAAGTAAATCATAGAACAGGTAAAGTAGTGCATTTTTTCAAAATAAGCCCTATTCAATATTTCTCCACAGCATGTTCGATTGACGTCAGCAAGTGAAGTGTTAAATCGATTTGAAGAGTTGTGCGAACTTTTTCAAAACTGCATAGGGAAGTTTTTAAAGAAAAAAAAACACTTAGTACGAATTGTAAGTAGCTTAAGAAATGACGTGGATGTCGGCACATGCCGTCGTAAAATGTTGCATATGTATATCATCGACTTTTGCTGACTACTTTAAAGAGTGAAAGTTGAGCTGGAGCTTCATTCTTAAAACCCATTTCGCTGGGCGATAGAGCTGTTTGCCAAAACCAGGAATGGCGTATTTAACGACAAGTGGCTTTCTCCTAACCCAGTATTTTAATAAGAAGATGTTACCAAAGTCACACATAACACATACAAAATTGTGTGCATCGAAAAATGCGATTTTATTGCCGTCTTTAACTCTAACCCATGTGTCACTATTTATGCGACGTAATTTCGTGGGCTTGTTGTTATCACATGAAACAAAAATACGACCACCTAGTCAGACATACTTATCTTCTAACATCACATTTGATAGTGAAGTGTTTTAAGCAATTTTCACTTTGAACTTGAAAGCTAAAAAGAAAACAAAGTTTTATCTAATCGGTATTTGTTTTTTTTTTTTTTTTTTTTTTTTTTTTCTAAAAATAACTAATCCACCTATTATAAAAATTTTATTATTACTTATAATCTTTTCAATGCCATATATACACGTATCATTAGATCATTGAAACAAAGTTAAGATTAATTGGAACTCGTATCTTTGAATCCTATTAATTGTCCATTTGTTTAGAGATAAAAATGTATTAATTATATTATTATCTCTTGCGTCAGTTTAACCTGCGAACAAATCTCGGTTTCTTAGGGGAGCATATTAAACTCACTTGGCAACTACTATTCCGCACTGTCCACCCTAAGGGACATCTGGTCAAACAGTGATGTACATATCTCATATTTTAATTTAAATCTCTCTCCAACATCTGGCGACGCAAATTATGTACATATAAATTATTTCTTTTTGAATTACATTACATTTCAAACCTACATTTACATCTTGTTAATCGATACTTTGGATGTGAATAGAAAACTTGTTAAGTTCAATCCTATCCCAACAAAAGTTATTATACGATTGTGAATAGAGAATGTTTATGAATTTAATTTTAATTTTATCTACATGCATGTAATAAGTTTGCATATCATTTTTTATTATTCTATCCAACTGTTAGTAGGTTAATAAATTTAATTATTTCATTTACCAAGCTTGAATCTAGCAAATTTGAGATAACTCTTGTAAGTGCCGAAGTTGTTTTTATTGTTTTTGTCAATGAAATTTAATAAAACATCTTGTTCAATCATTTAGGGGTTTTAAAGATTTGTTAGATTTGTTATGTTTGAAATTATGTTACTAAGACTTTTTGTCAAAAAAATATAGATGTTAAAGCTTTTTAAGCTTCTCTTTCTTTTCTATTTGTAGAAAACTATACTCCGTTATTAGTTTCCTCTTAAACTTCTTTAATTTCCGAAGAAGCCACTATTTTTTCAAAACTAATATGATTCAATAGAGTTTTCCACACGAAGTAGACAACCCTTAACCTGGGATAGGTTGAAAATGGCAAGTTATGCATTCGTTACAAAAGAAAACAATTTTTGATCAAACTTGATGTAACAATGATAACTTAAATGAAGATTATGTTATGATGCTAGTATAAGCTTGCTTGTTGCTTTGATGAACTTTGTATGAACGTAACATGGACAATGAAATCTTGGAAGAAGTCGGCTACAGACATATAATAAAATCAGCTTCATACAAGCAAAATTAAGGTACCTTGCTCCACCTTCAGTGAAGGCTGCACAGTTTTTTTAGAGCGTATTACCCAAAAGTCTGAGACTGGAAACTTGTACGAGAATAAGTAAGAAAAAAAACAACAACTTAGATTGACGGTTTTAGAAAGAAAAGGTCAAATTTTCGTTAAATCGACTCATTTATAGACTTTATCCCATTGTACTATTGCAGACTAAGAGAGAAAGTTGCATAATTTTATCTTCTGCAAGTTAAGTTCTGATATTTTTCTCATAAAAAGAACTGATACTCAGTTATTTGGTGAAAGAAATTTCATTCAAATTCAATTCAAAATGGCGGTCGTTACTTATTTCCCAAGTAAAATATCGTCTGTTCGGAAGAAAAACGTCAAAATAAAATATGTTTGAGTTAACATTGATGGACAAATATCAGACTGTTCTTTAAAATGTGTGACTTATTATGCAAGTTGTGAGCTTGAGAGCTTTTGATATTTTAACAGATTTATAGAAAATTCGTAAAACTTTATAATTTTAAGTTATTGCATTAAAACATATTTCAATTTATAAGTTTATTTTTTCAAACATTGCTTACAAAGTTTAATTGTAAAAATTTGAATATTTGTCAAAGTTAAGCTTGGTAAAATAAAATAAATAAATAACAATTCGAAGAAGTAGCAGAAATTTTACACACAAATTAAATCAAACAATACCATTTTTGTAAATATAAACCATATTTGTTGTTTTGTTCCTTTTCCTTTTGACTTCCAAAACTTATTTGCATTTATTACAAATTTATAATCCAAAGCAAATAAAATTAAAAAAAATCTAACATCACGATGGTGGATTCAAAAGAAAAGCATGAAATTAAATATCTCAGTGCAGTGTGGTGTATCTTTATGAAATTTTATTCATTCGGCTAATTTTTGAAAACAAAATAAAATTGAAAATTGCAACTTTTTTTTTATGATCGTCCTTTTTCTTCGATTTGAATATTTTAGATTTTTTTTTCAAACCTTATGTCCCTTAAGTTGGCAAAGTGACATTTAAGCAGAATACGCCTATTGTTGTTTATTCCTATTCATCAAATATAACTAATCCAATAATGATCTTATAACTCGTACGGTTCACAATGTTGGACAATGTACAAAAAGTATGAGAGTAAGCTAACGTCAGCTGAGATGAAGATGCTTCGTATGACAGCAGGAGTTACAAAGCTTGATCGAATTAGAAGTACGAAGATCCGAGGAAGCCTTCATGTTAAGAATACCATTTCCCAAAAAAATTGAACACGACCGACTCAGTTGGTATTGCCATGTTCAAAGGAGAGATCCTGAGAACCCCGTCAAAAAGGCAATATCATACAACGTTCCAATTCGGAATAAAAAGAAAGGTAGGCCTAAACACTCCTGGTACAAACAAATGCAAAAACACCAGCATTCAGTTGGCCTCAGAAATGGAACAATACAAAACCGGGAGGCTTGCCGCCGATTTCTGAGGTCAACCCGGCGAACCCCACAGGCGGATCACTAGTGTGAAGCAGATACGTGGGAGAGTTATGATCCCCTTGACATCGAGATCATAACAGCGCCGAAACAAAGGAAGAAGAAGAAGATCTTATAACTCGTACCGAAGTTGGGAGGGGTCCCGATTAGGCGTATTGCTCAGATCAACTGCTTAGCTCGCCTATTACAATTTCACCGCAGTGCTCCTGATTTTAGAAATTCACATCACTTTTTCTTCAAGTATCAAGTACAAAGATTATTCACTTGGCCACATCACACGAATGTGTAACTGTAAACCGGACTCTATTGTTCCTCCCATTTTAATGAACTTCAAAACCGATTTGCATCCCATTTAAATCCTTCTCTAATTTCCTAACTTCCACACTGTATTTAATCCATTTATGGGTAGTCAAAACCCCTTTAGTATGAGCGCATGGCTTGATACTGAATTTGAGTCTAGGAACTTTGAAGTTAAACTCCAAAGTTAACCCTTCATATTTGGAGAGTTTACTTGAGTTTAATCTACAAATTAAAATTCAAGTTAAAAAATTGTATCGAACGTCATTTCGAAGCACAACTTAAATTGCGAAATTTCGCACAACCCAGTCCGTCTTTTGCAGCACATTTCTATTCTGAAATGCCTTTAGCTATTATTAAATAAAAAATAAAAAAAACAACCTGTTCTGCTGAATTCGCTACGCCAACTTATAAGGATGTTTCAGTCCTCTAGCATCAACCTTACATATATCGTAAATTAATATTAAATCACTACCACTTACTATACTTAACACTTTTGCCACAATAATAAAATATACTTAACTTGGCAACAAAAAAATATAAAACAAAATTTATACTTTACAACTCGTACTTTTAGTTTTAGATTAAAATAAAAAAAAACTAACAAATCTATGTTTGCACCTTTAATTGAAACTGATTTTCCTGGTGTTTTCCATCGCACCACTTTCTCTTTTCTCTTCCACATTCCCCGGCGGGAATTTTTCATTTTCATTCTTTTTTTTTATTTTTATTTTTTTCCTTTTTTGTTTTTGTTGGTTATTTTATTTTTCACAGCTGATTACTTGAGTGTGCCACCAGTACAAAGTCTTCAACCGAGGGCGGCAACAACCGGACATGACTTTATGCTGCCACTGCAACCAAAGCTCCTAGCACCCTTGGGTAAGATGTGTTTTCCAATTTAAAAATAAACTTTACTTTTTTTCTCGCAGGAAGGTTGGGAAGGGGACGGGGACCTTATGGTATGTGGTTCCACCAACATAACGATGAGGTAAAACTTACACAGGGTAGAGATATAATTCAGGACGGTTCGGAGATTAAATTCATATAAATTGTATGGAAAGTGACTGGCGGTTGTCAGAGATGTCCTTTTAATTTTTCAGTATTCAGTTTGAACACAGAGTTTGAACGAACGCCATACAGGATATTCGTAGTTTGTCATATATTAAAAAAAGTCTTTTTTTTTTGCTATTTTTGGATATCTCTACACTCATCCAATTTTGGAAAGTTTGTAATTTTTGTTGTTGTTAGTTTTTTAATGTGGGCATGATACGACGACTACAGGGTGCTTCAAATGTCACATCTGATGAAAGAAAAAAACAATCAACCATATGAAAAAGGACAAAGGACGACAAAGTTTTGATAGGTGTGATAAAAACCGTGGATGATGAAATGTGAGAAATTTAATGAGGAAAGTTGTAAAAATTGTTAGCGGTTGGATATTTGATACTTTTTTTTTTTTTTTGTTGAAATGTTAGGGATTTATTTGATATGTGAATAGAGGGGAAGTAAAGACTGGGAGAAACAATAAATCCTAGTTGACGAAGAGGGAATTGTTTCTTTTTCGAACATTCATAAATCATAAATGAAAAATTAGAAATAAACTTGTGCTTCATTACACGATGACTCATTGTCCCTGAATTTTTTTTTTTTTAAATTAAATGAGTGTGACGGGACAAAAAAGATAAAATTTTACCTTGGCACTCATTAAATTGTGAACAGAGGCGGGGAGAGGACTTGTCCATAGTTGTAAATTAAAGCAGAGAAGTCGAAAGGATGTAGTGGAAAAGATTCAATAGGTAACTAGGAGAATGATGTATCTTATGACACTGGTTGGGCTTAAAAGAAAAGTAGAACAATAAGGGAATAAAAATGCACAATAGTTTTAAATTTCTGAATATTACAAATGCAAAAAACATAGGCCCGAGGAAATCATTAAACCTACATTCGTGCACTACGGCTAAGAAACAACTCTGCATTGGACAGTTCGTTTCCGTTAGGAAAAGCTAGTTCGATGTCTTCAATAAAGTATCATGAATTCAACTGTTGGATTTTATGGGATTCTTTCGGCCAATTTCAGTTGTCAGAGTCCTCTAAGATCTCGAAAATCTAAATTCCGTTGGTGGAGATAGTACCTCATCTTTTGTTTTGAAAAAGCGTTCTTTCACGAGATCAAAAAAACCACATTGTGAGCGTCTTCTTTCGTCCTACTCTACTGATTTCTTTCGAACCTTCTTCCCCTTGGACTATCAACACTTCTGAAGTCATTAAATGGTAACTAAGAAATATCTCGAAGAACGAAAGCTTCTTAATATAATGGGAACAATGGCACGACTTCCATAGCAATTTCTCCACTGCTCCACTTCGGTACAACACACCGAACAACACCTATCTTTACATCATACAGAGAAAAGTCAGCTTAATGTACTTGATATTTCAAAAGCAAGTGATGGAGTTGAACATCAAGTTCTCATATCGGAAATGGGTGCTCTTGGTAAAGATGAATTTCTTATAGGATTGAAAGAATCAATCAAACCGTAGATGATCCCATACAATACTTTTGCAAGCAATGCCAATCAGTTTACCCTTGTTTTTAACTTCGGACGGACTGTTAAATTTAGAGGATTTTTTGTATTCGCACTACACGGATGTAGAATGCTTTACCGGGCTTGATTTTTCGTCCCATTGCGTTAGACATTTCATGTCAAAAAACGCTACCAATGTATTTGAAAATTTTAAGTTTATACATAGCCCCATGGGTTTAAGGGTAAGCCGAGTATTTCAAGGAAACTACTATTATAACTTTACAAACAATAAAAATAACTGAACCTAGAGAACTACTAATCGGTCACACAAATTTTTCAACATCATCTTTAAGGAAGGAACCTAATTATTTTTCTTTTCTTTTTTTCAAACTACATTTTTTTGGGGATTTAATCTTTGGGAGATAAAGTGTCAAAAACGTTCTTTAGTTTTCTATTCATTTTATAAAAATTTAAAATTTTAAAGCTTTCATTCAACAAAAAAACTTTGCAAAAAAAAATCGAAATATTTTTTTTTGTTTAAAGTAAGGACTTACCAATTACGTTGATTGTTGATATTTGATATTTAAGAAATTCTCCAACTGCAAAGAAAAATAAAATAAAATTTTTGAATAATCCAATGATATTTTTTAAATAAAATAGATAAAGGTTAAATGTGGGTAATATGTTTCTGTGAAAAAACAACCATGCGAGAAAAATATCATAATAGAAAACTATCATCCGCGAAAGGTATCATGCTCGAGAAGTATCAAGTGAGAAAAATATCAGAGATTAATATATCATGAGAAAAAACTATATTCCCCGAAAACTATAAAGCTAGAAAAATATCATGTGAAAAATATCATGCGAGAAAAATATCAAAAGGAAAAAATACCATGAGAAGCTATCCTGTGAGAAAAACCCGCGGAGATGACAATCATGCGAGAAAACTATCATATGAGAAAACTATTATACGCGAAAAGTATCAAGCGAGAAAAATATAGGATTAAACTATCATGCGGGAAAACTATCATGAACAAAAATTATAATTCGCGAAAAGTATCATGCGCGAAACATATAAAGCTAGATAAATGTGATGGAAAAACTATCATGCGATAAACTTAAGTTCGAGAAAAATATCAAATTTAAATGAGAGAAAACTATCATGCAAGAAAACAATAATGAGAGAAATCTATCACGAGAAAAAATTATTGTCTTGATATCATAGTACACAGATTTATTAAATTTGAGAAAACGTAGTATACGTTAACCAAGTAATCCTAAAGGCCACAAAATTGAAACAAAAACAACAACTTTACTTTTCCCTAATCTTTCAAATGTTTATTTTTTAAGCTTTCGAGTATTATAAACAAGCTATAATTTTGAGCGTAAAGGGCAAGATTAATTAAGATTTGTGAAAAAAAATGAAAACATTTATTTTGAACTTACCAAACCTTTCAACTTTACAAAATTTTGTGGTTAAAAAACTGAAAAAATTGAAACACTGGAAAGTTGAAAAGCTGTTGGTGAAATAGGCCATCGTAAATATACCTTTCAGGAAATTTATTGAATATTTTTGATTTAATTTATTGGCATGTTTAGTGTATAAATCTAGCAACCAAGTAAGTATGCAAGTTAAGATTTTCCAACAAATCTATCTACTGCCCGAAAAGATACAGGCAATCCAAAATAAGTTAGAAATAGATTTTCCCCCAAATTTATAGACCAATTTC
The DNA here is from genome assembly GCA_911387755.1 of Chrysotoxum bicinctum. Classification (NCBI taxonomy): domain Eukaryota; kingdom Metazoa; phylum Arthropoda; class Insecta; order Diptera; family Syrphidae; genus Chrysotoxum; species Chrysotoxum bicinctum. Next base: position 2,098,976 of record OU426988.1, on the reverse strand, counting down.
AATTCCACCCTTAAGAACACGTAAAGTAAGAATTCGCAACTTGAAGCACCTTGCAGTTCAAAGATTTTTAATCTATTACAACCACGGCACTTAAAAGTTTCACTTCGCACACAAAAATAATTTCAAATTAGTTTCATTAAAATTATATATCTAGATACAGCACCCCCAACCATATTCATTTGCAGAGGAAAAAATAAAAACAAATTAAAAAAAAAGCAAGAAACACTTTTTTGATTTAATTAAAATCTATCTTCCTCCGCAGAGCGAAAGGAGCATCCTTTGCAGTTGTCACCACAGCAAATGGCAGCTGACAGCCATCAAGGAGGCGATTGCATGCAACAACTACAAAGCAGCGTTTTCAACATCAACAACAACAAAGCCCATTTGAATGCTGCTGCACCACCGTGTTCCATTGAACGACTACCTCCACCACCGCCCTTCTTCAATGGCACTTTGGCTGGAGGTGGCAATATCAACAGTGGCTGCGGGGGCGCGGGCGGCGGCAGCTTGGGTGCTGGTGGCATCGGCATCAGCAATGCTACAGCTATTAGCTACTCCTCCATGTTGACACGAACTCCGAACCTTAGCATTCGACCGACAAGTGTCGGTTGCAATATCACTATCGCTGTCAACTCAGCCACACCAGAAAAAACAAATCCCTTGGACCACCACCATCAGCAGCCTAAAGTAACTCTGCGAAAGGACAGCGAGTGTGACCTGCAGGAAGAAACTGACAGTTCACCGAATGATTGATTGTGGGAAATGGTTATTTAGATAACCCAAATCTCTTTTTAACTGACACTTGTATTGATCTTTCGGTGCCACACTTAGTTCTATGATGAACAATTTTCCACTACAACAAAAAGGAAAGCAGTTTCACAGACAAATACAAACAAAAAATACATAATTTCTACACAGTTTAAAAACAAACAAAAATATACGGAAAATAAAAATGAAAATTTAATATTTAAATTTTTTTTAAATCCATAAAAATAAATATTAAAATAAAAAAAAATATAAAAAACACTAACAATAAATACAAATTTCTAGACAACCGATATCTTTCTGGTCCAAAAATAAAAACAAAATAGAAAAAAAAAAAAAACTAGAAAATTATTTTTTAAAGAAACAACAAAAATTATTATATTCGTAAATTTTAAGAAAATAATAGTAAAACTTTTATTGTTAAAAATGGATGTTAAAGAAAAACAAAAAAAATTAAAAAATGAATATTTATCAAAATAATTTGTATTTTTAATTCGTGTTTTTTTTTTTTCATTAGACATAAAATATTAAAATGACGTATGTACCTTCATTATATAAAAACCAAGAAATAATAAAAAATTAATTGATGGGAAATAAAAAAAAAAAAAAAAAAAAAAAAAAAAAAAAAAAAAAAAAAAAAAAAAACAGTTCTGATGGAAATCAGTTTTTTTTGACAAATGTGTTTGCACTTGTTTTTATAATCTTTTAATCTTTCTAAGCTTGTTAAGTGGAATCTCAAATAGAGATTGAGTATTTCATTATTGTTTTTAGAAATCGAGTTATCTTTTTGAGTGGGCCATAAGTAAGATAAGTGCATTTGATTTTGTTCTTGGTATACAAAATATAATTAAAGAGATAATTCATATCGTCGGTTAAATGCATAAGGCTGCTAAGTCAATCTTTGTCTGAAATTTTAATTCTGATTCAATTTTATTTAAAAATAATTTCTGCGTAAGTCACTTGGGTCAAATGTGTATCTAACGTACTTGTTGGAGTCTTGGAGAAAAGCCACATTTATATGGTTTTTCACTCTCCAGTCGAAGTGAACTTAGCAGTTATACACATGATATCACGTTTTTGGAGGTCGTGTAGAAGCAGGTAACTCGAAAACTATTTAATACTTAACGCCAGTCCTATTGCCAAAATAATATTCATCACTGTAAAAGGGTTTCTCAATAAGGTTTGGAATAAAGCAAGCAGTGGGTGAGGATTAAGACAACCCTTAAAATGTACTCGTATTATCACAATGCGAGCGTTTATAAAAAATGGGGGATCTAAACGGAGATACCGATGCGCATTGGTTTTGAATGTGTGGATATCGTAATGGGAGGGAAATATTGGGCCGGGTAAAGCATTCCACATTCGTGTAGTGCGGCTAAGGAAAGAATCTCTGAATTTAACGATACGCTGGAAGTTGTGCTCAAGGGTAAGCTGATGGGCAAGCGCGAATATTACGGTTGAATTATTTGAAGGGAAAGCAACTGGCTATTACACTAGAACTTTGTTTATAAAAATAACGGTAAAATAATGAAAGACAAGAGACATTGCAGCGGTGCTCGAGAGATTCAAGTTTGTCTGTTTCAGTTGTATCAGCTATCAGTTTTAAAGATCTTTTTTGGGTTCTATCGGATAGACCTTAGTAGGTAAACGGAATCTTTCAAATCCGCGGCGGGTCCTTCCTCTATGGCACGGATCCGAGGAGTCCAATTTTCAAATACTGTGTCGTATATACCCAGCTGAATTTGAGCGATGTCTTGGCTTGTATTTTAGGGCATCGGTCTACTGCGGCTTATTGGCATAGGCCATTCAGCTTCACAAAATCTCTCAAGAAATAGTCTAACGGGGTCAAATCATACGATCTTGGTGGCAAATCCAGCCTAGATAACCCTTCCCTCAAATTATTCATGTAGAATGTCACCTTGTGGCATGCAGCGCCATTCTGGTGAAACTACATATCGTGCACATATTTATTGTTCAATAATGGGGAATAGTTCGGGAAGTACGGACGAATCACGCAGCCACCGCGCCAGTCCAAAATACGCACCAAGCAGTCACTTTTTGTGCATGGTTACACGGCAATTGTGCACCTTGTCGATAAAGATGATTTTTCTGCCAAAATTGTGATCCTTTTCTTAACACCATCATCATCTTTGGAACCTCGAGTTCCTGATACGTAGATTTTGTACGGATGCATGCCCAAATCCCGACGTAAAATTCACCAAGATGAAGTCTGCGAAGGCCGAGTGCTTTCGTTTGTTTTCCAGTCATCAACGATGTTCCCTGGCGAACTGGTGTGCCTTACGCTGACTGCTTACTGAACAGGTTATCTGAAATTCGGGATCGTCGACTTTAAAGGGTTGAGTATCTACCGTAAAATAGGCACAATGCACGCGTCGTATTATCATTTGGACGTATGCAGATCAGTCATATCACTTGTCATGATGATTTGGAAGGAATGACTAAATAATTAAAAAACAAATTTGACAGACGAAGCCAAAACAACAGGTCAACATCGACTCGGTTCTGTTGGAAAACTTTTTATATTATCTACTGTATTATTTATACTTCTAACTGCCCCAAAAAACTTTAAGGCGGCAAATTATGTCAAAACAATAATCACTTTTTCCACCGGCATGACTAGTACCCTTCTCGTAAAAGCTTTTGCTAAAGTCAAATTTGCAAACAAATAACTAAAGTTTTCAAACTTTTTAGCACCTACCCTAAATTAAACTCTCTATTACCATACATTTGTTTTGCCAAAAAAAAAAAAAAAAAGTTTTAACAGCTGCAAACACTTTATATTAAATTACTTAAATTACCCAACTTCATGCATCCTGAAAGCCAACTTGCTCGTAGGTCCCGCCGCATTGTGGTGCCATCAATCAAATACCCATAGTACTGCCATGAGTGCTTACTTTCCACTCTTGTATACTTTTTGTTTCAAATGTCAAATAATGTTGTAATAAATAACCTTCGTCACCGAACAGCAAACGTGACATGAATATGCTTATAGAACCCAAATGGATAGCCGCAGACGGACAGAAAGCGTGCTCTTCAATACAGAAATAAATTCAGTTCAAGTCAGATAGTGTACAAAATAAATTTATTAAAATTAAATTTTCAGATTTTCCCCATTTAACGCCAGCGAGAGTCCGGATTCATTCATGACTTGTTTTTAGTCTTTTGTGTTTTTTTTTTAAACAGTTTATTATTCTAATCGATTAAAATAAAATCAAAAAGCTTCAACACTTGCTCCGGATGCAATGACTGCATATGTGGAATACTGGAATGACTTTTTGTAAGCACTCGTCAGCATCAAAATGGTGTCGTGGGAATAGTCATAACATTGTTCTCTTTTGTATTGTTGTAAAAGTTTGATGGTGTACTCATATTTCATGAAATCAATCAGACGCCTTTTTGTAGTTCGTTTCATATTTGAAGTGGTTGCCGTATTTGGAATTCACTCTAGATAATTTTTTTAAGTATCAAAGTTGCTCACTTTTATTACTCGTAGGTGCCTCTCAACTGAGTCATTTTATGGAATTCCAGTTTTTAGCATGAGTTAAGTTATCGAGAACAAGGAACTGCACTGTTGTAATGATATTTCCTAGAATTTTCAAACAATATATTGCATGGGTGATTGAGCTAATCCCCACGTATTGAAGTACTCTTCCCATGAATTAGGAGTCTCTCAGTCTACATTAAGGCGAATTTTACCTAAAGATCTTCACATGCACTTTTGCGATGACAAATTTATTCCACAACTAAAACATCTTTATCGTTGGCAGCTCAGAAACTTTTCCGAATAGGCACTGAAAAATGTTATGAAAATTCTGAACTTATTGCAAAACCCTTACGAAGAAAAACCAACTTGTCAATGCGGTGTTTTTTTTTTCAATTTCTCTTGGTTTTCTAGAGTATTCATGCGTCTGTTTTTGTTGGTCAATGTATTTGCATTATTATGAGAGACAAAGATTTCTTAAATTTTCTAACCCTTGAAAATGTCTGAAATAAATTGTGCGGACGCCTATGGTTTTTAGTCAAGTTCAAGCTGGAAATTACACTTTTACTAACGGGAACGAAACCAAGCTGTTTCAACTTATATGTATCATCTTCGGGGCTTTTTTTGGATGCCTTCTTAAGTGCTTTGTTTATTTTGGAATATTTTTATTAGAAGTAACCAGTTATCGTGGGCTTTACAAAGCTTTGATTTTACAAAAGGTTCTTACCAACTGACTCACATCCAAAAAAAAATAATATAAAATAAATTAGAGGCCTGGTCACTGACAACTCTTAACCATTCCTGTGGCAGTGGCATTTTTTTTTTTTTTTTTTTTTTTTTTTTTTTTATGGGGCGAACCCAGCCTCCGACATGACAGTCGAATGCTAATTTGATCGATTCACCATTTTTTTATTAAGAAAACTACAAAAATTAAATTTGTTTTATTCTAATTAAAGGTCGCTTTTCAGTTTTGGTTGTGTCACCATGAAATGATAGGTCCGAGGAATCGTTGACCTGACACGTTGTTGTTAATGCGATCCATGTCTCCTTGCGGCCTCGGGAGCAATATTCAAGTTTCGACTTCTTTGCTCCACTTTCAAATTAATCCACCATTGATAAAGTTCCCTGCTTCTGTCTTATGGGGCATGATTAAAGTCTTGCATAGGGTCATGTTGGTACTCTAAAAGGAAGCTTTTCTGCTTAGATGCCTTTTAAACTTAAAGAAACATCGGTTTGATCGTTTTTGTTCACAGATTCCACCGGCTACTCACTTACCAGGTCTTGATTTAATTTTTTTTTCAAACTACAGGACTCAATGATATCATTTCTGGTGCCAAGATCGTAGTGTTGCAAAATTGCTAGTGGTTGCCTGGACTAGTAGCAAATGAACGGCATCAAATTTTTGTCAAAGTTTTCCTTTGAAAACTGTCGTTATCGTGATTCCCATATTACCAGGTAATGGTAAGAACGTTCCAGTATTCAGGTTGGGAAAAGGTCTGGTATTGAAAAGTCCCCTTGTGAACATTTATTGCGTTTGGGAATCGAGTCATTATGAGACAAAGTTTAAGTCCGTTCATTAAATTCGATCATCCTGATAACAAGATGTGCTGCGGTGCAGAATCTAAGTTTCAAATTCCAACGGGATGAATTTTTCATAAAATTAAAATTAATATGTTAGGCCATCTACCTCCTTTGGCGCTAAGTCACAGATCCGCATCATGTTTTTAAATTTAATTTTGATGTAGATTATGTAGTCTTCTCATAATCCAAAAACCAAATTTATAAAAAATCGTCTTGTTGCAACTTAAAGATAAGATTAATTTAAACTCATTTCTAGACAGCACGTTATCTAGGAGTATTTTAAGGAGATGCACAGTCCCAGAACTTAAGGATTAATTCATTCCGAAAGAAGCTGAATTACTCCAGAGTCGGTAATCAGTTTTGGATATATTGGAGCAACACGAGAAGACGTATTATGGGTTAAACTATCAAAAATCCTTGTTTCAAGAGTTGTACTGTAATGATAAAGTGCCTGTTATTTTAGATGTTCGGATTCGAGACAAAATTTTACAGTCTTTCCATTTTTATTGATTAACAAATCAGGAGTGTATCAGAGATATATGTTGTGAGAGTTTAAAATTGCGACTTTCGACCATTTATTTACATCAAAAAAGAGTAAAAAAACATTCCCTAAAAAAGGCCAATTCCATCCAGCTCTCTCTCTCTCTCTCTCTCTCTCTCTCTATGCCCCATCTAAGACTTTAAAATAAACCGTCTGCCTATCTTTTGGCAATAATTTTCAATAAAAAAAAAAAATAACAGAAACAATTTTATCTCTGATTTAAAATCCCATTCTAAGACTGAGAGTACCCGCATTAGGTGTCTCTCTCTCTATTGTATTTCCATTTAAGAATCGACTTAGTGTGACATTATCCCTTTTTAACATTGTTTCTTTTATCTTTTTAGCTGATGGAAGCTAAAAAGAGAAGAGAAGAAAAGAAAGGAAGTATCTATCTTTTTATATTTGTGATAAAAAGAAAGAAGTTCTTAAGTCAAAAGCTAGAGAATCCTTTTCTATCTTTCACCATCTTAGAAGTACACACAATTTTCGTCAAAGATTATAACCCACTTTGTAGTCGCATCTTCTTCCTTTTTCACATTTGTTTTGTTACTTTTTTTTAAAGAAAAGGGATGATGGTATGTACCACACATGTTCGAACCCCACATGGAATTCTTAAGCTCTATGACTTCTCTATGGGATATCATAAAAAACCCGTCAATGACACTCTTAGAAAAAGGTAACTTTGAGTCACTCTAGGTCTTGCCATCATGAGCAGAGACACACCCTTAAGAAGATGTTCATAGATATGTTCGTTTTTGGCCTTATAAGTGGTTAGGCAATGTCTGATGAATAAATTTGCAATAATGTCAGGTTTTTGGTTTACGGACCAAGAGAAGGCATAAGTGTATATTCACCATAGTACTAGATTTACACCATATAAAGACTTGTAAGGATTAGCTTTGGCATGCTATATTTCAAGGTTAATTTTTATGCCGCTGCATATTAAATGAGAAGCGGAACAGGTTTCTTTTACTCAACGAGTATACTGCAAATGAAAAAGGATCTCTCTGAGAGGCTTCAAAAGAAACTTTCTACATAATATTTGGTGGAAGACAAGTGAATTACGGTATTCATTTTGGGGAAAAATTATGTAACCTTCGCTTTTCTGGCAAAAATACTAAAGTTTCCTGTTGGTAGAGGTAACTTATGGCTGACAGGATGGAGAAAAGGCAAGGAATTTTGCAAGATGACATCGCATGATGTGTACGAGAAGTAAGTATGTCTTAAGTATTTTCAGCATGTTTTGTGTGTAGTGGATGGGTGTTGGCGGCGCATCTTGACAGTGGAAATTATGATTAAATAAGTTGCTTATGCGAATATGATGGTGCAGAAAATTGTTAATTTTGTTGAAGATATTTTAGTGCGCTTGAGTTGAGCGGGGTACTGTAAAGGTTGGCTGAAGACAAAAAAGTCAAACGAAATTGTGCTTAACAGTGTTTTGAATATAGTTCTTAATGATTAAGAAGAAGGGAAACAAAAAATATAAAAACAACAAAAATTGTATTTATAGTTTTTGTTTTTGTTTTTGTGGACTCTATTGATTAAAAATCAAATTGAAAGTTTTTGCGACCTTTAGTCCAAATGCGTTTCGCCCAGGTACGACAGTTGGGCTCATCAGTTAGATGCTGTCGTACCCTTCTAAGACGCGATATATTAGTCGATGGTTATCAACACACATACAATTTACAGCATGAATGCAGTGTAAATTATATTTTTCTAGGGGAATTTGGTTAAATTTGGTTAATTTTTTATGATTGTAATACAAAATACAAAATCCTCAAATTTCCTTAAAATCAAAACCGAATAAATTATGATTTTCAGAAACCATTAAAAAATCTTTGATTATGGAAAATACAATCGAAAAACAAAATTAAAATATCCCAGGAACTCGAAACCGAAATAAATCCAAATGAAGTAAAAACGAAAATTTTGATTTGAAAAATCCAAAATATCAACACACGTACTAGGTAATTGCTAAAAATCTAAATCTTAAAAATCCGTTGTGGTAGAGTATTAGGGCAACGGGTATCAAGAGTTAAACTATCACAAAACCATTTCCAAAAAAGGCCAATAGGTCGAATTCTCCCACTGAGCACGTCATATTACCAAAAATCATAACCGCGACAGCTCAATCACGAATTTCATAGTAATCGGAAACTTCTATGAATCCAGAAAAAGCTATCACCAAATCCGTTCGTAAAGCCTCTGTGTGTGAGATTTTTTCTACGAAGAATTCTGTGATAGTTTCTTTCGGGATTCGATACAAGTTTCATATTACGATGGAATTCGTAATAAGTATGAATACCTTGAATAATCGTCCCGAAAAAAATATAAGGTATCTTGGAAAAACTAATATTTCGAAAGTAAATATTTAGAAAATTCAAAATCTGCTCACCGACAGTAAAATATATTTAAAATACGAACAATACTTAAAAAAACTAAGATTTCGAAAAAGAATCCCAAAAACGAAACAAATTTAACTAAATGCGGAAAATTTACAATTCCAATAAATCAAAATATAAATATGGAAAAACAGAAAAAAAACCTTAAATGAAAAATTCAAAATCCCAAAAAATCAATACCAAATATGTATATCAAAACCCAACTTTGCAGTTTTGTAAAAACAGAATTGCGAAAAAAAAAATCAATGCCAACTTTTAAAATACTCGAAAATCGAAATAATTATTTCAAAAACATAAAATCTTATAATCTTGAAGAAAATTGAATCCTTAGAACTCATCTCATAGCCTTTGAAAGTTCTGAATATCAGAGATAAACCCATGGAATTCAAATTGTGCGCATTGAAATTTCAAAAAATTTAAATTCGAAACATCTTAAAAATTAAAATCACACACAATTTAATACCCGAAAATTCGAAATTCCAAAATATCAAATAGGAAAAAAAATACTACGTATATTTTCAGAGCGAAAACAGAAAATATCTGATATTGCTGGATTCAGATTTTGACCCCGCTGCAAGTAAAAATTAATTGCGTTATGATAACTTCGTGAGTAAGTATTTATCATTCGCCTTTGAATTGTTCGTAATTTTTGTTCATCAATTTTTTATTTTACTTTTATGATTTGGGTAGCAAAATAAGAACATTTCCAATTGAAAAACCATCAAAAAGTTAATTCCAAGCACACCTAGCAAATAATATTGCAATGATTCGCAAATCATTCAAAACAACACATTGCGATATTATAAAATGGAAAATCTGCTTTGAATCCATTGCGAACTGCTCATGTTTGTGAACTAAATCCAACAGATAATTCATCTTCACAAACACTCACAAATTTTAATAGTGTAAAATTCTTAATATGTACATACGAGTATAACTGTTTTAAGTACTAGATTCCCGTATACGAGATTCTGTTATAACAAAACCAAAAAATAAATAAAAAAAAAACCTTGGAGACCCTATCTAATAAAATCCAAATTTATTATAATAACTAATCACACATTACTCATTAAAGAAAAAAACAAACATATTAAACTAATGGATACAATATCATTCAAACATTGACCAATTCTTCAAACGTACTAATTACACGTTCAAAACCGCACGCAAGATGTTCGAGTTCACAACACATTAGCCGGTGTTTCCCTTGAATTTAATAATAATTGTAATTGATTTTTTTGTTGGTTATTCGATTGAACACATTACATTGAAACTCGTTCAGAATCAAGGGGAAAACGAGGAACTGTGGAATTTCCAACAAATTAATGATTTGGGCTTTATTTTGATACCTGAACTCATCTTCATATATCAATCGATGGAAAGTTCAATATACATATGTACTAGATCATCTCTAAACAAAAAAATCAATTGCACTTTTTTTAAGGTTTGCTTCTGATTAATTGCCAAAAGTGATGAATGCTTGAAGAAGCTATTTTGTTCAATGGCGTCATTCGGTACTGACAATTTCTATACGAATAATTCAACAAGTCCAATTAAATGGTGGTAAGAGTTATACTAAGGTGATTTATTTCAGTAGTATATAAGGTTTTTACAAATATAAAAACACAAAAACAACGTCAGGCCACAAACAAAATCTTCCAGTGTTAATTTTATGATTAACAATTTTAATCTTATTAATTCAAAAATTGTTGAAGTAAGATTAACTGAATTCAATACAAATTAAGTATTGACAAGGCCCTCAAGGTCAACTGATGAGTACAACTGAGGTCGCCGGAACGAAGCCACAATTTTTGTGGATTAAAGGCAAAAAACTATTTTAAATCAGAAAGGCGATTTCTCCATTTAAGATTGTACATTAAAAATACGCAATAATTCCAAAACCCAATCGAAAATAAACTAAACCGATTACATTTCTCAAATATTAAGCAATTTCTGCTGTCTAGTGCTGAGGAAAAAAATTGTTTCCTCTTGCTCGATTTGCGGCAAAACAAAATTTTTCAGATCTCGGAAAAGTGATCTGAAAATTTGCCTTCAGAGAAAACTCAAAAAATCTGTCAATCTGTCACTATGAATTAAAATGAGTTTTAACTCTTGCATTAGAAGCGGAATTAAACTTAAAAACATGAAAAGCTTAGTTTGATTTGAAAATATTCCACCGAATACTACATTTTTCTTCAAAATCTAAAAATAAAAAAAATACACTGGATCGCACGAACTTGCTCTTATGTATGTACCAGACTTCATTTAAAAATGAATGTTACTGCAGAAAATGTTTATAACGATAAAACTCATTTTTCTTCTTTAGTAGTTGAAGCTTAAAACAGAATGCCACAACAAATATGAATTTATGCATAACGAAAAATTATAAATCATTATAGCGGTTTTTTGAATAAGTTTTAATATACAAAATTTTACTTTTTTTTAAAAATTTGCATTTTTAAGGAAACATTTGCATTTTTAAGGAAACATTTTTTACGCCAACTTTAAATTTTTATTATTGTTCGAATAAAAATTAAATTTCAAAAAATTTTACCCGCTTTATATCGAATATCGAATAAGTTTTGATTTGTGTTTTTCAAGCTTCTGTATAATAAAGTTTCAAAATTCGATAAAATGGTTCTATGGTAAATACAGTCCGTAATGTTTTTGACTTCAATTTTCTTTTATTGGTTAATAGATCGTTAAAATTAAGCGAGAGAAAGTAAATTGTATTATTGTATCAAAACTCTAGGTGCCGTTTTCGAGAAAAACTAGATCTTGTAGAAAGTATTTTAAAATTTAAAAAAATCGAGTATGTGGTTTTCGAAATATAGAGTTTTCAAAAAAAAAAAATGAAGTTTCGAAAAAAAAAATTTAAGTTTCAATAAAAAACAAATGAAGTTTCAATAAAAAAAATTGAAGTTTCAGAAAAAAAAAATTGAAGTTTAAAAAAAAATTGAAGTTTCAAAAAATATTGAAGTTTCAAAAAAAAAAATGAAGTTTCAAAAAAAAAAAAGTTTCAAAAAAAAAAGAAATTGAAAATTTGAATACACAATACTTCCCAAATTTGAAGGGGCATATAATAAAAAATTGATAAAAATCAGTTGAACCATTTTTGAGAAAATCGAAAATAAAAAAAAAATGATTCTGTGGAGGTAACACTACTTACCATTTTTCGGAAATTTATTTCAAACATAAGCTTAGAGAATTTTTTTTAATTTGTGAAACAGTTTTTGAGAAAAAAAATGTTTCTAAAGTTTTTAAAATAAATTTTACGTCAGGTATCGTTATTTTTGGTCTTAAAAAATCAACCGAGCGGTTGAGGCTGAAGTCGCAAAGATAGACAGCGTTGCGAGACCCACTTTTTTCCAAAGTCTCGCGTTCTTTAAGAAACGCATAACTTGCCATATAGTAAGTACCTGCTGTTCACGAGTAATTATGAGACATTGGCTGTTATAATCTATAAATGCACTTAATTTTTTTTTTTCTTTAATAAAAAGCTTAGAACGCAGCAACATGCTGCAGTAACAGTTTTACCGACTTCGAGTTTTAAAAACTAAATGGGAGCAACAGCTCTTCGGATCTGATAATGAAATTTAAGGTCCCTTAACAATAAGAGAATAATCTAAACTGCTGCAAGGTAGATCTTACCATTACCACCATTGACTTGGGATAGTCCGAAAAAAAGAAGGATACAAATCTACAGCGGGTTGTATATGGAGAAAGGGCCTTAAATCAATGAAATCTGACCCGAATTTAGTGGCCTTTCCAGACATAAAAAAGAATATTATAAGATATCATCATAGTAAATGTCAGCCCATTGACAAGCCTCTTTCTTTTTTTAAAAAAAAAGGTCATCTAAGTATCGAAGTTGATACAAATGAGAGTTTTTTTGAGAAAATTATGTTTTTAACTAGCTTAAGAAATGGAGAAAAAAAGTATGAACAAAATGTCGTTTTTAACGATACAATGCGTATTGCAACGCTCACTATTTGCGGAAATTTGTAACGAAGGTCCTGCAACCGATCTCTAAGATACAAAATATGTAGGCTTTCATTAAATTTTTTTTCTTGTGGAACTATAGATTTGACTTTAAAATTGGTACTTATTCTAAAAATTGACCAGACATATTTTTCCAAATTTTTTCTTTGTAATGATTCCTAAATTTCTGTTTCAAAATTATTCAGATTTAGATTTTGAACCTTCGAGTCAAACATTTTATATTTAAAAATTCTTTCAACAAAGAAATACTAAACCTTATTATGGTTAGACTTTTACTTTATAAAACAATTGCAATTTAAAAAATATTAATATTTAACATTCGATAGATCGACATTTGTCCACCTTTAAACTAAAGCAACCGAGAGCAACGTTTACTCGGATGTGTATTCGTCGTTGGAAACAGACATAAACAAGAAGTCTTCAAATTCATTTATATTGAAACGAGCACTTCAAATCGGATCAAGGATAATTTCGACAACATAAGTCGCGAGTTCCTAAACCAAACATACAGCTGTGGTAAAAAAAATAGCACCATTACTAGAAAAAAATTTCGTTGCAAAATAAAATGTATGCCAATATATCGAGGGAAATTTTGAATATGCAAAAAGTTTATATTAAGTTAAAACAACACATTTCAAAAAGAATTTTTTTTTTATTCATCAACTTTTTGAAAAAACTTATATTTTCTCCAACAAATCAAACAAATAAGCGGTAAAAATAATAGCACCATTGCTTCATCGTACAACTTAAAACTAAATCATCGTAAAAATCCAAAATCTTTTTCTATGATTTTATTCCTTAGAGGTAGTCCAACAAAATTAATATTTCGTTGCATAGCCTTTGTTGGCTATTACTGCTTCACAACGTCTCGTCATTGAATTAGCTAAATTTTGACACCTTTCAACCATAATATTCTCCCAGGACGCCTTAACTGCAGCCCAGAGTGCTTCGTTGCTGGTCGGTTTAATATCTGAGACTACTTTCTTTACGTCGGCCCACAGATTTTCGATGGGATTTAGGTCAGGCGATTACGCTGGCCACTCCATTACATTAATTGAATGATCTCCAAACCATTTTTTTGCCTTTTTACTGGTGTGCTTGGGGTCATTATCTTGTTGGAAGACCCACAAAAGCGGCATTTCTTCATCTGCATACGGGAGCATAACATTTTCCAAAATATTCACGTAGACGTGTTGATCCATAATGGCTTTAATCCATTATATGGGTCCAACTCCATAGTAGGAAAAACAAGTCCACTTATGCTTGAACCTCCGTGCTTAGCCACTTTATTTGTGTATTTGGGTTTATATTCCGCTTTTGAAGGTCTTCTTACGTAGGAGCGAGATCCTTTACCGCCAAACAACACGATTTTGCTCTCATCCGTCCATAAAACGTTGCGCCATTTCGCTGCTGACCTGTTCAAATGCTGTCTTGCAAACATTAAACGCTTTTTTGCATGTTTTGCAGTTAAAAGAGGGACTTTTCTGGGACTACACGCTGTTAAATTATGTTCTCTTAATCTGTGGCGAACGGTTTCAACGCAAGCTGTAATATTCAGGTCTTTTTTGAGCTCAGTTGCAGGCTTGAAAGGATTTTTTTGGCTTTCTCGGACTAGGCGTCTGACAAGAGTTTTCGACAAAACTGGTTTTCGCCCACGAGTTTCGGTTTTGGGTGCGTATATTATTGAATTTCGAATCATTTTGTTGGAACAGCCAACAAAACGTCGACATTCTCCGTAAGTTTTACCTTCTGAAATCATTTTTTTAATAATTTCACGTTTTTCCACGGCCCATTGTCTTTGAAAAAACTGTATTTTTTTTGTTTAAAATGAAGAAACCTATTCAAAATTAACAAATCTTAACATTTTTTTACTTTACCTTGAAATATGATACCAAAAAATGATGTTTTTTTCTAACGAAAACTGCGATCAGTGCTATTATTTTTACCGCAAAAAAAAAAGGGTTTTTCCCCAATATGGCCTCGTAAAAAAAGAACCGTTACCATTTAAGTGCCAGAGATACACAATACAGAGAGTTAACACTTCAAGCAATAACAAAATACAGTGTAGGCTGGAAATATGTGTCCATTTACTAATTTAAAAAAGTTAAAATTAAACTTGTACCGGTGGTGCTATTTTTTTTACCGGCACTATATGAGCAGTGTTCTAGCTGTTATCCTGGGCGATTTAATCACCAAACTACATAGAATGTGAAAAGCGTTCTCTCTATTAACTCTCTTGAGAATATGAGAATATTTCCCAGAAGCCATTAGTGTGAAATTATGAGAAACTTAGACCCAGCTTCGCAGTGCACAATTACCTAAATATGTAAATAAGCCTCCCATTTTGGCCATTTACGTACCACTTTCTCAGAATGTGAAACTGAGTCTAAAGAATCGAAATGGAATTCCGATGCTGTGTGAAACTGGTATTAAATCATAGAAATACCTATCAACTTGAAGGCCATGCAATCCAGTTCTGCATTTTATTTCTTTTTAATTTGTACTAATAACCAAGTCACAAATACCATTTAATTGTCCGTCTGTCCAAATTAATAAGACTCTAAGGGTTCTTCTAACACCTAATTCAGTAACTTCATACACAATTTGCGTAGATTGTTCTTGTGATTCAATCAAGTTCATCAATCATATTACAATTCTTGAAAATCCCATTTCATCAAATCATTAAATGATACTCAACAATCATTATT
This sequence comes from Chrysotoxum bicinctum, assembly GCA_911387755.1. NCBI lineage: Eukaryota > Metazoa > Arthropoda > Insecta > Diptera > Syrphidae > Chrysotoxum > Chrysotoxum bicinctum. Next base: position 2,083,475 of record OU426988.1, on the reverse strand, counting down.
CATTAGAAAAGGAACTGATTAACATCTCTAACCAAATAAAACGGGCAGTTCTTTACAAAAGCCTGCCCAGTCCACATACCGTCGCACAAAATCATTGATTTCGTGACGCATCTACTGGTGTTCCCCGAGAACTAAACTGTAACCAGTTTCAATATTGAACACCACACGAATTGAAACTCGCTCGGAGTCAAAGGGAAATCCAAATAGAAGGTAGGAAGACACGCAAAGCCCTCCGGAATTCCCCAGAAAAGAACACCCTTGGCTTTCTTTCTCCGTTTCGACTGAAACTCATCTTCATTTCACTCTATGAGGAAAGACCAATAAATCAAGAGTAAGCTCACTAGATCAGACAGGGCGCTTCCCTAGAGCATTGCCGATTTGTATGGAAAAAAAAAAACAGCAAAACAATCTATATCAAGCCATCAAATAAGCTTTCAAACTGATATATTTGATGACGACAAAGCCGGAAAGCTTTTAGGCCGTCATCATCGTCGTCGTCGTTGCCGGTGAGGGTCTATAAGAGACACATTCAGCAAATGTTGGCCATTAAATTTTTGTAGGTCTCTAAGAGATTGAACGCGGCGGCGACTGTGTGAATTGCATTGAATCTGATTATATCTTGTATCTCAGAGTTTTTTGTCTGTTATTTTATTATATTTACCAACAGCTGAGACTAAAGATAACTTAGTCGGTATTTAATCGGCGCCGAGTAAAGATCGTGACTTTCTATAAGCGGGGTGTTATAAAATGCGCTGAGTTGTGAATAATATCGTCGTTGGTGCTTAAGCTTTGTTTTTTCGTTAAACCAGAAAAGGAGGTGATCGTTTAAGAAAAAAAGTATCGAAGGATCGTGTAGCTTTTCTGTGCATTTTCTTCGGTGAAGACAAAAATATAAATACTTTGTGGATATCGTCTAGCCAGAGAGGTAATAAGCCCGGAATTTTTTTGTTTTTATTTTCAAAAGGCAGTGTCTACCCTTATCTTTGCAAAACTAAAAATATGAACTTAATTTAGATAGATCTCATAATCCGAAGGCCTAAGGGTGTTTAGAGTGCCATAAAGTGATGATGGACTTTCTTATCTATCTTTTTTTAAAAAAGTTATTAAATAAGTGATCTCCTGCCATAAAAGACACGTACTTGTCTCATGTCACAGACTCTTTTTTGGGTAATGAATCTGAATCAGCTTGCCATGGCGTTCGGTGGCCAGAATATGCAGCAGTAACACACAAAAAAGCGAATGGCATACGGAATGTTCTTTGACACAAATACGAGTAATATATCGATATGTCATTGTCCAAGATCGGTAGCAAGTCTTTTCATTTAGAGTGGCAAAACCTGTCCCCTATAATGTTGCAACTTCTTTGTGTGGACATTCTTATTTAATTTCGATTTTTTAGTTGTTGTTGTTGTACCTTTTAAATTTAAGTTCGTGAAGGACGTTCATTGAATGTTTCAAAACATGCAAGCAAGCTCAAGTCAGTGTGCTTTTAAGTGATGTTTTTTTTGTAGGTAAAATTATTATCATTAGTTTTTTTTGTTAATTTTTAGAAACAATCAAACAATAAGCAGTTTTGTATTCATTGTCTTTGACCTTAAATTAATGTAATTATATATTTCTTTAATGATGGTTGTGTTCTTGTTGAAATTTGGTTGCCAAACTAACGATGGAGCATGAATAGTAATTTGTGAATTTTTTTGTACTTCGGTTGGGTGCTTATGAAAATACTTCTTTGATTCGGTTTCCGGAATTCATTATAATGATGATTGTAGAGGAGCATTTGTAGATGGTAAATCAATTTTAATACCAAAATTATTTCCCCTTTTTTAAGGTTTTTCATAATTGAGGAAAATTCTTGGTTAACGCTTTTATCAAATTTGTAAATTTTTTTTTGAAAAAATTGTTCCTTATTATTTTTATAAAATTAAATCAATTAAACTTAATATTTTGTAATTTAGTTTTGTATTCATATTTTTTGGGAAATTCTAAGAAATTGATTCAAAGTTCAGTGCTGACTTTCTTCTAAAAAATGATCTCGTTGAAAGATTATTAAGTCTCCGAATTTGGAGACTTGTTGATTATTGATTTGTTTTTGATTAAGTTATTAGAAAAAAGAAATATATTATTAGGAGCTTTTTTTCTCAAAACATACTTCAATATAAAGTATTTAAGAAAACCCTGTTTGGAGAGTTTTGTGTCGAAGTGTTGTTTTACTCCTTGCAATAAATTTCTAAGCAAATGTGAACTTTAAAAATACAAAAAAAAAATTAAGTCCTAATATAAAAAGGAAAACTAAATTTCAGAATAAAAATTTATTCCTCACCAACCCTGGCATAGACAGATTGTATAACGCAAACTTTTGGAGATTTTTTGACCAAAGATTGTCTTTACGATATAATCTTAAGAAACTAATACAAATTGTTAAGATGACATGAAAGATAGTTTTGTATCGTTGCATTGCAGTTCTTTTCAAAATTAAAAAAAAAAAAAAACTTTTCACCCAATTTTTGGAGAACTCAGGACTCAAATATAGTTTTTTCTTTAATGAATTTGAATGAATTAGAAACAATAGACAAAACTACAAAGTATATGAAAGCCAGAGCATGTTATATTCTTCTCAAAGACTAATTTTTTTAACTTCCCATAGGGAGTATTTTGTACAATTGATAAAATGTTGACAAATATTGAATTAATAGTTTTTTTTTAAACAAATGGGAAGTTATCAGTGTGGGTCGCACCCAGCCTCTTTTTTTTAATTCATATTATTTTGGAGAGATTTTGAAGGAAGTGTTTATTTATCAGAAAGTCTAGCATACTGCTAAAGCGAAAATAAATTTTCCTCTGGGCTCTAACAACACAAAAAAAATGCTTTCAAAAATACAGCGGAGCAATATGCATGAGTTCAACAAATAACCATAAAGTAAAAATAATACCAAAAACAATAGCAAAGGCAAACGAACTCACAACGTCATGATCTAATAGGAAAAAACAACGAAAAAAAAATCAAAAGAAAAGAACAATTATAATTTATCACACTAACTTCTTTGGAGAGTTTGAATTAAAATGGAAGTATCTTTTAACAAAAAAAAACGAATCTCATCTCTCCATTACAACTTTAAGAACAAAAATAAAAAAATGCATCAAACAAATTGATTTCGCAAGGAAACTCTCCAAAAAATAGTAGAGTAGTGTCGTAAAATTTCAAGAGAAACAGTTACTTCGATTTATTAGATATATAGACATTATTATTAAATATTCAGGTTTTGGAACTTATAATATTATATATATCATTGAGTTTTAACTATTCAATTTATAAAATGAACCATCGAGATAGTGCGAAAGTGTTTGAAATCGAAAAAATCATCGAATATTGAGACTTTTGGCTGCGTGCGTGGATAATTAACGTTTTGTATTATTGCAAAAATAATGTTTAACATAAGATTACTTAGTACAATTTTTGTTTTTTCAGATAAATGAAGGTCAGAATTAATTGAAATCATTCATTTTGAGTGCGTGCCTTCCTTATAAATAATCCTATATGATATAAATTTTAGAAAAAAAATGCCATGCGTGATTTTTCGTAAATCTTTAATTGTCACAAATGTTCGTGTCTATTTTTTTAACATTGATCGTAGGGCATTTTTTTATGGTCTGCATCATTATTTAAGCTATCTAGAGTAAAAAAAACTTTGGCTTCAATGCGTGCTTCATTATGTACAAATTTTATGAAGTTAACAAAACGAACGTAAAAAACGTAACTGTTTCAAAAAAGGCACATTTTTTACTAGCACACCAAAGCATTGTTTGATTACACCCTTACAATGAGCGTAATTTAAACTGCAGAAACTATAAAAATAAAATGCACGACTGGGTCGCACGAACTTGCTCCTATGTAAGAGACTAGGAATTTTAAAAACGAATGTTATTAGAGAAAACTGTTCATAAGGATAAAATGAATTTTTTTAAATTCTTAAAGTAGTAAGAGATAAAAACAGAATGATATGCAAATATGAATTTATGCAGGAACAAAAATTATAAGTCGTTGTAATGGTTCCTTAAAAAAATAAGCTTTTATGTACAAAATTTTTAAAATATTTTTAAGAAAAAAATTTGGTACGCCCACCTTAAGTTTTTATTATTGTACGAATAAAAGTCTAATTTCCAAAAAAAATACTAAGCCGTTCTTGAGATATCGAATTTTTCAAAAAAAAAATTACTTTTTTTTTCTAAAAATTGAAAAAATATTTTTTCTTAAGTTTTTAAATGCAATGTTTTTTAAACTTTTTAGGAGCTTTTTTAATAAAAATTTCAATAAAATCCGTTAAGTCGATAATGAGAAATTCAAAATTCGAAAAAATCGTTCTATGGTAGGTACAGTCAGTAATATCTAGATTTAAATTTTTTTTTATTAAATTATAAATCGTAAAGATTAATCAAAAGAAAAAAAATTTTAGCAAAATTCTCGGAACCGTTTTCGAGAAAAATGCGATTTTCGAAAACCATTTTTTAAAATTTGTATGGAAGGTACCGTTAGTTTTAGATAAAACAAAAATTTTTTTTCAAATCTTGTAGGTTATATTAAGAAACTTTTATTTGCCAAGTTTGAAAAAAATCGAGCATGGGGTTTTCGAAATATTGAGTTTCCAAAAAAAAATTTTGAATTTTTTTTTAAAAATCCAAAAAATTAAAAATTGAAAATTTGAATATGCAATAATATTCAAACTTTGGAGGAGCTTTGGCATAAAAAAAATTATTAAAATCGGCTGTACCGTTTTCGAGAAAATCAAAAACAAAAAAAATGCACCCAGGGGGGCTACCGAAAATAACAATTTTTTGTAAATTTTTTTTCAACCATTAGCTAGTTTTAAGCAAATGAAATTTTTCAAATTTTTTTTTAAAAATTCTGTGGGACAGTTTTTGAAAAAAAAAATATTTATAAAATTTCGAAAAAATCGTATGGCAGGTACCGTTATTTTTGGTCTTAAAAAAAAATAGAAAAAAACGTCCGGGGATAAAAAATTAAAACCCATATCTACCAAGTTTGAAGAAAATCGGCCGAGCCGTTTAGGCTGTAGTCGAACCGACAGACAGACAGACAGACAGACAGAATTTCGAGACCCACTTTTTTGGTCTTCGCTATCATCGTAATGTCAACTTTGATCAAAATCTCGAGTTCGATTTTTTTTACGAATGCATAACTTGCCTTATAGTAGATACCTATAAGTCGCAAGTAAAAATATTTGTTATACTGCGATGTGTTGAAAAAAGAGTAAGACAAAACATATAAGTGGTAGAGTTTGCAGCAGTGTTGACCCTTTTTCAAATGTTTGAGAAGACGAAACAATTATTTACATACTTAAGGTAGCTCTACACTCCGGAGGGGAGAATATGAACCAATAAGACTCTATATTTCAGAGGGAACCAGCACCTCAACCGATCAGGTTCTTTCAGTCTGCTTGGTTGCCCCCAGTTCCAAAGTTCAGGTATAATGCTAGGTAGTAGCAAATCCTCCAAGAATATCACGTGCCATGAAAAGTGCTTCTCATCTTAGCAGTTCGGAATTGGTAGATTATTTTAAGTCCCCTCCATTAATGCCGGCAATATCACGTACATATAACTAGTGTCACTTTGAACTTTAATTTGTGTTCTTATTTTTTTTAAATTTGGTTGAGGTCTTCTTCAACTTGCCTGGGCATCTTTTGAGAAGATTTTACTTGATTGTTTAAGAATTTTGTATGGCATTTTTGATGCTAAGAAATTAAATACAAAAATGTGCCGGGAAAATGTCTGAAAACCGCTTAGTTTCAAGGATATCGGTCCATCCGTCTAGTTTGAACGCTAATTGACAGATAGATTGATAGAATTGAGGAACACTAAATTACATATTTACATCAATCCAATTTGGAAGTATAAAATGTGTTAAGGAAAAGCGAAATTAATATGAAATGAACGACGGGTCGCACGAACTTGCTCTTGTATTTAATTTAAAAAAATGTCCATGGGCATAAAATTCATTGTTTTAAAAGGCTTACATATAATCTCCTTTGATAGTTGGAGCTATAAACAAAATGCCAAACATAATGAACTTTGGCCAGAACAAAAATTATAAATCCTTGTAGAATGTTTTTAATTTTATAAGAAAATTTTTAATACAAAATTTGTGTACCCTAATTTTAAGGATTTATTTTTGCGAAAATAAAAATTTAATTTAAGAAAAATCACAGAAAAAAAATAGTTTTTCAAAAATCCAAAATAATATGTAATGTTTTTTCAACATTTTATGAAGTTCTGTAACAAAGCTTCTTTTAAATCCGTTTTGCCGATAGTGAGAAAGTTAAAAATCGAAAAAAAGTTTTTTCAGTATGTACTGTCAGAAATATGTTAACTTCATTTCTTTTTAAAATCATAGAACGTGAAAATAAAGCGAAATAAAATAAAATGCACGACTGGGTCGCACGAACTTGCTCCTATGTAATAGACTAGCAATTTTAAAAACGAATGTTATTAAAGAAAACTGTCCATAAGGATAAAATTAATTTTTTAAATTCTTTTAGTAGTAAGAGATAAAAACAGAATGCTATGCAAATATGAATTTATTCAAGAACAAAAATTATAAGTCGTTGTAGTGGTTCCTTAAAAAAATAAGCTTTTATGTACAAAATTTTTAAAACATTTTTAAGAAAAAATTTTGGTACGCCAACCTTAAGCTTTTATTATTGTACGAATAAAGGTTTAATTTCCAAAAAAAAATAATAAGCCGTTCTTGAGATATCGAATTTTTCAAAAAAAAAAAAACGACTTTTTTTTTCTAAAAATTGAAAAAAATATTTTTTCTTAAGTTTTTAAATGCAATGTTTTTTAAACTTTTTTGGAGCTTTTTTATAAAAAATTTCATTAAAATCCGTTATGTCGATAATGAGAAATTCAAAATTCGAAAAAATCGTTCTATGGTAGGTACAGTCAGTAATATCTAGATTTAAAATTTTTTTTTATTAAATTATAGATCGTAAAGATTAATCAAAAGAAAAAAAATTTTAGCAAAATTCTCGGAACCGTTTTCGAGAAAAATACGATTTTCGAAAACCATTTTTTAAAATTTGTATGGAAGGTACCGTTAGTTTTAGATGAAACAAAATTTTTTTTCTCAAATCTTGTAGATTATGTTAAAAAACTTTTTTTTGTCAAGTTTGAAAAAAATCGAGCATGGGGTTTTCGAAATATTGAGTTTCCAAAAAAAAATTTTGATTTTTTTTTTAAAAATCCAAAAAAATAAAAATTGAAAATTTGAATATGCAATAATATTCAAACTTTGGAGGAGCTTTGGCATAAAAAAAATTATTTAAATCGGCTGTACCGTTTTCGAGAAAATCAAAAACAAAAAAAATGGACCCAGGGGGTCTACCAAAAATAACAATTTTTTGTAAAATTTTTTTCAACCATTAGCTAGTTTTAACCAAATGAAATTTTTCAAATTTTTTTTAATAAATTCTGTGGGACAGTTTTTGAGAAAAAAAATATTTATAAAATTTCGAAAAAAAATCGTATGGCAGGTACCGTTATTTTTGGTCTTAAAAAAAAAAAAAAAAACGTCCGGGGGTAAAAAATTCAAACCCATATCTACCAAGTTTGAAGAAAATCGGCCGAGCCGTTTAGGCTGTAGTCGAACCGACAGACAGACAGACAGACAGACAGACAGACAGACAGACAGACAGACAGACAGACAGACAGACAGACAGACAGACAGACAGACAGACAGACAGACAGACAGAATTGCGAGACCCACTTTTTTGGTCTTCGCTATCATCGTAATGTCAACTTTGATCAAAATCTCGAGTTCGATTTTTTTTACGAATGCATAACTTGCCTTATAGTACCTATAAGTCGCAAGTAAAAAATGGTAAAAGTGTTAAACAAATAAGTTTGAAAACAGAAGCTGTGAAGATTAAAAATAAAAACCAAATCAATTAACTCGGTGCTTAAAATAAATTATTTTAAATTCATTTTTCTATACGTTATACCTTTATACTCTTTAACAAACAATACATATGAGTTATTTTGAAGTTTTTTATTTATTCGTGGTCTATAATTGAAGAAAAACTCAAATTTACATGCGTGCCTTAATTTTTTTTTTGATTTTTTTAAACTCAAAAAGTTAAAATTTACAGGGATAAGCCCATAAACATAATCATAAATTCGTTCATGAAGAATATTTTCCACGCCCCTTTTTTGGAGAGTAAAAAAAAAAGAAAATATAAAAATGATTTTCTTCAAGTACAATTTACATTCCAAGCAACAGTTGTTCAATCTCCAAAAGACAATATCTCAAAATCGGGGAATATTTGAAAAACAAAAAAAATTTGTGTAGCCATTTGATTCTCTATGAATTAATCTTACTTCTAAACTGAGTTTAAAAAAAAAATTGACATGATATTCTTAAAACTTCTATTCTATGTATGCATATAGAATAAATACCTATTGGTATCAAAATCGAAGGTTGTGTGAATTAAAAACTTAAAACCGTTTTAAACTATCATGTTTCCCTGCAGGACTTTAAAAAAAATATTAGAAATTCGGTTCGAAAGTGGAAAACTTAAAAAACGACAAAGCAGAAATTTTCGTTAACAAGTTTCATTAATTTAATCATTCAATTAAAAACTTAAATCATGAAAATGTAGAAAATATCACCTAACTGGACTATCTATAGTGATTTTTTTTATAAAGAAAATATAATATTTCCTTATACCTTCTATAAAATAATATCGATAACAATTAACTGTTAATCCACATACTTTCTTTTCCACTTCCATTCGAATTGAAACTTTTCCATGATTGTTGTCATAAAATCAAATCTCATAAACGTTCCGACTTAAGTTGGAAAAAAATAAATAATCAATGCCTAATCACCCGGTAAAATAAATTAAATTTCTTTTATCTTTATAATTCTAAATACAATTTAAGAAAATACAAACCATAAATACTACTATCTTTTCTTTGTTTTCATTATTAATTTATAAGTAACAAATTAAATTGATAACATTTGATATGAATCTCTAATCAAATAATTTACTTTGAATTAGATTAAAATACAAACAAATCAAGCAACTACGTAGGTAAATATATTTAAAATCTATCTACAATCTGCCAATTAATTAAGCTACTTAACATAACTATGCGGCAGCATATGACATCAAACTGGTGTATGACTTAGTTAATGAAAATCTTAAGATTGTTAGTTTTTATTTTATTTTTTTATTAAATTAACATTTAAGTGCACTTAAGTGGCTTTCAAAAGGGGGAATGATTTCCATTTCCAGTTCCGTTTCATATTATTTAGAAGATAATATTTTTAGGATATCTTTCTTTAGTATCTATCACAATCGGTATTAGATATTATTTCAAATCAACCAAAAATCATCTCCAAAAGCTATCATTGTTACTATCAAAATTAAAATAGTTTTTATAATCATTTTTTTTTATTTATTTTTCTAAGTCCTACTGACTTGTCTAGAAGAAATAGAAGTGTAGGAAATAATATTTGAACAGCCTTTCGGTATATTTGTAAATCATCATCTTGACACATTTTTTAAGGGCGTAAGGGGTCTCTCAAATCAAAGGGCTCAAACTCTGCATGTATTAAAAATAATACTGGCTGTATGGTTAGACCCACAATCACACCTCTAAATTAGCAGTCAAGCACACCCTCCACTGTATATCATTGTCACCCGCATTATTTAATTTAAGTATATATCGGTCAGGTGTTATTATTAACTCTAATTCATTTTTGATAATTTCTTATTTAGGAGCATTGGATAACTATAGATACATTATGGATTCACCATATTGAAATAATTAAAATTTCTAATTGAATTCGAATATGTACATTAATTTATACTTTGTTGTTTGACATTGCACCAGGAAAAAAAGTAAAAATAAAAGAATAAAAGCAACACAAAATTTGTATACTGTATCATTGGATAAAAAATTTATAAATACTAAACTACTATCCCGGTTATTTTATTATTATTTCTTTTTTTTTAATTTGCCGTTGCTCTTTGGGGCAAGTATTGGTTTCAAGCCGAAAAATTGTTCGAGCTTTTAATCAAATTTAACGCTGCGCCTGTATGTCTTCTGTACATGGAGCTAGATTGGACAGATTTGCCTCAAATTTAATCTTCGTTTAAGCTCATCGAGAAGAGTTAGTTTGAAATGATTAGGCTTTTTTTTTAAGTTTACTTGAAAACGGCTTTTACGATTTTGATTAAATTTTTCACACTTTTTTGTTTTTGGCGAAAAATGCACACAACGGACATACGTAGTGTTCTGACGTTTTTTTGAGAAAATTGACAGTAGAAATTTATTCAAAAATGTCCTTCTCAATAAAACATTGTGTCCAAAATTTACAACAAAAATATATTTTTTTTTTAACTTTTCCCTTTTCCACAGTTTTCCGTCAAGCTAGACTTTTTCCCTTATCCCTTAAATACTGAGTCACATTATACCATTAAACAACAAGAGCAACTTCGTGACATGCAGTCGTGAATATATTTTTTCCTCCCGATTAGTTTTATAAACCAGTTTTTTTTTCCCGAGTTCATTTCAAAGGGACAACAGGGCGTATGTGTAACATTTATTTTCCATTTAACTGAATTCCATTGAGAATCACACATTTTTTTCTCTCCTCCATATACAAATCGATTGGTGTGTGTTAATTCACAACAGATTCAGAAATTCCGAGGGAACGGCCAATCCTTGTACGGTCGTCGTTGTTCAGAATACTTAATGTCAATATGGGTGTTCGACGAACCGAAAGATATTATATGCAACGTGTGTGATACATTTTCTGTATGAATTATTATTATTATAATTTTTATTTTTTGTTAAACACAATGCACGACATATTGTTTTCCAATTCAACGTGTTATTTATCTATTTTGTGAAGCAACTGACTTTTTAATGAACTCAAACAAAAAGTGAAGAGTTAAGTAGCATTTTTAGTGGGAGAGTTTAAATAATAATATTTAACAGAACATTCCGAGAGGATGACTGATTAATTTTGTATTAATATAATTGAGGTAATTTTTTTAATTAAATTATTAAACACAGAGTTATGGTATATTTATTAATACGATGACAATCAAAAATGAAGTGTATAAATTAACATACCTACGTATTTGATACTAAATTTAATTAATTTATATAAAATTTTAAATTTATTCAATTGGTGGTGATAAATTCGGTATACTTAACATTTTCATTTAAATAACCATAATGCTTTTGTTTATCGATAATAATAATTGAAGTTTCCGTGACAGCTGTTTAAATTTAACCAAAAAAAGATAAGCAATTAAATTGTTAATTGAGAATATTTTTTTTTTACTGAACATACAATTGGTTGGTTTTTTTGTAAACAATTCCAGCCGTTTGATGCCACCATTTAATGGTATACAAAGAGTCTAATAGGAAGTCTGGGTGAATTATCGGTTATTAAATTTAGAGACCAATACGTATTTATATGAGCACATTAGGGTGGGTCAAGTAAAACCAACATTTTTTCTTAAGGTCTTAAGAAATGTCTCTTAAAAATTGAGCTGATAAATATTAACATTTAAGCATCCAAAACTTTGTTTTTTATGTACAAAAATGGTTTGAAATTTTTAATTATCTAAATTTTATTTTTCATCAAACTTTGAATTTGAGACGAAAATATTTAAGAAAGAATTTGAAAACTAATGATTTCTTTATTCTTCATGAACGTCTTCATTTTAACCAAAAAATTTGTTATAATATTATGTTGTACAATAGTGGAAGTGTTAAGGTAAAGCGGAGATGATTTGTTAGATATTGGAAAAATCGGGGAAAAAACTCTACATTCAAATAGTACGGCTTTAGAAAGAACCTCTACATTTTATAGAACCCACGAAGTTAGGCGCTCAAGGATAAAATGATGAACATTCGAAGCTAGTCGAAAATGATGGCAGAATTGTGCGGTAAAACATCGAGACACAGAAGGGGTGGCGACGATAGCATTCAAGAGAAACAAAATCTTTCGTAATGGAAGATTTAGGGCTCTGTTTTCAATTCATTCATTTAATCAAACAGATTACGGATGAAGTTGTACAAACATTATGTACATAGATGTTAGCTACATCGGAGGGGAGCATTTTGATGCGTTTTCGACTACCTATATGAATATTAAATCATTTATGAACATAAAGAAAAGTGACGACGACAAAACAGAGTAATGAGGCACACCATTTAATTGTTGAATATCAGACTTGAAACCGTCAAGAACAACTTGAACCGAACGGTCGGAAAAGTAATTTATAATCCGGCAGAGGAGAGACTCATCGATACACGCATATTCGATAAGAGAGCTTCGTGCCAAACTCTATCAAATGCTTCTTAAATATAAAGTGCAATAACCTTTGCTATTCCTAAATGATGTAAAAATTAATTCCACTTTTTATACCAACTTCTGCAATCTAGTAGAACAAATTCAAATTATTGTTCATTGTGTTTTCCTAACATACTCGTATTCTCATTTCTAAAATGGAAATTTGATCTTCACGATCTTTGTTACAAAAAATCTTTGATCTTACACCTCCGATCACCACAGCCTTAATTAATTTGAAAACACTCGAAAAGATATTAACGAAATTCTATTCATCATGTTCGAAATACCAAAGAAAATTTAAATCTCTCTGGTGCAAGGGATTTTTCTGAATATTTTTGAAAATTGTGAAATGTGGGTGAAATTTATAACTCCTGATGAAATTTATAAGTGAGTGATGGTGATTTTGCAGTAATTTCACGATAAAGCAAACCTCACTACATCAAATTTTTGATAGTGAAAACACAAAAAATGTCAAAATATGTAAAACCTTTGGCAATTTTATAAATATTTTGTAACGAACTCAGTGGGAACCCAGGATTTGAACTCATAAACAAAAAACAAATTGTAAGACCTTTCATTTTTTTATGGCATATATAACGAAATGTATAGTTAACCAGACCTCCCAAAAACTCGATCAATTATATCAACTGAACCTAAAAAATAAATAAAAAAAAAATAAAAATAATTGTATGCCCAAAACCCGACTTTCGGCTTCTGTTTAAGTGTCTTTTTTCCAGATCGACAAGAAGTCTTAATATACCTGTGAAGAATGCTGATCACGTTCTTTATGGTAATTAAAAATAAATTTGAAGATATCTGCAGGGCAAGACATTATATCATTTTTTTTTGTTCCATTCAAATTTTTAAGATCCTACGTGTTTTCGTTCCAAAAGCAAAATCGAAGAAAAAAAAAAAAACAAAAATTATGTCATATGTAAATGACGTATTCAACATTTGTTTATTTAATTTTTAAATAAAATATCGATCAAATTGAATACTCTGACTTCATTGAGACAGGCAAAAAAAAAAAAAAACCCGGTTTAACTGTTGGTTGGTGAGTACATCGACTTGATCCGGTTAGGAAAAAAAATAGAAGGTATTTTCAGTTTCCTTCGAATCTATTTATAAAAAAAAATAAAACCTGTGACCGGCGTGCATACTTTTTATTTTTGCATTGCTAACTCATTACTCAAACAAACATATCAAAACAAAAAAACAAATCAGGTTTCTCCAAAATAAACTTATTGCAGTACAGATATTTGGAAGCAACCATCAACATCGGTCTTAAATAATTCAAAGATGTAGATACTTATTATTATTCAAGATACATCTAAGCATTGAATCAATTTGATTGGATTTTTTTTTGGTCTTTCATTTAAAATTTAGCTGAAAACGAAATGAAAACAAATTAAAGTGCACTGCATTCAATATCGATTTCGATAATTTTTTTTTTTTTTTGATCGAGGTCTTGAGAGTTCCTGATGCGATGATTAGTTGAAACCTGTGTTGGGTATATTTTATCAGAGTTGTTATCCTCCTTGGGCTTTTAAATTTAAAATACTTTGAATTATTTTTTCTTTGAGTCATTTAATTACTGAAAGGAAAATAAGGGAGACTGGGATAAATTTGTACATAGAGTAGTAGTAGTAGAGTTGCACTAAGTAAATTATTAAGTCAACATAAATTCGTGAACATAGTGTCCTTTATTGAATTTTCACTAAACTGTATTCATGTACTGAGGCTGTAAATTGGAAAAATTATCAAGGATGTAATATTATTAGGGTATTTGGAGTACGTTGCCAAGGATTTCGAAAAACACTGAAGAGTAGGCCATCAGTACGAATCTTCAGAATAATAAACTTAAAAATACTCCCATTTCAACTAACTTTACTTCGATAGTTAAGTAATTTGGGTCACAAAGGGTTTTTTATCTTAAATTGTTTTTTTTTATATTATGTGAACAGTTTAGTAGCGAAAAAGTACTCAAAATTGTCCAAAGCTAACATGTTTTCAAATCGTTTGGAATCTTACTGCCAATTGGGTTTATGCACACCAATTGTATGCAATTAGTACATTGAGACAATTCGCATCTTGAAGTTGCTGATATTAACAATTGTATTCCCAAATTGCTAAACTTCAGTATTGATAATAATAATTCCCTTATATACTCGTATACATTTAAAATGAATTCTTATAAATATCAAACGACCAAATTACCTCGTAACACCCTATACCATCGGTGGGGTAACTCTGGGTATCAAACAATCCGGAGCATTTTATTCTTCAGAGAAAGATTGAGGATTTGAAGAGTTTGATTTTGTTCAGATGCTCCAGGAACTCTCCATTACCCTATCATATATATATATATATATTTTTTTTTGTATAAAAAGCAATCAATACCCAAAACCATAACCAACCGGCTTAATGCCTAGTTTGCCTTATGTCATTTTGCAGCTGTAATCGAATAATTATGAGATTGCACGAAAGGAAATAAACAAAAAAACATCAAATAATCATCTGCGAACAAACAATAAAAAAAAAATAAAAATTGTTTAACTTAAAATCACGTGGATTTGCGCAAGTGGGCAGTTTTGGGAAGAAACAAGACTCTAGACTGTTACGGGCTGCTAAGCGATATTTGTATGGAACATTTTTTCTGTCTGTCTTGAATGTTTATAAATATTGAAGTCAGAAACACACTATATACATGAACATACATGATTCATGATGAAATAAAATAATTAAAATTTTATTTATTTTTTAATTTCTTTTTGGTTCTGTTTAAGCATTCTCTGTTTGTTTTGTTTTCTGTTTATTATCGGTTGTTTGTTTTTATGGCAATTATTTAAAAAGTCTTTTGTATTTTTTGTTTGTTTTTGTTTTAGTCAACATTTTAAATGGTATTTTTTGTTTTAATATTTTATGAACTTTTTTTTTTAACAAAAACCTACCCACCCACCCTTTGAACTTTATTTAAGCCGCCTTCAGTTTAAACTTTCACAAAATATTAAAATTAGGTTTAATTTTGTTTTATTCACTCGTATGGGACGGAAACTTTTTGCAAATGAGTTTTTTTTATTTGTTTGAGTGTTCTTGTGTTAAAGTGGCCATAATTTAGGCTTTTTTATAGCAAAGTGCTTTAACGTATGGGGAAATTAAAACGTGTGGGCGACTAAGACGACACAAATAATACGAATAAGTTAAAAGTAAAATGTGTTTTTTTTTAACGACATTTAGTGTGAAACATATCAATTGGGTGTCACTTTCAATGAGAGTTATAAATAAAACTTGAAAATTGATTCCCAATAAATGTGTGCCAAATTTGATTCACCTTTGAATTCGACATTTATTGAGACGGGTCTTCAGGTTTATTTTTGTTTGTCAAGTCAAGTACAAAGTAAAAACTTAGGACCGTTTTAAATCAGAATTTTAAAAATTAAACAAGAAGTTGGTACTTGTTGATGTTTTATTTTAAATTCCATCATGGACGCTTACCCACCATAAGACATGCAAGTCATATTTAGTCTCGTATTATAAGTTTATCTTCATTGGATGGTGCTAAAAAAGCTTTACAGTCCTCATTCCCCATAAATGTTATCGTACAAAGTCGTGCTTTTCTTAGACTTCTTATTAAGTTTCATCTGTCAATCTTGGTCTCATAATAGTTTCATTTTAGTTTTTCATTTTCAAAACGAAAATTGAGAAAAAGGCCTCATTTCATAAAATACAAAAAAAAAACTTCACATATTGGAAATATCTTCCAAGAAATTGAGTAAGGAAAGGGGCTTTAATCTTAAAACTATTTCGTGGGGATTGATATTTTCTATTTTAGTATTTGAAGTGAAAAATTTGGGTTCATAATAATTCTACAAGAATTAAACTATTGTCGAAGTATTTTACTATTTGGTAAATTAGGGTAAAACAGGGTTATTCGGCATATTGCTTTATTAAAAGATCGATAAATATCAAACTGTTTTTGATTAAAAAAGAAATAAAAAATGGTTTAATAAAACTAAAACTATCGTTTCACATAAGAATAGAAATACAAACTTCATAAAGCCCAAAAAACAAAAGCCATTCAAAAATCGAGACAATAACCATATTACCCAATTTACCCTTCCTTCTTTTGGGAAGATGTAAGAGGATGAATACTTAGTTAAAGGGATTCTAAATATTTCTGAAAAATGAAGTTGGAGGAGCAACTTGCCCACATCGTTATAAAATAAAATGCACGACTGGGTCGCACGAACTTGCTCTTATGTAATAGACTAGGAATTTTAAAAACGAAAGTTATTAAAGAAAACTGTTCATAAGGATAAAATGAATTTTTTTAAATTCTTTTAGTAGTACCATAAGAGATAAAAACAGAATGCTATGCAAATATGAATTCATGGAAGAACAAAGATTATAAGTCGTTGTAGTAGTTCCTTAAAAAAATAAGCTTTTATGTACAAAATTTTTAAAACATTTTTACGAAAAAATGTTGGTACGCCAATCTTAAGTTTTTATTATTGTACGAATAAGAGTTAAATTTCCAAAAAAATACTAAGCCGTTTTTGAGATATCGAAGTTTTCAAGAAAAAAAAACGACTTTTTTTCTAAAAATTGAAAAAATATTCTTTTTTTAAGTTTTGAAATGCAATGTTTTTTTTAAACTTTTTAGGAGCTTCTCTATAAAAAAATTCATTAAAATCCGTTATGTGGATAATGAGAAATTCAAAATTCGAAAAAATCGTTCTATGGTAGGTACAGTCAGTAATATCTAGATTTCAATTTTTTTTTTATTAAATTATCACCCATGTTCTGTATTCCGAGTGAAAGTGAATTGAAAACGAATTTCAATTTCACTTAAAATGAAAAGGCATGTTCTACATTCCGAGTGAATTCAATTCACTCCGAATTTATTTGTGAAATGTCAAAATCAGCTGAAAGACAATTTGCATCATTTATTAAAACATTGTTTCTTGTGCATAACGAAAATAGATTCACTATTATTATTAATAAGTGGTAGAAGGGACAAAAATCAATGATAGAGAGTTTGTGGAAAAGTTTTACGTAGTAAAGCCATAATTTTAGATCTTATAGAAGCAGCGTAAGTAAAAAATGGGGAATGAATTAACATGGTCATATTTAAATTGTTTGTAGTTTCAAAAGAAGCTTCAGACTAAGCGAAGAGACATTTGTTTACATTTTTTAAATAAATCCCTTAATAAAATCGACTTCAATTCCCTTAACACAAAATTTCAACTCAATTCACAAACTTCATTTCGGGTGGAATTCAGAACACCAACATTTCACATTCGGAATGAACAAATCACAAAAGTCATTTTATGCGGAATGCAGAACATCAAAATTCACTTTTGTTGCTCGAATTCACAATAAGTGAAATGCAGAACATGGGTGTATAGATCGTAAAAATTTATTAAAATTTTTTGGAAAATTTTTTTCAACCATTACCTAGTTTTAACTAAATGAAATTTTTCAATTTTTTTTTTTAAATTCTGTAGGACAGTTTTTGAAAAAAAAAACCGTATGGTAGGTACCGTTATTTTTGGTCTTAAAAAAAAAGAAAAAAAAAAACGTGTGGGGGAAAAAATCAAAACCCATATCTACCAAGTTTGAAGAAAATCGGCCGATCTAAAGCTCTCAAAACTTTCATGAATTAATCGACTTTGAAACCGAACAAAAAGCTGGATGAAAACATTATAACCTAAAATTTTCTGCCGGATCCCAACGGCTTACATAAGGGGCACTTAATCGTTACAAAAAATACTTTAAAAGGATTAGTCACTTTTTCTCAAGGGATAGTACTCTGGAAAAGAAAAGAAGTTAGGTTGAACGAGCTATATTCGACCTCAGCTTTCAACAAGCAATATTCATTATGTGGGCTGAAATTATTTCTTCACAAAATAAGCTAATAAAGAACTTGCAAGACCTAGAAATATAAACGAACTTAATATAGATTTTACGAACATTGTATGAGAAGAATTTCGAAATCTATGGTACAGATCAACTAGGGCCAACTTATCCCAAAACCCAATTGATGATCATAAAGTCAAAATTCAAGTAAGTAATCGAAACTGAAAGATATACACTTTTACATCGAGAATATTAAAACTCTTAGAACCTAGATGCAATGATCGAAATCCCAGAATTTAATTGGTCTAAACCTAATGCACGAGTATTAGATAGCCTGGGCCTATGACGTTACTAATTGTGAATCTGACAGCTCAAGAGTCTAATTTTATGAAAGTCAAGTTAAGGAAAATGTTCTTGTACAGAATTGTATCTTTCTGGTTCTATTTCTATTACAGTTCTGCCTTCAGCATATTTCTCGTTGTAAGATTATGCCTGATGGAGGTTTTTACGTGTTTTACATTACTTATATAAATCTCTTGAAATATTATTCCCATTTAACTTGCTGAGAATTAAATTCTCACTCTTTTTTATTGAATAGAATAAAATAATAATAAAACAAAAACACATCATACATTTGAAGGTAGCCTCATGATTAACATTCTTTTGTATTAAGAATGATCATGGGAATGAGGCTTACTATTAATAAACACAATTTGCATATTATATACTTTGTCCGAAAATGACCTGTCTATTGTTCTTGAAAACTTGAAAGATTGATTTCACATAGAACTAATAAAAGTTAATTAAGGAATTTAAATGACATTGAGTCATTCTGCAAGGAGTATTTGCATATTCCAATGGACTTTTTGGCGAGAAATGAATAAAGATTTAGTTTTATTTTCAGCTCGTGCTAATTTGATTTAATTTTGCCAAACAGCTGTTTATTATTATTTTCTTGAAATTTAGTCTCATATCTCATACGAGTTTAAGAGAAACTTTTGAAGAGCAACAATCCTGATACTTCTTCACTACTTCAGAGAGTACTCTTACTTCACAACCTACAAAAAGGGTTTTCTTGATGATAATGTCAATTTTTATTTATCTTGTTTGAAAACAGATATGAAGTTAGTAGAGGATGGAATGTGGAGAAAAAGTTGTACTTCCAGCCCGAATCTTGTCAAAGAAGCATACTAATTTATTGGGATTCCAGAACGAAATTTCTGTATATTAAAATAAGAATCTCTTAAGATGGTTAACTAGAGATGTTAACCAGATATTCCAAAGCATGAGACAACTGTTAGAACAGAAGGTTAGATACTTGGGAATAAGCTTATTCAATAAAGATACCCAATTGATACTTTTATGGGAAAACCAATTTCAGTTCAGTTTCTCAAGTCGCATCTGAGAACAAGTGTTCTCGAATAAAAGTTCTGAGCAATACATCCGATATGATAACTTCGTCAAAGCATACTTTTGACAAAATTGTAGAAAAACAAAATGGAAATCAGACAACTGTCTAACTTCTTTTAAACTAATTTCCCATAACTTCCCGACTAAGTTTTTGAACTGATATTTGTTTATATTTAATAGATACTTGGGGAGGAGGTTGTTCTATTCAAGTTCCTCACTTATTTAACGGGGATCCCTAACTAAGCACAAGGTTTTACACACTACATTTTCGACCAATCCTCTTGTAAAGCTTTATTTTTCAATTAATATACAAGGAAATTAAATGCAATATTCGGAGAGAAAATTCGATCAATATTTTTCAGACTATAAAATTAGGACAAATTAATTCAACAAGGCTTTGGGGTTTTCTATAGAAAAGATCCTACGTTGGGCGCCAGCTAAATGTTGCAATAATCAATCGACATTTGGAATTATTCAAAACCACCAACAAATGTTAAGCATGCCTTAACCTACCAGAAACTACTCCTCATAACATACTCATATAATCACTCAAAATATACTTCAATAAAAAAAAAACCCATTCTCAGACATTTCATCAATTTATAAATAAAATCCCAAACATAAAACTACTTAAATTGCAATCCCAATTAATTTGCTTGCACTTAATAAAAATGAAAAACGTGCTTCAGATGTAAATTAAATTGAATATTAAATATAAATTGAATAAACCCATCATCCGCGAAGACACGTTTTTCTAACACACTCTTCGCAAAAATTAAATGATGAGTTTGAAGTGCTCATCATTAAGCGATACTATGTAATTTACGTAATTTAAACATTTTTCGCTTGCACTCAATACATCGAATTTATACATTAGATTACATATCTTAATTTTTTTTGGCCTTTAAAACGAGGAGGGTCGAAGATTTTTTTTTTTGGGAATATACGTACATACATATTTTGAGGCAATGGTGAATAGATAAATTTAAACACGGTACAATTTGACCTTTTTCCGATTAAATCATGTTAGTTTTACACTGAGGGAAAAGTCGGTTTAAATTTACACGTGTTGATATTTTTCAGTGTAGTGAAAAAAGTTTATACCAAACAAATCAACGAATCAATTTAAGTGTACACCTTACATTTTGATGAAAAGCTTCCACCCTATTGGAATAACATGCAAAATCAAATAGAATCATGTGAATTTTACACTATCTACCTTTTTGAAATAAAATGTCTCTATATAAATGTAAAACTTTTGAAATAGAAATGGCAGAAGTGTTAAAAAAATTATACATTTTCCCAAAGTGTTGAGATTAAAAATAAATACATAGTATGTTAACTTTAAATAATAAAACTGTTGAATCAACACGAATAGTTGAATTCAATTTACGTATTTTTCACCCTCTTAAATCAACCAGATATTATGTTGATTTAACATTTTTACCATTTAAAATATCATCATATTTTAAATCAAACTGTTGTCACGCAGTACAATATACAGAGTAAAATTACACTATAAGTATGTTAACACGTCGTTAAAGGTAATTTAGTGTTAAT
Organism: Chrysotoxum bicinctum; assembly: GCA_911387755.1. Lineage (NCBI taxonomy): Eukaryota > Metazoa > Arthropoda > Insecta > Diptera > Syrphidae > Chrysotoxum > Chrysotoxum bicinctum. The sequence continues at coordinate 2,062,252 of OU426988.1, read as the reverse complement.
TTAACACGTGAATATTAATGTAAATTTACTTTTTTTTTTCCAACTTTACTCATAGAATTCTTCTGAGTGTAAAATGATTAACTAAACCTCCCTGAGAAAAATATGTATGTTTTCTCAAACCCAGATTTAATATTTTATATAAACGATGACTGGCAGTCCATTATTGCGTCATTAAAAAATATTCGATTAAAGTATGTGTATGATTTTTTTTTAAATTTCGTTTCTATGTTCTAACTTAGGTCATCCTTGATAGACGTATTTCTACAACAACAACAAAAACCTTCATAGTCGGTGTAAGCTTGCTGCCCACACAACAAGTGTAGCCGACACCTGTGATAGATACTCTGATAGATAGTAACATCTGTAGAGCACAGCACACGTCAAAATGAAGGCTTTAAGTCGACTATTAGCATACCTGACCCTATTCACACTGACTGTGAAGCTTGTTAGCGCTGGAACTATTATAACTGCAGGTGAGTACGTTTTATAATCCGCTTGCAATCAACATCATAAGGCCAATCAATTCCGCACACAAAACTGCCAACAGAGTTTTGAACATCATAGTGAACCCTAAGTGACTGCATTGTCCATTCAACCGGATAGTATAGCTACTTATAGTTTGTGCCGTGCACACATTTATGTGACGGTCACACTAATAGACCCAAACGAACAATTAATTACCCCCACAGCAATTACGCCATTCTTTACTCTTAACTCCGGATTTACCATAAAGTTAACATGGGCGGCTGAATAGGGCAGGAAAATTTAAGTGGGGCCCTGATTCTACAACATCGTTTAAATGAAATATTTTAACAATTATAACTCAGCAGCTGTTAGATCATTTTGAATCCTATTAACTGAATTTGAGTTCTTAAATATTTAAGGGATCAAAGGGTAGGGAGCCCCCAATTTGACATCACCGAAATTAAGAAATTGGAAATATCTTTAGTATCTGAATTTATATACAAATGTCTTTTGAAAACTTGAATGTAGAGTTAGAGTCCTTTTGGAAAACATGAAATTGAAAACATCCACACAAAAAATGTTAAAAATTAAATTGAAAAACAACGATTTTACGATTTGAAGCGGTATTTAAAAAAAAATACCTTTACTAACTGAAATCATAATTCCGCACCTGGAATACCTTTATTACTCACCTGCATTACTGAAATTGACAGCTGCAAAAGGAGAGAGAAGAGAGCAGTGAACATCATTCCATATGCTTTGTTGGAATATTAAATTGAATTTGTAGATTAACGCGCTCGTTGGCGACGTTATATACATTCCACATAGCACTGAACTGACACTCTGACCAAATAGCCACTGTTAATCGTAAAACCGGATGAAATTAATGCCACTTATGATACGTTAACACTTTCCCGTGATTTGTTGCTAATTGCACCGATTGTATGCCGATTAAATGCCCATCAAAATTGTAGATTGCATGTTGAGTAATGGCTGATGAATGGGGCATAAAGTTCATTGCCGAGCATCATCAATCATAAAGGTAGTTGACATTTGAAACAAACAAAAAAAAACTTAGAAACTATAGAAACTCAAGGATAATGATGATATCGATGAGGGCTGATAAAGGTTATCCTTAATGGCTAATCCACAAGATGGGATGTTTTTATCTTGTTTAATGGGTTTTCGATTTTAAATGACTTTGATAAGTGTCAAAAATAACACAATGAGATCCAAATGCATAGAGACATTAGACACATCTTTGAAAAATATCATACGTTTGATGTTTGAAATGACAGATGCCGTGATGAAATGCTTCTATCTTTAACATTGTTGACTATTGAGGAAAAGATATGTACGAGTATATCAAGATTCAATCATCAATCCAAGACAAGGCATTTTTGGATTCTTTTTCTCAGTTATGTTTCGTCAATTGATCAAAATCAAACAATTTTTCTCATTTTGTTGAGGGTTTGTACTTATTTAAGTTCCAACTGCCGTCAAAGTGACAAAGAGAATTCATTCGACCTGAATTATAATGAACTACCCTAATGAAAATATGATATTTGACATAGGAATATGAATACATGTATTTGTCTATTTGACAGCCGAGCTGTTGATTTTGACATAAGCCCTTTGAAAAAACGCTTAATGGGGAAACCTTTGTTTCTTTAATTCTTGCAAGGCAAAAATCGTCCCAGGGACGACGGTGTTAAAGAAGACCGAAGCACAAGTGGAAGCAAACCAATCAACTTTACGAGCGAAAATGGAGACAACAAAGCTGGTTGAGACCCAGGTCCACAGCGGATAGTAGCGCAAGCTTAAGTTGTTAAATAATCAACCGATATCTGAACATACAGTTAACGAAGGAATAATCCTACAATATTGGTCAAAAACCTAACGAAAAAGTGTTGATATTACTTTTCCTGTCAGAAGACAAATGTCATTTTCTTCCGTCAATTTAATTGGAAAGAAAATTCAACTGAGCAATTTTAAAATCATTTTCTTTTGATTCACTTTTTTCTGATAAGTTAGTGAGTCTTTGCTGAGGCTCAATTTGGAAATCATAAATATTTAACGTATTAAAAGATTAGAGTTTGAGAAATTTACTGCCAAATTTAATTTTACCACGCACAAAGATTCCAATTAATTAACAAATGAATGAAAAGATGACATTTGTCTTTCGTTCAGTTGTTGTTTTACGATCCATTTTCGGATCGGGAATTCTTAAGTATGTCGTTTTTCGATTGATCCACACCTTTTTAATTCCAATGAAATATGGCAACATATCTTCTACACTAGATTTGTATTTTACTTGAAATCAATTATTTCACTTGATATTGTATCAATTCATATGTCAAAGAAATGTCAAAACAAATAATGAAATGACGGCTCTTGCTAAGCGGATAACACAAAATGAACAGGAAAAAATCTTCACACGACATTGAACATCTCCAATAAAAAATATTTCAGTTATTTATGCGAATACGATTGTTTTTTTTTTTTTATCCTCTCACGACACATTCACAATAAGAAATAAATAGTCATCCGTCAAATCAATGACATACTTGAATGAGAAATGAGATAAAATCTAAAAAAAAAATCCCTAAGCATTTAAATACTTTCATGTTATTCTGAAATTGTAAATAAGGAATTTACCATGAATAACATGTTAAATTAAGATAAAACCGCTTATTTTAATCTTTGGATGATTGATGAACAAAATAAATTAACAAGTTTAAATTCAAGCTTCTAACGTCAACTATACAATGTTAGACATTATTTATTTGATTTATTTTTTAAAAAGTGTAATTTTTGACAACTCGATTATCAGAGTCTGTGAAATATTGCGCTGGTATAAAAAGGCCAAAAACCCCAGCTTAAGACCTTGGGAAATTCTCTAAGTCAATGTTGAATTTTAAAGGTGGAACTATAACAGTCACTAAGGTAAATGTTTTAAACCCGCGAAAAGTAACTTTCTCTATTCCACAAAATGTGAGTTCCATTCAATCGAGAGTGCTCTTAACTTAGGAAACGAAAGCAAACATGAGACAAAACTGATCGAAAAGTAACAATCTGCGATCATGGACAGATCTTTTTACAACTTCTTAAGTGCCCTTCGACAGTTATACCTAAATAGTAAGCTATATTCTTAACAACTTTGATTAGTGAAGTTAAGAACTTTTATTGAAAACCCTTCAAAATCTGACTGACGTATCCAATATGTAATCTAAACAAATTTTGCGAGTATTTTTGAAAACTACCATCTCAAAAGGTCGAAAAATGAAATCAAGAAATACTTAATAAAACTTCTGAATTTATTTGACATATCTCTGAACTCGGAAATAGAGTCAAGAACTCGTTAAAAAAAACTGTCAATCTGGATGTATCACATCTGTCATGCTGGTGGAATAAATATTGACATTTGTCATTTTTAATTTTTTCGTTACTAATGGCGGTTAATTTCTAGACAAAACATAAACATTTATCTAACATTATCTGTCACGCAGTTAAAAAACTCGTCATATCGACGGTTAACTATGAATACCTCCTATGTCGCATTTTGTAAACTTTAAAGGGGACACAATAAACTGATTAAAGTCTCAAAATTAGAATGCATAATAATAAAATTTTACACATAATTATCAGTTTTGAATATCTATGATGTGAAATAGTTTTAATTTTAAAAATTCAGCGAAGCAGATGGAAATTATTAACGAAACTGCATCAAAAAGTGAATTTCACAAAAATGTATGTTAGGAGATATTCATAGTTAACCGTCGATATGTGACTTTTTCTTAGATATTTCTAATGAAAGCACGTTGAGTGCAGCTAAACTCAACCTGCCTTAGACAATTAAGAATTTAAAAAACAATGCGGTTTGAGTAAATGGTTAGTAAATTATTTTCTAGGCGCGTTGAATTTTTAGATGTCCCTTATGATTAAAACAAGCATCAATTATATATAGATAAAACTTCATCTGACATATCTGTCAAGGGACCTTAATTTTAACATTTGTCACTTTTAAGCATTGCAAATATTAAACAATCGTTGAACCCATCTCAATTCTCCAAGGTCATCTCGTCACTCAATCAATCCTGGACAGAGGAGTCAATAGATTGACAAAAAAAAAAAACACCAAGATTCATGTGACATACCTGTCATGCGACTTCGAGCAAATATTGACATTTATCACTCTTAATGAATTTTTTATATGCTAAATGCAATTTAAGGTGATAATTAAGTAAAAACTCGTAATAAAAAAGATTTGATGACAGAATAAAATTAGAATGCATACTTTATTATGTTCTTGAGGTTTCTTTTTACAAAAGTCTTAATTTGTCTCCTGCCATACAAAGTAGAATAAGCTTTTAAAATTAACAAACATACGTCAAGGAAAACCGCACGAAATATTGCGAAATGCTTAAAGTCACTATTGCAACAAAATAACAATTTGGGTGGAGTGGAGGTAGTGTATGTAAGTAAAACGAGACATGAAGCAGCAGCAGCATCGCATGCATTATCTGGAACGAGAGCCTGAGGCAGGTTGGAAAAGACATAGCCACATGCTTCTGAAAAGTGAAGTCATAAGCACAGATGGATATATGTGTACATTTATATGAATGTACCCAAAGTGCAGCCGGTACATGGAACGTGCTCTGTACGACTACGATCAAACTCGAAAGCGGTCTTTTCTCTCTTGATTTGTTTCCGATTTGTGGTCAGTGGTTATGGCAAATGGTTCGATATGAGTGTGTTCAGGGACTATTTCCGGTGATTATTTTTTTTTTTGAACAAGCAGTTGCCAGCAGAAAGAAAGAAGAACGACCATTTCTTTTCCGCTTTGGCGATGTGTCTTCGGGGGGCACGGCACACACTCTGACTGCATTCGTTTTGAGGGAATATTTTTGTGGTTAACAAGGTGGCAATATGGCAATAAAGATAAAAATAGAGCTTCATTGTATTGTTTTTTTTTTTTATTGTAATATAAACTTATTTATTCAATTGTGAGTTGTAATTATGGGGCTTTATATCCTTGGTTTTGTTCCGCTTGATTATTTTTACAATCTAGGTTGCCTGTGACGGCCTTGTTCGTTTAAGTGCCACAAAAAGCCGCACTGACACATAATTAAAAACAAATCGAGAATATTAATCGTTACAAACGTTTTTATTTAATGTCTTTGTTGCTATTAAAAGAGGGAAATTCTATACTAAATGGCGCCCGGGTGTAAATCATATTAAATGATAAACTGAAAATCATTGAGAATACGATCTCACAATGAATTAAGGTAAATGTCAAACTTAAAAAATTACACAATTTTATGTTTTTCATCAAATCGATTTTAAGTTTCAATTAAAATTAATAAGCCCTTATTGTCTTGTCAAAATTTAAAATTAAATTTAAATACAGTCAACATAAGATTGTCGGAACAAAGCAAGTTGACAGTAATACGGAAGTGTAGAAAAATTACAAAGTTATCATATAAATGTTTATTTTTTTTTGGAGGTGAGAACTTCTTCCGACCTTTGTTATAACACCTTTCAACCCCCCGTTACGACAAAGCTTGTGAATGGTTTAATTTTACTATCTTAGCGCCAATGACAATGGAAAATTTGTGTTTGTATTAACAAACAAAAAATTAAATTAAATATAATAAAATCACATGGAAATGGTGCGACTTATTTTATTCGCGTGGACACCTCAAATTTAGATAAGATTATAATCTTGATTAGTAGGTATCTTTTTGTTATGCAGATACAGAAAATTGTTTGAAAACCCTCTTCTGTATATAAACTCGGAAAAGCTTGCTTTTCTGATAATTCATTGAACGCTTAAGCTTTTCAAAGTTCTTGTAAATATTGTTCTTAGATTGTGGTATTTAGTTCAGTGAAGATTTATTGCAAGAATTAAGATAAACTTGTTAGAACTAGTCAGCTTGTGTGTAGTTATTTCAAATATAATTCAGTTCAGGTGGTTAAATTTTTGAGACATTTGTTGAAACTATAAAAAGACTACAAATGCACAATGAATACATTCCACAATCTTTTTCACGACATTCTTTTAAGGGTTTCTTGAAAGGTGCATCCAGGGAAAAAGAGAGGCTGTAAATTCGTAAAAATAACAAGGGTAGATGGATTTTAAATCCAAGAAATAGAATTTATTTAACAACCTTAATCCTTTCAAGTAGGTTGAAACAATGAACGTAGTTCAAACGAATAATTTTGTGGAACGTATTCTTTTATTTCATTTCACCGAAAGTAAAACCACAGTCTTAAAATTGAGTTGCAATCTAAATAAATCCCACAAAAATACTCTCTTCAACTAAAGCAATCTCTTTTAAATACAGGCCTATACAGACCGCCCCCAAACATAAGCTCAATAAACCTTGATAATATAATACAAAATTAAAAATTCAAATTAGATTCATATTTTGATATATGTTTGTATATACAAATTTGCAGATACAAAACCAGCACAATGTGTCATTACAACCGATGACAAAATTCAAGTAATCAAGGATGTCGGTTCGGTATGGCATACGAATAATTCATGCGTGCGACATTCCTGTGAACTCGATGAAGATGGTAATCCCCATGAAAAACTCCATGAAGAGACTTGTGTTGTCAATTGTAAAAATGTAAGTCAACCCACATCTACCCATCATTCATTGCATAGAAGCGCATTTACATAAATTTTCTATTTTTCTTCTTAGGAATACGAATACCGCCCGGATCCAAGCAAATGTTGTGGGACATGTGTTAAAACAAAATGTCTGCACAAGTCAAAGCTCTATCCCGTGGGGGAGTCATGGCACTCAGACTGCACTATTCTCGAGTGTACATTACATAATGGCGAAGCGGTGATATCTGCTTACACAAAGACGTGTCCTCCGGTCCCAGAAAGCTGTCCACAATCCGATTTGTACAGAGACAACTGTTGCACTTATTGCCGTCAAGGTGTCGATAGGAAACCCATTGACAGCGGCTTATACCCCGATGACAAGGATATCCAGGACAAGGAATTCTACAAGCACCATCCGTGTGTAAGGGACTGCACCGTGGGGGCGAAGCCCATGGTTTGTAAATACACTTTTGTGGTCGAATGGTATGAAACTCTCAGTAATGCTTGCTATGATTGCCCAAGCAACATGACAGATTGCAGAAGACCGCATTGCATCACTGGAGATGGCGTGAGGAGGAGTATCACCGTGGTGAATAGAATGATGCCAGGACCCTCGATAGAAGTTTGTCTAAATGATACAATTATGGTGGATGTAAAGAATCATTTGCTCGGTGAGAGCACCACATTGCATTGGCATGGTCTGTATCAGCGAGACACACCATACATGGATGGGGTCCCACATGTGTCCCAGTGCCCGATTCAGCCTCATTCCACATTTAGGTACACATTTGCGGCGGTAAATCCTGGAACCCATTTCTGGCATTCCCACACAGGAATGCAACGGGGAGATGGCTGTTTCGGTCCGATGATTATCCGCCAGCCCCGGGAGATTGACCCCCATGGAAAAGCTTACGATTTCGATTTGCCCGAACATAAGGTCCTCATCCAAGACTGGGCCCATCAGCCAGGGGTGTCGATGTTCGCATCGCATTACCATTCCGTCGGCGACAATAAGCCACCAAACATTTTGGTCAACGGCCGTGGAAGGTATTACCCCGACATTTTCAATCAACAAACACAAGTTCCAGAGGCTAGTCTCCCTCTAGAAAGCACTTCCAGGCCGAGTGAAGATGATTCAACTCTTATGGAAGATGAAACAACCGCATCTAGCACTTTTGATTACGAAACCTTCGAAACCGAAACCACAACCCTACCAACTGATGTAAACTTATTTCAATCGGAGGTCGAAGAAAACATAAAGATCGAACTACCCCTGCCTAGAACTAAACGTTCCAAAGATATTCTCTTGGAGCAAATCCCCCTCGAAGTTTTCACTGTAGCCGAAGGCTTTAAGTACCGTTTTCGCAGTATTAACGCTGAATTCTTAAACTGCCCCGTTGCGCTTTCTGTGGACAATCACACTCTTTCGGTTATCAACTCTGATGGCTATGACGTTGAAGCAATCAATGTGACATCTGTGGTGACTTATGCTGGGGAACGCTTTGACTTTATAATCCACGCTAATCAACCAGTGGGAAACTATTGGATTCGTCTGAAGGGTCTAATGGACTGCGATGAGCGATTTACATCAGCTTTTCAAGTTGCGATTCTTCACTATGAAGGTGCAGATAAAAGCGAGCCCGATGGTGTGCCACATTATGACTTCCAGCCCGGCGGAGTCGAGTTGAACTCCCTAAACATGGGACCTGGTTATACGGGCTTTGTCACTATCAACGAACTCAAAGCTTTAGAGAAACCCCTCGACGAAGATCTGTCAGTTCTTAAAAAAGAAGCCGATTACAAGTTCTTTGTTTATTATGATTTCTACCCGAAGGACAATCCCGACTTCCATCCAGCTGGTTTGTACGGTTTTAATGAAGTGACCAATGGCAATCCAGTTCTGACACCACAGTTGAACCATATTTCAATGACAATGCCATCGTTGCCACTCATGCCAGCGAGAGATCAAATTGACGATTCGATGTTCTGCAATGAAACAACTTTCGAGAATCAGGGAATCGACTGTCGGAAGGATTTTTGCAAGTGCCATCATGTGTTGCAGGTGCCGTTGAACGCAGTGGTGGAATTGATACTGGTTGACGAAGGAATTGCCTACGACGCCAATCATCCGTTTCATTTGCATGGAAACGCCTTCAGAGTTATTGGCCTGGATCGAGTGGGGAAGAATGTCACAATTGAAACTGTAAGTTTTGCAACATCAGACCTAGTTTAACCTTTTTCTAATTTGGTTTCTCATTTTTACAGATCAAAGAAATGGACAGATTGGGTCAACTTCCTCGAAACTTCGATCGGCCTCCAGTGAAGGACACCGTTACCGTGCCCGATGGTGGCTACACAATTATTCGATTCAAAGCCGATAACCCAGGTTATTGGTTGCTCCATTGCCACATTGAATTCCATGCAGAAGTCGGGATGGCTTTGGTTATTAAAGTCGGGGAACATAATCAAATGGTCCCAGTGCCAAAGAACTTCCCACAATGTTCTGATTATATACCAGACATGGAAGACGCTGAAAGTTCTGAGCATGATTCAGCTACTAGTGTGATACATAGGCTAACGTCATGGTATATGCTGTTGGGAATTGTTATTAGTTTAGGGTGTTATTTAGTGTAGTCTGCTGCGTGAATGAGGGTGGTAGATTAGAGTATACTGTGAGAGACGTGTGAAATTATTCTGACTGAGATATTAGTTAAGCAAATAGGATTTGTAAATATATTTAAGATTTTTATGAAAAAAAAAAATGCGTTTTGTTTTAATAATTGGGTGGACAAAAAGCGTGTCAATACAACTTCAATAATAGCTTTACATTCTCGGCTAAACTAAGCTACGGCACGCGTAATAATGATTTTCCTAAGAGGCAATGTAATGAATTTCTAAATTCTTAACATATCAATAAATTGAATGTGTTCCACAAGTCTCCATTCTTGAGCCTATTTTATTCATCATTTGAGAAGTAACGATGTACTGATCTTTTGAAATTAGTTTTTCCAATTTCATAAACCTAAACAATAAACAATTAAAATCGTAATTGTAGTAAAAAAAGAAGAATCGTTTTAAAAAACGACTACCGTAAAGCCCAATCGCAACCTAACAAATAACCATAGAGAGATTTCAGACGGAAAATGGCAATTCGTAACACGAGTCACGTTAAATCATTCACGCTTATGGAATTAGACCCCTGTCGAAATTGAATACAAATTCGTTGGACAGAAATTCGCAAGCGTTTTCTTCTGTGGAAAACTCCCAATTGTTTGAGGACTAAGAACGCATTTAAAGTGAATTTCGATAAAATTTATACAAATTCAAATATTGTCTTCCTATCCAAAAAAAGAAAAAACGGTTCGAAAAAGGTGGATCAGAAATTCTGGGTGGGATTCAAATGTCTATCAAACAGAAAAACCTAGACGTAATTCATGTTAAATAGAAGAGAGAAAAACCGATTAAGTGAACACGTTAAAACCATCCAAAACAATGCCGTCACAAAATCTGCGATATGTGAAGATCTGGCTTACAACGAAGGTCACTTTATTCGGTTTGATCAAGCCAAATTTATCGCAGTTGAAAGATTTTATGTGCCGAGAATTGTTAGATGCCATAGAAATAAAGAAACACGAAACCTTCAACAGAGAAGCTTCAAATTATCAACAACATGGGATCCTCCAATAGGTATAGACTGAAAATAAAGAAAGAAAAAACAACAAAAAAAACCGGTAATTGTCCTTGTAAGCTTTGCTTGTACCCAAAAATACATTGACTCAATGCAACAACAACCAAGTACAAGTACACTATCCACAAACAATCAAAATGCAACAACAACTACGCACCGGTACTGCTTGAGAACAACATCAATAACATCCTTAAAATGTCAGTCTCATCCCGAGACCACGAATAATAATACTTGTTCGAAACGTCGGGTTTAGGAAATTATAATATTTCTAAAAAAAAGTAAACGCGGCAAGTAATTTTTGCAGCGCGTAGTACTTCCTTTACGCAATGGATACCATGAACAAAATAATGCTACGATCGTAGCATTTCTCAGATCGAAGGTTTCTCCGAACGGATGCGATGATAGGTTAGGATATGATAGGACCCATTAATAGCGAATCATAATACCGATAATCGTGTTCAGACCTATTTACATAATAAACTTATCATTACATACACGAAACTTTTAACTACAACTTTGGACTCTCCGCCAATTGTGAGCATACTAACCGTTCGTCGTTGAGACATTCGAATTTGAGCTTGCTTTAGTTCAACAATTAGAAGGAAATTCGATACTTTCCAAACCTGCCGTAAGTATACAAAAATCTGCAAAATTCTGACAATAAATTGTTAGATTTGAATACAATGCTTCTTAATTTCATCCTAAAAGTTGTGCAAGTTTTTAATTAATCCAGCTAAAACTTCTTGTCGACATTATTGCAGAGGATTTATATCCGGACTTGGAGATCGCCACTTTCCAACTTGAATTTAGTTATTTCGAAAATATAAATGACAAAAGTCTGCATCAATTTTATAAACTGTCCCTGTTCTAATGGTCATCTATCCAAATAATTTCATCCCAATTTTCTATTACTCTCAACAATTTAATAAAATGGAATATTGAAAAATATTCACATCGCCATTAGAAATTGAAGCCATTTAAAATTCGCCTATTTACAGAAGTTACAAGAACTTGTCTTGAAAATCCGTCAAAGAAGTCGTGTCTTTTATAAAGCAATTCAACCTTATTCTTGTAGAAATTGCAGAAACAAGTAAACCACTCAAACCCAAAGCCTCAAAGGGTTAATTTACTCATTAAATTGTAAATTTAATATCTCTCTTCGGTGATGTTACTTTTACAACGCAATAAAACATTTTTTTTGTGCTCCCCATGAAGGCTGTCTAAAGTGGGTTAAAGTGGGTTATAAACTTATAAATCTATTAAATCATTTTATTAACCTTTCGATTCCGATAGATTAACACTTCCCTAAGTGCTAACGATTCGTATAACAAAAAAAACACTTGAAATGATAATGCCACTTCATCAAGAAGAAGATTTTGTCTCTTATTTTATATTTTTTATATCACAAAACAAAAATTATGTGTCTTTGCTAAAATTAGCTAAATAATTTGATAAAAATACAAAAATAAACTTAAATCTTAATTAAGTTGAATCCATTGATAAATTTGTATCAATTAATAAAAAAAAAACTTTAATGAAATATCTTAATCCACCCTCCTCACATCATCATCATCATAATCGACATTTTGTTGTCTTAATATCTTGTTGCAGCATATCTTCAAATTCCAGCTCTGTAAAGTTTGCATTCCTCTGAAGCAGCACATCCAGCACACTTGCTTCACACTTACCCATAGCCATAATCGAATGCCAATCCGAATGCACCATAGATGTTTGCATGGCAGGGAATTGCAATCGATTACCGCAATCGTAGTGCTTTACATCGGCTATTGAGTGAAAACTATCATCATGGATTCGATTACAGATAAAACATTCGAACAATTCAAATTCATTGTCCGATTCAAAATCTCGGTCGAGTAGGGTGCTCTTGAGTAGATCATTTGTGATTGGATGTAGAATTGAGTATTTGTGGTCTAGGTAGGTGTTGTATTCGTGATCGTTGGCATCGAGACGCTTTAGATATTCGGCTAGGGCTTTTGGGCTGGCGAAGTCGGAAATATAAATGACGGATTTTTTTGTTGGCTCCCAATCCTGTGAGTGAATGAATGAAAAACAAAAGAAGGCATTTATTGAATATGTTCCAATTTAAATTGAGTGATGGGAAAGTATGAAGATGCTTGCCTTGATATTCGTGGTTTATAACTCTTGTTCTGAGATATATTTTTCTTGATATTATTTTGCTTGGTATATTTTTCTTGATATAATTTTTCTTGAAATATTTTTCTTGAAATATTTTTCTTGATATTATTTTTCTTGATATATTTGTCTTGATATATTTTTCTTCTTTTTTGTTTCCACTTTGAGAGACAGGGTTTTAGGGAAATCGCTTATGATTTCAAATTGAATGATTTTTTAAATTTCACTTATACATACAAACATTATGTCAATCTGTATGACTTTTGGTTAGTAAAAGATTCAAGCTTTATATATTTAACTAAGTACATCGGTGTAAGGTTTTGTGCACTGACACTCCTTCCCATAGTTTTAAAGCTCTTTAAAATTACCTTTTGATGAGGTAACCAAGAACTTGACTAGTCAAACCAATATTCTTTAAATCACAAGAGTTTCCACTTAGATTGAGGTTCCTTAAGAAAAAGTGTCTTTTTTTACGCAGTTTACAGGTCAGTAATTGAAGCCCATTAGTAGAACATAAACATAAGATTTTATGAATATTGTCAAGGTCTTAAATAATTACTGGGGCCCTACTATGTATCTCGATTCTACAATAAAAATGTTCGAATTCGCAAAACTGCAACTCTGTAATTCTTTAAGAACGATTAAATGTGCGATAATCGAACAGCTCGAGTAGTGCCAACTGTGTTTTAGTGTACTTTACTACTTTCGCAAAATAGGGGAACCACGTATCTCGAAAGTTTATGTCAAAACAAAGCGAAATCGCAAATAATCATTCTACAACAAATGTGTTTGCGAGTGGTTCGAGTGAAGAATTTTTTTTGTTCAGAATGTAAGTAAATAGAATTTATAAATTAATCTTATTCAATATTATAAAGAATTAAGTAATATATTTATGTTTTCTTCGTAGGGAATCATCAAAAATTGCAAATACGAAGGCTTCACAGTTTGAGATTCTGGTGCAGTACATGGAAAAGCATCCAGATTTGTCCAAGGGCTACTTGAAAACACCAATTTGTTCTATTCGTTCCGGATTTTCATCTGAATTAAACCAAATTGCGACACTGTCCATGTTTATTTGTTATTATTATTGTTTTCAATTTAATTGCTTCGCTATAAATTCTATTTTTTTCACACCAGTTGTTTTTTTTTTTTTTTTTGTTTTTACTTTGGTTGTCAAACATAATGCGAGACTCGTTCGAAAATCGGAAATTTTGTGGGAAATAATTGGCATTACCGGCATCCGATTCTACTTTCTTAGATATGTAGTTCTATTTGAAAGTAGAATCGGAAATGACTTTCGAATAGAACCGAAAGTAGAATCGAGTTACATAGTAGGGCCCCTGACCTCTTGCCGACTAGCTAAACATTTTTCTTTAAGCAAATGAAATAAAACAAATTTCCTCATAGGTAATTTTAAGTAGACTAGAATAAAGTTGAGAACCAGGGTCTAGTGACTAAACTCTCAACCATTTCTGTGTCCGTGTTGTCGCCAGGAATGGAGTGGACATACAATTGTAAGCACATGTCCAAACTTTTTACGATAACTGATATTTATCTTTGGAGCATTTGTCATTTCCTCGGAAGAGGCAATACAAAGGGTCAGGGTACTATAGCTTCGGTGTCCAACTCACTAAGAGTAACCATATTATGTAAAATTTTAATTAATCAATGCTGAATGTGTATTATGGCCAAATAAGGATAAAGCACTACTGATAATTTGATTATCCTCTTCAATATCATAAAACTAAAAATGCATAAGACCAATGAAGCATACTGTTACTTCATTGACTTTAAAGCGGCTTTTGATTAAATTTTCCAAAGAGCTCTTTTATACAAACAGCAAAATCTAAGAGTTATTGAGAAGCTTATCCAGATTATAAAAGATCTGTGTGATAAAACTGAGAGGACCATATGAGATGGTGCAGACTGGTTCGAAACAACGATTAGTGTTAAACAAAGTATATTACTTAGTTCAAACTTCTTCATAAACGATATCCCCAAGTTCATAGAAGGGGTCATTTCACTGAATGGAAGGCAGATTCGTGTGGTAATGAATGCATATTATGATCTTGTGCTGATAGCCAGCAAGTCAGACGTCCTCCAAGTCAGGATCAACAGGACTTCAAAGTACATACTTTCAATGCTGGAACCTCATTATACACCTGAAAAACTACTAAGTAATAGTATACGTATTCAGAAATGGAGGTGAGAGGACCATCAAGAAACCATTAAAGTTGTGCTGAAATACAAGTATCTTAGGTGTTTCGCTAACTTCCGGACTTTGCCTAACGGAGCGCTTTAAGAAGCAATCCAAACAAACAAAAAAGACTTAGATTTTGATTCTACTTGTAACAAGTTCGCCACTAAAGATCTTTAATGTCACAATATCCAATGCGGTTACTAGATCTTTTCTAGGGTATGTAGTCCAAATCTGAAAAAAAAACTCAAAACAAGACAAGGTAGTAAAGCTGCAGAGGTACTTCTACACAAAAAATTGCTGTATTTGCCAAGAGTAGCACCCAACATGCTCTCAATCTTCAAGGCCAAATGAAACCAGTTTGAGAATATGTGATATGTTACATGAGCTATTAAGAGATCTTAAAGCGTACGGAAATAACAGACAAGACAATTTTTTTTTTTCAGCAAAGCTTATCATTGGAAAGCGGATATTTTGGATTTGGGAGTTGGGAAGAAATCTCAAGCATGAAGGTCAAAGCAAGATAACACGGTTGTCTTCGCAAAGAGCACACCAAACGAGTAAACAGTTTATACCACAAGCTCCATTATACCGCTGGTAAAATTTACGTTTCTAACGTCTGGGATATCTCTGGAGGAGATTAAAAAGAAGAACAGGACTTGTGCTGCTCACTGCAACACGAACGACGCCAAGTGAAAATATAACAAATATGGACAAGGAAGAAACAATTATACACATTTTGGGAACTTGTCCAATTCTAAGGAGCCTTTGAAGTTAGATATATAAGAAAATGCTCGGCTCGTTTTGAATACGATAACCTGATTCATATAAGAGCCAAATAACACTGAATTATAGAAATGAATTTACGTATTTTTCCGTTTTACTGCTTCTTGCGAGGAAGAGACAAATTCTCTAAAATATATTTTGTCTTGAAAAGTGCCTCTCATGCACTCCATTCCTGTCGACAACACGCATACAGAAATGATTTAGAATGAAAGTCACTAGGTAGTCATTGTCAAATGAATTTGAAAAATTCATATTTAAAAAATATTCAGTTCTGTAAGCCGAAACCAATTCTTGTTTCTACCGAGACTCGGTATACTGAGGATTTACATTCTCACTACTGTAAATACCGAGCAAATCAGTGTGACACAAATCTATCGAACGAATGGATACCGTACCGACAAATCTGCGAGTGGCTTTTATCCCCAAGATATTTTTGTGGACAGAAATTCACAACTCAGCAAAATGATAATAAGAAAGTAAAGGAATGAAAACCAAATATCGTGCTTTTGGACAGATTCGACACTTTTGATAGAATTTCATCCACACCCTTTAAAATTTGACAGGTTAAGTTTCTCTACAAAATTGTGCGACTTTTCAGCTTTTATGAAGTACTATGAATTTGCATTCTCGTATACTCGCCGCAATTGAGGCACTTCCTATCGCCTACCAATATGAAAGCCTAGATAAGTTCAACTGTCTCTCTCGTCAAAAAAGTACTTCTCAACCCTGTTAACCCAACCAATTATACTTATATGAAAGGTCATAGGTATAGACAAATTAAGAAGACATAAAACCGATTAATAGCAAAGACATCACGGAATTCTTGATGGGGATGGTGATGATGGCAATAAATCACAATTCAAACTAAGTCGAAATTACCTTAACCGTCGGTGATCCGAAGTAAATAGGAATATTGCCCATAACCAGTGGTCTCCAGAACTTTTCCGATATATAGTCATTGCAGACTCCGTTCTCGTAGGCAATGATGAACTTGTAGCGAGCGAAGAATCGATAGAAGTCTTCCGATTGGATTGTATTTAAATAGTCTCCTGTCAATCTGAGAAAGAAAAAAGGCCATTAGCTTCGAATCCATGATGACGGTGCTAATGGAACTCACTCCTTTGGCAAATCCCTATTGTGCAAGCACCCTCCATACGAATCAATTTGAATATGCTCCATCAACTCTTTGATGTATTCATTCCTCCCAGAGGATGTGTCACAAATCGATTGGACAAACGCAACTGGTGCAAGATTCTCAGTCTCGCGCAACAGAGATTTAGTGCCGATTGCCACCAAATACTTCCGGTCAGTCAATTCCTTCTCGCTCTTCACATATTGAGTGGTGAGGGGAAAGTTAGAATGACGACTAAATGTCGATGTGATATTGAAATGCCTCAGAACCCGGGCGTATTGTATGAATGGCACATTTTTGGGAGATTCTTCATGAAACAAGGCCCACAGATGATGGGGCTGGCGAGGCAATGGTAAATCGGTTTTATTCAAATCCGAACCATAAAACACTAGAACCTGATTTAGATTTTATAAAGCGAAAGTTTTATAGACCATCAACAGAAGTTTCAAGTGTTTTGCGAGTCTTATCGCGCTAAGCAAACACTTACCTTGGTGTTATTGCTGTTGAGTAGTTTCCTATCGACAGTGAATGTGCACTGATTGAATCCGCATCGTTTGGTTTGGTGGTAGTCGGGCAGGAG
This sequence comes from Chrysotoxum bicinctum, assembly GCA_911387755.1. NCBI lineage: Eukaryota > Metazoa > Arthropoda > Insecta > Diptera > Syrphidae > Chrysotoxum > Chrysotoxum bicinctum. The sequence continues at coordinate 2,044,628 of OU426988.1, read as the reverse complement.
TTTTGTCCACCAGAGGACAACAGGTGGGTTAGTAGTTGGACCACGTCTGATTGTCTTTCGAGGTGGAGTTCCACTGGTTCTATTGCCCTGCAGGAGGAGAAACGTTTGAAAAATTTCTTATCGCCAAGAAGATCACTCACCATCAGGAGCCATAGAGCCAACGTCAGGACAAGGCTGACCAAGATTAACGAGATGATCAATTTTATTTTTGCGAATAATCGCATCTTTGGTTATTTTTTTTATATTCTGAGGGACGAATATTGAAGTCTGTTGTTGGTTTTTAAATTACAAGTGCAACGCGTCTGTGCCTCCCATGACTAAGACTGATGAGCACTTTAAAGCTTGATAAGAAGCTCTGGCGTGCAAGGCGTTCGCTGCTCGCCACAAGCCGATAAGAAAGATGTATGAACCATGGTTTCTTTTTATCTCGAGAGCTTCGTGCGGCAAATAATTTATTTATTATCAGTATTTTTTGAATGAATAAAACAGAAACTTAAATTAATTCACCAATTGACCGACACCGAACACCGAAGAACAAATCTTTTTATCTTTACAGTTATTCCGCATTGCGCTGATGACGCTTGGAAGAATATGATAAGACAAGTCAGCTGTGTGTCAGCATGTGAGGCATACTAGTGATGAGAGTTCTGTTTGGTTGATTTGTAGTAGATTTTTGGATAGTATTAAAGGGTGTTCTTTATATTAAATAATACTATGGTATACTATTTAATACTAACACAATCAAACGAAATACGGGGTTTTGGCTGAAACATTTTGATATTTCAAATTAATGGAGAAAGATTTAATAGACAATTTAACGAAATATCCATGAGAAAAGCTCTGGGGCCGAATTACCGCTTCAGTGACGAGTGAGTGAGTCCCATCAGTGATCGAATGAAAATGTCAAATTGGAGTAATTTATTGCTCGATAACGTAAGCGGTAATGCCAAACTCACATAATTCAGTCACGTATTACTCGATAACTGATGCGGTAATTCGGCCCCTGGATTTCAACAAAATCTCAATGAAATCTTGCTATACTGTTTCGAAATCTCAAAATGTTTCAGATGAATTTTCGGTTCGATGGAAAGATAGCATAAGTAAAGAAAGCCCCGAAAACACTCTGCTTTTGAAAAATTCTTATCTTAATTTATTTATTAGAGCCATGCAACTGAAAGAAAACCAAGAGGGAAATAAAAATCGATCTTTCTTAATGGAAATTATATGAATCTGTACTATCACAAGACAAAAATAGGTAGCAAGACGAAAAACTGACACCCTATTTACCAGAAACATCAGCAAATTTCAATTGAATTTTATACTATATTCCTATCAAACTGAAATCTGAAATATTAGCAGAAAAATCACGAGATTTCAAATTAGTGGAGCAAGATTTCAATGAGATTTCGCTGAAATCCAGAGTTTTCGTTAAGATTTTGTTAAAATCTTGTTTATTTCTAGTACGCACCCTTTAAATTTTATGTCCCGAACTTTTTTCCAAATATCTGCTAAAATTCTATCTAAATTTGAGAAGAATATACGTCACATACAACAACTTATCTCTCAAACTAAATTTTATGGGAACATTTCGAAGAATTTCGTTTTCAAGACTTCAAGAGAATCTAATGCAATAAAATAAGTTCTTCCCTTTAAAGCCAGATATACAATTGTTCAAATGCATGACAACCACGTGCAAGTATATTGGTAAATTCGGGTTGAAGTTGCATATACACACATCAATCTTTTATTTTTACATCGACTGTGTGGTGAGAGGACATCGCGCTTTCTGAGTTTATTTTCGGAAAAATTGTGATTTTACGATTTTTTTTTGAGTGTAATTAAGCCAGATTAAATGAGATGCTTTTTTCTTATAAATATTTCTCGATTTCGATAGTCATTTTTCAAAAAACTAAAGTTTACATATCGTGTCTGAATCTATCAAAATTTAGATCGAGAACAGAGATGTAGAATTGCAAAACAAAAATTTTATTTTTGTGTGAAACTGTGTACCTTTCGACTTAAATGCTTGGGTATCTTTGCTTAATTTTGGAGATAATTCTGTATGGTAGCGATCTACGTGCAAAAATTAAAGGAATACTCAAAGACTTTTATCTTGATTATGACATGCCATAAATATATCTTCTCTACTTTGCTTTTCTTGTAAATAACAAATGCCGAAGGGAAACAAATATTTAAATAGACTACAATAAACAATAAAAATAATTATAAATAATTTGAATGTAAAAAGAACTTTCAGTACAAACTAAGACATATGACTGAATGAATTCATTTTCATCAGCCCATTCTACTACATTCTTCATATTAACATTTCGAAATTTGCTGACATTTCATTTTTTTCTTTGACTTCTCACTCTCTTCTATGTACTGTCATCATTTTTTTTTGCAGAAGGAAAAGAAAAATATGAAAAATTTTCGTTAACATTGCTCGTGTACAATGTTTTATTGCATTTCCAATAGAAATTCTAGCTTTTGCTTAGCTTAAAACTTGAATTTCCAAATTATGTACACAGAAGTTTGTTATTTGTGATTTAATTGAAACCAAACAAATTAAGTTTCCAACTCTCCGACGGGGGAATTGTAATGTAATGGCAAATAATCAGACAACAACTGGCAGCAGCAGCACCACAAACAACAACGAAGTCCACACGAACATCAGCAAAAAGGAACCACAACTTCAATCGCCACCAGCCTGGGAGTCATGCTACTACTGCCCCATGGAATCCTTTAAAAGCTCATCCGACTTTGTCAAGTATAACTCAATTTGTGTTTCCATATTTTCCCCTCTTTGAATCGCAATTCTTGTTTGTTGCAAAATCTAGGCATTTAAGAGATCGCCATTGTACCAAGGAGGGCGGCTCCTATGTCTGTCGGTATGGCTTCAATGGCGTCTGTCCATCGTTGCCATTGGACGGTGTATCCGATCGGGACTACGAATCGCATGTGGCACGATATCACGTGAACCAACCAAGTCGCGAACCAGCTCCCGAATGGTCGGTTTTCTCTGCTGCACAGAATCTACCCGCCGTGCTCAACGACCCCGGCCGTGGTAAGCAGGCCAACCTTTTCACCAAGAAATGGGGTGACGGATTTGTGGAGAAGGTTCACATCGGCCATTCCCCCCATCTGGACGACATTCAATACACCGACTTCGATAATTACGTCAAGAAGATCGGCAAACGCTATCGACGTCATGTCCGCATGAGCGCCCAACAGCTGCAGCAAGAGAAGGAAGATTCTAGTCAGCAGAACTACCGCAGTCCGACCAGGGAAGGCCAACTCAGTGAAATTCCCGATATATTCATGAAAGCCACGATGGATTTGAACAGCCCCGAATGCTTTGCGTCGGTCTTCCCCGGCATCGGCCAGGCCAGCGAAGAGAGCAAACAGTCGGGCAGACTGCTGCAGGAGAAACTCTCTCACTATCTGGACATCGTCGAGGTGAAGATTGCCCGCCAGGTGTCACAGAAATCGGCAGCCTTCTTCCATGCCATGACATCGCAAGATGCCATCATGGAGCAGATGCAGGAGGCCGCTCAAAATGTTCGCGAATTGCGACAGAGTCTGCGGGCTTTAAGTAAGACTGAGGTTGTGGATTCGCTGAAAATTGTTCAGTTCGCCCAGCGAAGGCGGAATTATGATCAAACTCTGGACAAGCTCTGCCTTATGGCGACGGTACACAAAACACAGCCAATGTTGCAGCTATTGTTGGGGACGCAGGATTATGTGGCGGCGCTGGATTTGATAGGTGAGTTTCAACTTTGGTCGATCTGATATAAATCCTGAATTGCCTCATTAGAAATTGGTCAGGTCTCTTCAATTAACATGTAAACATAATTGAGATGTTTTTTTTTTTTCAGGAACCACCCAAGAGATCCTCACCCAGGAACTAGTCGGTGTGCATTGCTTCAAGCACTTACCCATGCAATTGACGGAAATGGAGAAACTCATAGATAAAATGCTGACCACAGAGTTCGAGCGCTTTGCCACGGCCGATTTGAATCGACCATTATCATCTACCAGTCCAAATTCCGATGAAGATTTCGATAAAATCCTCGCCGAGAATAAGCTCATTTGCATTGTCATGGGTCTGTTGCGCAAGAATAACTACACATTCATCGATACATACAAGGAGGAGAGCATCGTCACAATTCGAGCTATAATCAAACAGCTGGTCATCGAGGTGATAGCTTCATCGGATGCTGAACTGTGTCTTACGGGCCATGGAGAAGAGGCCCAGAGTTTGTCCATTACCGAGTGGATTGCTCTGCTTCAAAGAGCTACAGTTGCTTTATTGGAGATACTGGGGCGGGTAAAAGCTGTAACAACAATAATGTTGCAAACTTCGAACGCAGCAGCTGGTAGATTCGATGAGGCCGTGAATCTAATGGACTCGGATGCATTTCTCACCGACGCAGACTATGAGAACGTGAGAGAAAAACTAAGCGAACTACTACAATCGGTCTGCAACTATTGCCACGAACGCTGTTCGAATCTGGTTTCCAGCCAGAGTCTCGAAAGGAGTGTGGCTACCGCCGACGAGATCGAGAAACTTACAGCTATTGTGAATGAGTTTAGTGCAGGAACTGAGACGATATCGGGAGCGCAGAGTGTTCCTCTGAAAGTCGCAGTCAAAGTGCAGGCCTCGAGGTTCGCCAATCGATTTCATTCTGAGCGAAAACAGAAAATGGCATTGCTCCTCGACTCAGAGCGTTGGCGACAAGTTGACATTCCCAATGAATTCCAGAAGATCATTGATCGTATTGCAGAGAATGACTTTAGTTTCAGCAAGGCTCTGGAGTATTCAGCAGGCACAGCGATCCACTGCAATGGAGGCAGCCCGGCGAGTCCAGTGCTTCTGGTGGAAGGCAAACCATTTTCTCTAGTGGGTGCGGCCCTTCTGCTGGTGCAAATGATCAGTGAGTATTGCAAATGTGCCCTGCGATTACCCATCGTGGCAGGCTATCTATCCAGAAATGTTGTGGATCTCTTGCGGACATTCAACTCACGTTCTTGTCAATTAATCATCGGCGCTGGTGCGCTACGAGTTGCCGGTCTCAAAACAATCACAAGCGGTAATTTGGCACTTGTGTCGCGAGCTCTCCAACTCGTCCTCTGGCTGATGCCCAAAGTTAAGGAGCATTTTCGCTCCCTAGACCCCACATCGGTGTCCAGTTTCGATACAATCGAAAAAGATTTCATCGGACACATTAAAGAAATCGAAAATAAAATCTATGGAATTGTCACCGATCGTGTGACCGCCCAGCTCTCTAGTTGGGATTCCCGACCACCGGTTCCTTCACAATCATTTCGAAATATATCTCGGCACTTGGTTAAACTGCATGAAGCAATTGCCCCAATTCTTCCCGAACCACAAATACACGCCATCTATCGAATTGTCCATAAAAATTTCAAAGACAAATTAAAAGAACAACTTCTGAAGAACAACATCATCAACAATGGAGGCCCGCAGCATGGTGTTGTCACATCGGAGTTGACTTTCTACATGGAGACACTAAGGACATTGAAAGCATTGCCCATAGAAGAGATGGGTGAAGATTCCATGGAGGATATTTGGATTTTTTAGCAAAACTATTAGAAATAAGGATTTTTTTTAATCATAAAAAATACAATAAGTCTAATAATAAATAAAAACCCCCCTTTATGTAGCTTATGACTGCCAAATTTTCAGTTTTGATGGTTCTTATCTCTCAAAGAGACGAGATCAAATTCCAGATTGAAGTAAAATACTTTTTTGTTGTTTGTTTGTTGTTTTGGTTTTGTTTTGCTGAATTCTTATTTATTTTTAAAATAAAAAAAAAAAGTATTTCAATAATAAAAATAAATTGCTTTGTAAAATATTTTATATGAAAAAAAAAACACAAAAAAAGGACTTTTAAATTGTGAAGAAGCTAGACAAGGAAAAATGGCGATTAGATACCGCATAGTGCCGTTTGTTTATACAGAATTAATATTTAATAAATAAAATTTTAAAATCACAAAATAAATTAAAAATAAAAATGAAAACCAATGAGTTAAGTTAAATTTTGAAATACTAATAGTTTCAAAGGAAAAGCACTTTGAAACATTTAACAAAGCAAAAGAGAACACAATAATTTTATCGCAGAGTTGTAAAGTTTAATAAAGTAAAATTAATAAATGTTTCTCTATGTTGGTGAATTCATATGAATTGTAGTTTTTGTGTTAACTTTTTGGACAACAAAAATGAAGATGAGATTTTTGGCTACAAATTCAAAAAAGGGAATATGGTATATGCTCATATAGGCTTTAGAACATTATAATTATAACAGGTTTTCGAATTAATTTCATGCGTACATGTAAACTTATTAGTTAAGGACCAGTAATAATTTGTACACTTAAATTTAGCTTGGTTTTAATAGATTATCTGAATTGAAGGCCTTAATTTTGAAGATGCGAGATTTAGAACTTAGTTACAAGATTCTAACCGGATCCACATCACCGTTAAAGGATTTATTTTCTGAAACTATCCAACTAAATTAAGTATGGCCTTCCTGTTGCATACGCTAGATACTGTTCCACCGTTAAAAATATTTTAGAGGAGTTTCAACAACTTTTTCAAAATTCTGAAATATAGATGAACTATTCCACTTATAATACCAAAAACAGAATTTGCTATTTATCACTAAATGCGCACACTCCCTATAAATATGCACAAAACATTGTTACCCGTGGTAACCCTTCGACGACATCACATCGGCAACCTTTTCACAATCATCCTCGTAAGGTTTCTATTTCAATACAAAAAAATGTTCATTGATAAACCAACAAACGAAAAAACAGATTCAATTCAAGAAATTGCCATAAAACTACTCGAAGAACAACTGCGAGTTCTAGAAACCGACAATGACCCAAAGGAGCGGACTGTGTTTGTTCTTGGAAGCAAAGGAGTCGTAAGAATTCCTTATTCAATTAACTTCCTTCTTTTATATTTTTTATTTTCAGGGAAAATCGACTGCGATTAATAAATTTTTCGAAAAGGAAGAACTAGTTCGACCAACTTTGGCCTTGGAATACTCCTACGGAAAACGAACAAGTTCGTCACAAGGAATTCAAAAGCAGATTTTGCATATTTGGGAACTTGGCTCACTGGAGAATTCCGAACAGCTCATTGACGTTCCACTGAGATCCCATGGAGCAAATAATTTTTCTGTTATCCTTTTTGTAGACTTGTCGAAACCAAAGAGTCTCTGGGTTGATTTGGAAAATGCATACAAAGGCTTGAAGAATGTCTACTCGAATCTACTAAATGAAACTGAGTTAGCGGTTCATTTGGACAAAACAAGTGAACGAGTGGGGAAAGAACATTCAGATTTGCCCACGATGGATTTGTTTCCGTTTCCTCTGATCATTGTGGGTGGGAAATATGATGTTTTTATGGATTTCGGTATGTTCTATCTATCTTAATCAAATTTGTTTCTTGGTTGGTAATATGTAATTAACTTCAGATCCAGAATTAAAGAAACACATCTGTCGATGTCTTCGTTCGATGGCTCATACTATGGGCGCGAGTTTGCTCTTCCACTCGAACCAGATGCCCAAATTATTAAAAACTATGAGAGACACAATAAGCCATCTGGGATTCGGTAGTCCAGCTCAACCTTTCCGAATATTTAACGTAGACTATAATGCACCACTATCGGTGTGGTTTGGATCAGATACTTGGGACCAAATTGGTGCCAATCCTATTTCAATTGAGCGCATTGGACTGATATTTTGTCAAGAAATTCCACAAATAAAAATTGCCAGTGATGCTTTGATAAATGATCCAGCAAAGGATCCAGGATTTCAAGAGAGTATTATAGACGAAATGAGAGAGCAAAAAAATCAAGAACTAGCCATAATAATCAAAGAGAGCCAAATGAGAGGAAAATTTGAAACCATTGAGGCCGATGGTTGAATTTTGAAGAGTAAGGGTAAAATTCTCTCAAAAATATCATAACTGTACAAAAAATGAGGAGGGGAACGGATATTCTCAAGATTTTACATTATTCCGTATTATAGAAATAGAAAATAAGATGTGTTAAGTGAATTGTTCACAGATTGGTATATATTTAACTGGTCTAACATAAAACGAATAAATAACTTAATCAAACTTTGAGAACAAAAAATTAAGTCTTAAAAAATGTAAGAAGACATAAATTATGCTAAGGCATCAACTTCTTAGATACAAAATGAATAATTATTTATTTTTTAGTTTTTAGACAGAATAGGATAGTCGAGAAATATTTTCGAAGATTGAAATGGATCAGAAATGGTACCCTGAACATCGCCGAGTTTCTCACGTCAAAATTTAGCTAGGATTTTAGCTGATATTTGGAGAGAAATATGAAAGCTTAAATTTATCGCATTTGCATACTAGGCTTTAAGGTGGCTTGATATAATCAAATGTGTCAAAACTCAGAAGCGAACAGCAAAATTAAAAAAAAACCGCTAGCATCCATTCTTCGTTCTCCGTGTTCTCCTCGGAAGCATTATGTCACCCTGGCGGATTTTGAAGTGAGAAAATAGTAGGTACATCCAAATTGTGACCACCACCAAGTACCTAGCTATTTTCCTGTTTTAGTATAGTGCTAACTTTATAGGTATGACTTTGACATTTATAAACATCGAAAAAGCTCTGTTTAATTTGTTTTTTTTTTTTTTTTGTACGAACTGACATTGTTTTCTGAGCGTTTAGAAGGAATTTCTTAAAAAATTGCATTAGCACGTTAATAGCAGAACAATTTTTAAAATTAAGAAAGAGTTATTAAACTTCCTTAAAGTTAGCAAATGGAAAAGTAGAATCATACTTATACCTTAACACTAGGATGTTTAAAATTTTGCCCAAGGATATTTAGCTTTAGGTTTGGGATATTACAATATGGATCAAACAAATGTTAACATTGTGGACAATCACTACAAAAATGGCAGACATTTTGATTTGGCGTATATGATTGAAACGGGGATGTCAAATCAGACCACGAAAATTTAAATTTATTGATCTAAGAAAATAAGTCATTTTATTTTTATCTGCACTTAAATATCTACAACTCATTTCAAAACTCCTTACTTACCTTTGCTAAACCTACTGTAATATCACTCCATATCCATACTCTAATTCATATTCACTTTAACAAAATGAACTCATTCATTTTCATTTCCCCAACACCGGTTTTCTGTGGTTGATGAATTTAAAAACTTTTTTCCATTATTCCCACACTCATTCAGCTTCTGAGAACTTGTGCTCCCCTTTGTGTATTCTTTTTGTTACTCCAAGTGAAAATCCCAATCGCATCTATGCATTAGGTGTTAGGTCTGTGTTTTTTTTACTCAGTTGTATTCGCTGCTCCGCAATAGAACACCACCCACATTCATCGTCACCATATCTGAGTACAACCGTTACTTCAATTCGCTTTATCGAGAATTGCGTCCCACCTTTTATTGCCATCATCATCCGAAACCTAATTCCGAATCCGATAAACGATACCACGCATGACCCGCCACCGGCCATGACAATGTTTCTCATCATCATCGCTCCTCGCTCGTCGACGGATAAATAAGTTTTTGCCGAATTCGCGCTCAGTTATCTCGTCTTCTCTGTCTCACTGTAGCAGCTAGTGGAGCTCTACTTTGCCTTGATTTACTCGGAGTTTGGTGAATTTTGTGTTGACTTCGTCTTTTACTTAGAGTCTTTGCTTTGCCTTCTTCTAGTAAGTGCCGTTGTCGTGGTGGCTGGTGCTCTGTGCTTCTGGTCATAAAATCACAGAAAAAGAAACAGAAGGAAAAAAAAAAACAAAGGGGACTTATCTTCTTTTGCCGCATCCAGAGTACCGTACCGAGACCAAGTGTTTTTTGGTTATTCATTTTTTTTTTTGAATGAAACTTTGTCGAAGCTGTCTTTTGTCAAAGTTATTTAAGTTTCCGTCTAGGATTTCCTATTCATTCAGACACCATTCAACATCTACGTTTAGTTCGATAGAAGTAACAAGAATAACGGTAAACGCGCGTTTACAAAGTGCGAACTGAACTTCGTCACTCCCAGTTCCTTGTCCCTTCCTTGCAAGCACAAACCTCTCCCAAAAAGTGTAGTTTTTGTACAACTCCTATTCTCCACCTTTGTATAGTGATTGTGTAATCGGTTTTGATGAGCTGTCGTTTTTTTCTGCAGTGATGACAAGTGACCTGTAATTTTTTTATAATTATATATTCCGAGAATCCAGCAAACAAAGTTCAACAATCCAGTGGAGTTTTAGGAAAGAGGATATTTTGCATGGCTCGTTAACACCATCGCCATCCACATTAAGGTATGCTGGGGGAAGAATGAATTTTGTGGTTCTTTTTTGCAACCATTTCCATTAAAAGATTACGAAAAAGTAAAAAAAATGTTTCGAAACTTTTTTTTACAACCACATTCGGGGAATTCCTTTAAGCACCCACAAGAAACCAATTAACCACCTACCCTCGTTCAACCATCATCGTCGCCTTCAAAAAACCAAGAGCAATGGAACGACAAGACACATTAAATTATTATGACGATGGTGACGTATTGACACTGGGCTACTCTACTCTGCTCACGGTTACTGTTATTTTTTGTGCCTATAGTTTTTTGTATTTTTATTTTAACGCCATCCAAGTGGAAGTATCGATTTTTCCTTTTCGCCCCAGAGGTCCTCTTCTCCACGTCCCCCATATTTCCTGCTCCTCCTGACAAACAAATGAACAAAAGAATTAAAAAACCACCCTTGACGGTTTAAGAATAGGGGAGCAGCAGCAGGAAGAAAACGAAACCAGAGCCAGGAACGAAATAGTTTTTGTAGGTGGCTTTTTTTTGGTAAATTGTTTGACATCTCGTAGAGTCCTTCATGGGTTGAGGGGGTAGTGGGTGCACCAGCTTAACAAATTTGTGTTGCTTCTACTCTGAGTTATTTATTTACTTGGGATCAGGTGAATGAAGAAGAATGAATGAAAAAAGAGCAAAAATAAGGAAAATACAAATTTTAAGGAACCATTGGATGTGAGGAATGTAAAACAAAAGACAAATTTCAGGAATTCCAATGTTTTTGTTTTGAGAGTAGTAGGTAGATACGGTACCTACACCTTTACGGCCTTGACAGTACCTACAACTGTAAGTAATTGCCGTTTTGGACCCATAAAAGATGAAATCAATCAATGTTTGCAAAGGGATTGGTTCGGCTATTGACTTTTATCAGGCAATGACGCCATAAGGCATCGAAATAATTTGATATCTTTTTGGCGAATAAAAATTCTTATCTTTGAATTCAAATAAAATTTTCAGGCATTTTTTTTTTAATTTATAAAAGTTCAAGTTGTTTTATTTTGATTAAGAATAGCAATAGGGTTGCCGTTTCTATTTGATTCGGAAATAAAAAATAATTTATAAATATGTACATATTTACAGAATTTCAATTTTAAATCAAAAAATTTACGGGTACAACAAGGCTGTATTTTTCCGAAGATTTTTGATACTTTAGACACAATATTACATTTTTAAGGTAATTTTACATTTAAAATTCTTTTGTTTAAAAAAAAAGTCGGTAACATGCTTGAAAATACTTAGAAAGTTTATTTTTTTCAAAATTCATGGGTTTGTTTTATTCTTGGGCTATTATGGTGGGTTGGATTGTTCCAGAGTACCTACCTATTCATAAAATAAATAATATGCTTCAGTCGCCATTTTGGAAACACGTTTTAAAATATATATGTCTTGAAAGCGGTCCTTTACGATGGACAAGCATCTCTTTTATTGGAAAATCAATTTCATTTCTTTTTTAAAAATTAAAATTTGTATTTTAAAAGTTAAAGAGGTGATAGATTTTTTTCCTTACAGTTTTTGGCACCTTACTATGTAGAGGCTCTTAAGTTAAGATCGGCACTTGAAATCTAAATTTCCTGTAATCTAGATATTGGTTAAACCCCGTTTACAATTTTGTCAGCTTTTAAAACAATGGCGCAATTATGAACAGCCTATTATTAAGGTATTAGAAATTTGTTAACTTTAAAGTAGTTTACTAACTCATTCTTAATTTTAATCGTTTTTTAACTATGATCGTACTAAAACAATTTTCTAAATTGCTTCTGAACACACCGAAAACAATGACAGTTCCTGCAGTGCCGTTTTTAAATAGCACGATACTAAAAAAATAAAAAAGATATTCAATGATTTTAACTATAATAAAAGGGTACAGAAAGTATGATGCTATATTCGATTAAAATATGCAAAATTGTTGTTTTAACCTAGTTTCATACTAAAACAGCTTTAACATCGTACTAATTCGGCTAAAATTTTGCGCCAATATGTTTATCCCCTGTTGTTTAAAATTATTCTAGTATACATTTGTACGGTGCTTAAAATTTTTAAAAAGTTTAAGGAATTTCATCAACTTTTTACATTTTTACTGACATTTTAAATTAGCATGGGAAACTTAAAGTGAAAGGTGTCTCGTGTTACCCTAAAATCCCCTTTCACACAAGAAAACAAATTGCTGGAAACTTCTTAGACATGTTTTTCTATTTTCTTAAATATCACGCACCTTTCTCATTTTTATTTCATTTTCATTTTTTTGAGTTTATTAGTTGAACGTACACTTTATTAAAAATCTCTTCAATGACTGGGTAGATTTTGTTCATAGGCCTTACTTCGTGACTTTTTCACCTAAGAACTGAAAGTTTCTACAAAATAAGTTTATTCGTGTGAAATGGTTCTAACGAATTTCAATAAAAATAAGGGTAACCCTAACATGCAGGGTTAGCCCCACTACCAATAACGATAATAATTAATTTTTGATCAGTAGGTATACCTATATTATTTATGTTTTTGCATTATAACAAATCTGCAAATTTGACAGGTTTTATCAAACACGCCTGGACCAAACAGAAAATGTAAACTTGAAATCTGAAAGGTAGTGTAAAATAGGAGATACCGGTGTGAATTGGATTAAAATTTCTAAATTTTGCAACTGTATACCACATTGATCAAGAAGAGTAGGGAAAAAACTTTCCTAGATCTAGACCAACATTTGGCCTAAGTGTGTCTGTTCTCAGTCGGCAGCCATTTGAACCTAACCTACAAGAGAAGGGAAAAAAAGCTACATACAGTATTCCTATTGCACATTCGAGTAGTGCGCTTAAAGAAAGAATATCTGTACATGACACGTCCGAAATTAAACTCAAAAAATAAAGTGAGATAATAAATATTAAATATTTGTGGTTGTGGTTCTATTCTTTTCTGAACTCTATCCAGCAAAAGTTAAGAAGGAGCATCAGCCAATGTACAAAAGTTTTACTCAAGCCATGGACGAATTTACGCTTTATATATCAAAAGAAGACACACATTTCTTGCGTCGTCAAAGAAAACTTAAACACTTATCAGCCTTCTGCGAAACATGGGATATGAGGTCATTTGACAAAATTTGGTCCATGATTCATACTCGTATACCGAGAATTGAAAGCTTCTCAGTTTCTTCCATATAATTGCCGCTCATGAATAGCGACATAGGGTGTAGGTTCCGCTTGTTAATTTCGGCTTCTATAGCACTAAAACACTACATATCACATTGTCAATAAAATGAACTGGTATTACGGTTTAAGATTTGTTTAAATTTATGAATTTGAAAAGTGTTACGGGAGGTGGTTGATAAATCTATCATTATGTCATGTGTAACTTATTTTAGTTTGACATTGACAGCGGGCAAATCAGAGTCATCAAAGTCATCATTTATCATAATATTTAACTAATCTTAACAGGAATTCCATTATTTACCTTTAAAATGAAATTCATAAAATCCAAACAAGGTTTGAAGTTAAAAAATCAAGTAAAGACCTTTAAGGCTCTGTATCTCAGTACCTTAGAATCCTATTAAGCTTCACACATCCCACCGTAAGATTTTCTGTTAACTTTAGTATACACCTTCAAGTAAAAGGGGAATTGTGACTTGGGAATTGAAAATTCACAGCCCAATTCGAACCACAATTTATTAACAACAAAAGCCCCCTTTTTAAAAGGGGCTGTAAAATAAGGAATGTTGTTCGTATCCGAACTCAAAGAGCATTCCGTTTAAACGTTGACTTCTATCTTAATTTAAGTTATTTCCTAGTAAAAAATTACACATACAATGTTGTTTTAATTAAAAAAAAAAGAAGAAAACATCTACAGAATATATTGCACGAAATGGGTTAAAATTAATTTCAAGGAATCACTTAATCCCACATCAGAACTGTGCTGTTTCGTGTGAAGTTATTTGTTCCCCCACCCCCCTTCCCCACTCAGAGTCTCAGAGTCCTTCGCTCCAATGTCGGTCATCAAGGGAGCTCTTGGCTAAATTAAAACTACAAATTTGACGCTACATCGTCTTTCGTCCTTTCTCCGTGCACTGCATATGTACGAGTATGTATAGATACATCGGGTAACAAAACCCATTTTCAAAGTCATAAAGCCGTGAACACCATAAACAAGATGCCATGGAAGTTCAAAAAAAAAGTACAAGAAGATATTACTCCTCGTCCTTTGCACTAGCAGTTACTCTAGGTAGATACACATGTAGAGAAAACTGCTTATATCCAGAAGCGCCCCTAATATGATGCAAATTGAGGGTTATTTGCGGAATTTACAGACATTTGGCCTTACTTGCGATAGAAGCAAGTGAAATTTGTATCGGACTGACATCCCCTTCTGGAAATATTTCTGCGGGCGTCTATGCTTTTATCTCACATTTCCAAGGATCTTTGCGAATCATTGTCCAGGATGGGTTACCATTGACATAAAATAGTACACGTTAAGCTCAAACGACTTAGGTAATGGAAGATTTTAGTGAAATGACATTTGCAATGAGAATGTACAAAACCTGGGGAATGATTAAAAGACAAATCAAAATAGAATGGAAGATTTGTACTTCGCTAATGGCGACACGTCGTGTCGGTCGTCGACGTACGAGTGACGTTTTTTTTTTAATTTCTTTTAGGTTTCTATATTTTGGTTTCAACATGGAAATGAAACATGCTGCCATGATTGATTGTTTCCTTCCTTTAACCTTAAGGTGTAAGGTGTATGCTGATGTGCGTCTGTTTATCTTTCTTTAACTCCTCTTGTTGATTCATACTGTTTTCTTTGTTTTCTTTCGATTGAGACAAGTTTTTATGGAAAACGAAAAAAAAAAGTTCCAAACTGAACAAATAAAATAACCAAAATCCAATATTTATCTAACAAAGAGTTCAAACGTGCAGTGTGTATCTTATGAATATTTATTCCACCATTAGATACACCTTTCTCTAATGAGACGTCAGAGACAATAAATGGAGTTCATGTTTCAAACCTGTTAATTTTGAATTTATGATTTTTCTCTTCTATATTTAAGACCTTCAAGGTTGAATTTTTGCACGCAATCTTTGTATCTAAAAAGAACACAGATTTAAATGTCTGCTTTTAATAAAAATGTGCGAAGTATCAGCAAAAAATTATACAGAAAAAAAAGATCACATGAGGCGATCATAATTCATAGCTCATTGTCAGCAGCATTTTAATTAAAGAGAACTCCAAAAGAGGCATTTTTTTTTGTAACCATGTGTATAGGAAAGGGGGTGGGAGACAAAGACGACAACAATGACGGACAAATTTGAAGCGTAAAATGCCGATGTATGATGCGATATCATTAAACAAAATTGGGAAAATAAAAGCAAAGCTGTGTAAACATTAACAAGTGAGTTAGTTCATATTATTTTGAAAGTGAACGAAAAGGGTTGCCAGATAGGAAATTATGATTTTTTAAACTTTACAAATTTTTATGGAAACACCTTTTAAGTGGGTTAAGACTTATTTCTGTTTCAATAAACAAATTTTTCTGTGTTTTTTACTCGGAAAGACCAAAATTAAAATTACTGAAACAAATTTTGTACTTAGTTAAAGAATGTCACGAGTTGGGAAAAAAGGGTCTTCTATTAGGTTTTGATGACATTATTGACTTTCAGGGCAGTGTTAGTTTGTAGTTCATTCTCATAGACCTGTGACTTAGGAAATCTTAAAAAAAAAATGTCGTGAACTTATGTTGTCGCCTGCGAAGGGCCGAATTCTTGTCCTCCTCTCGGAAGAACGATTACGGCGACCGTAAAATGGGCGACGCACACGAAAACAATGGGCGCATTCACTAATCCAGTCACTACGTAGTCAAAAATTCAACTAGCTTTGTGAATGCAAAATTGCACTACAAAGCTAGCCAATTCAAACTGTCATATTAATGACAGATGTAAACATATAAAATCAGAAAAATTATGTTTTGAGAACTTTAATTAAAACTAGCCGACCCAGCTCTCGAAATTCGAGTGCCAATTTATTTATTATTTATATTATTGGCAGTGTTTTCAAGCAAATTTATTAAATTAAATTTTATTTTATGTAATATGCAAAGTGTTCGACAGTGCAAAAACAAAAATGACCCACAGTGTGTAAATGCGTGTCTCAAGTATATTCTGCACATCTCCGTAACTGTGGCTTTCCAACCATATAAAATTTATCGAAATCGGTTTAATACTTTTGGAGAAAAGTGTACCACAAAAAACATGTTTGCCGTTTTATTATATGATGATTTTTTTAACAGTTTAAATTAAATAACATCAAATATAAGTTATAATATTAATTTGTTTAATAATTTCACTTCGAAAATATCTTAGACAAAAAATTAAATTTGTATTTTCAACGAACAGCTGATTGTGAAATGTCAAAATCAATATCCACTAGCTTTGAAGTAGAAATTTGTACACTACGTTTGAGGGGAAATTTCAACTAAATTTTTAGTTGTCTTTAGCCAATCAGAACGAGTTGACTACGTAGTGACTAGATTAGTGAATGCGCTCAATTTAATCATTTCCACATGCTGTTGAACGATATAACAATATTGACAGTCAATGGCGGCCATGTTGTTTTTTATCGGTTGTCGAGCAAAATGTGCATAATATAAAACTTTATTATTTGGAGGATTTCGAATTAAACCCTTCACTTTAAGAAACCCCCTTATTAAAAAAGACAATTAAATATTCTGTCGAAAATATTCCCAATCGTTTTGTAGATGAATTATTTCTCGAAATATAAGCTTAGACGCCTTAAAATGGTGGCTTAAGAATAGTAATTACAGTCACGCCAATTTGCTTGAATACTCCGTGAACAATTGCAGTCATAAAATCCCACGGGCTGGTTCAATGTTTGTATTTTAGACATCCTGCTGTGAAATTGTGGAAGTTATATAAATTTATGGGAGAGTTTATTCGAGCTACCTTCTCAAGATTTCGAAGTAAAATGACGATTCAAAGAAAAATGTCTATGAGGTGGAGTAAAAGTTGATTTTACCAGGGATTTAATATGAACGGTCATGTTGTATAATGCGATTTGCTCCCAGCTTTGAATTCTATTAAAACCATGCAAATAAAAGTCATGGATGGCAATTTAAGTATAAGTCATTTTCTTGCTCCAATATTTGGTCGAAGGAACCTCAGTTGTCTAAGCCAGACAGATAAACACTCGATTTTCGCTGTTTCTGATGAATAACACCATTAAACCTTAAATAATCAAACTTATGTACATCCTTCTGGGTCCTTGAGTAGAGTTAAAAAAAACATAAAAGTTCAACTGCCTTCAATAAAGAATAACTAAAATCCAACATTCTTAATCTTATTTCATTAACTTTTAATCCCCCTCACTAATACTACAAGGCCAAGGCACACTCCATAAAAATTCCCACGAAATCGACAAGCCGTTTTTCTTCAATTGAAGCTTACAACATAGATTCACATATGAAAAACGGACGAACGACCCACTAGCACCCACCACCCAAAAATCATCCACCAGCCACCACCCGAACCAAAATGTTTAAGTACAAACCAACCGCCAAAAAGTGTGACCGGAATCACAAGGCAGCCAGAAAGAAAAACGTGCCGTTTTGGAATCGGAAAATCCTCCTATAAGAACGATAAAAATTTTATTAACATGAAAGAAAAAAATCAATACTCTAATAAACAAGGAAAATGTTTGTGACGTTTCTAATAATCTGGGTTTTGAGATAATTATTCCGCACTGATAAAATAAAATCAAACATAGACACACACGCGTCACAGTGAATTTTTATGTTCATCACTCTGCTCTCATTGTTTGTTGCAAGGATTTAAAAATACACACACTTCGCATTATGTGATTAGGTTTGATTTTTAATCGAAATATTTTTCAATATGTTTTTAATGAGTTAAAAAATAAAGAAAGAACAATAATTTAAAACAAGCTACAAAATATCATGAATTTCGACAGTTGTTCGTGAAAAACATGCAAATCATTATAAATATGTTGTTTGCAGGAATGTTTTTCTCTCAATCGGTTCATTAGTAGTTGTTCGTTTAAATATACCAGTCAGTTAAGGGCTATACATATGCGAAGAACTAAAAATAGTGCCAAGTCGCACTTGTGCTTTGATTTATTTAATAGCTCTGATGTTTTTTTTATCAATAAACAGAACATTTTAGTACTCAAATAATAATATGAAATTAAATGTTCTTTCGAAAAAATGCTGCAGAAAGCAATTATGTGCTAAGGAACTCGAAAAATTTGCAATTTCAGAGTTTTTTGTATTTTATAGTTCAAAATAAATAGTTTTTGATCATAAGAAGTACTTTCCTAGCAATCTTTTCTTCCAAACGGTCCATAAATTCACTTTCGGTCAAATTTAACAGAAAGAAATTATAGGCGAAAAACTGAAGAATGTGCCAATTTCAAGCATTTTATTTTAACTCAAATAACAGCTCTGTTATTATTGATAAATAAAAATAGATTTTAGTTATCAATAAATTGAATCTTCTTCCAATCGGTTCATGAGTCCTCTTCTGATAAAATGCACCCGAAAAATGTTATAGACAAGAAACTGTCAATAATATACATTTTTCCATTTAACTCAAGTAATACCTTTGTTGTTATTGATGTATAAAAAAATAAATTTTAGAATGAATCGGTTCATGAGTCTTATTTCGATAAAATGCATCAGAATAAAGTTATCTGAGACGAATTGGAAAAACTATCAATTGCAAATATTTTTCTTTTTCATTTTGTATTGCATAAGCTGCATTTTTTTTTAAATTAAAAATAGAGACTTTAAGACCTCTGTGTCTAAAAAATTCTATATTGTCTGAATAGGTTCTTAAGAGGTTTTTTTTTCGTGAAATGAATCAGAAAACAATTATATGCGCAGAAATTATGGAAGTGTCTATTTGTGAGAGTTTATTTTAATTGGTATATTGGCAGGAAATACTTTTTTTTTTAATTTTATTTTTATATATATACAATAAACAAATACAATATACCAAGAAATCTTCAACTCCTCAACCTCTAACCTTTCACAAAAATACGAAAACAATCAAGCGACACAGAGTGTAATTATCTAGCGCACAACACTTAAAAAAAGAGTTCGCCGCAGGACAAGTTGGTCGTCGATCACCGTTGGTAAGTATTATAATGCGGATTATAGAAAATTGTGTATGAGAACCGTCAACGATTGTTAAGGTAAACAAATAGTTTAGCTTGCCACCCTTTGCAAACCTATTTCATATTATACGTCGAGCCTTTAGGGGGGTATAGAGAAGAGTGTGAAACGATGGCGTTTTCCATGTTCTCACCCTAGTTCCTTTGTGATAATGCCTCTTTATCCATATACCTAGACACTACGAGTACTAGCTGATGGTAATTCCATAAATAGTCCAATGAGGCCGTTAAGTCGTTTTTTTTTTTTTGTAGCACAAACCAATAAGGATCCTTTTCTAGGTTTATTATCTGCATCCTGGCAGCAATATAAGCTCCTAATTCATGCACGCATGGACGAAAATAGTCCATTTATTATAATTATTTTCATCCTCTTCATTTGGTTAATCATCCCTTTGGAAGATTGGCATAAATTGTTTTGCCTAAGTAATTTTACAAAGTTCTACAGCAACAAGAAGGAATGGGGTTGCATTTTAAAGTTCCGCATGAATTCTCTAAAGCTGCATTGTTTCATAGATTCCTTGGTGATGATGGTAAACTCTATTATGACCTATAAGTAGTACAGTGTAAAAGGAAAACAATAAAACCTACTTAGAGGCCATTTACCCATTATAAGGTCGACATCTTTATAAATGCACACAAGATGATGGCACTCTTAACACTTCTCCCATAAATGCAGGCTAAAATATTCATTCCATTTATGCATAAACTATGTTTGTGCAATAATTTGTGGGTGTGTGGGTGCAGGAGTTGGGAGGATTCATAATATAATAAACCAACTATAGCTCTAGGTCTCCCACATTTTCTGAGAACAACGACGACGACGGCGATGGGGAATCCCTTTTATATAGACGTGACATTTATGAGGAATGATTTTTCCATTATGCTTTATAGCTATCAGGAGTGGGTCTAGCTATGTAATGGGCCTAAGGCAACATAACTCCTCACTCTCCATTACGGTCATGTCTGTATCACGACCGAAGAGTATTTTCTATGGGTTTAATATCTGAAACGAAAATAAAACAGATTAAGCGAAAAAACACAGAGATAAACATCTATCATCAGAACAGTCTTCGTATGAATTTAGAATCAAGGGCGTCGCGTCGTCAGAGAAACATAAGTGGAAACAAAAAATGTTAAACTGGCATACTACTCTTTGTCAGCGAAATAATTGAACCAACCTACAAGAAACGAATATTTTCAAAAACTCAAGAACTCAACAATGTAGGATGTTTTCAATTGGTAATCGGTAAGAATGAAAGAACTTCGAAACACGTGAACGCCTCTGTCTTTGATTCAGAAATGAAATCCAGACAAATTCAATTTTTTTTGCAGACCTAAAAACAGTTGTCATACGATGAGACCCCGAAAATACAATTAAGTTTTCAAAATTCACACATTTGGTAGCTTGAAAGCCAATGGAGAACCTGAGTCTAGGGCGAGTTACAACTCTCACCTTTTCCTTTGTGCATGTTGTTTGTCGGCAGGGATCAAGTCGACCTACAGTTTCCTGCCGATTCTGAAACCCTAAGATGAAAACCACCATTCAAGACATGAGATTCTCTTGGATGATTTGTCCTCGAAAGAGTCAGTATCCCTGAAAAAATATTTGTATTTATAAAGACTAGTTCGATTACTGAGATACAGTCCAAAGCTTTAACCATTATGTCAAATGGTACCTGTACACTTTTTAATAAAACAAGGCCATAATATTCAAAAAAGCAATCATTTTTGATATATCTCAAGAGAACTGATATTTGTGAGTTGAAAATTGAAATCTGAGTCAAGAAGGTTATAAGTTGCACCTATGAACTATGAAATGTATGGATTGTTCTTTGTTTTGTAACTTTCAACGATTCAACAATATTGCCTCCAAGTTGTGCTATTTCTTGTGAGGCCCTATTGCCTATTAATTGCCTGCAAAATAACCCAACACCGTAAATGCTTCTATGTTAGGCAAATATAATATAAAATTGCATCATGATGTTGCAGTGAGTCCTTGTAATACTTTTTTATTTTCTACATAAATTCGCTCATGCTGTTTTTGCTGTCATTTTTATATTTGCCTCCTGCAGTTGAAGTATCCTGCCATAGACTTTTTTGTATTATTTGGAATCTGAGGAGAAACAAGAAAGAAAGCATTGAATTTATCCTTTTTCTTTTTTGTTATTAGATTGTTCATCGAAATCGTTTCAGGAAAGACAGAGAAGGAAAGTGAATAACTGTCTCAAGGAGTTGCATTAGTGTAATGATTAAAGTGTAATGAACCTTGTTATGTATGTGTATCACCTGGGAATACTAAAAGTAAAGAAACGGAATTTATACATGAGAATCCTGTCTTCTATGTCTTATAAATACATACATATGTACGTGGTTAGTCCGGAAGAACTTAATACAACATTTTTTAGAGAAAGAAAAATACTCGTATCACAAGATCTAGATTGGGTTCAATGTTTGAAAGATATTGAGGTCTAATGTGGGTTTCATATTTCAACAGATTAAAAGAAATTCAAAGTATAAGAATCATGTTCATCCTGTTAACCGCTTTAAAATAAATTATCAAAAATTAAAAAAAAAATGTGAAATTACCCTTAAACAAATGCCATAATTCTGTAGCCTCCATTCGCTTGGTTCTGCAATGCTAAATCCTTACTCATAAGTTAAAGCTTTTCTTTCTGTTTAATTTCATAGCTAACAATTTGTCTCCGTTTATATTCCAATTATAATAATAATTATCTACCATCTGTTCTTAAAATAAAATAAATAAATTATCCACCTCAACATAACCTGTAGATACACCACCTTATACTGCTATTCAAATGCAGTCAAAACGGAAAAAACAAATCCTACACGTTTCTAAAGTTAGATTTTGGTATTGCTTTTTTCGTTTTGATCGGATTACACACCGAACGAAACCTCACAAATTGGCTTTATAAATGTAGAAGTGTACCTGTAGACGTAGAGATGGATGGATATTGGATAAGCTGTTTCACGATGACAAATTGCAGAGGCAGGTTTGTCGTTGGTCTACATATACTATAGAAGTATGGTAGTAGGTTTTTCTGTTGATACTATATTTCCCCTTCATCAACCACCACGCTAATCTCACACTTGACTAGCTATAGGCGTTATTTGTAAATACATACTATCCAATTTGTTTTATGAGAAAAATCCCACTTGCCACGCACCCAAACTCCATGTGTTGCATAAGAGCTAGCTCTTCTTTCAACAATAATTGCAAATAAAGCCCCAAAACCAATATGCTAACTTTGACCATGTATGCCTATTGCCTATAAAGATGCAAGTTTACAGATGGTAGTCGGATTGCTATGTATGTACATAGCAACTCTGTATGGGGCCACAAATTCACCATAGAAAAATATGAAAACAATTGCAAATTCTATTTTTGAAGATAATGAACAAAAAAAAAATGTATTTCTTTGGAAAAGTGCATCACAGATAGCTGGAGAAAATAGATTGAAATCCGATGAATCCAGGGATGATATATAATTTATTTCGCAAACCTATAAGTTAAGATGTAAATTTAATTTTATAAATTTATATATTTAAATTAATTTAATTAAATTTTTGTTTCCATGAAGATCAACACAGTGAAAATTAGTGTGGAACTTAAAAAGTCTTTAATAGAAAATTTTATTCAAAATAACTTTAAAATAAAAAACCATTCAATTCCTCCCTTTTGCTTGTGCATTTAGAATGACAAACTGTGAAATTAAAAATAAGAAGTGAAAATAAGTGTGGAACGTATAGATATTTTGCAGGAAAGGTGATGGCTTTAGATTTAGATTTATTTTAATTTAAACCTACCAGTTATTGTAAAAAGCATTTGTGGAACGTATTGATTTTCAATATGCTGAAAGATGTCTAACTTCTATACTGCTATCTAACTATTTGTGGTTAAATTTTCGCTTATTGAAAAATATTTAAAAATACCAGTTATGTATTACAGAACTGTTACTGTCATTAGGTAAAGCTTGCGGCTATGTCTGGATTTATATATATATGTATATTAAAAATGCTTTGTGTTAAACTATAACTTCCCTTTAAAATTTAAAATAATTAAAAAATGCGTTCCACAAACTTTTACACGAATTACAAGTGTACTACAATCAAATTTATAACAACCCTGGTCGCATCAAATGAAGCTGCAGATTCAAAGATCTCGAAAGGCTGGAACATGGTTGGAGTTAAGAGACGAGGCGAAAGTTGATTTGTAGTATTTTTCTCTGGTTCAACAAATCTAGTGCGCAAACAATTAAGTTATTTTCGTTCAAATGTAATCGAATGTACCTCAATTCAAGAAGTACAATGCCGTTGTTGGTGTTGTTGTTTAGTGGGCCCAAACAACAATCCATTTAGAAACGAATAGACTCATACTAGTTGTGGATGAGATACATACAAGAAGATGATTTATTGTTACATTCTCATATTGAAGAAGTGAATGTTGGGGCCAAGCTAAGCCAAAAGTCAGCATCACAGACGTTACCGTCATCATATAGTTAGTTAAGGTTTAGAGGAGAGAATTCGATAGTTGGAGCAGCAGCAAAATCAACAGAAGCTATAGTATTTTATTGAATTGGAACAATGCACTATCATCGAGAGGTATGAAAGGATGTGCATTAATGTGTATGTCTGTAAGCAATAATAATTGCAAATATTTGCTCTAGAAATGAACAATACATTTTATTTTTAATGTTGGTTGAAGTAGTTGAAGACAAAAAAAAAACCTGAATGATTCCAATAGTTGAAATAATGCCTAGAATTCTGAAAAAAAAATCTGGATTATCTTGTTTTCAAGAAATGCTTTCGCTCATCACATTAATAATGATGTTCATCTTCCAGCCTGGTATTGATAATGGAGGAAAATTTAATGAGAGATAATCACTGACACAAATGTTTAAGCAAACGTCCATTATCAGGGGCTATAGGCAGTCTTCTTACGAAAAACCAACATCCGTGAAAGAGATTGTAGATAGGAAAAAAGAAGATTTTTTGTCCCTTTTTTAACTCCACCATCTCAAGGCATTCTTTTCAAGAGACACAGTTCTAGCGTTTTTAAATCCTACCAAATTAAGCACGTTAATTAAATACCTATGCATGGAGTTCAATTTGACCTCAATCGGATAAGGTTGTCAATAGTTAATGGCTGTCCCAAAATGTCCCAAATACTTAAAGTTTGACAAAAAGTGAAAAAAATTAAAGCAATGGCAATTCATTTTTGAAAAGCCATTGTCCTATATCTCTGGCTTAAAAATCAAATATTTCAAACAACTGGTCAGAATGATTTAGTAGGTTGCGGAGTATTATATCTGATTTATCTATTTTGACTCATTTGTCATATGTTATCTTTTTGTTATATCAACAACCCTTCTTCGTTATCTTGAAATATTTCCAAACACACACACAAAAAAAAAAAATACAATTTGCATCCATCATCCTGTGGGAATGAAGAACATTTTTTATTGATTTTACTTCCTCATCCATATTTTTTTATTTTGTTCTGGTAAAAATTGTGACAAAATAAATATTTTACGAGTTCAACACCATCGCCAGTCCATCCAATTAGGGGTGAGAACTTGTCATACAAAACGAATTGCAGACATAGGGGCATCCAATTTGACCAACGAAGTACTAGGGTAGTGATGTACTTCTGTAAACAAGGGTGGTGAAGCAAGGGTATAATAAACTCGTTTAAAATATTGGTTACAATCAATCCAACAGCGTAACATTGGGTATCGATAAAAAAAACTTTATTTTTTAAATATTTTTTATTTACTCAATTTTTATTTTTCCTTCTTCAGGCAAGGGTAAATAAAGTTGGGAATTACAATTTAATTACCTTATAGTGATGGTAGCAGTGTGAAATTATTGTGTATTTAACCAATTAAAAGACTAAACATGGGGGTGTGGTTGTGGTATAATTTTCATTAATTTTTTTTCAGTAATCACTCGGAAAACTATTCTAAATAAATACCAAGCACAACTCTTAACCTCAGTTAAGCTGCAAATGAAACCAGTTGGCACGTAAACTATGTATATTAAAAAAAGGAGAAAAAATATCAAAGTTCACATCATGCTCTCTATAGCTTAAAGGGGCTTAGAGCAGAAGTTTTTTTACTATATGATTCGCTTTGCTGGGCACACTGACTGACATTGCTGCTACGCCAATGGTGTGCCAGGCAGAATATGGGAAGAAAATGCTAAAGTGGCATGGTGCTCTATGGTCTGGTCATATGTGAGCAGTCAAGAGAAACAAAGAATTTTCCCTTGAAAAATTAGCCACTCCAGAAGGTGTAGCATACTTGAAGTATTATATGCTGACGATGGAACATTTGTATACTGTTGCTTAATTGTGGGAATAAAAATTCTCTGACAAAAATCTCTTACAACGTGGATTATTTTGAGAGACAGAGGGAGAAAGTACTTAGCGACAAGGTTAATCAGGGGATAATCACATTTTCATTAACTTTAATTCTTATCATTTAAAAGCTTTTAAAAATAATTAGAATATGAATTTATCATTTTTACTCGCACAATTTAATATGATTATGTGTTATTATTTTAGTCATATTGGATTTCTATGTGTATTTGTCAGAAGCCAAGTCTTAGAGAAAAATGTTGACTGCGAATATAAAATACAATAATTCCCATACAAAAAGTGTCCTAAATAATTGTGTCTTAAGTTTGACATATATTTTGTAATAGTTTGTTCTTGAAATATGGGTGAAATGATTTTTAGACGTTTATGTTTCGGAAAGTTATGACAAAATTTTTAAAAATGTCCCAAACTAAGTACATATTAATTATTTATTTAAGAAATTATGTAAGAATAATTGACAACCATATGTCCTTCAAGAGTACCTATCTCTTGCAGTACCGTCTTTACCATAAGGGCACACGGGGCCCGTGCCCAGGGCCCCCAATCTCAGGGGGGCCCCGAAGAACCGAAAAATTTCTCTAACACATTTATTCTCAGAATATTTTTGTCGGGCACATTACACTTTTTTCACAAATCAGTAATCTTATCAGAAGGTATTTACAAGGCATATACTACGCCATTATATCGATGACGGCGCCTATTCCTACTGTACTAATTAATAATATTTCCGAACGTGTCCTACCTAATTTACTAAGTACACCATCTGGCGATCACTTAGGCCAGGCGCGCACTTTCAATTTTTAGTTTCGCAACTGTTTGGTTGCTAAAATGAAACATATGGGCTTATATGGGACACCGCGCACTTAGAGCAACTCGATTCGAGCAACTAAAAAGTTTGTGTTTTGACACAAACTAAACGGTTGCCTTCGCAACAGTTGAGCTGTTTTCTATGAGCGCAAGAGAGAAAAGAGTGTGAGCGTGAGTAAAAAGTTGCCAGTGTGCGGTTCTCTTTCAACTGGTGATTAAACTATTTGATTTCGAGCACAGTTGCCAGTGCGCGACTAGCCTTACGCAATCCCTCCGATTCCTAAGTCAAGTTGCACCGTCTAAACAAGGCCTAACATAAATGTCGACATTGTCTATGGTTGGGGGAATCCCCGAATGATGTATTAAATCCTTGTATATAAAATCTATAGTACTCTCATGGAACAGAAAAAATACATTCATTTGATGTGGAGACTTTTGATTTGGGGGGATGGTAATTGAAGATAGAGCGACAAAATTTTATCAGCTCTGGCAATGAGAAAATCAAATTTGTTTTGTAGCATTTTTTTTTTGAAGGACCTTCTGTGTTTTGTCGTTATATTTTTTTGTCAAGAATATATGTCTTGTTTTGTCTATTTCATACGCAACAAAGCAACGTTGTTCAATTTCGATATTATCTAACCAAATTACAACGTTGCATTGTATTTGTATGAACACATACCTATTTGAATAGATTTAAGTAGGAAAAATTTTAAAATTTGATTCTTGATAGGATTAGGCTTTTTTGAATTTTAGTTTAACTACATAAGTACTTTGTCTTAATATATTAGGTAGTTGTTCTCCTTCCTTCCCATTGCCCAGTGTCTCTCGTTATTCAAGGGCACCAAGTAAAATGCAGTGTTGCTTTTGCTCCAAATATTATGTTAGTTAATTGCTTCACGTTGCTACTTTCGGATTTTCGTATCGGTAATACTGAACTGAGTTTGAGAATGTTATCAGCTATCATCACTATCGAGCCGGCTTTTTTTCGTTATCCCGTTGGTGTAATTGTTTCTGTTGGTCAACTTAGGACCAACAGAAAATGAAATGTATAGAAAATGAATAGAAACAAAACAGAAAATAGCTTTCTTGTTGTCGCACCTTCGGTTTGCTTTTACCGGAAATATTATCACCCCTTCTTGATTATCGACTGTCCTTACTCTCCACAACTCTACGTGAAAAGTTGGGGAATACATTCGTCCAGGCGGCGCGTCGTTCGTTCCTCTTCATGAGAGTACTATAGATTTTCAGCCATATTTATAAACTCATTATAGTGAGTACATAAGGCTATGCAACCCTTATAATGCCTCTAAACGCAAAATCGTTATTTATAAAACTTATGTGACGTTGAATAGAGGCATTATAAGCTAAACGCGTTTGGAGGTTGAATAGTGCCAACATAAGGACATTTTAGTATTGAACTGTCACATTCACTTTGACATCACATTGAATTATAAAGATTATCAACGAAATAAAATGCCTTTGACTTGATATTGAAACTTAAAGTTTGTTATTTTTATTTATTGAAACAAAAATGTTATGCTAATATATTAAAAACAAACTGAATTGAATATTGTTTAGAATTAATTAGATAAATATACTTGTTGGTGATCTCTCTTCACGCATCCTTCTTCATCCGGTGTGTTAGTGTTGTAATTTTTCGAATTCAATTAGCTTTTGGTAGTTCCATTTTTGTTTAATTCGATAGACAGGATGTTTTTTTTGACAAACAGCTGAGTGTTATGAAGGCTAAATGTAATAGATTCTTACTTTTTGGTACTTTATTTGACACAAGCTCATTATAACTATGCAGGGTAGGCAAATGTTTTATAAATATGAATTTGCATAGTGGATGAATAAGTCCTTATGCATTGCATAACTATTCACGCGTTCAGAGAATTCTAATAAATAAGGCTGTTTATATACAAGGATTAAACTATCAGTCTGATAAGAGTGAGTGGCTTTATTTTGTTTCGTTTGATATCTAAAATTGAGTAAGATAAACAGAAGTTTCGATTTGTTCGTTTAAACATTATTTCATTATGTCGATAAGAACATATTTAAGTGGTTCACAAAAAAAGAAAAAAAGTTATAGCTCATTAAGAAATAACGGAAAAACTTCCAAAGCTCACTTCGTTTTTTACGGTTGAAGAAACAAATAAGCCGAGGGATTATTCATTCTCATCACCGCAAGGCAAAAGTACCTCTGAATGTCACCAGGAAAAAGAGCTTACCTGTGACGAAAATGACAAACACACTTAAGATGCTGAACCATCGACTTCAAGCTACTGTGAATTATTAACTGCAAGCTTAGAAAATGTATCAGTGTCTCCCGACCCTGGTACTTACTGTGACGACATTTTACCGCAAGAAGTCCGTGATATTTGGATTCGAAAAGGGCCAGAGTTTTTCTAAAATAAAAAAGTGACTTCTCTGAAACTTCTACAAGTTTTCCAGATGCAAATGGTAAAACGAAAACTAGATACTTGACTAAAAATATTTTTATTCGTAAATTGACGAACGGTGAGTCCTTAGAAAGAAAATGGCTTTTTTATTCACCAGCAAAGAAATCTGTATACTGTTATTGCTGCCGTCTATTTAAAACCGCTACTGGTACTGGACATAACTTAAGTTCTCCTGATGGATATAAAGATTGGAAGCATATAAGTAACTTATTGATAGAGCATGAGAACAGTTTACAGCACAGAGAATTTATGGTGAATATTGTTGCAAGAATAAAAACTACTGGACGGATTGATACTGAGTTGCTGTCCCAATATAATACAGAAATTAACTATTGGAAGAATGTACTCAGGAGAATTGTTGCAGTCGTGAAATTTTTGGCTCCAAGAGGTCTTGCTTTTCGTGGTGATATTGAGACATTAGGATCGCAAAATAATGGGAATTATTTAGGATGCTTAGAACTGATTAGTGAATTTGATCCTTTTCTTGCTGATCGCATACAAAACTACAGAAATCGTGGAAAAGAAAGTACATCATATTTATCGGTAAATATTTGTAATGAATTTGTTAATTTAATGGGACAGCAAGTTTTGAAAATCATTGTCAAAGACCTTAAATCAGCAAAGTACTACTCTATTAGCGTCGATTCTACGCCCGATCTGTCCCACGTTGACCAACTGACTTTCATAGTTAGATACGTAAAAGACGGACAGCCTATTGAGAGATTTTTGCAATTTTTGCCTATGGATGAACATAATGCGCAACATATAGCAGATACCATTTTAAACTTTTTTGAAAGCCTTGATATTTCTATGAAAGATTGTCGCGGACAGAGCTACGACAGTGCATCAAATACATATGTCTGGAAAGTACTCTGGTGTTCAGTCAAGAATAAAAGAAGTTTGCGAATTTGCGATTTACGTTCCATGTGCAGCACATTCGCTAAATTTAGTGGGTATTCAGGCTGTTGAATGTGTTACTGAAGCAGTAACATTTTTTCAACTTGTACAAAAATTGTTCAATTTTTTCTCGGCTTCGACAAAACGATGGAAAATTTTGACAGATCATTTAGGTGCAAATAGAGTCCTGAAGTCTCTTTCGGAAACTAGGTGGTCTGCACGCGCTAATGCTATTAATGCTTTTCAAAATGGTAATTTAAATATTTCTGAAGCATTGTCTTCTATCGCGAGTGACATCAATCAACCAGGAGACACTAGAAAGGAAGCCCAAAGCCTAGCAAAAAAACGAAAATATGGAATGATCTCTTGGGAATTATGAATAAAAGAAGTCTAAGTTTACAGAATAGCACTATGACCGTGGACGTTGTAACGAAACTCTACGAATCTCTAATCAGTTATGTCAATACCGCACGCAATAATTTTGATCAATACGAAACGGCTGCTAAAGAAAAAAATCCATATGCTGACTACAAAGATACATTTGAAAGAAAAAAATTTAGCAGCACACGCATCACTTTTTTTGAAGGATCATCAGAGACTGCACAGTTAAGACGCAAGGAAAAGTTTCGTGTAGATACTTTCATTCCCATAATTGACATACGCATTTAAAAAAACGTTCGGCAGCATACCAAGAAATTGATAGTCGATTTAGTTTTCTTTGTCAGTTAACAACAATCTAATCTGATGAGTTGATCAAAAAATGCAAAGAATTTAAATAAATGAATTGCGAACAACAATGTTACAAGAACGACTGAGTAATTTGTCAATTATGTGCATAGAAAGTGATATCCTTCAAAAAATTGACTTTAAGGATATAATAAAAGATTTTGCTCAACAGAAATCCCGAAAGAAACCGTTATCGTAATCGTCACCAAAAAACCAGCAGCATTCCAATATCATTATTGACATATTATATCATACTATATTTGATTACCTATAATAAATGGTCATACTCATACTTATTAGTAAAAAAATGTTATTATAATTCGCTTTTTTTACTTTCCAAAAGGGCCCCAAATTCTTGTGTGCCCAAGGGCCCCAGCCTAGTTTAAGACGGCCTTGATCTCTTGTCTTGGAAAAGTGGTGCTCATTAGACATTTGGAATCGGCAGAAAATTGTAGGTCCTTTCCCATCCTAGTAACACCCTCAAAGAAATGGTTGAGAGTTGTAAGTCACCAGGTGCTCGTTCTCTACGAGTTGTTTCACTGCCAAATTTTGAATAGTTTTAACTTAACACCTTTCAGATAAGGCAAACGCTTAGAAATAACGATTCCAAACGGTCCCATATATGTATTTTAAGTCTTAACAAAACTTAATATGAACGATGGTCATTCATGAAGAATACAAAAATTTAAAATGTCTCAGGTCGTCTGGAAGGTTCAAGATGCATCAATTCTTTTAATCTTCCAAAAATGACTAACAACAAAGAAAAATACTTAAATAGCAGTACCTATATTTGATATTTACACAAGAAACTGTGGTTAGACACGTTGGGGGAGAATTTGTTAATATTCATCTATAGGAAAAGAGTAGCAACTGACGAAATTTCTATGGAAAGTTTATGATAACGCCATAAGTCAAACAAATGTCTTCATAGTTATAGATTTAGAATTCATTTTTTAAGAAATAGTACCTAAATATAGTTGGTATACATTATGTGAAAGAAATATACATAAAAAAAAACTGAACTCCACGGAATAATGCATTCAAAATAGATATAAATTAATTTCTTTTTAATTGAGTTACTATGACTCGAAAGTTGTCCCAACGTGTCCCAAATATCATATAAAACCAATAATTTAGAATGGTTAAAGTATCTACCTACCTATTTCAATGTTGTTTCGATTGTTGTTTTAGCAAATAACGAGTCACCAATTTATAATTCAGCTACAAGAATCGAACTTAAACCATTTAAAGTCTGAGTTCTTCTGAACCCGAAGTTCTTATCCGTTGAGTGATTAGACCATACAAATCTAAAAAAAAAACACCACAAGGTCTGTGAAATGCCTTCACCTCATAAAAAACAATTTTAGCAAACCATTATCAGGCAAGCCTTCAGATACCCCACGAAGGGGTTATACGTATAGCTAATGAGAATGACTAATTATATAATTATCGTCTAGTCATGCGAGAAATAAAAACAACAAGAAAACTACAAAGCTGAGTCACCCTGTTTTTTATCCAAATTACAATGAACTTGTTCCAATTCATTCCGTTTTAACTCGTTTTCCCGATCCAAAAGCTTATCTCAATACACAAACTAATAAAATCACCAATCCCAACCCAATACAATCGCCGCAGTCCATAAAACACGTATGCATTCGAGAATACAAAGCTAATTAAAGGGAACTGGGCAGAGGGTGATTCCCATATTTTGTATATTCGTAAATGCGGTGTTCCCTCACATGAGTGCTGAGTGAGTGGTCGAATTCTGAATATAGCAGTTACTGTATGCCGTGTATTCAAAGCCGAATACCGTGAAAAGAGTTCACATCATGCAATAAAAGTGTGGGAATTACGGTTATCAAGAGACACAAGGCACAACTACTTTTTTCAAATTTTGTTATTGTCTGTGTTTTTATCATAGGTTCTGTCATGCACGCGAAATTTCGAGTTTTGCTTTTGAGGTTTTTAGTATGAGAATCGTGAGTGAGTTTGTTTTGATTGTTGGATTTGTGTGTGTTGTTGCCAGAATGAATGAATTTGAGTTTTAGTTTGCACGTGACTTTTATACCAATTGTAAAAGGAGATGAATGAAAAGAAATTTGATTTTGAAAAAAATGTTGTTATGCTTTTTGGTTCAAATTGGATGTGATTGTAAAGAAAGAATGTGGTTAAATTGAGGTTGGAAATAGAAATGAAATTTCTGAGATTTATCTGACAAGATCAATGAAATTATAAAAAATATTTCTTTTTAAACCCCTTTTTTAAACCTTCAAAACAACATAGTTTAATTCAATTACGGAGAAGCGAAAACGTAATGAATTAATTTTCTATTTTCTTGTAGCACAAGCTTGAAGTTTATTTAATTTGTATTTTCTGAGATTAGCTTTTTAAACCCTTTGATTTTTAAACTGACGTTCCAAATTGTACAAAAATGTGCGCTAATTTTAATAAAATCTCGTGTGAAGTATCTAGAATAAAAAGAACAAAACTCCTATAAGTTGGCATTCCAATAAGTCTTGGCTAAAACTTTTACCCAAAAGTTCACTCTCTCTTTTTAAATAACAGCACTTGCGTATTTACTACGCTTGATATATAATTTCTTATAATTTTAATTTTATTGCTCACTTTAGAACGAAGTTTAAATTTAATTGGCCCCAAAAATTAAAAATTCATTAGTTTTTATTTTTTACAATTGCCAGGACCTCTTTCCCTAATCTCAACAAACGAGAATTTCAACATGTCTTAAATCGCTTGGTATCTAATTCCAACAAGATACTGGTGTTTCTATATCACTCTAAGCAAATCAATCTAAATATTAAATTAAGGAAAGCCTTCGCTTTTATCAATAAGTCATGAACCTATTTTCTTATAATTATAAGTTGCGCAAGCAAAATTTTACATTTAATCTAATCAAAGTATAATTTTCTTACCTTATGACACAAAGTTTCTTTAAATTCTTCACCTGAAATGATAGAAAAACAAATTGTACAATTAAATAGGCATATTTTTTTAATGCGAAATTTTAATTCTGAACTAACGCATAGTATAATTTTATTAAATATAAATTTATTTAGAAAGTGTCTCTTAAAATTTCACAAACATTTTATTTTTGACCAATTTTTGTTTTACTGTTTTTGGTTAAGTGAGCTAGTTAGTTATGGAAGATGTTTTTTGATGTGATGATGAAACTTGGTCATCTCCAATTTATTAACACTTATTGACTTTTCGTAATAAGCTGACAATTTGTTTTAAAACTAAAAGGCTGTCCCAATCTCCCAAAACGTTCCACATTTTTCCTTCTTTATTTACAACAAAAAAAAAATCAAATCAATCTTAACTTTTATCTTATATATTTTTTTTTGTATCAAAGTGTCCCTAATATAAATGTTTTTCAAATTGTCAAACAAAAATAT
This sequence comes from Chrysotoxum bicinctum, assembly GCA_911387755.1. NCBI lineage: Eukaryota > Metazoa > Arthropoda > Insecta > Diptera > Syrphidae > Chrysotoxum > Chrysotoxum bicinctum. The sequence continues at coordinate 2,010,362 of OU426988.1, read as the reverse complement.
CAATTTATTATAAAATTTTTGTTTCTATTGCAGATTGTTTTTGAGGATAAGAATGCTGAAACAACACAACTAATAACTGTAAGTTCAATCGACTTTTTATTTTTGTAATCTTGAAATCATGGGGAAACTTCTCAAGTGACATTGTAGACAACCAAAAGATCAATATTTTATGAAAGTAGCAACCTGCATTAATTGAACAACAAACTGTCATCATATGACAACATTTGAGTGTGTAAATCTCTACATGTTTGTACATTTTTTAAATTGTTCAAATAAGATTATGTGAAAATATTTATCATCGTATTGTCATCGATGTTAAAAATGATTGTGATTGATTTTGAATATTTTATCTCGATAAACAAAATAAACCTTAAATGTAATTGTTTAAAAAAATTGTTGTTGACCTACAGGTGGCAAAATCTCAAATAGGGATTCTCAGCTGCAGATAAATATAATAATTTAATATTTAAACAGAACTACTTGATTGAATGCAATGTTAACAGGGACGGATTACTACTTTCAGAAGCCTGAGATAGAAGAGAAATATAGTAGACCCCATGCGCCAAGGGCTTTATTTGAGATTGCATTTACAGGTTTTTTTTTTGTTATTGAAATTATTCAAGATTGTATAAAAATATAAACTTTATTTATCCCGATAAACTTCCACGTCGAAAGTTAAAAACAATTGTCAAAACTTAAAATTATGAAGTTTCATCGATTGTTCAGTTATATGTCCAGGCTGGCGTCAATAAAAGCGAAGAAAGAAATCTATCTTATTTAAGATCGCGCAACAGTTCAATTTGGATTTGGGTCTTAAGTTATTCAGTTATTGAACTCAAACTAGGAAACAAAAGTAACCGCCACCCTGTATGATTTCACAGTATCATTTATATTATACCATGCCACTGAATTCGTGTGTGTGTTTATAACTTAAAGGTAAAATTCGAAGGGGTCCGCAGGGACCGATTAATAGATGAGTGGATAAATTAAAATAAATGTGTAAAATCTTAAGCAACTGAAGCTCCGTTTTCAATAAAAATAATAGTTTCTTATTTAAAATGTACTGATACATATTGTAATAAATTAAAAAATAAATTTAAAACTAATCTTCAAGTTAATGCAAGGTTTTATTAAATAAGTTCGCTTAAATGATGAAAAAAAATCTTCATCAAAAAATTAACTTTAGTCGATTCTAGGGCCTTTATACCCATTTCGAGCCATAAAAACCTAGTCGTTTTTGTTACCTCCTATTCCACTCCTGTACTTATTTTTGATTCAATGATAACAACAAAATAATCAAAACCCATTAACAACTTTCAACCTGACAAAACTCGATACTCTCGACCTTCGTAAAGCTTTTAGCGTGCTCTGTGTGCATAATATTGCATAATTTATATTTTTTCTGAATATTTGAAATGCGATGCCATGCATGCCGTGCCATCACACTCTTTTTGCTGCATTAAAATCTAATCTAATCTTAACATTTTATGTCAAAACAATTTATGGGACAGGAGTTGGGTATATTTCACTGCCATACTTTATCTGTACTAGATTTGTGTTCTTTTTTTTTAAGTGTCATTTTATGGTGTTTTGTATTTGTACTCAAGTATCTGTCACTCTTTAAAGAATAAATGAAACGAATAGGTATGTATGCAGATGGAAGATACAATTATACCAATCAGAATGTAAAATCCATGTTGTTCTTTCATTGTGTGTTGCTTAATTTTTTTTTGTGTTCGATTAATGTGTGCAGTGTTTATGCCGTTGCTACAGGTACAAATAGTTGAATGTGGTGGATGAATTTTTTATATTTAATGGATTCACTAGTGTGACCAACATAAGAAATAATAAATTTCCCTTCAGATTTTAGTCAAATACCTCAGAAGGAACAAAATCACCGCTCGTGTGGTGACAGAAAAGATTTGGCCACTTTGATATTTTTAAACAGATCGCACATTGGTTCTGTAATTGGTGTCATAACAGAACACTATCAATCAATCTTACATGTGCTTTATGTGTTAAGGAGAAAGTCCTCTAGATTCAATGTGGTATCACAACGGATTAACTTATGGCCTATATGTATCGGATTAGATTAGTTTAGTTTGTACCTGCTAAAGTGCTAATTCCAATCTGTCTGATATCTTTATTTTGTATTATTCGGTCAAATAGTTTAGCCAATTTTTGTTAGTATCTGAGAGTACTAAATTAAAAATTTTAACTAAAAACTAGTTTGATATCATTGGAACTATTGCTGTCATTCTATCTCTGGTACAAAGATATCTGTACTTTGATATGTGTAATTTAGTGATTTCATTTTTATATGTGCTTAAGTATGTTAATGAAATGATTAACTGATAACACTAAAACTCTTAGAAGCAGTAATGTCCTATTATTATAATGTGGACTGGCTAAGACTGACACAGTAGAAAATTATCTACTAAACAAAATTTAATAGTAAAAAACACATTTTAAACAAATTATTGCAAATAAATTAACTGGCAGATCTGGCGTCTAAATTTTGTAGCCAAAAGCTTATTTTCAATGTTTTTATTTTAACTAAGCTTGTTTGTTGAGGAAATCGATATCTGTCAATAACGAATAAGTTTTAAAATATTATGTAATACTGACAACTTAATTTCACTTTTTAAAATGATAATAAGACAATGATTTCGCTAGTTGCCAGTCCTGCCTGCCTGAAAAAGATTACATAATAAGAAAAAAAGTAAAAGTATTTGACGAAAATTAATGTTAACGTATAACAGAAATATCAGACAAAAATAATGATTTAAAACTGGAACAACTGGCAATTAGTTTTTGTCATCAAGACTAAATCTGGAATTATGAATCACGAAATGAGAGATTTGTCTGCAATTTTCACAGTGATTTACAAAGAATGAGTAATCTTTTGTGCCAATCCGAAATATACAAAGTGTAAATGCTTCGTGTCTAAATATAAACATTTAAGATTTTTTTTTAAAGAAAATGACAAATTCATTGCACGCATGATTGGAAAGGAAATGCTATTCAAAAACGATATTATAGAATTTGCACAACTACAACTGCTAGTTTAGCTTTATTATGTTAATTATAAGAGGCTTCTGATATTTTATAAAAACATAGTACATTTTTTGGAATAGATCACTGCCAGACACAAATTGGAAGATTTAACACCCCATTCATATCTACTAATTATTGAGGAGCTGGCTAACAAAAGCGGACTTATGCGATGAATTTTTGTTATCAGGAGACGTTCAAGACTAAAGGTATAGGCGTATTTGTGTTTGAAAAGAAATTTTGAATGTTTAAAACTTTGAATGTAACAGATAAGAAAAAAAACTTTAATTTGGATAAGTCCACTTTTGTTCGCTACCTCCTCAATTCCGTTACAGTTTGTGAATAAGTATGTCATAGAAGAGGTATTAAAATAGTAAAACTAAAAATTAAAATTAATCCACTTCTATAGTTAACACCAATCTGACACAACTGTCAGTTTATTTTTTTTAGAGAGACAGAACCGGATCTTTGGTTGGTTAATTGTATTTCCTACCTCATAATCATAACATTGTTGTACCTACCACAATATCATAAAACTGCTTGTGCAAATGAAAAGATGCCAAATGTCAAAAACTAAATCTATTAATACCTATATGTATATATGTAGGTACTGCGTAAACAGGGTACAAAAAGTTCAAATCTGAAATACCTATGTAGATTTGTTTATAAAAATAAAAATCCCCTCGCCACTAAACACTCCTATAAATATCAATTCTCTCATCTCTCAAAAAATTACCTTAATGAAAATTCAAAACAGATTAACCTACACACAAGCTACCTACACATGTATACCTATGCCTTCTTTGCTGTGACTATCTTTATCTTTTTTTACACTTTGTTTATATCTGACAAAAAAAAATATCTGCACTGCAGGCTTTACTTCGACAAACAGATAGCAAGGTATACGAATTACGTATTGTGTGTGCAAGCAAAGCAAAACCAAAATAACCGTCAACCACTCAAACTCAACTTATAGCTCAACTTAGCTCTGTGATATGATGACGGTTATAAATTTTCAAATATCAAAATTCAACCGTATTGGTATAAATGAATCGCCATAATTTTTTTCTGTGTAAACGAAACAACTGCATTGGACTTGGGCATGCAATAGACAGAGATGAAAGTTGGTGGTTGGTTACGTCGTCATTCTTTGAATTTCGAATGTTGCTCGTGTGAGGCTCACCGAAGCCACCACCAGCTGGCCATTAGCTAGAGTAAGTTCAACTGCTGGAACGTAGAGTTGTAAAAGAGTTTTGTGTCGTCGTTGTCGTCGTTCGTCGTCATCGTCGCGTGAATCTGCGCTGCTGCTCTGCTGCTGTCCGTCTTCGTCTGCTATTTCGGTTTTTTTTTGTTTTGATATTTCTAGTTTAAATTTGCAACCGAACGGGAAACCTCATCTTGGAGATTTTATCAATATCCGGTATCTCGGAGATATCGTATTTCGCGTCGCGTTAAGATCGGAAATCGCGATTTTGCAATCCGATCGCATCGGAAAGTGATTTGCGTAGTTTTATTGGAAAATTATATTATACAAAAAATTTGTGGATATTTGCAAAAAAATTAAAAAAATCATTTTGTTCAAAAAGATAAACCAACGACCGTAAACTCCTTGGCTGTTCCCAAAAAATCAAATCACAACACAGCAAGTTTGTTTCTTTATTTGAATTGGAATTTAACCACACACCACAAACTTATATCTAACTGACACTGGAAACGGTAAAAAAAAAAATAAACCACATTGCAATAAATACATTTTAAATGGAAAAAAAAAAACAAATTCTAAAGAAATAATTTATTACAATGCTCTTAGATACAAAAATCATTTACATTCCACCAAGGTTGTTGTTGCTCTTTTTGAATAAGAAATACGAATCCATCGAAATACAAAAAAGAATAAAAAAACACAGACAAAAAAGCAGATGCACTCTGTTTTTCTTTGTTTTCTTTTTTGTATTTTTGTTTGTTGTGCTTAAAGACTTCACGGTATTGGGAGTGTTTTGGTTTTGCATTGGATTAGCAGAATAAATTGTTGTGCAACACACACAGTACACGGTTATGTGACATATCTAACAGGCTTTGCGTATCAAGAATCGTTAAATGCTACTCACCGAACCAATGCAGCGGTTTTTACCAAGGCCGTAGTCGGGAAAATATTCAGCATCGGATTAGGGTGGGATATTATGGCAGTCACTAAATGTCATACTCGTGGAACAGAAAAAGGAATAACAATTCGACGGAATGTAAAACTGAAGTCCAAGGATAACGGAGGAATTTCAACTTCCCGTATGGGGGGATAAGTATTATGTGTAGATTTTCGTCAACTATAACTTTCCACGCAGTGGAAATTATCTCACTTTGTATTTCAAATAATAGAACAAATCTTTCTGATTATTGTTTGCTAGGAGAAGCTTTTAAGCCATTTTTAATTTTGTTTAAGTGAAAATTTTCTTACACGTTCAATAAAGTGTGAACACACCAACAGTCTTCTTCACATCATACTTATAGTTTTTCTGAGTGTGACAGGAAACTTTAAAAAATCGCGTGAAAAGCCTAAAAATATTTGTCAATTTGCATGTTCTGTTTAGAAAGAAATGCTGTTAAATGAAATAATGTGAAATTCATTTTGCACACAGATAACTTAAATCATAATTTCATAGGATTCGCAATATGCAAAAAAACACCCATTAAAAGACAGTTTTAGAACGACAAAAAACTTTACCAGGTAGATATTTTAATAACTTTGGCTAGAAAGTTGGTCAACGTGTCTGTTTTTTATTACTAATCTCAATTTTATCTTCTTCCTTTACTTTTCACATTCAATGAAATGAATAATGAAATCATTTTGCCATTTTTCCATCACTGGCGTTTTTTGGCGCTCATGAAAGTTTTCCCATGAAAATTCCTTTCGTAAAATAAAAAATTAATAAAATTTACCAAACCTCGTAAGAGTGAATGATTTTTCGTGAATGCACACATTTTATTCATGCTTAAAATACTTTAATTATGAAGAGGATTAGTCAACGCCATCATTTTCATGTGAAAACTTGATTTTCTTTCAAAAATTAATTAGGTCCACAATTTTTTTTGCGGAAGAACAGCATGACAGCATTTTGTAAATAATTAAAACTGAATTTTATGTGAAATAAAAACTTAAACTTAAACTTATAAAAAACATTTGACATTTCTCAAATAGATTTCTTTTGATTCGAAACAGATGTTTTCGATTGGATTATGTTTTTATGTGAAATTTTGATTTCCATTCAAATGAGCTATTAGACAAAATTGTACAATTCATTTTCAACAAGAGAATGAAATGAAACTCGATTCGAATATCAGATCGTACCCTATTGACCCTTTACCCATTTGGCGGCTACGGCCTTGAACACAGCCATCGACTACATTCGGTAATTTTCAAATAGGTATCTATTCTCAAAAAAAAAAAAAAAAGAAACAAAACCAACAGTAGCAACCTACTCCAGCTACTTACGCTATTCCTACCTGGTTAATGCAATTTCACGCGAAATACCGCCTGAATGCATCATGTTCATCCATACTAATGACTTTACTGATTTGCCTTTAATTACCGCATGCATTGCAGAAAAAGTCGTTGAGTGCAGTTGAAGCCACATTGAAGACGAAGTCGAACATTGTCGACGCTCGACGACAATGCGGTGATTATTATGAGTACCTGAACTCTATAAGTAGGTATCTCAAAAGTTGCGATTTTGTAGAATTGTCTTTGTTGTTGTTTTGATTTTTATTTTTACAACTTTTTTCATTGTTATATGGATGACTGAAGTTTTATCTTTTTTTTAATTTTTTTCGATCATGATGATGCAGAATATAGAAAGCTTAATTTGATTGATGTGAATGATAGATAGATAGTGAAGAGAGGCATGAACTCAAAGTCATAATTTATAGAGAGACAGAAGTCGGCTTAATTCAAGGTGCGGCAAGTTGTATTTATAGTTTACGACAACGACGAGTATAGATGACGAGTTTTGAAAGATTTCTTTCTTTGTTTCTAATAAATGTGTGCTATTCACGATGAAAAGTCAATGTAATGTTTATTACTTTTTATTACAATCTCATGCTAAAAGGTTAACCAACCGAAACGTCATTCGAAAGTTTTATAGGTTTTATGACGAAAATTATTTTATTACAAAAAAAAATCTTATCTGTATTTGTGCAATGCTGTAATGAATCGGAATTCCAAATGAGTCATAGATATTACTTAGTATGCCTTAATGCAGTTTTCATGCTTATTGGTTTAGTAAGGACAGAGACTTTTTAATATCAGAGAATACAAAATTCCATCTGATAACACTTGCTAAGTTCAACTGTAGGTTTTGGCAATAGCATTAAATATCGAAGAAGATTCATTAAGTTTTCCAAGATCTCAAAACAGAACTCATACTAGATTGAGAATTCAATGATGGACTTAATCCAAGAACTGATGTTTGTGGAACAAAGTTGTAACTTGAGTAGACATTAACTATATGTAAGGTAATGGATCAATAATGAAATGATACCAACAAAAGATTATATTGGCGATAGGATTAATAATTAGGTAAGATATTCTATAATAAGCAAAGGCTAATGTAATGTAATAATTCTTCGTTGAGCCTCCTTATCTGCTGTTAAGGTTTTGGGAAAGTAAATGATTTTCATAAAATATTCTCATTTTCAAAGCTGCGCGGTAGTTTTCTTTGAAAAAAAACCAAGGTCTTTCAAAAGACAATGCAAGTGAAAACTTAACGAAACATGCGAATGTGCAATTGTTATCAAATCATTATGACAAAATGTGCTCTGGAATTCAAATTTGTTAGTCTAAATTTAACCAACTGCGCAGTACCTAAAACTAAGGCAAGAAGGTAAACATGATAGCCTGAGCAATCGAGCCGAGTAATTCCATAACTAAGCGATAATTGGGAGAACGTTGGATATTCTCAAGCTACACCTATAGGGTTGTTCAGCTAAAATGCTCAGGAGTGATTATCCATCAATACTACTCTCCGGTGGAGATCAACATCTTCCCTTAGACTTCTTTAACGCTTATAGATGAAATTTCAGGATATCGAGAAGACAAAGTATAACAAAAAAAATAAGTAATGTGTAGATTGTGGAATGCTAATTACTTGTCCAGGGGTGTTATTTCAGATGCCTTGTAGTTTCGCTTTGTTGTTGATATGCTAATTTACTTACATATGTATATCTTCAGAACGGTTGGATGCGCTAAGTCCTGGATAATTAGAAAATGTTTGGGATTTATGTGAACATTGTTATTGGGGTTATGTAAAAGAAAAAAATTTCCATCATTCCGAATACCATTTAACGGAAAATAACTGGTAAATGTACACAGATTAAAAACGAAAAAAAAATATCAAAAGAGGAACTGTTTTTTTTTGGCCAATTGTTAAGCGGGGTCTTGTAATTTTTTGGGTGTGAAAAACTAAGTTTCCATATACGCCCCAGGTTTAAGAAATATAAAATTCGAAATTCCGGCTTTCTAAGCACGTTTAAATAAACAATAAAAAATTAAAAACAACAAAATCGGGTGCGACACATTTAGGTAGTTGATAAAATAACAAGCTTCCTTTCATTTAAATAAAAATACAGTAAATTTCACCAAATTGATGAGCTTAAACGCAAATCAACCCAAATAATACTGTAGTAATTTTATTCTTTGAAATAAGTCGAAAAATATCAGCCGTATGCAATAATTTGTTTGGTTCAAAGTTTTAAAAAATAATCATTGTTACGAGTATTTGAAAATGAGCGAGTTGCTTAAAAAAAACACTCAAATTCAAAATCGCACCCGAGTTAATAGACTAAAATCGCTTATGTATTAAAACCCCTTTAAGATTGCTGAACAAAACCCCTTTTAATTTGTGCCATATAAACCATACATTCCAAGGCCAATGAACTTTTGATTTATTTACAAACAGTTTCAAAAAAATTCTCTGCTTGCCATCAAATAAGCCACAAATAAAAGTTGATTTATTTCCGTTGCTTTGATGTCCTAAACATAAAAAAAACATTTGGTTTTCGGATGATATAGGCAAGTTACCTTTCCAAAGCCCACATTTTATGTACTTCTACTTAATTACTTCGAAGCTGAGTGACCTCAAGGCCTTTTAATTTCAAACGACCGTATTTTCGATGTTAGAAATTTTCGGCAAACCACAAATATGCATTGCATGTCCTAACTGTCAATGTAAAAAATAATACAACATGGTGTAATCATTTGATGTCCCTTTGCGCGTTAAATATGCCTCAGGTTAAATTCAAAAGAAAATAAGATATTGTATCTAACCATTTTGTATCATGTCATTTTATACGAGTAGCAGAATATTCGACATAATAATGCAGATGGTAATTTCGCTGTTATTTGTGCATGTGCCTTGCTGTGTTTAGACATCGCCATTTGTATATAATCTATAAATAATAATAATAAGGCTCTATATATACTGTACACCTACTTGATCCAAAAGGTAGAATTTTTGATTCACTCTTCCGGCCATTCCGGTGGGTGGTTGTGGGTTTAATGGTTGAGATACAGAATTTAGATAGCCTGACCAAGTACAACAACGCACAGGCACCACCGCACCGTGGCAGAAAACAAGCATATGTTAAAAATCGATATCAATTTTCTTATTTTACTTTGGGGTATATCCACCAACCAGTTTCGAGTATAATAGAAAATTTACATTCATCCCCAAATGGTATTCGCAGTGTCGGATTAGATTATGTGTGTTATGGGCCCATTGAGAGTGGCATTCTTTTCTTGAATTGGATTAAAAAACGAGATAAATTTTGAACGAAACTGACAATTATGTTTAGATACTATCAGTTGTATTTATTAAATTTCTTGACACGTTTCTCTAGTTAGATACAACTCAATTAAATTAAATCTCACTTTAGTCGAGGTTTAACTACTTACTAATTCGTTTTTTTTTTTAGTCAGGCATCTGTTAGACAATATTGAAAGAAAAAAATGTTCATTAATAACTTTTAGAAGTTTAAAGGATGTCTAAATTTGAACATGGTTTATAAATATGACTATAGCATGTAAGGAAGAAAGATCCAACGACGCGACGTATTGAAAAAGTACAGTTTGTTTTTTTCTATCTTACTTTTTTCTCAATTAATCCTGCAAACTGGCATTTATAATAATTGTCATGTTGACTTACTCAAAAGGCTCTCAAATGTATTACATTTAGTTTGATTACATAAGAGTAGGTAATCAAAAATAGAGCAAGGTTTTGAAATTTTCGTTCGCCGCCTAGTGAGCCGAACACGTCCGTAAATCTGCTCAAATTTCCTTACAGTTTAAAAGCTTATATAATTATTTGTAAATTTTATTTATTTTCTTATGATTTTTTATTAAATTAAAAAGAAAATTTGGCCAGCTGTAAGATATTGAACCCAAACCATATCGTTGTTGGTCTCCATTCATCGATCCACCTCTGTAATACTTTCCTAAACTAATTCTAAATGCAAATATCAGTCGGTGCTCTAGGTAAATACTCATTCATGTGTGTTTTTCAAAAACGTATTTTATAATTTATGTGCGTATTTTTTGTTGATTTTCTTTGAGCAATTAAATTACCAACTAATTAGAACACAAATATACTCGAACCATTTTGCCATTTTGGGGTTGTATCTTGCCTAGAAAATCATTACACAAAAAAAAATATGCTAGCTTTTCAGATTTAATCAACCGCACAATCCGCTTGCTAATAAAGGTTCCTTTATTCATTTTATAATGGAGAGAAAGCCTCTGAAGGAAGCATAGTATACATTTCATGCCATGTAGAAGGATACATTGAAAATTAAAAAAAAAACTCAAGTTTGCCGTTGGGTTAAAAATATTTTTTTTTAAATTAACATATTTCATGGATATTATGTATGTACAGCAATGTTCCTTTATAAATTGAGATTGTTTGGTTTTGACTTTTATTTTCAAGAGAAAGGCATGAAATTATGTTAAGAGAGAAATAATAAAAATCTTGAAAAAAAATTAGACATTTATTTGCATACGTACTGTGTGCTTGTGAAAAATAAACAAGTACGTGTAGTACGATATTCAGTAGGTCTTTACAAAGTTATGTATGAAGCTAAACACCTTTAACAAATAAATTTCAAAGAGTTTCGAGTAAATCATATAGACAAATTTCCAAATTTTGAATAATCAAGAACTTTTTTCAAAAGTCTTCAAAACAAAATCTTTAAAAAAAACTGTCTTTGTGAACTAATTTCTTAAAATTTTTAACGAAGTCATCAATCCGGCTGAAGTTGAATTCTTCATTCTGTTATTTCATCGTAACGTTTTGGAGAATTTTGATAGGAATTATGTTAAGAAACTAATTTTAAAAAAATCGCATCCTTTTTGGACAGTAATTAAAAATATCCTTTTCCTGTTTTGGCAGAAAAGAATAATGTATATTGAAAATGTCTCCAAAACTTATTTGTCTTTTTTATATCAACCAACTTTTTGGATTTATTTGACATTTTACGTTAGTTTAAGACAAAATTCAAATTTGAAATCAAAAAGGCATACAAATTAAAATATAGTCAAAAATAACCCTGTTGTAACTTCGTATGAAGTATTCTGAGAAATTGTGGTTAAAAATAGCGATTTTTCCTATTCTTGTGACTTCAATTCCTTTGGATATGATGTTCTGTAATTTTCCTAAAACCTTAACACTTAAATCTCGACGAGCAATAGAACTCAAGATATTAGCCTTTAAGTGATCTTTATCGTTTTTTTTTTAAGATTTTATAAAAAGCAAAAATCAACCAAAAAAAGTCACAAAAAAAGACCATTGGCGAAAAAACTAACACTTGCCAGGCTTTTGTATTCGGTATCATGACGCATGTACCTTACTTACAGTTCCTTCAGAAATATTTGTGTCGGAAAAAAAAACTCAAAAAAAGTATAAAAAAACAAAATTATCCACCTATTTTCTTTGAAATATTTTTTTTTATTTGTGCCAAATGAAGTATCAAAAATATTCTATCGGAGATTTAATAATAATTATGAGACCTTGTAGATCTTAGAGATTTTTCACCTTTTCTGTCAAAAAGTTGAGACTTTAATATGTTTGGATTCTCTTTTCCAATTACATTTTTCGCAATTGATCAATTATTTTTAAAAATAAAGATGCAAAATGCTTTTTAATTCCTGCGGAGAAATCTTCTTTGGTATTCTTCACCTGCCCAATAAAATTCATAGAGAAAAAGGTTTAAAATTTGAGCAGCGTGAAATGACAAATTATAAAAATGTACGTCTGCAGTATATACAGTAGTAATCTGAAATAATTGTTTGTTTGTTTACTCCAGTAAAATAAATAAAATGCACGACTGGGTCGCACGAACTTGCTCCTATGTAATAGACTAGGAATTTTAAAAACGAATGTTATTAGAGAAAACTGTTCATAAGGATAAAATGAATTTTTTTTAATTCTTTAAGTAGTAAGAGATAAAAACAGAATGATATGCAAATATGAATTTATGCAGGGACAAAAATTATAAGCCTTTGTAGTGGTTCCTTAAAAAAATAAGCTTTTATGTAAAAAATTTTTAAAACATTTTTAAGAAAAAAATTTGGTACGCCAACCTTAAGTTTTTATTATTGTACGAATAAAAGTCTAATTTCCAAAAAAAATACTAAGCCGTTCTTGAGATATCGAATTTTTCAAAAAAAAAAAAAATTACTTTTTTTTCTAAAAATTGAAAAAATATTTTTTCTTAAGTTTTTAAATGCAATGTTTTTTAAACTTTTTAGGAGCTTTTTTATAAAAAATTTCATTAAAATCCTTTAAGTCGATAATGAGAAATTCAAAATTCGAAAAAATCGTTCTATGGTAGGTACAGTCAGTAATATCTAGATTTAAAATTTTTTTTTATTTAATTATAAATCGTTAAGATTAATCAAAAGAAAAAAAATTTTAGCAAAATTCTCGGAACCGTTTTCGAGAAAAATGCGATTTTCGAAAACCATTTTTTAAAATTTGTATGGAAGGTACCGTTAGTTTTAGATAAAACAAAATTTTTTTTCTCAAATCTTGTAGATTATATTAAGAAACTTTTATTTGCCAAGTTTGAAAAAAATCTAGCATAAGGTTTTCGAAATATTGAGATTCCAAAAAAAATTTTGAATTTTTTTTTAAAAATCCAAAAAATTAAAAATTGAAAATTTGAATATGTAATAATATTTAAACTTTGGAGGAGCTTTGGCATAAAAAAAATTATTAAAATCGGCTGTACCGTTTTCGAGAAAATCAAAAACAAAATAAATGGACCCAGGGGGGCTACCGAAAATAACAATTTTTTGTAAAATTTTTTTCAACCATTAGCTAGTTTTAACCAAATGAAATTTTTGGAATTTTTTTTAAAAAATTCTGTGGGACAGCTTTTGAGAAAAAAAATATTTATAAAATTTCGAAAAAAAATCGTATGGCAGGTACCGTTATTTTTGGTCTTAAAAAAACATAGAAAAAAACGTCCGGGGGTAAAAAATTAAAACCCATATCTACCAAGTTTGAAGAAAATCGGCCGAGCCGTTTAGGCTGTAGTCGAACCGACAGACAGACAGACAGACAGACAGAATTGCGAGACCCACTTTTTTGGTCTTCGCTATCATCGTAATGTCAACTTTGATCAAAATCTCGAGTTCGATTGTTTTTACGAATGCATAACTTGCCTTATAGTACCTATAAGTCGCAAGTAAAAATTAATACGTTCCACAAGTTTGAAGGTTATTCGCTTCTTATACTAGGTCAAATGAACAAAATTCATAATGAAGTAGTCAAATGGCGCCCAATCCGGAACATTATCTCAAAGCTTGGCTCATGTTAATTTGATAAACACCGCATTATTAATACAAAAAATTCAAATGACCTTTCTTCATCAGGTTTGTTAAAATAAAAAAAAAAACCAAACAAGTTCTGAAACCATCAAGTTGCGACGCACATGTAAGCCCACCCGAATCAAATGAGATTCGAGTTAAAATTCCAACATTCCTCACGCATGAAACTCAAAAACATGTCTATTTTTTTATATTTTCCAACCAAAAAAAAAATGAACAAAAACCAAAACATAAAATACGAAACGCATACTACCTATAATTAAAATCAAATTCGTAATCTTTTAAACGATGATATGGGTAGAATGCTGGCGATGGTGACTTAACTTGTTTTTTTTTTTTTTCTGTTGTAATTTGCATATATTCTTCCCAGAATTTTCACTTCTTCCAATGGTGCATGCATTCTTCTGCCAAAAGTCAACGTCACTTTTTGTTCCTTTTTAATTTTTCTATAGCTCAACAACTCAAAACAAGATTATCCAAGAGAATAATTTAGTTAAATACAAAGAAAAAAAAAAAAACTAAGAAATACCTGCTGAACAGGTCTTGAGAAAGACTTCAAGACAATTCAACATTCATTTGGTGTGTGTAGGTTTTTTTTGTTGTTGTTGGTTTTAATTTTTTAATGTCAGTTTTCTTCAATATCAACTTGCAAGAGTTTATAAATTTTATAATTCAGATGCAGTCAGTTCAGTTTCTCTCTGTGTGTCTCTCTGGCTTGATCCTCTAATGGCTTCTGTCAAGTTTCGCTTTTCGCTACATCCAAGCTCGCAGACAGTAACAGAGCAATAGCCAAAGTATGTATTGAAAATATTCAAGAAACCTAAGAACGAAAAAAGAGGTAAAAATACATAAAGACTTTATAGAAGTCCAAGTAGGTACCTACATAGGTATCTATATACCAATAGCTATTGAATGTTGAAACCAGTTTGCAAAGCGAATTCACATAGTTTTTGGTCTTTTGTGTGTTTGAGAATTCTTGTTCTGTTGGATATCATTTTGCACAGGGGTGTAACTGTTAAAGAGCAAAATGATGAAAGGAAAAAGGCCAGAAGTCAGAGGGGCTATAAGCAAAATTACTTTTGTTAAATTTATAAATTTAGGGACAGTAAATTTTTAAAGAAATAAGATAATCAATGTGAGTGGAACAAGGCCAGACAAATAATCTTAGTTTTCTAAGTCGATCAAATTTGTTCTTCTTAGCTTAGGTTGACTAAAGTGTTCAGCTTTATTTTTACTGACGGCGAATTACGCATATCTAGCTGCCCCACATTTTCTCATTCAGGAAACTCCACCTTAGTCCCTCTTTTATGTACATCCCAGGGCCCTCAATAATTTAATTACGCTCATGGTCTTTTGCACCAGCAAAAGCTTGAAAAGAATGATCCACGAGTGAAATAAATAATCTGACCAATGGCTTTATATGGAATCGAGATCAAGACTATGTTTGCGTGTAGGAAAGACATACATTATGATGGTGCGTAAGTTGCCAACAATCGTGGTGTCTTTTCAAGTGGAATAAAGAATTTTTTATTTTGAAAATTTTGTTTATCATGGTTGAAAATTTAACATTGTATCGATTGCAGTTGAAAGAGAAATAATAATAATTGAAGCCATATTAGGTTACTGGGGTAAATATTATCCTTGGTTTTTTGTTTATATTTTTTCCAGGAAGGAATCCTTAAAACTTATTATTAAACATGTCATTCAATATTTTGTATTATTCGAAAGCTTATATGAGGTGTCATAAGACCGGTTGTTACTTACTTGTCTTATTTTGAAATCACAATCATCATCATCATCATCATCAAACAGGAAAGTGTGAAATTGAATTCATCTCATTATCATCATCACCATCTCATCAGCAGCATTTCTTCAGCGTGATGTGTGTGTATATAATTGACACAAGGTGAATTACTTGGAAGCAAATGTACTTTATAAAAGTGCGCATATTTTATGCAAATAAGTATAAAAAATAAAAATAAATAAATACTAAGGGAAATGAAGATGTAAGAAGGGACATACGAACGGGGCTAGCATTCTTGTTTTCCTGTTTTTTGTCTGAAATGCGAAAGAAAAAAATCCATCTTTTCATATCGAGAATGTCTGTGAGTTTCTCTGTTTAAATGACTGACGTAAACATGAGTTCTTTGAATTGAATTTTGGCAGACGGAAACGCCTCTGATAGACAACAAAATTTTATTTATCGCCTTTTGTTAGTGTGAATGGTGAAAAAAAATATCTAAAAAAAAAAGATTGTGTGTACTGACGTACGCGCGGTTGAAGTAAAACTTCTTTTTCCTCAAGTAAAGCTTCTGTAAGATTATAACCTACGAACAAACATTTTGTATTCTAAAAACATGTCGCTGTCTTTGACGGATAACGTGACGTTTTGACATGTCACTGACAGCTGCATAGAAATTTTTTTATCCCCAACGCCGGAAAAGAAGTTTTACTTCAAAAAAACATCAAAAAAAAATGTTTGTTTGTTTTTTTTTAAAAAGGATAGTGGTTTCTGCTTGTTAAATTGGTCGACCACATAATTCACAAACATTTTGTATTTTTAAAACATGTCGCTGTCTTTGACTGATAACGTGACGGTTTGACATGTCACTGACAGCTACATAGAGAATTTTTTACCCCCAACGCCGGAAAAGAAGTTTTACTTCAAAAAATTGAATGTGCGCGCCTAGCGTTAAATGAAATCGAGAAGAAAAGTACAAAACTCCCATGCCACTTGACAAGCAAGTTGCCTCGCTTTGTTTGTATTACCCTAGGGCTGCACGTGCAAGTATTGGCAAGCATGTTGTAATCTTGTAATGTACACAAGCATTTCTTATTAACCCGTACAAACCCGAGCAACTTAGTAGTCACCTGGCATTAATTCAATATCCAGGCAACTTGGAAAGCAAGTACACTGACAGCGGCACTCTTGCAAAATTAATTATTAAAGTATTTGATTGATTAGTCGGGTGACGTTCAAACAACAACAACAAATGTCGGTGGCGTGTGCGATTAAGCGAATAAATATTATTAAAAAGTATAATTTCAAAACTTTCAGGCAACCTGATGGTCATATGGCATGCCGTCTATGACAGCAAGAATACAAATGGTAGTGAATATACCCAACTTTTTGGCCAGTACTTTGTATGCGAGGGTTAGGTGTTGGTAAAATTTATTTGGATTGCAATATGCTTGTCAATAATTATTCGTGTTGCATAGCCATTGCGCGTCTGAACTTATAGTTTTATGATTATCTTTGAATGCAGCCATTTGAAATATGTAAATTCTAAATCGTATCCAACTTCATGTTATAATTACTTTGTATTCTAAAAACATGTCGCTGTCTTTGACGGATGGCGTGACGGTTTGACATGTCACTGACAGCTGCATAGAAATTTTTTTACCCCCAACGCCGGAAAAGAAGTTTTACTTCAAAAAATTGAATTTGACAGCTGACAGTTCTTCACAGATATGACAAGTGCTCCAATTCTTAATATAGTGATAAGTGACAGCTAATTTTCAGTGAAAAAATGACAAATTCCTCAAAAATATTAAAGAAGAATTCCGAATCTTGACAGATGTCAAATTTTGAATAATGTAATCAACCTACATTCAATTTGCCTATCAACATTGTACACTGTAGCACAAAAACTCTAAACACTCTTGTCAGATATTGAAAATGTGTTGACAATAATTTGAACCAGAGATTTATTTCCGAACCGAATATTCGATGTTTTTCAACCTCTTTCAACAAATTTAAAACATTTTAAATTCCAAAAAACTGTTAAAAATGATATCTCGACTATGCGACCTATGGGAAGATTCAATAGTCTGAAAAACACTTTTTTAATACCTACTAAATGAAAATTGCCGCTGGATAGATTTAAAAATTATCTCGCTTTTCCCACAAATGGTTTAAGCTGAAAAGTTTCTTTTTACCTTTAACCTGGTTTCAGTGTCACGCTAAATAAAGGTATTTGAATAATTTATACGATTTAAGGTCTACGGATTTTCTTTTCCTGATAAGATGTTATTTGGAACAAGGTTCTATACAGATAAAGGTATTTACGCTACTGTTCACCTTGCATTTGAGTAAAATTTCATTTCACAAATGAAAAAAAAAAAAAAAACACCGTGATAAGCTGAGTGGGAGTACCTAAGTACCTAAGATATAAAAAAAAACAGTAAAATATGTTCATTTAATTTTATTGACTCTTAAGCTTAGCTCTAAGCGAAATTTCATCATAAAAATATCAATTATTTCACAAGCGTGACAAAATAATTGCATTTTCTGCGGACAAATAGGAACAAAATTAATTTTTGGTAAATACTCTTGACTCAGAACTTATTGATGTTTCATTTTGATATACATTTAAGCTATGCTTTCATAATCTGATGAAAAGAAATTTTCATTGAACAATTCTCACATAAAATTTGTTACCTTATATACATAACAAGTGAAATTTACTTAAATGAACTTCAACACAATTTTTGCTGCAACATTTCTATTGAAATTAAAACTATCTAATGAAATTCATTGGAATATGGAACTTGGGTGAAAATAAAAACTATTCCATCTTCCACATCTTCCTTAATTCAATTACCCTTAAACAAATCAATCTTATCTCAGAATTAAAGCTTACAATGGTGCTTAAGTTTTTTTACGCTTCTGTTGCATGTCGTGAAGTTAACAAACTAACCGTGAAAAAGTTGTGGAACGTATTCATTTCCAATTCACAGCATTATTTTTGTTTGTATTTCAATTTCAGGCAGTAAAAAAAAAAAATCTTTCAAAATAATAATAAAATTAATAACTCCAAATAAGAACCTGCCTATTTAGAGAGAACATCTCATTTTTAGAAGTGACTTATCGGTCATAAATAATCAATAGAACCAGTCTGCTAACCGGTTAAACATGAATTATTATATTAACACAAATCCCACCCCTGAAAACAACTTAGTAGAACCCATATCAAGCTTACAATATTCAATGGCAGAGTAATATTGTTATTAGAATTTTTTCCCTCGAGCTTCATAACTAATTAAATTAAATACAAAATCCGTTTTCCTTCAAATCGCCCGCCCTCCCGCATTATGCCTTGGATACTCATTGAAATCCCAATATCTATATCCTATGTATCTTTCCGTACGATTTCTGATAATTTTTATTTAGAGTCTTAGTGTTAATTGGTTCGAATAATTGCCAGCTTGCAATGGATCCATAATGCTCAGATACTGCTCAGAGTTTATTTATTGTTTAAACGAACGCGTTCAAGTCTAGGGAGTGTTTTTGTAACGAGTATTTATGATCATTCGAGATGATTAATTGCTCTCTGCGAGTAACAAATAAAAACACTGTCTGCTGAAGTTTAAATATGATTAAATGATTTTTATGAATGCATAGTTACTTCGGTCATTCAATAATAATTAGAAAATACATGGAAACAAAAAAATCTAAAAATCTAGCAGAAAAATAAAAAGACGAGAAAGAAAAATCATTTTGAAATTAAATTACACTTTAACTTGATGATGGTAATTAGTCAAAAACTGATTTTACTTATTTTCTTTTGTTTTATTTTACTTTAACCTAAATGTACGATTGATAATTTTATAATGACTGCCATTTACGGGGGAAACTAATTTTCGTATATGGTATATGTTTGCATATATGGTATAATGCGAGTTCATTAAACTGCGTTTTGTTAAATTACTCGTACTGTGTTAACCCAGACCTAGAAAAACTATAGTCTCGGCGGGAAATTTGTCTCTTTTTTTTTTAAGTGTTTTTACAGTATGGTTCTATTTTAAAATAATAGCATATTTTATCTAACATTGTATTAGGCCTCAATTCAAAGAACACCTACATATTTTATGTTTTCAGTATCTTAGCCACTTCATTTGAGACTTGACATTTCCAAATGGCAAAAAAGTATGTTTACTTTGATTTTTGTTTGCAAAAACTGTCGCAGACAGATCCTTATCTCGTTACAAGTTAAAAAGTGTTTAAAAATAAAGTAAAATTTATTTAACTGTTTTAAAATTTCGGAAATGGTGTCAGCCTTATCTTTACCTAAGCTGTTAAAATTTTGCATTTCAATAAAAAGTAAAATTAATTAATTCAATTTTTACTTGCGATTTATAGGTACTATAAGGCAAGTTATGCATTCGTAAAAAAAATAGAACTCGAGATTTTGATCAAAGTTGACATTACGATGATAGCGAAGACCAAAAAAGTGGGTCTCGCAATTCTGTCTGTCTGTCGGTTCGACTAAGTACAGCCTAAACGGCTCGGCCGATTTTCTTCAAACTTGGTACATATGGGTTTTAATTTTTTCCCCCTGACGTTTTTTTCTGTTTTTTTTTAAGACCAAAAATAACGGTACCTGCCATACGATTTTTTTTGAAATTTTGTAAATATTTTTTTTTTCTCAAAAACTGTCCCACAGAATTTTTTTAAAAAAATTTGAAAAATTTCATTCAGTTAAAACTAGCTAATGGTTGAAAAAAAATTTCATTTCCAAAAAATTGTTATTTTTGGTAGACCCCCTGGGTCCATTTTTTTTGTTTTCGATTTTCTCGAAAACGGTACAGCCGATTTAAATTATTTTTTTTTTGCTTAAGCTCCTCCAAAATTCGAACATTATTACGTATTCAAATTTTCAATTTTTAATTTTTTGGATTTTTAAAAAAATATTCAAAATTTTTTTTTGGAAACTCAATATTTCGAAAACCCCAATATCGATTTTTTTCAAACTTGACAAAAAAAAAGTTTCTTAACATAACCTACAAGATTTGAAATTTTTTTTTTTTTTATCTAGAACTAACGGTACCTTCCATACAAATTTTAAAAATTGGTTTTCGAAAATCGCACTTTTCTCGAAAACGGTTCCGAGAATTTTGCTAAAATTTTTTTTCTTCTATTAAATTTTTACGATCTATAGTTTAATAAAAAAAAAATTGAAATCTAGATATTACTGACTGTACCTACGATAGAACGATTTTTTCGAATTTTGAATTTCTCATTATCAGCATAACGGATTTTAATGAAATTTTTTATAAAGAAGCTCATAAAAAGTTTAAAAAACATTGCATTTCAAAACTTAAAAAAAAAAACATTTTTTCAATTATTAGAAAAAAAAGTATTTTTTTTTTGAAAAATTTGATATCAAGAACGGCTTGGTATTTTTTTTTTTTGGAAATTAGACTCTTATTCGTTCAATAATAAAATCTTAAGGATGGCGTACCAAAATTTTTTCTTAAAAATGTTTTTAAAATTTTGTACATAAAAGCGTATTTTTTTAAGGAACCACTACAACGACTTATAATTTTTGTTCTTGCATAGCATTTTGTTTTAATCTTTTACTACTAAAAGAATTTAAAAAATTCATTTTATCCTTATGAACAGTTTTCTTTAATAACATCCGTTTTTGAAATTCCTAGTCTATTACATAGGAGCAAGTTCGTGCGACCCAGTCGTGCATTTTATTTGTAAAGGTTCAGAGCTAAGGTGCTTCAGAATTAAGTTGCTTTGTAGATCATAAAATTCAAGCGATTGGATTTTCGAGTAAGAGGGCTATAATTTGTCCGCTTTAGAAAAGTTGGGGAAGATTTAAAATGAGAAACCGATGCACATTGATTTTAAATGACTGAATATCGCAATGGGAAGGAAATATTGACCTGGGTAAGGCATTCCACATTCGTGGAGTGTGGCTAAAGAAAAATGTCTAAATTTAACAGTACGTCCGAAGTTGGGCCCAAGGGTAAACTGATGGACATTCACTGCAACGCGAATATTACCCTTGAAGTACAGGGTGCGTTTAATGTTTCAGGTCGATGATCTTTTTTCACTATTTTTTTAAATACAATTTTATATGAGGGTGCAATGGTCTTTGATGTATCAATCAAGGGTTTTCAGTGCCCCAATAGCTTAATGGTTGACAGTTTGCTTGGCACACGCGATTGAATGTTTGACACATATCGGTTAATAAACTTGGCCAATATTTGTCGAATATTTTTATTTTAAGCTTGAAGAGTCTGCTGGATTTTGTGTATTAATACGAAAATAGCGTCAACTTGGTGTCCAGTACACATTAACAAAAGGCAAAACGGGTCGTGTTGTCAGAGATGTTGCGCCGTTTTCTTAAATCCACATCTTTTACATTATTTTCGATCTCAGGGCAAAAATTCAATTAGCAACTCTTTCCACTGAAAGGCTTTTGTCCAAAAATTGCCGAAATCAGAACTGAACAGATTTCCACACAATACCCCAAGGCAAGTGTGTTTCCGGCTTGGGAAAGAAATTGATAATATTCCTTACGTTTTTACACCACTTACCAAGGTAGACTTCGGCACATTTTCTCAAACTAATCATCCCCACGTTGAGTTCCCCAGCAGATAGTATCCACCATATAAGCATTCTTTCTAAGGATCTGTTGAAATTATCGATGTCGGTGAAGGGTTTTTGAAAAAAAATATCGTTCTCGGTTTTTTTTTTCACATATCTGGTTAAAAGGCTCGCATTTACAACGCCACCTCTCAGACTATTACTCGAGGTATACCGTCAACTATATTGTCTCATTTTTGATTTTAAATGCTTGACTGAACAACTGTGACAGAAAAACTGTGCAATTTCAATATGGCTTCCGTACATTTTGTTCAGTTTTGCTCTCTCTCTCACTATCTGTCTTGCCTAACGTAACAAAACTCGGGTCAAAAAATTGACTTTTCGCAAAGGTAGACACCAATTTCCGGGATAAAATAGCTAAACAGATATAGCTGTGTGTAAAATGATTGAAGCCTTACTGTATATTATATTTTTTTTTTCAAACACACCCTGTGGGTTATATAAAATCTATTCTCTAATCCCTTACACAATATAATGAGCTTCTGTTTGGTTGGTACATACACCTTGGGATCTTGTATTAATTTAAGACTTAAGACCCTCATCAGCCTGTTACCTGACAAAAAAATATACATATGTATACAACTTTAGTTGTACATGCCAAGATAAGAATGATTGATTATTTTGGTGCTTCTTCGGCGGAATGTCGTTTGTTTGCGGAATGTCTCCGGATACAATAAATATTATGGTGGAATTATTTGCGATTATATAGCGAGTCTAGGGGAATTTAGGAATCTAGGTTTTGTGATAAACATTTTATATTTTGTCTCAAAAATGATGGCCTTGTTTATGGTTTACAAAAACTGTGCGAAATGTAGCTCGTGTTAGATAAATTCAATTTTGTTTTGTAGGTTTGTGTATTGAAGGTGGTAGGAATCCGAAATAAATTAGTCTTAAAAGGTCGAGGGAAGCAGAGGGAATTTCATATTTTCGCTCGAAATGAGTCAGACTCAAGAAAGTGTTGAAGACGTGTAGTTGTTTTTCGAGTTTCTTCAACCTAATTCTTCGTTTCTTTATTTCATTCATAAAATGTGATGCATTGAAAATTTAAAAAAAGGCTTTGGTTACCTGTGAACATTGTACTTCGAAATCAAACAAAGGAAAACCTTTTAAAGAACATCAAAATTAAATATAAATCCTCCCTTAAGCTGATTATACGGAAATGAGATTCAAACAAATTTAGGTACCACCAATTGGAAATCGGCTTAAAGTCACATTCCAAGGGCATCGTTCCTTTGCATTATTCTCTTGCAACCAGCACTCAATGCCAAGCCTCATAGGATACCCGAATGATTTGAGCCACAAGTCAACCAGAAATAATTACTTTTTCTGTTTGTTTGCCATTTTGCATTTAAATTATTTTTTCCGCTGGGTAGATAATGGAATTTCTTGAAATCACAGATAGTCTTCTTGAACTCATGGACGACAAAAAAAAAAGAAGTCAAATCTATAAAGTCACCATCTGATATTTACGAAACGAAGCTCATCTCAAAAACTGCTGATGCTGTTCGAATGTTCGCACATAAAATAATGGGACAATTGTTGATTTTATCAAATTGTCACAAGTGTCAAAGTCCAACATCAGATAAACTCATTATACGAGTATTGACGATGACTCTGATGTACGGGGACGATCTAATAAAATGTTCCTTCATTAAGATAGTGTCCGGCAATTTTCCAGCTCCAGCTTCAGGAATAAACCAAATTAATCCATTTTAAAGCTTTTTGTCCACGTCGAATATTGACAGCTTCAAGTGACTTCCCGATATATCTATCGACTCGAGTCGACTCGTACCTAGTTGATTTTTGATGATGTTTGTTCTACACGAGGCTTAGCTATAGATACGAGTAATATAGTTTGTGCCAACTGTCATGGATGGACTTCCTCCGTCTCCTCCAACTGATGATGATGATGATCAAAATCGAAATCGAACATCTGGGTGTGTTTGTTTGATTTTTTTTTTGTTAGATTTCATGGAGATGGAGACCAAAGTTGGGAATACAAAATGTGAAAACAACTTTTAATATGAACAAATGCATTGATTGGACTGAATGTCTGAGTGGAAATCGATTGTGATTATGAATAACGCCATGAGTCAATAGACAGACACCATAGAGCAGCTATTTGCAAATTGCCATTAGGGACTTGGGTGTTAGGGACCCGCGGGGAAAGAAAAAAATAATGTGAAATTCGAAATAGAAATAGGGGGCGGAAATTGTTTTTTTTTTCGATTTTTTTTTTTAATTGAATTGGTTGAACATGTGTCACGAGGTTTTTCTTTTGTTCCAGCTTATAAGTTCTTAATTGCTTTTTACAAATCGTTTATCGTATTTAATTTAATGACATTAAGAGCTCAGCTGCACTGAGAGAAAATGTGTAGAAATGTCAAGTAAGTTGTAATTTTCTGATACAAAATGAAAGGAAAAGTTAAGAACACGTTCCACAACTTTTGTCACGTGATATTTTGCATATTAGAAGTGTGAGCGAAAAGGAAGTCGATTTTATTTTGAAAGTATTTTTAGCATCGACATTTCTGAGATTTGTCGAAAACAGAATGGGGGCATGAATCGAATTGTACATTTGAGAATTATGTTTAGAAATTTAATATTCTGGAAGACTTAGTTTCAATTTTACTGATAACTCGACACTTTTTTTTTTTTGACGTGTACAAAAGTATACAAATTTATTCATACACATATATTTTGAGAGTGAATAGAGAAATTATTAACGCTTTCGAAATTGAGCACTTCAGAAAGATGAGATCTCATCCTTCTAAGAAATGTGAAGAGAGTTTTTCAAGTAAATTAAGGAAAATATCAATGGATAATTATTTCACTTTGGTATTTTAAAACTCATTTAATTTAAAAAAGATTGAGTATTTATTCATATCTATCAATTATTTTTAACTTAAATCAGTTCTCATTATTCTCAATGCTAAACAGTTTATCAATACGGAATTTCAATATTTATTAATTAATCAATTGACATTTTACAATTTTAATAAGTCTGTTGGATTTGCTTGCTCAGTTCTTAAAGGGAGGAAAAAAATTAAGATCTCATTTCTCTAAACTAAACAAAACTATTACATTCCACAGTGTTAATTATTGTCTTAAGCTCCCCAGTATCGAAACATATACATATACATATAATTTAATATCTCTTGTAGTGAATGCAAAATAACTTAACAAAATAAGCTGAAACTCTGTATAGAGCTCCATAAGTTACAAACAAATAATACCAGTTCCAATACTTCCACTCTGCTAACCAATTCTTGTTGAAGAAATTCAACAACTTCTGGGTATTCGAACTGATAACAACTAGACATTTGACTTCTTATCACTAATTAGCAAATAAGTTCCCCCCATCTAAGTATGTGTCTACCTGATGATAACTCTACAGATACAAAAAAAAATAACTATTTTAACCTTATCAGACGATGATAAATTCATTTTTATTTTATATCTTTTTTTTTTTTTTTTGAAAGAAGGCGTAACTCAGTTTTTCTTTACATTCTCTTTGAAAATACATAATTCATAATTCTGTGGAAAATATATTCCTACAAAGGTAACATCACCACTGATAGCTCTTCATTATAACTGTTCAAGTTAACTAGGTTGTGAAGCTCTTGGCATTTTATTAAACTTCTGATGGTCGTGAGCTTAATGCGAAATTTTTTCTTCATTATATGTAAATATAAGTTGACATGTTTGTTGGCTTGTCTTAGCTATTTAAATATGTAAATACCTATACAAACCGAAACGAAGAAGACACAGGTGTAAATCAATTTGGTTTTGTCATTAAAATAAATATATACCTACCTGTAAGCATATGTTACCTGACATTAAAGGTTATTTGATTTTCTCAGAAAAAAAAAAAACAAACAAAAATAAATAACTACTTATATAGGCAGAGGTTCAAGATCCGGTTAAGGCTTGTTGTAAGTTGAAATAACTTGAATCTAAAGACACATTGACGATAAATGTTGATAATATTTTCATTTATGACAATTTATACATTTTTGCCGGATTTACTGGAGTATGTCATTATGTCTGCAATATTGTAGGCATTCTTCGCCATAATCCTGGTTTACCACAAAAATGTGTATGAAATTGCTGAATATATGCCAATAGCTTAAGTATAAACATTTTCAGGTGGCTCCTTTGCGTTCGAAAATAATCTTACAAAAAAAAAAAAAAAACAAAGGTACAACTAGGGGGGCTGGCTAGTACACGAAGCGAGATGAAAATCGGTTTTTGAGATGAGGTCCAGCCAATATTAGCTCCAGATCGAACCGAGATTTGACCGTAAACCACGTGAAAAAAATATAATTTCTTTAATTACAAAATCAGTTCTGGATATGAAACTCTAGCTCGAAAAAGTTCTTTCGAAAAAAAGCGTAGTGAACAAGACAAGATACCATATCGAGGGTGCAAGAGAAGCTCTTGTAAGAATTTTTATTAAAATTCAAAATAATTACAAAAACCATGCTTGAAAACCTTGTTCTTCTATATTTGCGTAGCTCCAGTAATTTATACTTATAAAGCCCCTTTTAGACGATCAGTTGTTTCTTCAGTTATCAGTTCAGTTGTAAAAGTTTCACTACTGTCATACTGTCAGGCCTTTCCGTCGAAGATAAATCGTTGTCAGAAATGGTTTAGATTTTATTATTCTGCTTACTTAAATTTTAAGCTGAAATGAGTACCAAAAGAAGCTGTGCAAATCACACTTCCTTTGATATTTTTCAAAACTATAGCTTTGAATATTTTTAAAAAACATTAAACAAAAAGATTAAAAAATTATCAACTTTTCAGAGTTAACCTGCAGAATTATAAAATAGCTCATAATTAAAAAAAAAATTACTCAAGATTAATATCTCGTGACCTATGTTTTTATTTATTTTTCTAAAAATAATTCCATTTTTCAATTGAAAAGCTTGACGGAAATAATTTACCTTACCTTTGCCCACTGATTCGTTTTTTTTTTTTTCAATTTTACTATCTTCCAATTTATTTATAGACCCTCATTACAGCAAACACTTGAAAGTCATCATAATTTACCGAAACAAAAAATGTTGACAGTTCTGAAAGTAAATGTTTAGCTAGCGAAAGATATCCGATCCGTGATTATCACTTACGTCTTCGTCATCAAGAAAAAAAATCCAAACTCTCCCCAGAAAGGCGTAAATAAACCTACATACCTTACTTTAGGTGTATAAGTATTTTTTACCTAAACAAAAATAGTTGGTCATTCACCTTTGTATATTTCTGACCAATTCTTACTTCCGTCGCGTCGTCGGTCGCATGTCAGCAAGCCCATATTCAACAACTAAAAAAAGGGACAAACAAAAAAGTATTTACTTCTGATTGATTAATGCTTTAGGAATTTGTATTAAAAAAAAAAGCTT
This sequence comes from Chrysotoxum bicinctum, assembly GCA_911387755.1. Classification (NCBI taxonomy): domain Eukaryota; kingdom Metazoa; phylum Arthropoda; class Insecta; order Diptera; family Syrphidae; genus Chrysotoxum; species Chrysotoxum bicinctum. The sequence continues at coordinate 1,982,629 of OU426988.1, read as the reverse complement.
TTTGTTTGTCGCGTGTACGACCAATAAAGTTTTGTAACTTTTTTCCTTTCGCCTGAGAATAATTATTAAAATTTAAAACCGAAAAGAAAGAAAGATGACAATGGTGAGGAGAAATTCCACCAAAAGAACACAAATTAAATAAGAACTTTAACCTACTTTTGAGAAATTAATGCTGCTACTTATGCTGCTGCTGCAGAGGCGGTAGAGGTACGAGTAGGTTGATCTTGGTAAAGTATATGAGCAATTCAGATTGGGAAAAAAATGTTAAAACTTACCTCATAGAGATAAAGTTTTTTTTTGTATCTCAGAGAAAAACAACGTAGAAGCCGAAAAGTTATTCCAGTTGAGGGCAGAACTTGAAAAAATTTAAAAATATCACATAACTTTTCCAGGACTGGACTTTTATAAAACTAAGAAGACCTCAAGGGGCCCATACTGTTTAATATAAATTTTATATTATTGAAATTAGATTTGTTGTTTTTGTTTTGTTTTTGAAGTATTTTCTAAGGGCAGTTTCGAAAACAATAATTTTTGAATGTATGCGTTCAAAAGTACTGTAACCTAGTTTTTGATAAAATCGTTAGTCTTATTTACAATTTTACATGTCGTGTCAAATAATATTTAACATATTATTCTAAGATCTGAAATAGCTTCACAAAATGTGATTTGACCAACCCTTTTGAATACAATAGGAAATAAAATCTTCGACTTAAAATTACAGTCTCAATTGTGTTATTGGTTTTGTAATTTTTTGAAATATTCTTAAATACAAAATTTGACACGTAAGACCGTTAAGAGGAAAGTCGGAAGTAAAGAACTGGTCCAGGTGACTTTTATACAATTTAAAATAATATTGAATGAAAAATCAAAATCAAAGAAGCCGTTTTCAAGAAAAAAACTTAGTTTTCAATGTAACTAATACATGCAGTAAATTTAGTTCTGTAGTAGTTTTTGCACTTAGAACCATAATCCACCTGGAAAGTGTTTGAAAGCCGTTGTAGGTGACAACTTAAAAAAAAATCATTTCAGGTGTTTACTATACTAACAGATTAAGACAACATTTCAGGCCAATTTTTTACTTACATACGTTTATGTAGATTTACCTTTCTTGCAAGAACAAAATCGATCCCGAATTTTGATAAGACATGAATGATAATAGATGATACCTAGAAGATACAAAAGTAGATCTTATTATTATGTCCCATAATTCGATTTTTTAAACTTGTAAAGAAGAGTTAAAAAAAAAAAACTTTATACAGACGTTAAAAGAAATTTCAAATCCTACAAATGATTCCATAGATCTTGACAAGAAATAGTATATCTATTGATAAAATACAAAATTTTGTAAACTTCAATATTTTTTTATAGAAACAATGGAAAAGGCCTAATGATATTCCTCTTTTTCAAAAAAAAAAAAAAACAGCTCTAAGGATTTTGATAATTTTTGTAGACAGAAGCCTTAATAGAGAAGGTAGTTAAAAATAATGTCAACTTGATACAACAATTTTCAACAAAAAAATGTATAGGTTTGAGAAAAATCTAATTTTGTTTTCTTGAAGATTAATATCTCGAAAACGCGTTGAAGAATTTTTCGAAATATAGTTTTTTATCCTTTTGTAAATTTTATTTCTACTACTTTTATGTACCTATATATCTACATATATAAAGGCATATAATATTTCTATTGTTTAAAAAAAAAGTTGAAAGTAATATTTTTGACAACAAAAATGAGTTTTTTTTAAACATTTATAACACTACTTCAGGTAATGTTTCAAAAAAGGCAAAATTATAGTTTTCGCCTTTTGAAAAAATTCCACAAATCAGTTATTTCATTCGGCTTACTTTTCACTCCAGTTTCTCACGGATATTATGATGCGTTTTTATAAGCACATGAAGTTTTTATTTTTTTAAGAATTCATGCATTCCCATGTACTCTTAGGGATGTATTATATCATTATATATAAAGGGCCTGTTCCTGGCTTAATCCTGTCCTGAACAACTTTTTCTTATAATGTATATGTTGAAGGAAAACCCTATAGAAGAAAGAAAAACCAAACGCTTGAATGCATTTTCGAACCAATTGTTCCTTGTTTGTTTTCCTATCTCTCTATCTTTCCATCTTTTTGAATAAGACCTTCTTATAAACTATTGATTTAACCGTTATATTCTGGATAAAACCGCAGCTACCTACGTAAGACAGAAAAAGTTAAGTTGAACAAAAATTCAGAGTAGAAGTTCTACATATATTTAGGTGTATATTTTTTTTTTATATTCTTTCGATCAGAATGGGAATCCATGACTAAAATGCAAAAAAGGTTCTTTTTATCTTTTGTGACAATTTTATAATTTTTTTTTTATTCGTAAGGCAAACACAATGTTGTGTTTGATTTTATAGCACCCATAAGAAAATGCTCGCGTTTTAGAGGTTCTGTGTTTTTTGTTTCATCAAACAAGAAGAAAAAAAAATGTAATCCAAACCACTTTAAGGTTGTTCATCCACCCAAATGAATTTAAGGGGACAATGCGGTGGAATAAAAATGTCTATTGCGTGTTATTCAAAGTTTTTATATATTAACAAAAAAAAAAGAGATAATAGCTGTGTAACAAAATGTCAAACAAGTACCAGAATAATAGGGCGTGCTGTAAAGCATCTTTGACTACAAGATAAGACTGTTTTCTGAAGGGAATCAAATGGATGTCACTAGAGATGGAGAGACACGCACAGAAGAAATAAAGAAGGAAGATAAAGTGATAATCTTAAGAAGAAGTGTGGATTCTTGAAAGCTATGGAGTGATAAAGCTGCTTTCTTATTGATACCGATGTATACAATTAACGCACATGCAATAGGATTCAAGATATTTGAAACAAAGTAATACGAATTCAGGAATGTGAAAATTCAAAATAAGCTAAAATCGCCAATCCTCAGCAGTTATTTTTTAAGAGTACAAAAAAATGTTCAAAAAATTGCAGTTTCTTGGCTCGAATGATCACAGTAGAAGTAGGTACCTACCTAGTTTGTGAAGAACATTTAAGAAAAATATTTAGAGAGTTTGAGGAATTTTATATTTAGACTCAGTGATTTTTTTAAAAAAAACAAACAAACGGCTCTACGACAGGTACCGTGAATAAAATTATGTTAACAAAAATATAGACCATGTCTTCAGCAGTACACATTTTTGATTTATTAAAATCGTAAGAGCTGTTTTTGTGGAAAATAAGATTTTGTTCCAAGTATAAAACTTTCTCTATAGTGCTTGTGCAAGGTTGTATTCATAATTTTGTAACTTGAAAAATAATTACCAGATTATTAAATTTACGTACTAAAACACTGTCATTGAACCAGGCATTGGTTTTATGTAAAGAAAAATTACCAGCGTTCGTAATTTAAATTTTGAAAAAAAAATATACAATGTAATAAATTTAAAACAGAAGGGAAAAATCAAGACTTTTTTTTACGACGTTAAGTTCACTTTTTCTCAAACTCTAAACAAAATTAAAGATAATGGCGCAAAATTTTAAACAGCCTATTATTAAGGTATTAGTATGATACTCCTTAACAATTTGCTAACTTTATAGTAGTTTACTATCTCATTCTTAATTTTAAACATTTTCTAACTAGTATCGTACTAAAAGAATTTCTTTTATAAATTGCTTCTGAACACACCTAAAACAATGACATTTCGTGTAAAAAAGTAGGTACACGAAGCTTTTTTGATGTTTGCAAATGTCAAAGAGTCATATGGAGCTAGCACGATACTAAAAATATAAAGTAGGTATTCGATGATTTTAACTTTAATAAAAGGATAGAGAAAGTATGATGCTATATTCGATTAAAATTTGCAAATTCGTTGTTTTAACCTAGTATTTTAACATAGTATCACAGTTTTAGGATCCTACTAATTCAATTAAAATTTTGCGCCAATATTTTTGTCGTAGCTACCTATTTGAAAGTTTTTTTTCATGACGGAAATGGGGTCGAAAAATTCTAACATTGTTATCTTTGCACATAAAAGTGTCACAAGCAACACATTTCCGTCATTCTGCGTCTATTTGCCTGCACACACAATTTTTTCGTTTCTATGTAAAGAAATCGGAATTATAACAAAAAAGAATCCTGGATTAAGTGAATACATCAAGGTGGTATGTTTCAGCCCTTAAGTTTAGTTCAAGATCTGTCTTCATTTTTGTAGGATTTTTTTTTGTATTAAAATTCCGCTTCATAGACTTTTTTGCTTGACATTTCGCTTCAATATTTCATAGCCAATTAACCCTGCAGCTGGCGCATTTAAATTACCCTAGATAACTAATTTCTCAAGATTTCCCACTCAAATACCTATCACCCCCTTATGAACCTCATTTCATCTTAACCAAAGTCACCTAAGAGTCTCCATCATGAGAATATTTCCTATTTTTTTTTAAAATAAAACTTCTTAACAAAAAAGGAATTAGGTAGGGATACCTTTTTCTTTCATCTTTATTGAATAACGATTTGTGTGCGAATTTTTCTTAGAATAGCGTTTTCATCTTTAAATTCGTAAATCATGCCTACATGTCCATACATACCTATATAAATCTACCTATGAATTAAAAACATTGTAACCCCTCTGTTGAATCAAAAATTTTCGTAGAATCCTACAATTTTATTCCCCCTTTGCACTTTTCATCCCTTTATCCGTGCAGTTTCTACCTGAAGAATAATTGAAAAAGGAATTAATCATTAGGTCACTGATGGAAACCCAAACGAAATTGGCACAAAAAGAAAAATTCACACACCCGTTATCTTGGAATATTTTCTAATAAGGAATAAAAGAAACAGCAGGGAAAGTGAAGGACAATATTATTCTTCAATGGGTAGCGCAACATCATTAGAGCTCTACCAGCCGCAATAATTACTGTCTCCGAAGAAGCGTTAACATCGAACGGATTTAGCATTTTTTAAACGCAATCCTCATGTAATCGATAGCGCATTTGTTTTGAAGAAAATAAATTCAAAAAAAAAAAAACCAACCAAAAATATCCTCACGCCAAATGAAGAGGAAAAAACTAAACTGACAGATGTTAAGAGGCGTCCTGCTGGTACTCCAGGAACCTATGTCTAAAACAGCCGGAGCATAACACGAGGATATTCTCATTCATTTTATTGTAAGAAAAGTCTCGCATGTATTTTTACTAGAATACTCCCTATAAGTGCAGATGTATTTGTATGTGTCCTTGTTTCTTTGTTAAAATTACGGAAATACACGACGATTCTCACGCACACATCCGTTTTTCCATCGTGTCGTCGCTTAAAATGGCTGGTTGCTCGTAAACACTACGCCATAGCACGATAGAGTAATAAAAGCAAGTGAACGGAATTCCTTTGCATTAGTAGACCATCTTCGTATATAGCGGCTTCACTCAACACACAAACAACCTTTGTAGTCAAACCCAAATGGCAGCAGGATTTCAGAAATAATTGAAGGATGCGATGAATGTTTTGTCTTTTTTTTTTTTTTTGATTTTCCAAAAGCAGATGCAATTTAAGATACACAATTTTGTTGTCATGGCACATATGCACAAGCATGCATCCTTTGATCCTTTGTTTGGATTTTTTCAAGATGGGACATGGCCAGGATGTTGTTAGCACTTTTCACTTCAAGTGCTTGATAAGAATTTCAGGGATTATTTTCCTTGAAAGTCATCAAAATTTTATCGGCACTGAGCTTTCCTTGGTTCCGTATCCTTTTTTAACGCTTCAACAAATTAAGGATACAAAAAAAAAAATTCCCACGACATTAATCTATACACACAATTTGATGCAAAGTAATTTCCTTGGTTCTCGCATATAAAATTCAAATCAACTTTATAAAAGTATATCCTTTGAATAAAAAACGAACCGGGAGGTAGGAGAATTACAAAAAAAAAAAAAAAAAAATTCCGGCAATTTGCGTAGGGGAGGAAATAGCTATGCACAAGGATATTTTATATAAACGACCTACCGTTGCATAGCACCACCGTGTGAATTTTCAATTTTTCAAATGAAAATAAAATAAAAAGGTGAGAGACGATGACGTTGACGATGAACAACGAACGACGCCATGCACTCACTCTATAGGAAAAGATAGTTTAACTGGAAAGACACTGAGTGAACACTACACTCTAGTGTTTTCAAGAGGATACTTTCACGATTCTCATTTGGAAATTCAAAAATGACTTAATGCTCCTTCTATCATCATCACCATCGTCGTCATCGTAATCCTTTTAACGCGCTTTAGATCAACTCACTAATTATTATTCCATAAGAGACTTTCAACTTCAGAACCTATCTATTTGTTGGTTATATGAGGGTTTGTCGGCAACGAAGGAAGTTCTTCATTATTATTATTATAATATCTCGAAATGTTGTAGTTACGTCTTTGCCTTTAACAGCACACACCCTTTCAGTTTTGTGAGTATACCTAACTGTGATAAAAATATTCTGACTTTAACGCTTCTTTGGAGTTTCAAGTGTTGTTTCTGGAAGACTGCACGTTTCTACGAGTTTATCCTTTTGGAATTTATTTCCATTTTGTGAAATATTGCTTTTGAAGAACATTATGGGATGATGGAGGAAAATTAAATTTTTTTTGAAAATCGATTCACAATTTTCAAACTTATGCATTCGTAAAGCATCAAGTACTCAGACGAATCGTCTGTGAAAAACGAACATTATACCTACGTTCCATAATCACAAGCTGTGGCTTTAATCTTACTTTACAAGTGACAACAGTCTCGAATGCATACTAATATAAGTTGAAAATGAAATACGTCAGCGTAAAATTTTTTTTGGACATTCCACAGCTTCTTTTTTGGAACAAAATTATTGATAAACAAATGTAAGACTTTTCAACACAACATTCACTTTTTGTTTTGTGCTAAGATGGTCCAGCAATCAAAAATACGACCAATAAAAATTAATTAAATACGAATTTTTTTCGCTGTCAATAAATTGAAAATATGGCTTCTATTAACTTTGTGGAACTTGTTTATTTTTCTTTTCATTGAAAGTGAAAAAAAAATCATTTAATTTAAAAAAAAACTAGATTTTCAAGTAAATTTGACTTGGGGTTAAAGAAATTAAGCATTGAATTCACGCGAACTGAAAAATTCACGGGATCCAAATTTCTAATAAATGATACAATACTCGCAATCACGAAAAACTTTATTTTTTTTAACCCAGGAATCTTTTCTACGAAGCCTAATACTAACCACCCATGAAATGAAAAATAAATGCATTCCAAATTCCACAGTATTTTAAGTTTTACATTTGATATTCAATCAGCTTTGATTTGACATAGATACTGTGGAATGTAAAGTTAAAAATTCAAAGCCGACGACGCGAAATTTCCAAAAATCTACATTTCACAACATTTAATTGGGCAACGAATACCTAACAAATTAAAACCTTTTCGAAATAATTTACCGTAGCATGCTTAAACATTTAAGACATTGTCTACAGATTTCTCACCTAGCGTGAAATGAAAAGTAAATACGTTCCAAATTACACGCGCAGAATAAAACTGAAAATAGAATAAACTTTTCCACGTGAATTTTTGATACTCACCTGAAATACTGAATACTCACTTTGAATGAAAAAAAAATTTGACAATTGTTAAACTGATTTCTCTTAATGTTCATAATCATATTTTAAAAATGCAAAAGAAGATAATTATTTTTGCTTTTTATAAATAAAATATAAATTTTCAATTTTTTATTTTGAAACAAAATATTTAAATTAACTGACAAATGTCACAGTTTTCCACGTTGCCTTAAAATTTTTCCTGATGGTTGTACATTGAGAAATGAAAATTTGGCGTGGAAACATTTCTGCAACATAATTGTTTTTCCAATCCACATTTTGGTACTCACCTCTCGTTGGGGATTTCATGCGAGTGAACCAGCGGCCACATTTATATGAAATATTCATTTTCACTTGAACTGAGTACTAGGCTTAACTTGGGAAAAATATTCACTGAACATTTTTGAATTTGAATTTCACATGAAAACAGAATTAAATGTTTGCCATTTTGGTCAATCAGGTATAATTTTTGTTTTAATTTTCCCAAGAAAGCCAAGTCAATTATTCCTCAAAAAAGGTATTTCTTAAGAAAATTAAAATTGACAAATGTAAATTTTATGACAGTTTTATAAAATCTTATTAAAATCCCTATTTTTTTTTCTAAACGAAACCAATACCTGAGCTAAACAGCAAAATGAAATTCCCAATGGGAGCAAAGCTACTTTCAAGCTCTAAGTTGCACTAACAGTTATCTATTTTTCCTTCCCATTGTAATGTTCAAAAAATTTAAACTAACGTACATCGGTATCTCCTTTTAAACCCTTCCTTCTTTTCCTTTCGCTCATATTGTGTTCATCATTTAAAGGGTAGTAAAAACCCCTTGAGTGAGCGCTAATTATGTAAAAAAAAAACGATTGATGTTGAATTTAAATATTTATAATCCATATCAGCGAACTGACCTTAGTTTTTCTTTAACGCGTATAGAATTTTAATTTAAACGTCAAAAGGGCAGGTAAATTCGTATTCAAATTCTTTCATGAATACAAAGAACAGTTTGAAAGTTCTAAATTTCTTTAACCACCAATCTTCTAGGAATTCCTCCACCAAGGAGTCACGTTGCAGTTTATTTGTAGTTTGTACCTCTTTGCAGTTTCAAACCACAGTGGTTAGACCTTCACTTCGTGATCTAGTGTAATCGACTTTGGTTAAGCTATATCCATTTGTTTTAACAATCTTTTATTTTTTCCTTCTGTTTGTAATTTTAACCACGATATTGTATTTGTAAAGTGCTAAGCACTTACGGAGGTAACAAAAAAAAAATGACTCACAACTTCTATGATTCTTGTATCTGGTAGAAACATAAAAAGTCATTTCCCGTCCAATGCACCCTCATATTGATTATTCTCACAATTCTGACATGTAACTGAAAGAATTTACACACACACAAAAAAAAAAACGAAATATCAAAAAATGCAACAAAACAGGTAAAAGTGTAATCAAGGTTATAGAACACCTCCGTGTCAATCTTTCCACACGAATAGAAATGTAATACTTTAGCAGGAATGAGTCATAATGTGGCTAGAAGTGGGGACCGGTTCTAGGGGGATGGCTCATACTCTTAGTCACCATGGTTTTCAGAATTCTTTGTGATGGCTAAATTGCTCATCGATTTTTTCTTGTTGTGATGGACTCAGATGCATGCCAATTAGGGAAATCAAAAAAGTGTTATAATAAATTGTCATGTTTGAGGTCAAGTGTAAAAGAAAAACTGGTGTAATAAGCCTGTCGACAGAGGGAAAAAGGTTTTTAATAATGCAGAAATATGCCAATGAAATTTTGTGATCGCTGAGTATCGAAAAAAGCTTTAGACGCCGCCATTTTAAAAACGAGTTTAAAACTTGATCAAAATTATACGTAGTCAAAAGTTTAACAAAAAATTTATAATACATTTACTAATGACTTCTTGAATAAACTGTAATAACTTTATGCCATAATCTACAGAACATTAAAAAAAAACAAGTACAGCCCTCTTGCGGTTGATTTTTTAACTATCTTATTGTATATATGTATATGAAATTGAATAATGTAGAGTGTTAAGTCAATCAAAGAGCAACAACAACTGAAAGTGGGTTTTCAAAATATGCAGTTCAACACAATAGAGATAAATTAATTAAATTCTTTCAACTTTTTTTAAAATCTTAAAGGTCCCCAAATGTCAATGTAAATTGCTACAGATCTCATAAACTTAATAAGCCAACCAACCAAACCATCTATACCTATCTTAGCAACAATAGTTTCACCATTAACACAATCCGATCCATATAAATCAAATGCAATAGTAAAGAATAAATCATTCAATTAAAATCAATCAAATTGCCATCAATCTCCAGCGAAATAAATTTAATCAAAAATAGTTAAACTCAAAAAAAAAAATAAAAAAAAAATACTTATTCATCGAAAAGAAGTCAAAACAAAACACAACGAGGTGCTCCCTCGGTGCCTCATTCTGGATCATATCGCGTATTGAATTTTTTCTTCAAGTAAAAAGTTACTCCTTGCGCCAGTAATTTAATTCAATTAAATTAGAAAATATAAACTTCAGCTGTTGAATGGAATTCAAATTGATTTTCATCATTTGCTAACACTTCATCGAATCAAAAAAAAAGAGGAAGAATTTCTACAGGGTGAAGAAAATCAATCCGAGTTCCTTTCGTGGAAAATAAAATTAAAAAATAAACTGAACCAGCATGGGAAACTCCTCGTCACATACTCATGAACCCTTGGAACGAGGGTTCACCCGCGGCACATTTGGAGACGTAAAAAATGGGGTAGGTAATCAAAAATAACAACAAAAAAACTACTCGTTTTTTTCTACAAACTTGAGAATTTTCCCTATGTCATTTTATTAATGTCACCCTTAAATCGAGGGCGGATTATACGCTCTTGTATTTTTTTTTTTACAATGAAACCACTAATTAACCTCATTTTAACTTGTTTTTTTTTTTTTGATTTTTCTCACATCGCAGAAATCCGCATCATTCCGTTTTAGTAAAAAATCACCGAAAAAAATGGATCGTCTTAGGCGATCGTTTCGCGATTCATTCCGCCGTAGAAAGGATCGCGTCCCGGAATCATCGAAACCGCACCAATGGCAGGCGGACGAACAAGCAGTCAGATCGGCCACATGCTCGTTTGCTGTAAAATATTTGGGCTGCGTGGAAGTGTTTGAATCTCGGGGTATGCAAGTTTGTGAAGAGGCATTGAAAGTATTGAGGGTGAGTAAAATTGCTTGTATTGTGCATTCGAAAAAAACGTTTTGTTTTTTGTAGATTTTAAATAAGATAAAATAAGATTTAAGAGAGGAAATTGTAAGAGCATTTTCGTTTTTAAACAGTTTGAACTACTGCACTTCTTTCAGAACTTTATTGAAGATTAAAAAAAATCCGGCTCGAGGGACCAAATTTTGTAATATTTTCGTTAGCGACCTTTTTGATGTTTTAAATTTGTGAATTCAATAAATTATATATTTACTTCCCATTTTCAATGTCAATTTATTAATATGCTCAAGGTTAAATGATTTAGAAGTTAGAGCTAATGTTCGTAAAATCGAGGCAAAATAAGTTCCCATATTTAACTTTGCTGATAAATGTAAAAAAAGAAAACAAACTGGATTAAATTCTATATTCAGACTTCACTAGTTGAACCTTATTGATAGTCTCAAAAGCATCACAACATAAGCAGGGAGAGCAATAATAAACTTTAACATGATAGCCCTACGACGACGAGGACTTTTTACGGCCCAGAACATTGGTCTCTAAGAATTTTACGTTACTTATTAATTCATGATCCTAAACCAAAAACTTTTTACTTTTTCTATTGAACTTTCTTCAATTTTTCTCCGGAAATCTCATGACCTTTTTACAATGACTCTTATTGACCTTTTTCTTTTTGAATAATTTGTGTCATCATCAAATTAAGTCGTGACTTAAGGGACCTGCCACCCATTATGTTCATCTGGCTTCAAATACCACCCAACGTTATTTGCAAAACCACATTTAAATTCCTGATGTCTAATTACAATAAAGCCCGAGAACACTTCTGTTAAATAATCCACGAACCTTTGGCATTAGGTAATTAAAATTAATTATTCAATTATATATCTTAACTGTCGTCAAATTACTGTTTTGATGTGAATGTTGCCATTTATGATGATGATGCCGCCCGCGCCCGCTTGCCAGGCACATGTAGTTCATACATAAAACATGACTTTGATGAAAGTTCATGCGAACCAAATGAAAATTAAAACTCATTTGAACTGAAGAAGAAGTCTTCTAGGTGCAGAAGATTATTTAATTTGAACTTAAAGCCAAAGCGGCATAATTTTATACTTGAAACGGAAAAAGATCATTGACATTATTTCTTGAAGATTAAAAAAAAAAAAAATAGTCGCTCATCATTCCTCTATTCACCATGTAAAAGTGTTACAAACTTGCCGCTGTGGCGTTAGCAGGGCTGGATTTATAAATTCACCAGGTCAAAAGGCAACTTTTAAAATATGTTTGTAACTACATGAGCATTATAGTAAATGCAAAAAAAAAATATTTCAATGTGAAAATGTATTTGAAGTGTATTAGGAAAATCTAGAAAGTGAAATTTTTCAAAATAAAGATACAAAAACTGCAAAAACTTCAACTTTAAAAAAACGAAAAAAACTTGCTTGTAATTCTTACGCTTAGCAGACTAATTTGAATTTCATAATCTCGCACGATCGACCATAAACTTGCTTCAAAGTTATTGAATTATTTGATCTCGAAAAAGATCGAACTTATAGAATTTCGAAAAATGTTTGATTTCGGAAATTGATATTATTGAAAAGGAAATATTTTAAAGGCAGTTGTTGAAATTTGTGAAAAAAAAAATTAGTCAGTTTCATTTTCTTCACATAAGGTACCTATGAATATTCTTAAATTATAAAATTTCGTATTTTGTCGCCCTGAATTTCTACATGCACTTCATTGTCTATCATCCATAAATCCACTCTTGTAACTTTTTAATGATAACTGATAACTTTTCGTCTCCTAGGAATAGCAGCAAGAAAGCCAAGAAGCGGAAAAAGGTCACAAAGTTAATCATCCCATTTCTGACTTTATGTAGCTTTTCATTTATTTAATTTCCCTCGGTCTTTCCTTGAGAATACTTCTCGTCTTGTCGTATTCGTCGTCGGTCGTTCGTTATGAGCACCAGACGATTGAAAAGTGAAATGTTGTCAGAGTACAAATTGATTTGAGATTGTTATTAAACTGAAAGCTAAATTAATATATAAAAAAAAGTTACTGTCTGTCCGCCCACTTTTGAAAAATTAAATTGAGGAAGAAGTGTGTGGTTCCATAATAAAAATAATTGCTAGTAGGGTTTTCAGCTGACAAAGATAACCTCGTTTCATTTGCGAGGAATGACTAATGAATCACCTTTAAATCGATCGATATAACACCGACCTGTGGTGCCACATGTTGCTACCTTTATTTATATAGTTTCTAATCAACTGTTACTATAAATTAATCAATTTTTTTTTTTCTATTTTGTTTGCAGAACTCCCGGCGTCGTCCAATTCGCGGGCTACTTCATGTCAGCGGTGATGGATTGCGTGTTGTCGATGACGACACCAAGGGACTCATTGTTGACCAAACCATTGAGAAAGTCAGTTTTTGTGCTCCGGATCGCAATCATGACCGTGGTTTCAGTTACATTTGCCGAGATGGCACCACCCGTCGTTGGATGTGCCATGGCTTCCTGGCCTGCAAGGATACCGGAGAGCGATTGTCTCACGCTGTTGGATGCGCATTTGCCGTGTGCTTGGAGCGAAAACAGCGTCGCGATAAGGAATGTGGGGTAACGATGACTTTTGATATGAAAAATTCAACATTCACAAGAACAGGCTCATTCCGCCAGCAATCGCTCACCGAACGCCTCGCCAATGCCAATGAACGAGGAGTCGACATAAATGGTGGAATAACACCATCGGCAGTGGTTCCCCCTCAGCCCAAGCCCTATAATCCATTCGCCATTGAGCGACCACATGCTAATCCGACGATGCTCGAGCGACAAGGTTCGTTCCGGGTGATCGGTAGTCAATCACCGTTCAAACGACAGATGTCGCTGCGTATCAATGATCTTCCGTCCAATGCGGAACGACAAAAGGCATTTTTGGATGCCGGTGGAGCTGCCCTCACCACTCCAAATCGCAATGTCTCGCCAATTCCAGAGATATCCCCATTGAGATCGCTCACCGAGGTGGATACTGTAAGCCAACTGTGCCAGGAACTTAGCCAAGGATTGTCATTATTAACCCAGAGCGACTCGGACGATCTGAATTTCAACAACAACCTGAGCATCAATCAAAATATCTTAGCCGAGAAACAGATGATGAACAATCCACTTCAGTCGGCTACTCCTATCCACAGCAGTAACGGTTACAGTTCCATTTTGGACAGAGTCACTACCACAACACCGCCAACAGCTCAAGTGTCTCCGCGTGTAACTTCCAGTCCACCAACAGCGGCGACAGTTGTAATTACTCCAAACACAACCCCAATAACCACACCCAGTTCTCCGATGGCTGTTGCTGCTTCGCCAAGGACCGTTCCGGTTGAGGCAGTTGCACCACTTCCTAATGCCGACCAATGGTTGGGACAAGTAGTGAAAAGTACATCTCCAGCTCCGATCTTGAAGCGACCACCAACGTTGTCGTTGCAATCCCGAGCCAAGTCCATGAGCGCCGCGCCTATGGCATCGGCTCTGTCTCCCAATGACCCATTCGACGCTGAATGGGTGGCCGGAGTGACAAAGGCAACAACGCCCGAAATACATCATAATACAAATCCGTTTATATCACCGCCGAAGGCACCTGTGCAATCGTTTCAGGTGCAACTGTAGGATATAAGATTTTGTTTATACGAAAAAAAAAAATTATTTAAAAAAAAAATAACTAGCACTACCACTGCAAAAGGGGAAATGTTTAAATTAATTGTTTTTGTTTTAATTAATTAGTTGTTATTTGTTATTGATGATCAGTAAAAAAAATTCTTTGTATTAGAAATAAAAACTACCATAACCCCATAGAGTTTGATGTAAAGATACAAATAAGAGAAGCGGAAAGAAAAGAGATTTTGACGATAGTTTAATATTTGATATAAAGAAAAGTACACACAGTTAAAAAAGATATTTTATATTATCTAATTAATTTTTTTAACATGGCAGACATTTTTGTTTACAAAAGGTAATAAATTTAAAAATAACTTTAAAATTTGATCTTTAAATACAAATTTTGCCGATAAAGCTCCTTGATCTCATTTAATTCATTATTTTCTTTGTGTTTTTTAATAAGTTTGAGTACAAGAAATTATCGAGTAATTAAGAGGAGAAAAAAGCTTTCTCATAAGAATGTTTAATTGAACCTTTTTGGTTAAGCTCTTCTCTTCGTTCTTTAACATTTTTTTTAATTTTTGCAAAAAACTCATCTGTCAAATTTTCAATGTAAACGAAGCTGGCAAAAGCTGCAATCTGACGAAAATTATATTCATTTAATTTCATTTAATCAACATTACGACCAACAAAGCCGATGAGAATCAACTCTTAAATAAATCTACAATTGAACTTGGTCAAAAATTTCATAAACAAAAGCTCTTTATCTCTTTAACGACTCTCTTATTTGTGTCTTAATTCTGCCAAAATAATTTGTTTTCTTATTTACAAATTATAAAACTTTATTTTTTTTTTATTTTTCTTTGCTTTGTACAAATTGTATTATATTATGTATGTATGAAATTTAAAATATTTGTATTCTTATCATTTTAGAAAAAAAAAACATCAAAAATAACTAGTACATAGAAAAATGCTTGCATAAATTATAACATAAATTAAAATATAAAAGAAAAATATATACACATACATTTTCCTTGTTATTAACTAGTTGTAGATAATATTATTAAACAAAATACATCATGAAATAAAATCCCTCCATCCTGTTTGTGCCCACCATAGTTAGATACTTACTTGAAAAAAGCTTTGATTTTGCATTAAATGCATTTTGATTTGTTTCTTAAAAATTAACAGAGATCTGGCATTTAATTTTGAAAAAAAAATGAATCTATACAATTAAGTTAGATTGAAAAAACGTATCTTTAAAGAGAAAAGCGTTTTCGAAAAAAGCTGTAGGAGCTTTCGTAAGCTTTTCATGAGAAATATTCTCATTTTATTTATAAAGGAATTTATAAAAAGAAGCAAAAGAGAAAATTTTTTGATGAATTTTGATCTAAAAAGCATTCTGAAAATCTTTTCGTACCATAAAATAGAGACATTATTTTTTCCACATGTTGGCACAAAAATCTTCTTACTTATGTACAGTAGAATTATATTACAATTTTCCATCAACTATCTGCAATGAAACGTAGAAAATATATTTACCCTAATAAACTGCCTCTAAATGTGGAAAAATGAAACACAAAGAAATTCTTCCAAATCCGCTTTGATCTAATTTACAATCTAATCAAGAAGCCATAACATAAAAGAACGAATAATGTAATAGCAATACAGGCATTAGTCATATTCTGTGTTTTTATTCTTTGAGGCTTATTTAAGGGAAGGTTTCTTCAAGAATTCTAGAAGATAAACTTCCAAACATCAAAATGGCAAATTCTTCACTAGATAATCTGTAGAATTCGATTTATTTTTTTTTTTGTTTCGTCTCTTAACATAATTTTTAAATTACTAAGCCTAGCAGGTCTTAAGCTATTTTATAAGTCTTATTCTGCTACTGTTCCTAGTGAAAATTTGCTCTGCAATTTGCCATTCCTCCAGAGGAAAAAACAATTTCAAAGTTAATTAAAACGTTTGAACGAAACAAATTCTTAACAAACAGGTGTTTACATAGAGATGTTTAAATATTAGCAGCGATGTACCTCAAAGATACAACACAAGTCAGTTAGGTTTTCAAATATCTGTTCCATCTTTTTAAAAATCAATAAGAAAATTGTATTCGATTGCTCAATTGTTAACGGAGGAAAATGTAACTGAAATTTAACTAATTTATGTTAATTAAATTGAAAATTAGAACCTATGTATGAATTTTAAAATTAGTTAAAAATAAATAGCAAAAGGCACATCTTTTCCTCGATCACTAAGTAGAGTATGAAATATTTATCTTACTGATTGATTTTGTTTTTAAATTCAATTTATTTGAAAAACAAAAGATTTAACAACTCATTTGATAAGTTTGCTTCTTTTAGAATCTCCTTTTCCTTTATAATGATCATCCTGTCAAATGTGTAATTACATAGAAACAGAAATGTATACTTTTATTAAAAACAATCCAATTCAAAGATAAAGATTTCACTTCAATCATCATTCAAATAAAATCCATTTGCTTTAAATTTAAATGTCTAATTCCCGTTTAAGTAATTCATAAAAATAAAACTTGCAACGGTTCTCAAAACTACAAAACTAAGATACAAAAAAAAAAACAAAATTCCATCCCACTGACAGATTTCAAATGCAATTTAAAATTTCATTCCAAATCTTTAAACCAAATGTAAAGAAATAAAAAAAAATAAATATTTTATAGTTACACATGCACCTTATTCCAAAAACAAAATTATAAATTAAAGAAACAAAACAAAATTATGCACCAATTGAAATCAAATTAACTTCTTAAATGTTAAACTAAAATATATATTTATTCACAAAAATCGACAACATTATAAAACATCTATCATCGCTATAGAAAAAACAAAATAATTTAAATGTGAGAATGGAAAGGAAAATTAAATTAAATAAAAATCCAGTTTTAGATAAAATTTACTTAGAAAATATTAAACAAACAAAACTACTGCTATACAAAAATAAAAACAACTCACAACTTAAATAACAAAAATGTTTACCATCTTTGTAATAATTAAAAAAAAATAAAACTGAGAAAAATAACTCTGCTAAAACATAAGAAAGAAAAAACAAAACCTAGATAATATTTAAATTAAAAACCAAAATCAAAGTTTTTAAATTTAATAATTAAGGCACAAACAAAGATTATTTCGTTTCCATTAATTAAAGTAAAATTGAATTGACTGCACAAGGAAAGACTTAAAAAACCTCCATTAATATTCTTTGCTATGATTAAATAGAAAATAAAAAAGTATTAACAATTATTTTTGTCCTTAAACATGTACTTAAATAAAATGCAAAAATTAAGTAAACATTTTTGCTATACAACAAATCATATCTGGACGCTTTATGTATGATAACAAATAGTTATGCTCCCTGTTTCAAGCGATCGGTAATTAAAACAAAGACAAATCTACATTCCAACTGATCTCTTCAAAAGATTAATGAAAAACAACTCAGCAGAACAAAGACAAAGCAATGCATATCTTATTTTGTTTTAATAAATTACAATAAATCAAGCTTACATTCTGTTAAACAAAGAACTAAAAAAAAAATCTGTATATTTCTAGAAAATAATAAAAACGCAATTTTTTAAATGGTCTTATTGTTAATAGAGAATATTTAAAATTTAAAAACCATTTTTGAATAAAAGTAAATTAAAAAAAAAATAAATCCCCTTTATGGTTATTATATAGAAATTCATTGAAAATACATTTTTAAATATCCTAATATATAAACTAATAAATGTGTATAGAATGATCTTTATAGTGTTTTTAATTTTTTGTAATTTAATTTCTTATTTAACTCAACTCCAATCCAATGTAAAGTGTGAAAAGACAAGAAAATTATTTTATTTTTGTTAATTTATATTTAAATGATTTTTTCTATAATTTTATTATTTTTTTTAAGTGAGTTTATTTCGTTTCGTATGTATAGGTAAGTCTTAAAATTGCGTTCAAATTTTGAATATAATTCGGCAAAGAGAGAAGGCATTTAAATATTAATATATATATATAAAATATTGTGTAGGTATATTATTATTACATAATTATAATATTGTATGTCTTATATTAGATGTTTAGTTTTAGTTTGAATTAATTTAAACAAACAAAAATTAAATAAATAAAACCATTAATGTACTTAAACGAAACCAATTTATTTTTAATACAAAAATATAAATGAAGTTAATTTAAAAATTTTAAGTGTTTTGTGTACATAAACTTTTTCATTATTCTATCGACCCATTATCACCAAAAACAAATCCTGATTTAAATAGGAAGGTTAGATTTCGTTAGGTTGCTTTAGTTTAATTTTTTTTTTCAAAGCAAAAGTCCTTTCTATTAATGGTATATCAAAAAAGATGTTTTAAAATTATGCAAATCTAAACAAATTAGAAAATCGTAAAATTATTCATCAGAAGCTATGGCATTTTTATATAAAGCATATGAAAGCTTTTGGAAGGCTGCAGAAATATTTACGTTTAGTGCAAATTGCGTACATTTACAATAAAAAAAAGCAGACGCCTCGTAAAATTAACGAGTAACCAGAACATGCAGAACGTTTAGGGTTGCATGTGTATATAGGAATTGAATAGACCTTTCGTTTGATTTATGTCTCAATGGGTTTGGTGAACTTTAAAAAAGTAATGATTTTTGTAGACAAGTTGTTATAGCCGATGATTTTTGTCAAAATCTTTTTTTCGAGATTTGCAAAGATTGGAATATCGAAGAAAAGACCTGTTAATGCTCTGTTCAATACTTAAAACAGCAACCCCTTATGAGCCTTAGTTGCCGAAATTTCTACATTGAATAAAAAAAATTGAATTACAATTAGGAGACTACGGAATCGCAATTGAATCATCCAAATACGGAAATTATTTAATGTTAAATCGAATTATTGAAACAGGAGAAATGCCAAACTGAGCGTGATTGTCCAATATTTAAGAAAGTCGGCCTACCAAGCAACAACAGAGGAATATCATTTTTAAAAATACTATTAGATTTTATGGCAAAACGTTTTAAAGATTGGAAATAAGATTATAGTGCTCTTTGATTGTTTGTGATAATTCAGCATTCTTTTTTTGTATCAAGGGCGACTTCGATCCAAATTCCTAAGCGCAGGATTTGCAAATAAATTTCTTAACATAATTTTAACATTTGCACAAATCTCTGCATTGTGGAAGGAAACTGCATTTTGGAATACTGCTTTATAGGAATTTTTGTATTTTTATTTTGTAGTTGTAGGCGAAAGGATATGTATGGAATATTACATTATTCGAATGTCATATAACATTACTCTAAATGAATCAGACTGAATTTGACCAATGGCATTGATTATGTTGGCTTTTAGAGCAGTGGTAGTTTGTGGTTCATTGGCATAGACTGTGACTTAAGAAAACCCCACAAGAAGAAGTCTAACCGGGTCGAATCGTACCATCTCGGTGGGCAATTCACATCGCCTCGAAGTGAGAAAACTTTGTTTGGAAATTGCTTGTGCAAAATATCCATTGTGGCACTGGCTCACTGACTGTGTGGCTCTTAGTGCCGTCTGTTGAAACCACATGTAGTCGATGTCTTTATCATTCAATTCGAGCCAAAGGAAATTTGTTATTATCGACCGACAACGCTCGATGTGGACAGTGATGGCCTGGCCTGGAACGATGATTCCGCCAGCCCAGAATCCTGACCAAATAGTGACTTTCTGTGGATTGGAATTTCATTGACTATGTTCGCCCCAAATTCGACAATTTTGTTTGTTCACGAATCCATTCATTCAGAAATGGGCCTCGTCGCTATATATGATTTTCCGACCGAATATGGCCTCAATCACCTGTCAAAGTTCAGAAATCCCTACTAAAAAACTTTTTATATATGTAAGTTCTGTGTTGACCTCATTGCAACATTCGTTTTAGTGGGTGGGTGGTACTTTTCTATAAGTTGGTATATGAAGCTTATTTAGAAGACCGATTAAAAAGCTTTTCACAAAAAATATCGTCACCAGCTTTGTACGGAAAACGACTAACGATTGTTTTTTAAATTTCTCAAAGCTGTACAACAGGGATGTTATTTTCGCCCTCAAATGTATTTCTGATGTTTATCGTTGAAAATTTGGAATAACTTTTTTGAAAAAGGGGAGTTAGGTCATCACCTGGACTCTAATTGAATCAATATATGTGGGAATGAAAGGTAAGCTGTACAAAAATCATCAAAAAGAAGAGTTTTAAGCCCAGTTTACAGTAAGCTCTTGTAAGAAAATACATTTTTCAATAATTTGCAAATAAAGTGAGAGACTAGAAATTGAAATAATTTTTTTTTGCACTAAGAAAATTATTTTATTTCACCATACTTTTTTTCGGATGCAAGCACATTACTGGGAAATTGTAAAATTATTCAGACAAATTTCATTTTTGAATTGCATTTTATTGGTCTTAAGATCAATAAACCGAACCGAAATAAAAGAAAATGGTTTTCAGCAGAAAGGAGGATGGAGATATTCAAGAAACGAAAAATGACCTTTCGACAGACAGTTTTGCCTTTGAAATCTAATTTAGTCAATATTAGTCAAACTTTAGAAAATATAGGTACTTTATAGGCGTTTTTCTTTTTAGGCTCAGAGCAGGGAACTGAGTTGTCAAAAAAGATTTTAGATCAGGCACATGAGAGCGCTCAGGTTTAGTTTGTTTTTTACAATCGGAGCTAACTCGGCGCGGTCTCTAAGCTCAGAATAAAATGACCGAGCAGATGAAGTAAAAAGCTGAGCGCGGCTTATTTCACTTTTTTTTTCGTATGATATTACAGTTTGCAGACAGCAAGAAACAAACAAATAAAAATAGAGATCGACCTCTTTGACAGATCAGTGCTCTAGTGCGTTTCATAAAAAAATCGGAGAGCTCTGATCAAACTCTGTTCAGACAGTACTCGACATGCTCAAGCTCTGCTCAGATTAAAGGAAAACGCCTTATGAAAAGGGAACACTTTATTTGTTTTAATTCATCTGGCAAGTCTATCAAATAAAGTCCAAGAAAAAAAATCCCAACAAAGAATATTTGCAAACAAAATGTCCCCTACACACTCTACTGGGTTTGTGTCAAAACTTAGTGAATACAACAATTCTCAACTTTGTACTGCCTTATCATTAATATGTTTGTCTACTTACCCGCCATCTGTTAAGAATTTTGTATTATTTAACCGATTCAACAAAAGTAGCTTAAATAACATTCTGTTCCTTTAAGGAAAATGTATAAAAATTCCAAAAAGTATATTCGGAGTGATTCAAATTTGTGCGGGATGAATTTTTTAGTCAATGTTCTTTGAAATTTTGTAGACTTTTTTCGTAGTTATGTATTTTTCAACAGATGGCAGGCCTTGGGAAAAATATTCATTTTAATTAGATTAATGACGGACGCAAACAAAGGTCAAGAGGAATGAGTTAGTAGGTATAATTCTTTTTGTTTAATTAAGAATTTATTCAAGGTAAATGCAAATTTTCTGGCTTGGCAAAATTTAAAAAAAACAACAAGGGCTTCGATAAATTTGTCTTTTTTTAAAGTGACATTTTGTGAGTTATGAAAATCCATCATACGTCTAAGTAAATAGAGCAAAATAGATTACAGAATCAGAAAAATCAATAACTCAAACATTAAAATTAGTTTCGACGGCGAATTTCACCAAAAGTCGTCAAAAATCTCTGGTGTGAATGAGCGTAAAAAAAGGGTGACATGTGGAAGTCTATCAAACTTAAATAATTATTTTGGCACAATCTTAGCACATTATTTAAAGGCACTTTGTGAATACTTATAGGTCGAAAACCAGAAAACAAAATCTGGGTCGAAGTGTGCCTATTTGGCAACCAAGTATAAGTATATTGGAACCCCAAAGCTTATCCGACGTATTTAACTAAGAATGGTTGTGACTGCCTATCTTCAGGTCAGTGGCCATGAATATCTGTCCAATGTTACAGAAGGCATCCACCAGACCGTGGATAAGTTTAAAAAACTTAGTTAACTACCTGCGAGTCGCCACTTTGCTGGTCAAGGATATTTACGAAACCAAGATCCTTGAACTATAATTCTACTCGTTTTATTTAATTTGGAAGATGACAAGAAAGTCGAGGATTAAAACCCACACAAACTTCCCTACTACCTATTCTTATTGTATTTTGTTTAGCCAAAAACTTAACCGTCAACTCATAGAGACACTAAAATCTTTAGAAAAAAAATGAAGAAAATAAAATGTCAAAAATCAAAAGGATGCTTCTTTCGCTATATCAAAAATTGGATTTGGGTATCCTAACGACTGTTGCTCTCTGCTTGCACTAAAACTTAAATAAATTGCACACATATTCCCCCGCACTGTGATTGGTGATGTTGGAAGTAGAGTGGGTAGAGCTTCTATGAGAAGTATCCCTAATGCTTTGTTTGTCGACGAAGGATAATTTTTAAAATTCTTGTTTATGGTTTACCGAGCATAATGTTGAGCTTTAACACACTCAAGGTGCGGTGAATGGTGATGAAATACCAAGCTAATTCCACAAAATCTGTTGTTTTTGTTTGACAAATTGAATAAACTGTCTATATCCTTAGGGTAGGAACTCGTACATATTCTCTCCATGTGTTTTGTCCAGTGTTTTTTCTTTTGAGGACTTACTGGAGTTTCTTTGATTTTATCAAGGATTTGGGGTGATTTGTGTAGCTTAAGCTTGCTTATGGCGTGTGACCTTTCCAAAGAATATTTGTCTGTAGATAGAAATATTCTGCCCGTGTAGGCCTTAGTAAAAAGTAAAACCTGTTGTTTTGCTTTGATTTTTTGACAAAAATAAAAACAAATCCTTAATCCTTTTCAAACACAAACAAAGTAGGTAAGACAACAAAGAATTTATAAATCCATGCATGACACGTGCATTTCAAATTTCCAGTTGGGCTCACTCTCCCATTCGACACGAGCATAAATCTGTCAGCATAGATTTATGAACTCGTCGTCGTCGTCGCCTAGTGCCACAATACCTCTGCACTCACCAATCAAGGACACTGTGAATGATGGATGGAAACAAAATGCCTAACATTTGTGTTGCTTTTCGTCTCATAAATATATGTAGGCATGAGTTGTTATTGTTGTAGTTTCAAAATTCTGAGAAAAATGCGCTTCGAAAATTTAAACATCTGCTTTTTTTGATTTCGAATAAATATTTTTGAAATATTGAAAAATAGAAGTCAACTTGAAAGAATTTTTGGAGCTCCAGATGGTCCTATAACTTTTTGTCGGAAATTTGCAGATAAAAATGCAATTGTTATTAGTTTTCTTCAGCTCCCAATGCTTCCTTTAAATATGTCTTCCTAATGGGAAAATGTTCTTTTTGTATCCCACTTCTGAGACCAAAGCCTACAGATACCTACATTAAAAAAATCCTTTACGATTTCTTATTTAATGAATAGCCCAGCCAGTGGCATCAACACGTTCATCTAGATCTATTCAAATCTCAAACTCACTCATTTAACTTAATTCCCAAAGAACGGCAACGAAAAATACCGTCCCACCAATCTTGAGTTTTAAGTCATTTAAGACCTAAACTTTACCAACACCTAGAGCCATATTTTTGATAATTTTTCGTTCTGCTAAGGAGAAGTATAGTATCCGCGCAAACAGAACTTTGACTTGAAAAACCGCCTCAAGCTGTCAATTTTCCATAAATGAAAACCCGGTGAACTTGTATCTCTTATCTCTTGGCTCACCAAAAGCCATACGATAAGGAGTTATGTTTAGAAGGAAAAAAAAAACATAATTTGCAAAATGGACGGTTAAAAAAAATGTCATGGAATATCCAAAAACCAAATCCAAAAAAGAAGGTAAAAGTGCGATAAGTATAATTAATTGTATTTTAAACTTATCCTGATTACACTTCAGATCCCAGTCCAGTCAACCAAAAAATAAGGGAAGAGTCAGTAGTGGATATACTGGAGCGGGAGATGTTGAGGCGTGGAGAGAGATTGAAAACAAGGACGAAAATATTAAATTAAGTTTGCTCTCACTCTCGGTGCAGAATTGTTATCTCCGTTGCAAACCTCAGCTGTAACTTCTGACAAGTTCGATGGCTGTTAATTTTTTCAGCCATGAAGCTATCTGCGATTTCCACAACTACCTTCTGTGCCATTGGGACATTATTAAAAACAAAATACTAAAATAAATATATCAAGGTCGCCCGTGGGTGAATCCGTTCAGAAAAAAATAGCCTTTTTCAATCAATACTCTAGACCATACCAAACCATGGCCGCGACCGAGCGACCGAGGGACCGCGTAGAAGGTAGGTACACACAACACATGGTCATCGGTGGATGCAATCCAGATAGTCCTGATGGGAATCGTCATCTGCAAAAGGAAAACTCAGGGCTGGATTATGTAGGCAGGATTATGTAAGGCAGCTCTCATGTTTAACAAAGCACAATGATTTTATATTAAGCCCACTTTAATGAGGGTTCTGGAAATATTATGAGTAAGCAGACGATGACATTTTGAAAACTGGGATCTGATTAAATAACTGGACTGCATTTCATACTCGTGGATAAAATCACATAGGCTCTAAATCAGGCAACAAACTGCCAGGCTTGAAAAGTGGTGATCGGGGGCGATGATCGATTTGGTACGATGATCGATTTGTTAAAGTGTCCACATGTATCGCCACTTATTTCTACTTATTTGTATACCACCCGTTGGTCAAGCGGGCGATTGCATAAAAACTACGGCATTTAGATATAATTGGTTCACTCTACTAAGCTGCTCAGGGGCGCAAATTCTACTTCCCAGAAAAATGCGTTTTGACATGTGCACCCGCATTGAAATTTTACCTTAAAATATTTATGAGTTCAACATTTTCCCTATTATTAGGCCCAGTTGGTCGTGCACGTTATGCACTATCGAAAATACGGTCCTGGTAGGTGGGACAAAAGCATACATCTCGAATGTGTGACCAAAGCCAAAATCGGCGCGAGGGAAAAATCCGAACAAAATGTTCGAAATCACTGGGGAAATTGTCGAGGCCGATAAAAATCAACAAAACAAATGTGACAATGCGGTTAATTGCATTTTTGTGCCCGAGGACACATTTCTGACCTAAACGACGAACATACGAGTGCATAAAAAAACGGAATGGACACACAGGCATACCTTTGCCTTTGCTCTCTCTCTCTCTCTGTGTGGTGTGGGAAAGTACATCCTGTGATGAATAATAACAACATATTCAATGTTCGACTATGTATTGCATATATCTATACCTGAATCGTAAACTATGGAGATGCCCATATTCCCGTAAAAAAAATAAACGAAAAAGACTATAATCATTCCCATTTTGAAGTTCACTCACACACGACACTAGAGCCAAACCAAAGTTCAAAGGATCCCAAACAGAACGTCCTTGCGCGAGGTAACCAATTAAGATAAAGGAGCTAAAATCACGATTGTTGGATACTGGTTATTTTTTTTCGTCCTCCGTTTTGGCATTTCTAAGGTTTCATCTTATTATTAGATTCTGGTCCTTACCTGGAGCTTTGACTCTGGCTACAAGTTGTCTAATTGGGATCTTTGGTATTTTTTTTTTGTCCATCGTTTGGCCCTTTCTCGATTTCATGACATTTTTTACACTGACAGCACCAAGATGAAGAAAGCCATTTTCCTTATTTTCATTTTTTTTTCTGTTCTTTTAACGCAGAGAATATTAATTAGAGTTAAATGATTATTGTGCGCTAGGGCAGGGCTTAGAGCTTTTTCCATTGAGCTGTATACTGGGTTAATTGGCTTTATAAAATGAACACGTAGTGAAGTCGGCGAAACAAAAAAGGTTTTCAAATAAAATAATTATTAAGAAAGAAGACAATTAAAGAAGAAGAACAAAAATTATACAGATAGATTTTTTTATTTGGATTAATGGACAGATGAAAAAATTAACCCTTAGCGTAGATAAACTGTTTAGATTGTTTTGACTTAAATCAAATTAAAGGCGACGATAATCATTGTGCTTTTTATTCAAACACGTGGAGATTATTTGGCATTTTTCCTGGTATGAGGTTAGGAAGGTTAGGAATAGCTTTTTCTGTTGACCATTACTCATGAAAATATTAATTAGAGGTGTTAATTTATGCATCTCATTAAATAGCTTGGTGACCGACAGGTTGTCGCGTATCCGGCTCTAGTGACTTATATTGCCGTGTGCATGATATGAGCAATAGCCAATAATAGAGAAGACCATCAATTTTCTGCCGAGTTTGAATAGCTAAGAAGAGGGATTTTACAACAACTCACTCCCCTCTGTTTCCATTACTAAAAAAACAATAGTTTCTTATATCATAACTCAGCATTTTATTTCTTCTAAGGGGTCTTCGCAAGCTCGTATAAAACTATTGGAAGAAGTAAAAAAAAATATTATATTTGACGACGCGATAGAAGAAGCTGTAAGCGCCACAAACTAACTAAACAGCAGCTTAATTTAATTCAATTTCGAAATTTGAGAGTACCGACAACTTCCGCCCTAATGATGTGTCCCAAAACCTAGTGAAACTCGCATTACGCAGCAGTGAAGAACACCATTACAGTTCTGAATTAAAACAAACTCCGAAACATGGGAGTACCTATAACTCCCACTTAGATGAACCGTCCCAATTTTTATTTTTACAAATCTTTAGCTGTTGACCTCAAATATTGTCAAAATTTTTTGAATTGCAATTTACCTTTCGAACCTATAGTTAAAAATACCGGACCTAGTTTTCAATATTTCTATTTTCGTTTGCTTATTTTCTTAAGTCTGTACAAAAGTGAATAAGAAAGGTGCTTCAATAACACAATTAAATTTGATCCAAAAGAAGAGTTTTGAAAGTGATAGATGACAGACATTTCAAGGAAAATTTGCACCTTCCCAACGTTTCATGCTTTCAATTATCTTATCGCAGTTTTCAATTGAAAATATCCATTTGTAAAACCTTGAGCCCAAGTTAGGACGTATTCTTAAGTTCAGAGATTCTTTCCTTGGCCACACTACGCGAATGCCAAAGGCCTTACCCTGCGAAATATTTTTTTTTGCATTGCAATATCCAGAGATTCAAAACACAAGTGCATCGGTGTCTCTTTTTAAGTCCTCGCCAAATTTCTTTAAAGCTCTTACTGTCCTCAAACATTTTAGTCATAATCCCTTGAATATGTGCAAATTATTTAAGTTTTCAAGGCCCGCTTAATTTTGTTGACATGCAACAGGATTAAAGGAACTACATGAGATGACGGAAATAAAACAGTCGAAAAATTAGAAGAATTTCTTTCTACTGTAGATTTCTTTTTGAAATGAGACTTTCATAAATCTGTGGTAAAACCCTAATTTTGAAGCAAACTAAATTCACTACCCTTACGAAAAAAAAAATAAAAACCCTCGACACTTTAGTCGAAATTTTCACAATTTAACACAAAAAAGAATACAAATGAAAAAATTTGTGATCATTGATTTAAAAGTTAACCCAAAAAATTGTTTAACTATCTGACATCAATTTCGAACCCTGAGAATTTGAAACTTTCCAAAAACTCTAATGGTTTCTATTCATGGAATTCAGAGATTTTTTTATCCGCCAATTGAAATAATTTACCAGTTAAAAAAAAAAAAACCCGAAGATGAAGTACGGGTGTGGCAGAAAAAATATCTCAGGTGCTGTCGACAACTCGTCGCCATAGTTTCTCCCAATAATAATAATGTGTTATGCACCATTTTCTCCATTCGCATATGTGGCAACATGAAATTTCTACAAAATAAAAAAAAAAAGCAAAATTCGATAGGTACTTTTTTAACTGCAAAAGTTTTGAACAAATTCCGATTCCATTTTTGTTACTATTTTCATTTACAACTTTCTCTCTTCCTCAATATTGAGAGAAAAGTTGAAAAAAAAAAATGCAACAAAAATTGCACGCAATTGTTTTCAAAGCTATCCGCACTATTTGCCGATTTTTTTGTGTTCGCTCATCTGAAGTTCGGGAAAAAGTTTTAGTTTCATCATTGGAACACGACGAGGAATCCGATATAGATATGGGTTGTTTATCCTTTTCCTCGCAAAATGATATTCCCAATTGCTTTCGCAAAATTCCTAAATTGTTCCAACAGCTCCATTCCAAGCTCAAGACCGGAAGGGAGGTTTTGCAAATTTATAGCCAAAAATCACTGATTCTAGTTCAGTGGGTAAATCACTGTTTCGAATTTTTTTTTCTGATTCGATACATGATCTACCTGTTAAATGAACCAAAGGATGTTTTCTCTGAAAATCCCTTTAAGTCATGCAAATGACGTTTGTTGTCCATCCATGGCCGACATAAAAAATTGATCGAAATGTGATGTGAATGTTCAACTAAACACAAATGCCCATCAAAAAGTTATTGGCGGCGCGGCAATGGAGGTGGTCATGATGGTAAGAGGAAGTGTGGATGAAACCTAGATAAATGACATCACTTTGACAGAAAAAAGGACACTCTTGTAGACTGAGAAAAGTGCCACTGATTCTGTCCTGACATTGACGTTCGTCAAAGTTATTTATCCTTCCCAAAGTCAATAATGGACTTTTTATTATGGAAAACGTTTGAATTTATGCGTACATGATGGGTCTGAGTTTCTGGTAATATAAGGACTTGGTCACTCAATAAATTGATAACTAAGGATAAGAGGGTATTTAAGTTACCCCAAAATGTGCAAAAAAAAAAATAACAACGCAACGGGAAGAATCACGACTTTGTGCTGGTCCGTGATGCGAATATTAAGTTGACATCTTTTGGGTTCACTTTTCCCATTTTTTGCAAAAAAAAAAGTTCGAAGGAATTCTTTTTTTGTGTCTTCCGAACCGTCCCGTCGACGTTTGGTAGGTTAGTTCTTTACCCACATCCTCTCGATGTGTGTATACTGCTTTATGAATGTTTAAAGATTCAACAATCAATTTAGCTGCGAAAGTTATACATATTTGATTTGTTTCCGAAGTTTGAGTGAAAAAGTTTTGTGTGGTGATAGTTTATTGAATTTTTCAAAATTATTTAAACGGTGGTAGGGCTTTCGAATTAAAAAAAGAAAAACTACAACTGTCTGTTTATTCAAAAGAATCATACATATTTTTTTAAGTTTAGCCTAGAACTCTATTTCATTTTTCTCATTGATTTGAAGAAGAACTCCATTATATTGGATTCCCAGCTGCTGTCACCTAAAATCAAAATTTGTTAAGAATATTGCTTTTTTCGAGGAAGTGACATATCTCCCAAAAGTATATTTTGTCATGGAGCGTGCCTCCCAGCCGTTCGGACTCGACAGAAAATCGTAGGTCCAATCCATTTCTCCCAATACCACAGATACAGGAATAATTGAGAGTTGTAAGTCACTAGATTAAGGTTCTTCTAGAACCGCTGCTGGTTCTCGTGCTCTAATTTATTTATTTTTCTTTCGAAATATAGAGTTTTTCAATAAGGGTGGGTCCATATTTAAACGGAATAAGACACTAGAAGCCATAATGTATCGAATATGAAATCTTTCAAATTTCCGCCGCGACTTTGTACAGTGGCATCGAATCGGTAGATTTCGACTTGTCAGCATAGACATGCGTATTCAGACATCCCTTACTGGAGTCAATTGGTGTTCAATTCACTTCACCTCCCCGTGAGATAACTGTACTTCAAAATCGTTCATGCAGAATGTTCATTGCCGCATGTCTTATGTTGCACGTACTCCTGGAAACACATGGCATCCATCATCACATCCTTCAATTATTGATCTGTGAGCTCAAAATCTAAGCCAAACAGTAATTTTGTAACGGTGAACTTCGTATCGCAGTTTTGCTTTGTTAGCCATTTATTCTAAAATGCACCTCTTCGTTAAAGATGATTTTTCAGCCATAATTGGGATCCTCGTCCAAATGCTCCAAATCCTAGCTAGCGAACAACAGAGCTGTCTATGATCGTTTACTTTGAACTATTGGGTTAGCTCGATCTTGTGCGGATATAGAGAGTTGAAGACTGCGAAAGGTCGAGTTGCCCTAATAATGGGTACAACGTTTGCATTAAGGAACACTCATTTTGACGTGTAATATATCATCAGTGACTGAATTACAAACAACAAATGTCACAGATGTAATCAAAACAACATGGCCTCCACATACTGTCGAAAACGACCTGTCCCTATTTGAAAACCCATTAAATAGCAACACTGGAAGGCTTTCAGAATATCGCTTTTGACTGAATTAATGTAAATTTCAGCTTATACAGTCTGGCCGTGCAGACTTCTTAAGTTTGAAGCCGCTAATTGCCTTCTACGAATTGTACATTATCTGTACAGCTAATAGCTTACGAGCTAACTGAGACTTCAAGAATAGGGTATCAATATTTTCAAGCACTTTGCAATTACTGAATTTGTCCATAAGATTTATATTTGTGTTGATGATTGGCGGGAGGGGGGGACAAAACAGATTTCTGCAAGATCTTTTAACATTCCCTTGTTTTCTTTATACAGAAAACACTGAACTGTCATTTCTATAGTTTTTTTTTTAGCTTGATTGAAAAGGGTTCTACTTTATTTTCTGACGATATCTAGTTTTGAAGCCCATTGAAGAGTGACTGCTCTATCTTAACCAGCAATTAATACAGCTCTAAGGTGATGTCTTTGCCTTTCAAGCTCTTTTGTTTTGAATGAAGGGCTTTTTCGAAAAGTCATTCCCACTTCCGCGCCCAAAACATTATCGAAAGCAAATAAATAATTGAATTTGTTTTAAATTATTTATATTCCCCCCGGAATGGAATAATATCACGATTTCTAAACAACAAAATCTCTTCCATCATTCCTCGAACATTTCAACATAATCAAAAAATTTTGACATTTAGCCAAAATACACAAAAACAGAAATTCCTTTTTTTTTATTCAGTTTTTGTTAATTTTCTTTAAATTTCCCAAATGTTTGTTTTTGTTTGTTTAAATAAAAAATAAAAATAATGAACTATTGTATACTCGTATATGAACATGGCAATGTGAGAATACAAGGATAGGATGGAAACCATCATCATTCGCCTGTGCCCTGAAACAGGTGATGCTCAAATGAGTCTCTTGGATTCCGTCCAATGGTATGCTGCTTGTGCTACTGCTGGGACCAGCTATACTAGCAAGAGTAAGTTTCTATAGGAAATTCAATCAATTCCGGGAACCATCAGGGCATATAGAGTAAACATTCGACAACAGGAATATGAAGAAGGTGGATGTCCCTTAAACGGGAGGACAAAGAAAAAAATCTAGGAAATGAAAACGAACAGAAAAATAGATGAAAAAAAAAATAAAAAATAATATAAGTAACAGTGAACATGAGAATTGGAGCAAATAAAAAAAAAATAGCAAAACGATCCCAAATGAACAAACATTGCAATCAGTGTGATGACTTATTTTATATTTTTTTCTTCTCCGCCTTGTAAGTCCTTGGAGTTCTCACAATTTTTTTTCACTTAAATTTATTAAACTATTTTATCCTATGAAATATCGTAAATTAAATAATTTTCGTCCTTTATTGACGACATCCTTTCGGAAAGTTGAAGACTTCAATTTAGAAAGATCCTTCGACTTTAAGGTAATTCAATATATGCATTTGGAGAAAGAAAAAAACATCCTACGGCCTCCGGAGTCAACCGAAAAAGAAACACAGCAACCAATACAAACTAACTAGAAATCAGCAAAATTTGATTTCCTTCCTCTTCTTTGGAAGGCTTACTCTCGCTCTCTGATTTTCTATCCATCCGTATTCACCCTGGTGTCCTTTTTTTAAACTTATATTACCTCTGTATAGAGCGTATACAATTTTCTTAAATTTAGTTCTCGAATGGGAGGTGCAAAAAATACACCATTGCAACAAGAGGAGGTAAATTTGAAACGAAGGATTGTTAGGGGGGGGAGAGGGTTAATGTTGGGGCATTTCAAGGCGAAATCCTTCGTCACAGTTGCAGTAGCAACCAGCAATAGGAGCATCGCTACATCAACACTGGATTTGGCATAGCACAGATGAGATCCTGACGAAAAAAAAAAAATATAAATCACAGTAAAATGCGAAAAGGATATCCCAACGGATACAACGGAATGGAAATTCAATCAGCTCACTTCAGAATTATTCATAAATAAAATTAGAGAAGATTTCTTTCGCTAGCGCTATTCCATGGGTTTCTTGTTCAGCTGAAGCCAAAGCTGAAGACCTGATGGGTAGTTGGTTGTATATTTTTTTACTCCTTCGTCCTTCGTCGTGTGTTTTTTTTTTTTAAGCCCAATTTTTGTGATATGATTCTTTATTTAACTTTTATTTTCATTTAAGCCTTGAAGCGAATAGTTTGTATTCCTTTTCATTTGCATAAAGGATTGGGCAGTTATGGTTTGTTCTTAAGTAGCACAAGGAAAGTTAGGAGAAAAAATAATTTGGTGTTTTTTTTAGGTTTTTTTTTCTCTAGAAAAAGGACAAGGCCGAACTATTTGAATTTCATTAAATTGATTTTGTAGAAAATTTGTTTTGCTTTTATTTTTGGACCGATTTTATTGGGGCCCTAATGGTTAGGGAGAGTTAAAATTTCACTACTTTAACTTGAACTTTATCATTTCTGCATCTGAGACCCGACTAATTTGATCAGATATTGGAAGCCTTTTAATTTAATTTATTTATTTATTTATTTAACGTAAAGTTTTTTCGGGACCAAATTATTAGTCCATTAGTCTTAGGGGTTTAGTTAGCATTAACTGGGATGAAAAAATTTTAGTTGTATATTTTTTGTAGGCTTTAAAAAGAGGAATATCCTTGATATTTAATGATTACCCAGCAGATAGGTGAGTCGGACGAATTAAGTTTTACTTACATTTGCCAATTTTTGTTAGCTGTACGTAAAAGTTTCTGCATTTATAGAGAGCAAGTTCCAATGTGGTTTCATTTAAACTAAGCTTTGCAATTTAAAATTAACACTACGACGATGAAGAAATCTAAAAAAAATAACGTCCATTGGCGTGTGCGACGTGCGACTGAGCGGTTTGCTTCACAAAGCATTTTGATGTGATTCCCTTGAGGAGAAATTCGAATTAACCCTTTAGATAATTTACAACGGGTAGTAGCCTACCATTGCCTTTTTTTGAATTTTTCCCAAAACGACTCGAAAAATATAAATTAAATTTTGTACCTGTGAATTCCAAGCGATTGTATTAAAGCTGCGATTTTGTTTTTTGACGAAAATTACAAGTAAGATATTGTAAGCATTTTAAGCCCCAAAGGCCTTTCTCTTAGTTTA
Source organism: Chrysotoxum bicinctum (assembly GCA_911387755.1). Lineage (NCBI taxonomy): Eukaryota > Metazoa > Arthropoda > Insecta > Diptera > Syrphidae > Chrysotoxum > Chrysotoxum bicinctum. The sequence continues at coordinate 1,948,872 of OU426988.1, read as the reverse complement.
AACTTTCCAATACAAAGGGAATGATTAAAATTGGATTCCATATTTCTGTGCTTGGTCCATTTAATTAAATAAAACTATAAGATCTAGGATAAAGAGTGGTTTCTGAGATTATTTCTAAAATACAAACAATCAACTGAACAAATCAACTTTTTGCACACTCGGCCTTGGTGAGCTGCTAGACCAACTTGTACCACATTTTCTAAAATTTTGAAGTGAATTTGTTTCGAAGCATGAATTTTTGAAAACTTAATGTTTCGAAAGAACTTGTAGGTTTTTGTTTTTAAATTTGGCTACTCCTGATTTTAATTCAATCTCAAGCTTTATGAGCCTTTCGTGAATTTTGTTCACAAACTTACATTTGTTCAAGAATCTTTTTAGCAATTCAAAAGTAAAGACAAAGATTTTACGGCAGTGAATCTATACTTAAACTCAAATTTATTCAGAAAATCAATTCAAATACACAACATCAAGTACTAAACAGAAGCAAAAGATTTTTAAGACATTCACTCACTCGTTTGAGTCAAAGGACGATGCAAGTTTGCATCTTCGGTGTGCTCATGTGAGTATTTCAATATTCTAAATCGTATTTCGAGTTTCTACCACAAATACTGAATGATTAATCTATGGAAACCTCTTTACATATTATGCCAGCCAGAGTGTGTGTGGATCTGTTACTTTTGTGTTTATCAGAAATTCCGTGTGTCACCGTATTAAAACTTGAGACAGATTCACTATACACTCTACTCCTTAGGGACTTTCTGACAGATGTTGTCACAATTCTGTGGTAGTTATTTGACAAAATTTCAACCAAAACATCATAATAAAGGTGTGAGTACAAAAGAGGTGTAGACTCACAATTATGTTCGTGATTTTATTTGTTTTTAAAACGAAAGATACATAACATATGTACCTTAAAAATGGTTATATGAAGATTGACAAGTTGCAAAGAGCAGAGTAGAGGCTTAGGCAACAAATTGCCATAAATCAGGATAATATTTGATGTTGGTGATTTTTATATCCTTGGAAAGGAAATAGAAAAATACTTGCTTTGTATTTGATGAATTTTAAAAAACACACAAATTTTGGGTAGTTTTTGTTTTTCATCTTTTAAGGGATTCAGGGTTCAAAAAATTTGAAAACAAAAAATTCTCTATTGGAGAGATTTTATGTATGACCCTAAATATTTTGAGGACGTGCATTCATATTTTATATACATATTACAAAAATGCAATTATAACTAAAGTCCATCGAAATAACTACCCATTTAATTATTTAACAAAGAATAAGAAAACAATTCATTATTTCGGCTATACTGAAAAACAATAGTAATACACAAGATGTCCTTAATTTTTATGAATCACGAGTTCGAGTTAAAATTTATATGCCGTTTCCTTGCCAAAGTATAAAATTAAACATAAAAGTAAAACAAATGAAAAAGGAACCTCAACGTCTTAACGACTAAGTCCAAAACACTAGTAACGGGAAGGTATGTATAAGTAGGTATATATTTTAAGAACCATGCACCTTGGACTTACATAAAAGCCAAAGTGGATGTGATAATCAGGACGTGGCAAACACCGTTCTTATTTTATTTTTTTGTTTTTTTTTTTTACAAAAGATAAATCCGTTTTTCCCCCAGAAACTCTTAAGGTCTACAAAAGGGACAAAATCCAGACAAAAAAAGACTAAATGGCAAAAGACCGTCTCAGGTTTTATCAAGATTCCATAAATTGCGAACTCAGCTGACAGATGGCACCAGAGTAGTAATTAAATATTTCCGGTTGGTGTTCTCCTCTCACTAGTACTTTTTAAGTCCTTGTTCCACATTGTGCATGGCGCGTTGCTCTTGAGTTCAGTCATTTTTTCTTCTATGGGTTCTATGGGTTTTATGCGAGTATAACTGATGCACATTGTTCCAATTGGAGACGAAAAGTTAAGTTCAACCACTCTGTGTGATGGCATAAAAGTCGTTTGCTTATCGTTTTTCCGTAAGGTCTTTTGGATCGCTTTAATGTTCTCGAAGAGTATATTGTTGTTGGTGTGCCAATGGGAGTGGGAGTTAAGGAAAAGCGTTTTGTGTTTGATAGCACCCACCAAAGAATCAAGGAACTGTTTATTTTTTTTGTCTAAAACGGAAGTCAATTAAAATGCGTTTTAGGTCATTCGCCAAATAATTATGAAAAATAAAACAAAAAGAATTTTTTAGACTCGGATTGTCCAAGGCAGCTTAGGTAATTTTTATTTTTTAGGGGTTAAAAAATAACATGACTATTGAAGGTACGAACTTTGTAAGAAAAATGAATCTTTAGATACATATATACTTGAACGAATACTTGAAAGTTTTAAATTTGCAAAATAGACGTTTGAAAAATCATTCACAATCATCAGGGCAAACAGATTCAAGATTTTTGATTTTTATCTTCTCAGCTTTCTGTTTTAAAAATTTTAAAATCAGAATCACATTTTGAATATGTTGAGGTATTTAGTTTAGACTTCATATATATTCCAAAATCCAACTGCCTGTAGCTGCCTTGCAAGCTTCACAAACTTTAACTTTAAAAAAAAATGCTTTTATTGATCATTTGCCAATCGAAAGAGCAAAGTGGGACCGAGGTGTAAAAAATCTTTGATATGAAAGTGATATTATTCCAGTATTTTTTACGAGAAGTCCGGCTTTAAAATGGGAACAAAATTTCAAGTATATTTTTTTTAATATATTTTACGTTAGGACATACCCAACGGCATCTCGGTTTAAAATACTCGTAATTTACCCTATTCTATTTAGGACTTGAGTACCCGTATCGCCAGTGAATAAAATTGCATTTACAAAAATTTCAGTATTATTTTTTTTCTTTGGGGAATCGGAAGTTTTTAGTTTTTACCCGATTTAGCGATTAAGCGGGTTAAAATACAAAAAGAATGATAGGTCTTTGAAGTTGTGGGAAAGCCACCACCAATGCGCCGTCTTCAGTGAGAGGTTTCCAGAAATTATTCCTCTTACCTTATTTCAATAATATCAAGAAACATAAAATTACCTAACGAACCTTTTACCTTGAGTTCCAATTATCTTATCATCAAGGACAGAAATTCAAAATCGAGAACAAATGTGTGTAGGGAAGACTAATTGCTGATTTTCCCTTTTCAAAAAGCTAATATTGATGAAAAATTTGAAAATTTTCAAAATTTTAGCAGTGTCTTGGGAGGCAATGAAACACAAGAACCCTTAGAGAAAGTTTTGAGAAAAATAAAATAATTTAACAAAAAATTGTGAAAAAGTCAATATGGTACGAGTACCAATGAGAAATAAAAAACTTGAATTCAAAAGTCAATTCCAATTCAGTTAAGGCGGATTTAGATTTGCATCAAGGTAGTCATTTTGGTCCACTACCTTTTATACATAGTTGCTATCAATGGCCATGTTAGGATACTAAATTCCTGTAGCATGCTGATTTAAAAAATAAATAAATTCAAATATATCTTGTAGTGAAGCAGGGCCTATATGGCCTAACAACAAACTTTCAAACGTCCTGAGTGTGTTGTGTTGTCGGCAAGAAATTTGTCTGTACGGAAATTTTTAATACGGAAGCCAGGTATCTGTGCAGAGCGAGCAGGTTTCGCATTAAGTAATTTTTTTATAATTGAAGCACACACTGGTTTTGAATTTGTGCGTATCATAATGTGAGGGAAAATCAGAGCTGGGTAGAGCATTCCACATTTGTTCGGTCCAGCAGTACTCCATTCCTTTAAAACATGACCGTTTTGAAAATCCTTGTAATGTTTCTTTCACCAACTTCTGGTTGGTTCCATTGATTCATCGGTTCCTTAAGATGAACGCGATTAATGGCCACACCTTTCGGAATGTTGATTTTTTTCATCTTGACTTCTAACGTACTTTCATCATAGAACCAGTGGGTCTTTGACTCTTAGGAAATATGAAGCCAATAGATGCCATGTTGCTTTCTATGTGAATTATTCATCTTACACTAAGCCAAGGCCGAGGCTTTTGTGGTATTGCGACCAGTCAGACTTACGTCTAGGAAATCAGGAATTATATTTTACCTTTTTTTCAGGAATAATAATACAATCCTATACGCAACTACAAATGACATTCTTTGGGATTCAGGTGCAGGAACGCTCATATGCACAGTCTATACTTCTTCATCATTGGGAGGTAGCAACATCCCAGCAAGAAACTCTCTTGGCAAAACAAAGTTTGGCAACGGATTTTTTAGGCAGTAGTTCTTAAGAGAATTTTTCAGAATACGTGCAGAACTAGGGCCTAAATGCTAAAAAAATTTAATTATTTCTGTGGGCATATTGTCGGCATGAATGGAGGAGATTGGAGGGTTTGCAACTTCCTCGTAAGAGGAAGTAGCACTGAGAAAAATATTTTTTTGTATTTAAGTTCCTAGCGGCTGGGAAGTTCCACAAATTAACCAAGGCATACAGTACTAAAAGATTTTATGTCTTCTTCAGAAACAGCATTTTTTGTCTTAGACTGTGAGTGGCCAAAAAAGTGCACCTGCACTTTCCCAAGATCTATAATCTTTTTTCAGAAAGAAAATATTTTGATTTCAATCAAATTTGTATATCCTCCATCTTTTCTTCCTTTGTCGTTTACTTGTTCTGCATAATTTTTGTTTTTTACTTGCACCTTCCGTCGGCTGACCTGCTGCTTCTGTAATTTTTGTTTGTAATTTTTTGTATTTAATTCACAAACGTTGCTCCTTTTTCGTCCTGATAGCAAATATTTCTACTTGCTTTGTTGTTTGCTTTCGTTGAGTTTCTTTTTATTTCGTTGTCCATGATTATAAGTTTTCCCTGTTGATATTATTTTGTATTATTGCAAATTTTTTTATTCTTTTCTTAATTTTTAAGATTTTTTGTTTGTGTTTTTTAATTTGCACTTTTCGAAAAGTAAATGCACACTGGTGCAGGGGTACTTTTGAATGTAGAAATAAGGACAACGTGGCAGGCAGGCACTTCTTGGCTTGTTCGGTTCAGAGCTTTATGTTATTTTTTAATTTCCACTTTACCCCATTAAAATTCCGAATGCATAATTTTCATCATTTCACCATAAGAGTGATCTCAAGATAAGGAACAGAACAAGAGAGAGAGAGAGGGAGGAAGAATGAGAGGTCCTTTGGCAAATATTTCAACATAAAATGAGTGGGATGACGAAAGATTGCAATAGGACTTTATCTCTCAGCAGACACCCTGTAAGTGACAATGAAGGATTAACTATTTTTTGAGTTTTCCATTTTTATTATATTTTTTTTTTGTCGTAGAATAACACTCGAAGGACTCCAAGGAGCCATTTTTCAATTGAAAAACATAAAGACATCGTTATGTTTGCGTTGGTAATTTGGAACATCGTCGTCGGAAGTCTTTTTTTCATTTTTTCTTATTGCACATTTGATACCTTTGCAAATATTAAGTATCCTTGTGATGGCAGGAATGCGATCATACAATTAGTGTCTTTTCTTATTTTTATATAGTTTATAAGGAGTCAGAGAACGAGAACGAAGGAAGAAGTAACAGTTTTTGAAAAGACATCTCATCCGACTTTATTTGATTCGATATGTAGAGGTACAAGAAAAAGACTAACAACCTCTTCAGAAAATTATTGTATACCCACTTTTTAACTTACGACAAAAAGCAAAAAAAAAAAAACCAACCAAGATGAAGGAAGCGAAAAAAAAAAGGATTTTACTTACATTCATATTTTAACCCTTAACCTATTGAATGAGATACAGAAGATGGAAAAAATAAAAATAAGCTTCTGGGATCATTCTGCTAAAGAAAAATATGGCAAAGTTTATTCAATAGTTCTATATAATGCTGATGAAATAACAAGGTAGAACTGTATTCATAGCCCTTTCATAAGTTAGCTTTTTATTGTATGTATTTTTTTCTCATTCAGAGGTTGTTAAAAATTTTGTGAAGTTTCATGATGATTCGCACATTAAATGTTGGTGTACCAAGCGGTCTTAATTGAAATGTCATAATTTTGTTCAAAAGTCTATGAACTGTTTATTTGTAATGCGTAAGGAAGGGGTTTGAAAGTTCTTCAATATTTTGAATTCTATTGTAGAGGGATTCAAAAATATACTTTTTTTCGAAAATCAAACCAGATGAGCAGGTTGCTTAGGTCGAAATTTATTGAAAACAAGAAATCCATAAAATTGAAAATCGAGATACCCTTACTTTGTTCGTCTCCTCCTTAGTGGAACATTTGCGAAAGGTTCTCACCCCGTACTCAGAAACAATAATAGAAAATTCCTAATCAGTTTTTAATCTCTTTTAAATAATTGAAGTAGCATAGATTAGATTCAGATAGTTCTCTCTAAATTCAAATAAATAAACATTCGTTAAAAAGAAAAAGGCGGCAAGCCTGGCAAGATAATTTTGCTCTCAAATCTGGATAATTAATTTAGTATTCGAATTTAAACGAGAAAATTAACCTTAAACACTTCCTTTCAGACGCTAACAGCATATGATCTTTTCAATTGGCGTCCATCGTTCACCCATGAGCGTTCTGGAAGCATTTTCATTCAACAAACAAACAAAAAAAAAAGAAAAAAATCAAAAATAAATTGCACCTCTGAAGAGAATTATCAAATTCTATTGGCCTTTTATGTGCTGTCCCTATTCAAGGACCAAGTACAACATTTATATTTCAAAAACCGGAAACTATGAAAAAAATATCGGCTGTGGCGCATCATTAGTCCTTTGGGACGAGAGGGTGAAGGCGATAGGATGACGATGATGGTGGTTATTGCAAAACTGATTTCATCTGCCAAAAAGTGTTTCGTTAGCTGCATTATCTATCAGCACTTCTGTGGGTGACCTGATGGACCAATATTCTCCCTTCCACATGGGAACCTTATAACTACTCCTCTATAACAGAGTCAAAAACCCTTTAGAAAATTCTTTTTTTTTTCCTTTTTAATGTCGCAAGGCACATCTGCAACTCTTCCCTATAAGCAACTCTCCCTGGTCCTGTGCGGCAGCAATGGCTACACAAAATGTTTTATCAACCAAAAAGAGATCCAACCGTACACATAATTGCACGTTATGAAATTCCAGTCATGCTTTCACTCTAACGAACCACATCCAAACATACACACACACACATTTCTCCAAACAAAAATATAATAACAAAAATATTTTTCAATCCTCTGTGTGTGATGTCCTTCTCAACACACATATTCACTCTATGAGCCTCCTGAGGGAGCAAAACGAAAGGAAGGGCGTCATCCTAGAAATTTGACCAAGCGGCATAATCCAAACATTGCTAACCTGCCACCGAACCGTAATTGACTAAACTAAATCTAAGGGAATTGAACTTTGTGTCGGTTATAATGTGGTTGACTTTTCACTTGAAAGAGATAACATTCTTGCCTTATTTTAGGCGGCATAATTTTGGTAGAAACAGCCGAGTTAGTTGGTATGGGAAATTTTGTAAATTTAAAGCCCAAACGGGGTATCATTAGTGAAATAACGTGCCATCGAATTGCTTTGTTACCACATACTATGTGGTTACTTTAAGCGAATTAAATAGGATTAAGCTGAATCTTAATTCCACTAACTATGGAATTTAGCAGTTCCATAGATAAAATGATAAACTACCTAGAGAAATTTCAATATGAAATGAATTAACACAAAATTAATTAAAACCACATGTTTTCTAGACCAATTTATCAATAGAGGAATACAGATTAAGATGACTGATAAACGCCCCGTGATAATTTAAGATAACACTAAGGAAATAATATATAACAGGTCTGCCAACACTGAAGAAAATTACACTAACTCAACGAGTCTACCTACCACATAAAATGTCAATCTTAAATTAAATTTGGTGTTGCAACAGCTCGAAGTGAACCAGGACCCAGTGACTTACAACTATCAACCATTCCTGTGTGCGTGTTACTAGGAACGGAGGGGACCTACAATTTTCTGCCGATTCCGAACGGCTAATGAGCAGCACTTACCGCCTATGATAGCATAGCCAGGGTAGAACTTTACAAAGCCATGAGAGAATTCGGCATCCCAAATAAATTGACACGACTATGTAGGTTGACCATGACCAACGTAACAAGCCAAGTAAAAATAGCCGGATTGCTATCCAGACCAATCAACATCTTTAATGGACTCCGACAAGGGGACGGTTTGGCCTGCCTCCTCTTCAACCTGGCGTTGGAGAAAGCAATCCGTGACTCTGGCACGGCAACAAGAGGGACCATCGTCAACAGGTCCAGCCAGTTACTGGCTTACGCAGACGACATTGACATCATCGGAAGAACCGAACAAGCTGTACACGATTCCTTCATCCAGATCGAGCAGGCGGCACAAAATCTGGGGCTGCACATTAGTGAAGGTAAAACAAAGTACATGGTGGCGTCGAATGCGAGAGGAACAGTTGGTCAAACAATCAAGGTAGCGGAGCACGAATTTGAAGTGGTGCAATCCTTTAAATACCTTGGGTCAATAGTAGCAGCCGATAACAACATAGAAGAAGAAATACGCGGGCGGCTTCTCAAATCCAACAGAGCCTACTATAGTCTGTCAAAGCTCTTCAAATCCAGAAATCTCACCATAACTTCAAAACTGCTGCTGTACAGGACCATGGTCCTGCCAGTACTCACATATGGATCCGAGACTTGGGTGCTTAGCAAAAGGCACTCCGACCTCTTAGCTGCGTTCGAGAGAAAAGTCTTAAGGAGAATTGTTGGCCCCATATGTGAGGAAGGACGATTCCGGAGACGGTACAATCATGAATTGTACGCAATCTACCTAGAAGCAGATATCGTGACAAAAATTAAGCTCGGTAGACTCCGGTGGGCAGGGCACCTAGCTCGCATGAGCGAAGAGGAACCTGCTCGGAAAGTTCTTTGTGGTACATTCTATGGTAGACGACAGCGTGGTAGACCATGCTTGCGCTGGAGAGATGGCGTAGACCAGGACGCCCGAAGCCTTGGGGTGCGCAACTGGATGGCGTCGGCTAGAGACCGGGATAGGTGGAGAGACTTGTTGAAAGAGGCCAGGACCGGAACCCGGTTGTCGAGCCGATGATGATGATGATGATGACGTTCCACTCCCACTTGATGGTAGAACAGACTCTGCTCACTGAGTTGTCTCTTTCTCTGCATAAGTGGAAGCAATATGTGAACTGTGAGGCATCAAAATAATTCAGTAAAGTGAATCCAAGGTGAGCACCGGCTTTCAAACAGAAAAACAGATGAGAAAGTCGAACTGAACATGAAGGTCTGAACATGTGAGGTCTTTTGCTATGTTGATTACAATACTAGGCGTAAACTAAATGTCATTTACAATAACTTAGCAAGATATATTTTTAAAAAACGCCGTTTTGATCACATTTCAAGTTACTCTCTGCAAATCATGGGCCTAAGCTTCGATAACCTAATTAAATTCAGAGGTATTAATCTATTGCATGGTATTATGCAGACTAAACAACCGGAGTATTTGTACAGTAGGCTTAATTTCGTCAGCTCACAACGAACATTTACTTTAATCCAGCCTAGGTTTCTTTGCATGCAATCTGAGCGCACATTTTTCGTTCATGCCACCCTTTTATGGAACTCATTACCCGTCACACTTAGGAGAGTCAAAAACCCAAACGAATTCAAAACCCTTCTTTTCAATCACTTGGCCAGTGATATAATAATGTATTAATATTTAATAAAATGTATTTAGTTTATATAAATTAGTTTTAGTAGATTAAGATTAGATTTTTCTTTTTTGTTCAAATCTAACATTGAAAGCTGTCATTTACGCCTTCTCAATTCTCATATTTAATGTTAATCACTCGAAATCACGTTTGTAAATTATTTTGTAAAGCATTCACAAACTATGAGATTTAATCTCAATGTGAAACTATAACTTGTTAATAAAAATGAAATGAAATGAAATGAAATGAAATGAAATGAACTAAATTTAACTATAAAGAATTGTGTCAAGACTACAGAATTAATGGGGTTCTTGTGATTAAGATAAAAAAGTGCCATAACTAAGTTTAGGGTTATATAAGGAAATTAACAGTTTTCTAAACACAATACTAAGTAGCAAATGCTCGATATATAATTAATATAATTCTAGAACAATTAATTCGAGAGCATCTCCTCGGAGCACATCCTCCCATTTAGTCATATCATCGATTAGCTTTTAAATGGAACTTCTTTAAAAAGATATTAAAATAAACTAAGGCATATTTAGTACTTATTTAGGTATTTGTTTTGCTTTTACTTTTCCTTCCTAAGTTTAAGCTTTTTTTAAATACAAAAATTGAAGATGTAAAATTTTCATAAATCATCAACTTCACCTTTGTCTTATTAGTTATTGATAGGCTCAAAACTTTCTTCAGTTAATTTAAGGTCCATAAAAAATATAAATTAAGTCTAAAAATCTTGAATTTAGCTTAGCAGAATCTCTATAATGACCTCTTTAAGTTAACAAAGATCATATTCGCTATAATTATTTTCTCAAAAAAGACTTCACAAAAAGCTTACGCAACAAGAAGAACTGCAGAGGGTTTTGCAAACGTTTACACAAAGTGCGTTCAACTTAAAATTTGGTTCTTTTTATTTTGAATGCTTCACCAAGTTGGCATGAAAAATGGTCACAAAAAACCCATGAGAGTTTTTTTTTTTTGTCAAGTCTTCTATAATGACGACTAATGTTGTTGACTAATTACAATTGATTAATTACAATTTAAGCTTAATATGCAATTTCGCTGTCAATATTCAGTTCGATATTCAAAGTGTGACCCACATCGACGCCGACGGACGGTCGGTCAGCATTTTCAATTTTTCTTTAATTTACCTGTTAAGTTCAATAATAGACCCACGAATTTAAAAAATGTGTGCAGCTATAAATTCGCTTACAAAAGTTCCAACCAATATCAGTAATCAACTATTTCTTTAACCAGTCGAATTCTTCTTCAACATGCAGTCATTAATTTGGTTCATCTCAATAGCCACCTTGGTTGCTGTCACTTCTTCGGCTTCAATTGGATACTTAGAGGAACCTGTTCCACGAAACGTTTTGGAATCGTTAGTGGAAGCAAGCAATCTTTACTCTCCATCCGAACTAGCTAGGTGGAAGAAATCTATCTATGAAGCGCCCTCACTTCCAGCTCCGCCATGTCCCAAGAGCTACCTGTTTAGCTGTCAGCCCAATGTAGCACCAGTTCCATGTGCTCCTGCACCAGCACCAGCACCAGCATATGCACCAGCTCCAGCACCCGCACCAGCCTATGCACCAGCTCCAGCACCAGCTCCGGCCAAGCCCAGCTACGCCGGAGCTTACTCGATACCAGTTCCTAGTTATGCTTACCCTCAAGGCATTCCACAGCAATTACTAATGCCAGCGTATGGCTATAACCACCATTTGTACTGAGGAGGCTGTTCGATTGATTGATTGAAATGATTGAGTTTAGTTGTATCACTTTTTTATACCAAAATAAATTTTTTTTAAGTTTTCCTGAAATTGTTCATAATTTTTTTCGCTTGGGTCCTATTTCAAGACTTTCGTCATCAAGTTGACATACACAATTTGTTATTTGTTTCCCACACTTAATATCTTCAAACTGAAGTCAGCATGTTTTTTTGTTTTGCTTTGGTTAAATACAGGCTTTTAGTTGTTCGAAGTGTAAAGCTGGATGTAATATGACTCAAAGGCGCATGTTGGAAGGTTTTAATAAAAAAAAATTAAGAAATATGAGGATTGCAGGTGGAAGTCTACATGGATTCAGTTATTGTTCTACATGAGTTTTTATGTTCGTTTAGCTTTTCGTGTCTAATTAATATAAAGTGTTGTAGTAAGCTAAAGTCAGGAAGCTAAGGTTGCATATATTAACGTTGGGTTTTTATCCAATTGAAATGTATCCTACTTTTAAAAATATAAATAGACTAGATTTTTTTGGGGAAAAATTTCTAAAACTTTTTACTTAAAATAAGAATTGCAAAATTTAATGACTATTTCTAACTGTTTATATGAAAAACCTCAAAAATTAAAACCAATCGTAGTAAATTCAATTAGCAACATTTGCAAAATGACTATGAATAAGCTTGCATGCTTGTATGTGAAAAATATAAGAGATTTGATAATATTTAGATGGAAAAGCTTCATTACGGTTTAGTTGTAACACAAGTAAGTGGGTTTGGGTTATTCAAAATATCGCTAGAGATACTGAACTTAGGCAATTAAAACCAAATTTTTACCTGAGGATGCAGTTGTGGGGCCAAAAACGGATTTAAGAATGGAGAGAAATTCATGGTTGCATGGTTGCTTGAGAATTTTAGCAAGGCTATTGATTCCTACGTTTTATCATACAATGAACCTAAGTTGACTTTAAAACACAAAAAAGCCATTAATTTGGAATGTGTTTTAAATATTTTTTGAAAATTCTTGCATATTTCTGCAAATAATCAGACAAATCGAAGGAGTTTGCATTTTGAAAAAAAAATGCACTTAATCAAAATTTCTGCCAGATTCCAGATGTGTATCTGGATTGTACTCGTATGTATTTTGAAAAATTATAAAATTTCTAAAATTAGAAATATTTTGAATGCATTGATGCATTGATTCTACAAAATGGTTCTTTCTGTGCAAAGAGAAAAATTTTGAGTGACTGGTTTTAGCTTCATTGCAAGTGTTTGATTTTCTGGGATTATACAGGGTGATTGGCATAAGGTGTGACAAAAAGCTAGGACGTGTAGGTTGGACTTAGACAAGAAAAAAATCGTATGGGAGGGGGGGTCTATTTCCCCCCGTTTAGGCGGGAGGGGCAATTTAAGAAAAAAATCACTTAAAACAGAAAAAAAATTATTAGAAAATAACGGTGATACCTACAGAGTAATGCTATGGCATTTTGAAAAGCCAGAAATACATTCTTTAATTTTGTTTTTAAATAAAGTTGTTCGAGTGAATAGTTTTTGAAAAATTAATTTTCAAAATCAAAATTTTGAAAAAAAAAATGAAAATTTTTTTTTTAAACAATTTTTTTTCAAAATTTTACGTAATTAAGTATTATTTTTTTATTCAATATTTAATGCTCTTTTTAATTTTTGATCAAACACAAAAAACCGGATGTCAAAATGTTTTGTAGTTTTTGAGAAAATCAAAAATAACAAAAACTACTTTTGTTCTAAGAAAAGCCTTTTATTTTAGTTTTTACGTTTTTGGATTCTTATGTAGGTGAATTTACGATTGAAAGGATTAACTTTCTTTTTACTATTCTTTTAATTATCGTCTTATAAGCATACAATAATGTGACAAAGTACTGGATTAACCATATTTCACACATTTTTTCATTGAGAACACCTGCGTAAGAGCATTGGTTTAAAATTGACCTGCCACTTTTTTATTATGGTGGGGTCGGCTTGGCTTAGGTGCATTTACGAAAGAAAGGATTAACTTTAAATAAACAGTAATTATGTATTTTATCTAAATATGCATGTATTTATTATTTAAATTGATTTCAAGATTCAGGAACATTTTTGTTCTTATTTCGCAATTGCATTTTTCTGTCACTAGTTAGGGCGTGTAACGCTGCATTATTTAAAAAACATTCGCAGATCAATATTAATCCAATGCTCTCACGCAGGTGTTCTCAATGAAAAAATGTGTTATTGTATGCTTATAAGACTGATAATAAAAAAATTTTACAAAAAAAGTTAATCCTTTCTTTCGTAAATGCACCTAAGCCAAGCCGACCCCACCATAATAAAAAAGTGGCAGGTCAATTTTAAACCAATGCTCTCACGCAGGTGTTCTCAATGAAAAAATGTGTGAAATATGATTAATCCAGTACTTTGTCACATTATTGTATGCTTATAAGACGATAATTAAAAGAATAGTAAAAAGAAAGTTAATCCTTTCAATCGTAAATTCACCTACATAAGAATCCAAAAACGTAAAAACTAAAATAAAAGGCTTTTCTTAGAACAAAAGTAGTTTTTGTTATTTTTGATTTTCTCAAAAACTACAAAACATTTTGACATCCGGTTTTTTGTGGTTGATCAAAAATTAAAAAGAGCATTGAATATTGAATAAAAAAATAATACTTAATTACGTAAAATTTTGAAAAAAATTGTTTAAAAAAAAAAATATCATTTTTTTTTCAAAATTTTGATTTTGAAAATTAATTTTTCAAAAACTATTAACTCGAACAACTTTATTTAAAAACAAAATTAAAGAATGTATTTCTGGCTTTTCAAAATGCTATAGCATTACTCTGTAGGTATCACCGTTATTTTCTAATAATTTTTTTTCTGTTTTAAGTGATTTTTTTCTTAAATTGCCCCTCCCGCCTAAACGGGGGGAAATAGACCCCCCCCTCCCATACGATTTTTTTCTTGTCTAAGTCCAACCTACACGTCCTAGCTTTTTGTCACACCTTATGCCAATCACCCTGTATAGTTTACTAGAAATTTGTATACACGTTTTTTAAACACGTTAATATTAACGAGTTTAGATTGGAATTGAATTTCTCCAAACTTCCTCTTTTGTCAAAATCGAACTGGTGTGAGAGCTGTCAAAATGATTTTTGCTACTGCCGTATTATCTATTTGAAAACATTTTTTAAATTCATATCTCCAGCAAAAGCATACCTCAAGACAAAAAAAAACTTTCAGCATTTAGAACGTCAGACAATTTACTTATTGTTAAGTTGCAGATATAGCATTTTGCTATTAATTGGAATGTCCCTTCTAAGTCGCCAGTGTACATTCAATTTTTTGTTCTATCCACATCGTTTGAAAAACTGGTAGTTATAGTTTCTTCATTCCTCTTCTTTACCAATGCACAATATTCAACTGCTTTTATGTCGAAAATCCCATTTCCGCTTAATCAAAGTGTCAAATGCACATATATATTTCCGGCGACGGTAATTGTATATGAAATGTATGTGTATTCGTTTCGATGTGTTTTCTTTCGAGAATTCCACCTTTTCCAAAAATAACATGAAATGTCAGAAAAATTACAAAAATGTCAACAATCTTCGCCATCATCGTTGGTATGACAGAGAAAGGAGAATCCGTGGCTGAAGGAGTAGGTGAGGACCTTTATAGCAATGGTTCATGTAGGAGCATCCGGTAGCTCATTTCAGTAACGTGTGTTGTTTTTTTTTTTTTTTTGTATGGTTGAAGACCAACGGAAGTCCACCGCATTGCTCTGATATTTTCGATAAACGAACTGAGATACTGAAAGGGAATGTGTGATGGAGAAAAAATGACTGCATTGTGTCTCTCTTAATAGTGTCACACGATAAGTATCTGCGCGTGGTGGTGGTAAATTGCATTTAATAATTTTCCCAACTCTCCGCACCACATGAAAACCCAATGTTTCCAAGTCTCTCATACTTCGCTTACTGACCGACCGACCCTCCATCCCGCCCAGCTAGCCCATCGAACAATTTTCACACACAGAAGTTCAAATTTGATTCGAATATAAAAAGCTCACACCGCACGTTACCTAGGAAAGACCAACCACAACCAACGAAACCAAACCAACAAGCCCAGGATATACACTCATACAGGATATAGGATTATCCTCAAGCATTCATTTACCGGCTTTATACAAGCTGACGGCCAAACCCATTAGCCAGAGGACAAAAGGCAATTAACAGCGTTCCGTCCTTTGCTATCTCGCGTAATTTCTGATCCCTTTCCGTTTGATTATTCATGGCACACGGCAATGTAGTTGATGCTTGTTTGGGACCTTCCTCACTTTCTCGCCTCCTATAGCTTGCTGACTCCTGGTCCTGAGTCATGTTGATGCTGTTGGGGTTCGTATGATGCCTCAGTGTTTGTTACGAATCTCTTCACCCTCAATCCCCCGGACTCCTCCGTTCGACCAGTCTAAAATAGCAACCTTTTTGATTAACTAACTGGATTTTCTCTAGTAAGCAGGATAAAGCTTTTCCACTTATTATACAACACGTTACGAACCCTTGGTCCTTTGCTGCAGTGTATATAAATATGTAGGAATACTTTGGGCAAATCAATTAGACTCACCATTCCTGATGAGTATTACCCTGACAGCACAATGACACCTGAAAATCAAGCAGTCTTTTGAACCCAACATTTTTTCGTTAAGTTTGCCAATTAATGGTTTTTTTCAGGTTTTAGGAATTGAGGGTTTTGGAGTTTGCAAGGACACATAAAAGAGTCGATAGAAATACCGGCCTTCGTTTCACAATTGATTTGATTTTATGACTAATCGGTGATGTTCTGATCAGGGCCGTCAAACAAAGTCCTCATATCGACTTTTAAAAATTGGTAAAAATAATAATTTGCGTAAGTACCACATTTTTTTTAGTGTGGGACAAGATTTATTTGATAGCACAGATTTGAACATTGGGGACACCGAAGCACCCCCACCTCTTCTTGAATTTCAATAATTAATAAAAACATGAAAGTTTGAAAGATACTAATTTTAAATGAGATTCGTAATTAGAACTAATCTGTTGAATTAATATAGAATAAAATTCCAAAGTCTATTAGGGAAAGAAGATGAGGTGATTAGAGGTATGGGGAGGGGAGGTGAATAGAAATTCCATACATTTGAGTTAAAATGGAGATTTCACACCACAGAATTTTTTAATGCGAAATATAGTTAAACATAAATCACAAATTGAGTAAATGGGTGGGGTAGTTGAAACCCCCTAATTTTGTACAATTATTAAAAATATATTTTCTTATAACAAACATTTGAATGCCAAATTAAAAATAAGAAGATAATTAAATCACACAAATATCCAAAACCTTTACTAGGTAAAAGGATTATAGCTGAACGGACCTGTGGTTATACCTCTGTTATATCATCAAGGTCCTAGAATTTTTAAAAAAAATTTTCAAGGATAAAGTTGGACAGATTTTGTTGAAAGGACGCCAAAGACATGCAAATACCATAGAAGGAAAAAAAACTTTGTCATACTCCAACTCCAATAACACCTGTTCTAGACAGGAAGGGGTCATGCAGAGCGAGGGGTAGACAATCTGTGTTTGAAGGACAACAATGTCTTTGGTGATACTTTGACGTGGATTTTTTTTCCAACCACTGTTGCCACCCTGCCACCCCCAGCACCTTCTCGACTTTCCTTCGTTATATGCTTCTTCTCCCTTATAAAGTTTTTCCATTTTGTCATCAGAAACGGAATCGATTTTCTCCCTGTCTGAGTATGCAAATTATTTTATTTTTCAATTTTCGACAGTTTTTGGAGTCACTTTTTAAGGACATGTATTATTTCTTTTTTTCTTTGTATTTTGAACAAAGTTCATGAAAGCATCGGAAAGCCATTTAAGCGCGTTATGTAATTAGAATTGATTGATTTGGATATTCTGCTGCACCAAACCTTCATCATCATCATAACATCATATCACAGGTTGGGTGCCGCAATGATTGGTTGAATTTTAATTGAAGGTTCCATGGCATATTCGAGATGTCAATAATTGTGAGAGAGAAAATTTCATCTTGTGTTTTGTAATTTTGGCCATGTTTGTTGTTTACACAGGGTGTGCATCACATGAAGTCAAATATTGTTATGGATGGTCGTCCTCATAGTCAACACTACCAAAAGGTCAGGGCTAGAATTTTTGGTTTTCGAATTATTGACACAGAAAATGAACTAATGACCGAATACTGAATTTGTGAGAGAAAGTTCAGATGAGTGATGCATTTCGATGACATACTCTTGCAGCATAGTTTTGGGGTTCGCCATACTGTTGCAGATGTAGGTCTGTCTCTGTATGATATATGAGATTTTGATGGGATTAAGCTTTCGGATATCTGGGCTTAACCAAAGTTGTAAGGTAAATTCATTTTTTTATGAAAATATGAAGAATCATGGTATTGTGTAAACACACTCGTAATATGGAAGGCAATGAATTTGCAGAGAGAAACTTATATCTGTTGTTAGACTATATTTAAATTTAAGTTTGATTTATGAGTGCGACTTAGAAGCCCAAGAATATTTGTGGGCAACGACGACGCAATTATTGTTGAGCTAAGTGTGAAAGTGGCGTTGATTGGTCGTAGTTAGGCCGAGTTTTAACACACAAATTTTCGTCCATCAACAATCCAGTAGGCGAAAGGCCTAATATTAATAATTAACGGGGTATTATTGAAGTCAAAATCAAAACCCAAAAAGCAACCTCCCAAGCTTCAATACTTAATTCATGAAAACACAAAAAGTTATACAAGTTTGGCAAAGCTTTTTTGTTTGGTTCCTGTAGTAAGATAGATCTTTCAAGCTTGTTTGAACATTTACTTCTTTTTCCTAATTAAAGTGGTATTCTAGGAACATTGACAACTTACATTTCCCACCTTAACGGCTTCTCTATAGTTCTTAATTATACCTTTGGTAGTTAATTTTTTACTCTGTAGTGATAATATGAGCAGCTTATCAAATCTAGTCTAGAGTTTACGTGACTATCGTCCATTGCAATACTTCTCAAAACGTGCTTCTTGGCCTCACTAAATATTCCAATACACCATTAAGTGATACCTGAAGCAGCAATATGGTAGAAGTTCTCTCCATAGTGTTTCCGTTTGCCTAGAAAACAACCCATGTCCATACCGCAATGGGCACTAACACATTAGATGAACAGATAAATACTATTAAATCTATCAATTTAATGCAATCCCTCCCCCCACTTCCCTATGGCACCAAACCAACAATAATATTCGTCACAGGTATCAGATGTCTATGGAAAATATTTACTTTCCTGATCCATTGACTCGCACCAATTAAGAAGAGCACAAAGCTCAAACCATGTTAACCCTATAATCTCATGTAAAAGTAACTTTCCGAGATCCGATGATTGCCGAAATATATATATATCAATTGTTTAACATGACACAAAGAGACGCACACACACACAACTCAAATTCTACGCCTTGCCAGAAAATCAGCCTTCAGCGTGCTAATTAGAATATCGTAAGCCATGATAATTGCTCGTAGCTATCTGGTATAAGATGTTGATCTTTGGGTGAATAAGGGTGAGCCGAGAAGAGCGGGAAATGATTCCATACGATGGCCATATAATCCGAAATGTATTTAAATGTCGAGATATTTCCTTGCTACTGATGGTCGGGTCCTTGGGATGATGTCTACTTCCATATAAGTGACTGGTTATATTAAATTCTATTTGAATTCGTACACACACATACACAAAACAAGCGCACATCACAACTTGTTGATGATAATTATTTGTTGTATCAAATTCCCCCGAACCTAGCCCCTTGGTCGTAAGTATTCCGAGAACAAGCCCAAGTAGAAAGGGAGTTGTTGTCATTCGAAACCAGCAGACACCCTCAATTATTCAGATGGGCGCTGGAGCTGTAACAAGGATACCATCATGGATCATAACAAATAATTATCATCTCTGTTGACTGGAAGACGTGAGCTACGACGACGATGGCGATGACGATGACGAGGAGGAGACAAAGCTGGATGAAACTAGTGACCAATTAATTATTTCATGTTTCTGGCATAAATCATTCAAATTTATCGATCAGACAGTAAAGAGGCAAGGGCGCTTCGACGGGGAGGCCGTGGTTAGGGTCAGATTGGATTGAACAACAAGGACATATTGCATTGAGTCCTGGACTTTGTTCACACAAAAGCCCCCTACATCCATCTGTTTTGGGAACTCAATTATTAATTGAATCCCTATCCGCAAAATTTGTAACCAAACCAATTGCCAAATCGACCTTTCGTTTAATTATGTTAGTGTATTTGCATGTGGCCCTGTGTGTGTTTGTATTTTTGTTTAATAAATAAGGATAACGATTGTTACTGTATCGTTGGTGAATTTTCTAGCTTGGAGTGGGGGAAGTTTGATTTTTGAAAATTAATCACTATCCGGGAGGTTTTTGAGTCCCTGCTTCCTTTTATCGTGCTGATGCAGTCAGACGACCAGACACAATGGTTTATATGTTTATGGTGGGCGCCAGGCATCTGTGGCAAATATGCAATCCGGCAAATAAATTCGACAAAGAATGATTTATATCCACCAGCAGCACCTGGTGCGAGTCAGATGAGTCCTCTTCTATGTTCCTCTATACGTATATTCTAGACTCAAAATGTGATATGCAAACGAACGAAAACGAACAAGGAGTTAAGGTGCACTTAAATGGAAGATTTATCTGTGAAAACTTTCTTTATGTTTACAATCGCACGAAAAACAGAAAAAATCAAACAAACGCAAAATCCTACGAAAAAATGTTTGTCAACAAAAAATCTTGATTGATGATTTCTGAGCGATATGTTGAAGATTCACCCTTATCCCGCACTCTCAAAATCTATGAATGCAATAATTGTTCTATGAGTAAAATATTTGAAAAAAAGAGAACTCTCTGTCTGCAAAGTGTCCTTGCCTGAGTGTTTTTTAAGGGAACTTCGGTTAACAGAGGAATGTTAGTAATTTTTGGATGCAACATGCATAGAAACATTTTTGTGTCCTGATTCTATGTGAAGTTGGTTCGTTCTTTTTCGTGTTGCAATACGCATGTCTCTCGGTGGTGTATTTGTATGTTCGGTGTAATTTTGATTTTGTAATTCTTAACAGTTGGCCTACAAATGGTATTCCCTGAAGACCTGACGGAAGGTGCTTTTGAACCTATTTTTCATTCAGTCACTTTCTTTGTCACTTTAAAGGAAGAGAAGGTGCGAAATATTGAAGGAAAAAAAAAAACACCAATCTATATTCAAATTCGTTTCCTCAACCAAAGTGGAAACTAAAGAGTCAAGAGTCTCGAAAATGATACCAAAATAGAGATAATAGTATGAAATAAAAATGGTAATGTCGTTTTAAAAGAAACACGATGTCACCACACTTCAAGGGACAAGAAGCGCAAGAAATTGTGGACATAATGAGATAGAATTTTTCAAGATTAAGATTCTTTATTATGAAAATGAGATTGTTCATGAGTTTACCGACTTCAGATGATCGAAATAAAAATTATTTTGGAATGAAAAAGTTCAAAAACATATTAAGAGTTATGCCCATTATTAAAAGTTTAGAAATTAAATAGACTGATGTATTCATTCCATTTGGAAATATTTCAGAACTTTCGAAAATTTAGAAGATTTTTGCAGGTTTTATGTAGAACATTTCGAATAGTCTCAAAAATCTTATGGAAGTCTTTGGGATTGTCATTTTTTGTTTTAAGTTAAAGTAACACTTTTTAACCATGGTTGCGTATATGAAAACTTCAAAACATGGCAGGTTAGAAGAAATTCAAATACGGCAAGCCACATCAGATCATCGAAATTAAATGCATCCATGGGGGCGCTTATGTGGGTTTCCAACTAGTAGTCACCCCATTGAGGTCTATTTAGCTTGTGTACTAAGACTGTGAGATCCGGCATTAGAAACCTAGCCTGAAAAATGTCAATCGACGACCAGCTATCGGTGGCGGTTTCGAGGAAGCTCTGTATATTCCACTCTTTTCTTGTTTTTAATTTTTCTTAATTTTTTCTTAATTTTTTTTCAGAAGAAGACCCTTTTTCGACCAATTGATCTTTCCATTTCCGTGCCGAATTTTTTCATAGATCTGGGAAACCAGGAAGTACTTCTGGTTATTAACGTGGTTTCGGGGCTAGGGTTTCAATAATCGAATGAGTTCTTCATATTACCAAAAATCCTGACCATTACCAGGGCCTAGAGACTTGTAACTTTTAATCATTCCTGTGTGTGTTACCGGCAGAAATGTAGGGGAACTAGCACTTTCTGCCGAGTCAAGACGGGAAGCAATTTTCTTGATAAGAGATGTTAGTGAAAGAAGCAAAAGGCCTGAAAAAAAACATACTTTTTCAGATTGCAGCGACTGGGAGTCAAACTTAAGCCTACAGAATGATAGACCAACCCAATAATCATTTCACCAAGTAGTACTTCATTTAAATACAAAGAATCTGAAGATAAAAGAGTAAAACTGATATTTAATCCAGTTCAAACAAAAAATCACTCTTAAGCCTCTGTTTTTCCTGCAGTCGTTATTCTCAAGAAATTACTCCTTCTAGATCGCATGTTACCAAAATTAGGGAAACCAATGTTTTTTTTGTATTTATATTATATCGATTGAGTGGATTTCTTAATCTGGAACCTTATGAGCTAAGTGATTTGACGGTCGCCAAAAATATTGGCTTCACAATAGCAATATAACAAATTTTGGTTTTTTAAAAAAATACAGATTCAAAGTATTATTCTTATTTGAACTCGCATTGCCAGGACCCTCTATTAATGAGCACTCATATGCAAGAACTAAAAATACACATTCTGACTATTTGTCGCTAAATGCCAGTAGGCAAAATTTCAGAAATATATTTTGGAACATTGTCTTTAGCTTCTTGGTATTAGAACCGCCACTTTAAAAATCCCTTAATTAAATTGCAAAGAATCTAAATTATAGAGTACATTTACAAAATGGCGTTCACTGTGGCGTATGAGTAACTTTTTATTTAAGTTCAGTTTCAGGTAGTCTTTTCGTTTGTTTTTATTGGGATTTCACCCTTAAATCAATTTTTTATTTACATTCCCGGTTTACATGAGTTGATCTGTGAAAGTGATAAAATAAGCACGACTTATAACCCCCCCTCTCTTTTTTCCGGAAACAATATTATAATTCACGCTAAAGCTGAAAGAACACACACATCCTTTTCAAATCCTTCGAAACTCAAACACAACAACCAAAACAACGAAATCTATCACGAACCTAAGTTTACACTTTATATAACAGAACCTTAACTCCCTCGAATTCCTTATCCGAGTCTCAAGGATGGATTACTTGTGCGGCTAGAAGACGACGACGATGAAGGCAACGATGACGTGCGCGTGTGTGTGCTTTTTTTTTCTTGACAGAAGATGTCAGTACATTTCGTTTGTGGAATAACCAAACAATATGAAGAAAATAGTCGACTCCATTTAGCAGGTCCTTTTTTGTATAGGTTCTTCTCAAGGTACTCGTACTGTGTGTGTGCATTTTTCTTATCCCTATTTTATTTTATTTATTTCCTCTATTTTCTTGGCCAAGGAAGATGCACCCAACAAAAGAAACTTAAGTTAGTTTCTTTTGTGTTCTTGATGTTTTGAGAATTTTGTGTTTGTTTTCATTTTTCTTGTCATGTAATTTTGCAGACAAAAGTCCTTGAAAGAATTTTATATTCAAGAAAGCTGTCCGGCTATTGCAACTTGTTCAGAACGATTCTGTTTTTTGTCTTCACTTCGGTGTAATTGAATAATGAGTTATTCACGATAAGGTCACGGTTGGGAGGATGCTATAAATAGAACCCAGGTATCACCCACACTCAATTTACATTAGCTGTCGAAATCGATCCCACTTCAAGTCAATATCCAGCTGAAATATTCGTCTGTGCACATTGATTAATGCCCACCTTCAGAATCACAGCGCGGTTATATATTATTTTCGCCATAAAAAGCGCCTTCTGCGAATAAACGTCGAATAAAAAATTTACATTAACCCTTAAAGGACTTTTTCATACACATATACAGTTTCTCCATAGAGTTAGTCATAGTTGCCGTCTTCGTTATGGTTATCCTGTTTTTTATTCCCGTCGATAAATCGTCCTCTGCAGACCGCACATATAACGAGGACCATCATGTTATAGCAGAGACCAAGACCGACCGACCACCTGATGAGAATCCAATAAAATTTTATCCAAAAACTATGTACGAATCGAGGACCTCAGGTCAAATAAGACCAAGGAGAAGTAGAGGAAGGACGGGTGGAGGGTCTATGTCTGGCTAACATGGATGTGTGTGAATGTGAACTCGAGATGTGTAAACATAAGATGGGTGTGATCGGAATTATCGAATGGGTAACACATTTTGATTCATTTGTTCTGCTGCTGAATAAGAGAGACGGAAAATACGAGATAGTTGGTTTTTCAACTTTTTGCCCGATGCTGCAGAATGTTTTCGCAAGGAATTCCGGTCACATCCTTCGGCACTAATGAGGAGTCAAGGTAGGTACATCTATATTTCATACCAGAAGTTAATTCAGATGCTGGTATAAGTTGCTACCGCAAGCGTTTAGTCCATTACATAATATCGTGCGGTCTTTATCTGAAGCCTAAGGCGTGGTGCAGTACAGGATAAACTTTCACAGTCTTGAATAAATGTATTTTTATCTTCATGTTTAAAACTTGTTTTGTGTATAAATTTGTTCAATGTTTCAATACTTCTGGATTGTGCGGACATTTTTATTTTGTACCACATCAATTCATTCACAGAAGGCTAATAGGGAAAGAAGAATTCAAGCCATGATAAAAAATATACACAGATACACTCAACGAAGCACATCAATGCCGGATCACCTTAGGGTTGTGTTCTGTCGCCTCTTCTGTTGTTTCTCGTGAAATTGGAGAGCAGTTGCATAACTGAAATTATCGAGCCAGAAAATGCTATGAGAAAAGTTTGAATCAGTGAAATACTCAGTTATTTGGTCGGCTAAAATAGTCCATCAATACTTGGATAAATTTGTGGGCTTCAATATCGATTGCAGCCGATTAACAACAAGACTCGGGAATGGTTGAGAATTATAAGTCACTAGGTTCTAGTTCTCCAAAAATTTCGGGTCACCAGTTTTGTTTTTTAATGATCTTAAATGCAAACATTCAAAACTGTTAGTTGGGATAGAAAAGTTAGAAATTTCCCTTAATACTCAATGCCAAAGTTAGTCGGAATAGTGTGAAATGAAAAACGGTCGTTCATTTATCCTGCCAACGAACTGATTTGACCAAAAGGTGGACACAATCATTAACGAGGGTGTTTTTCCAACAATCTTATCAAATTTTATAATATAAAAGTTCAAGAACTTGACGAAAATGTTCTAAGGAAAAACTTTGGCAACTTTTAAAAGGTTTTGGCTAATCATGCACGACGTAGACCATAACACGAATGGAACTAGCTTGTATATGGCTCAAATCACGATCTTCTTGGCTGGAGTGTCTAAATTCCTAAATCACAAATTTCCCAAGACAACATATGTACATAGAATTAACAAGTTGAATGCAGTCATGGAATGTAACCGGTTCCATGCGTATATGGGGAGAACCACATTTAACTATGGAAGGACAGACCATTTTATTATGAAATCAAACCATTTGAGCTTTTGAACTACCTAACAAGCTACCTAGTTTGGCATAGGTACAGGTAATCGATCATCCATTAGTGGGTGTGTCCTTGGATCTTATATCTAATAGCTTTTTAATACTATCTCACCAGAAGTTCGAAAGGATCATTAAGAAAGCCTAATCGTGTCCGACATTTCCACTGAACTACCTACCAGTTTGTCTTACTGAATGTAAACGTCCCAAGATTCCTGAACGTTCTTAAACATACCCAGTGTATCTTTTTAACAGCCCCCGAATCTCAGAACCTTGGGAGGTTGAGAAGATCTGGAACTCTCAAAAATATACTGTTGCGAAGGCAGGATTAATATGGCTCAGCAGCTGTCTGGAAGTTGCAGATCAGCTTTTTATAAAAAATGGTGCATTTGTTCTCCTGATACCTGGTAACACGCACACAGAAATGGTTGAGAGCTGTAAGTCACAAGGTCAAGCTGTTAATTTTTGTATAGCTTTTAGGATTTTTGTCACTAGCTAGTTTTGATTTATCGCTTGAAGTCGGGAATGATAGATTGAGGTAGAAATTATTGGAACGTTTCTGGAATTATCATCAAAACTTTCGGCAAATTTTTCAACAGCAATAACCTCATCTAACATTATACCTTTCTTGAAGAATCTCTTTTGCAATCTCCATTTTCACTGGGTAATCGAAATAATTTTAGAATAAAATAAATCAAAACCTACCATTTCTACCCGTTGTCAAAAATTCACACTTCCATTCTTCAAATTTAGGACAGGTCTATACAGCTTTTTAAGAAATGGTATTCTTGTCTTCCTTTTGCATGAAAACAACTCTGAATAACGACAGCAAGAATTCTGTTCAATCACTTTCTTGTCAATGAAATCCAATTACATCTCAGCGAGGAGAAAAGAAAACAGAGTGTTGAAAAATTGATTATCAAGTCAAGACATATAGAAACGAAACAGATTGCCCACACGAGAGGAATTAAAATCCCACAAACGGGCAGAAGTCCTTCTTTGGCTTTTTGGTGCAAATTTTTGTAATTTCTGTATGCATCTGTTATTGACACGAAGCCAATAATACGTTGCACTTGAGGTGTCAGATAAAATATTATATCGACGTAAAAGGATATGAACTACCTTCTAGTCATCCAGGTCCACACTGAAGGAGCCCTCTTTTGAAAGCAATCTCATCCAGAAGGGACTCTCTATTTCTCGATTCGATGTAACGAAGGGTTAACGTGTAAACCCTGGACACTATAGCGCCCGACCAAGAAAAGCCAATCTGGAATGTGGTTTTGGTGGGACTTGCTGGTGGGATGTCTTGTGGTAGCGATTTGCTTGATGGCATAAGTTGGGAATGGTGCGGTATTGAGTTTTTGATTTCGATTCAACGAACTGAAATTATTCCATAAATATTTATGAGATTGGTAGAAAAATTGTCTGCTTATTGTATGCTTGTTGGTTTTGTCGGACATTGGACAGGCACCAGGAGTAGCAGCAGAAGCAGTAATAACCAGCAAGTATTAGTTTCGAGGAGCATCTCATGGACAAAATCAAAAGGAGGTGGGTGGGGCGGGGTACCTCCATCTATTGAGATTATAAGTTAAAGTTGTTTTCAAGTCGTCCTCTCTGTTATTGGCAAACAAGTATTTGGTGGATCTGTATTCAATTTTTCTTCTAGGTAAATCTTTCCTATGATTTCGATTTACAAGATGAAAAAATATTCCTCATTAATTAAGAAATCCAAAATAATAAAAAAAAACTAGGATTTATCTTCTTTTCTTAACATCTTCCTTGGTTTTTTTTTTGCATCTCTCTAGCAGTTTTTTGTATGCATTCAGTTAAAGTATCTATGGTTAGAAAAAGTGAATTTTTTAACTACCTTTTCGGGATAAAGGTTTTTTTGTTCTGCTATTATCTGCGTGTTTTGGATTTTTGCTCGCTTTGTTCGAATCTTAACTTTATATGTAAAGTTTTGAGGGTGATTTTTTTTCGTTCGCTTGTAGGTATGTAGTTTTCAGGGAAAAGTTTTTAATTTGCACAAAATGTTGGAAATATCTGGTTGAGAGAAAGAGCTAGTGAAAGACAAGGATCTCTGTTGTGGAAAGCTTCACTTCGCGTAAAGTGTTTGTACTGTGGTTGGGACTTGGTAGTCCAGTCCACGCCAGGTATTCATTGAAACAAGAAAAAAAAATATTTTAAAGGATATTTTTTGTATGGTCAGGTGTAGAAAGCACATTTTGCATTAAAAAAAAAGTGCTTTGTAAGATGAGCAAATTACTTTTTTCTCATTTCATTTAATATAAATTAGGGTAGCCAACGGTTCGATTAGGACTTGACAAAATTGGACTTCTTTAGCAAAATTAATTTTTAGTTAAAATAGAAAGTTTTAGCGAATTTTATAGAAAATCATTATGAATTTATGCGAAATTCGATTTCGGAAAAGCTTCGGAAGAGTTTCGTTTAAAATATTAAAAACAAATTGAAACAAATTTAAAGGAGGTTGTGTAGGAGGTTATTGTGGTTAAAGTTGGCCAGTCTGTATAGTAGGGAAACTTCTCTGAATTGGAATGAGACGTATAACAGTTCAATATGAAAAGACTATGACCCTTGTAACTTGACGCCTTTATAAATACAACGTCAAGTTTAAGGTATCAACAGTGATCTGTGCTCTTATTGCAAAAAAAAAATTACTTTTAAAATTTTTGAAGAGCTAAAACTGTTTGCTTCGGTATGAATCATAGGTTGTGTTTAAGTGATTAGTTATTGAAACTTCACACAAATCTGAAAGGCGAATAACTATCTTTTTGGTTTATTTTGATTGACATTTTATCTCTCTTCTTTGAGAAAGGTGATTTTAAGCCAAAAGAGAGTTTTAGTTAAGGAAGTCTGCTTTTAACACTACAAATCTTAGGGGATTAGGACATAAAGCAACTTATAGGGTTGTTAGAATGACATGCTTTCATCCATATAGCATATTCCTCAAACTAAAACCTTGACATTAACACTTTATCTTCTGAAAGATGTTCATGGATACGACAGAATATCCAACCAAAGATAAAATTAAGAATAAAGTGAAAGAAGATATTGCCAAGAAAATTAATCAACACGTTCGGATTCGACTGAAAAGTGCAGGTTCTCTTCGCTCTAGCATCCTATTATTTCCATGATTCAAATCAAAACAACATTAGAGCAGGGTTCTGTAATCTTAAAAGCTCTTTAAATAAATAAATTTGGTGGCGCTACAGCTCACGGAAAAACAGGGTCAAGTCATTTCCAACTCTCAACGATTCCTGCGTGAATTTTGTTAGTCTCGTAGGAATTTAAGAGAGCTTACATTTTTCGCTTAACTATAAGATATAATGTGCGAAACATATTCTGCCTTAAGTTGAAAAGCCTAAAATTCAAACCACAGATGTTTGTTGTGACAATCTATGGCACTTATCTTTTAGTTTTTAATATTAGAATGTCGTTTCGACAAATTAACTTCAGCAAGTATATCATTTAATGTTTATAATTTTGGTAGAAACCTGTCTGAACGTACTAATACTTTTGGGTCAAATTAAAGGAAATTGTTTCGAAATTTTTGATACTATGAAAAATAGCTGATTTGCTGTGTTTGTAAAAAAATATATATAAAAGTGAAAATGAATATTTAACAATAATTTTTTTTTTCAAAAACTATATTTAATAGAATACTACTTTGTCATTTATTATTCAATTGCGTTTTTGAGCTAATTTAAATTTAAAACAAAAAGAAAAAACCAATGCATACAAATCTTTCCACTTTAAGTGCAGTTTTTGTAATTTTGATAACATAAAGGCATTTGGCTCATCAAATATAAAACAGGAAATTAGTACCGAATTATACAACAATATGAGAACAGTTTATATAAAATGTTGTTCTTTTTTTTCATAGTATGTTACTTGGAGATCAGTTCTTTATGTTTCCGATTAATTGTTCCCAATTCCCCCTTAACGTTTATTTCATAAGTATGTTCAAATTTATTTAAATATTTTGAAAACAACACTAAATACAGAAATGTGCTATTTATTAATCACCACCCTACTACCACCTCGGATAATATCTCATTCTTACCCGTACACCAGTTGTTAATGCAGATATAATTGTAGCGGAAAGCAACAAATCTGAGGGTTGTTTCTCAACTTAACTTTCGTTGTTTAAAAACCTCACAAAAAAAAACTGAGGATAACGAATTCACAGATTTGTTTCCCATTTATTCTGTTTTTTGGCCTTCAAGTCTGTCACAATGGTTAAGTATCTAGATTTAAAAAAAAAATCGAAAATATGCATATCCTCAACGTGCTGTTGTAGTTTGTTTATTTATTAACCACTTGAACTTTACTTTCGCTACAGGTCATTATAGAGGTTCCTTCGTTTTGTTTATATTCCGAAAAGGATATGCGATTAGAGGCAACAACCCAGAATATAAAACAAAATATAACATATTGACGCAAAAAAAAATTGAAAAACTTATCGAGGGAAATATCCATCGATCAAAATATCATAAAATCGAGTCAATATGTTGCCAAAATGAACATCAAAAAGTTTTTTTTTCTTCTTCTTATATTATTCCTTATGGAAGACAAGACAAGTTTTTTTTGCTTTCTTTAAGCTAAAGACTAAAGACCCTTTTCACACTCTTCAACACAATTTCTGTAAAAGAAAATATCTTTTTTCTAGAGCTGTGTTCTAAAAGTGTGTATATGTGTGGTTTTGGAACATATGTTTAAACACTGAGCCTCTTAACTATGAAGTATCTAACATCCTTTATACTGCGGTCCTGTGGGTGGTTTGATACTATTGTAGAGGTGGTGTTGGAAAAAAAAAGAAAAAAAAATGAATGAGGATTTAATGTTTTCCTTTACCTTCCATCTCGACAAGAAGAGAACAACACACTCTTACTTGATCCTTATTAGGTGAAAGTAGTTTGAGGAGAGAAATAGTAGGGAAACGAAAAAAACACAAGGACGAACTACAAAAAAAAAATAAAAAAAAAAAATAAAAAAAAAAAATGAAAGAAACTTTTGTTCATGAGGAGAGGATTTACACTCGACTTGAGCACCTTCCTATATTATGAGTTATTGTTTGTGATGTGTGGGCTCTTAATGAACGAATTATCCTTACTTGGATATTCTGAGAGCGATTTTAATCAAAAGTTTTTCAAACTCTCCCAGCTTGTTGATTCCTCATTAGATTTGAAATGAGGCTAATCGAATGGTTTAATGACCTTTTTGAATAGTTTCAATTTGAGGGATAGGTATGATAGAAATAAGGGCTCTCAATAGGAAGTAGAAGACAAAATGACCCGAGGATAAGTGTTGTTTTGATGCAAAATAACCAAAATGTGGTTGGGGGTATTGATCTTATAATATCGCATAAGCCGAATGGAAATGGTGCGGGGGATTTTCTAAAAGACTTATAATTCAGAGCCCCACTTTAGAAAGAATTCTTCTTCTATAGCCTGAACGCTGCACGTGTGATTTAATGAGACAATAAACACCTTGTCCGCTGTGTCAACAAAAATTCTTTCAATTCCTTCTAGCATGTGTCGTGCAATACAATGCAGTTCTCCTAACCCTCTAATTGTTGTGCCATTGTGGCACTGAAAACCCTCGATGTATACACCCTCATAGAGTAACTGTATGGCGAGCCACTTCAGCCTGCGGCGACGTCATTGCGCCATACGTCTTTGAGGATGCCGTAGGCAATGCTATAACAGTTACCGGACCATGATGGAAAACTGTCTTGTGCCCGAATTTGATCAATTAGGGCTCCAAAACATGAGTTTTCAACAAGACGGTGCCAAATCACACATTTTTACGAGAAATTTTTCCCGGACGAATAATGTCAAAAATCAAGTGGTGATATCGACTGGTCACCACGATCTCCTGATTTGAAGACGCCTCTCGACTTCTTTTCAAGGGAGTACATGAAGAAAACGAACCAACCACAATCTTTATGCTTAATGACAACATTAGAAAATAAATTCTTGAAATAACAACAGAAGTCTGAGAAATCGACCTGGATCACAAAACGCACCCTGTAAATTATTTACAAATTTTTTGTCAAAATCATATTTTAGCATTCAGAAATTCTAATTAAAAAAATTTCGGACAAACAATTTAGAAAATAGAGAATTTGGGTATAAAAGAAATTTTTCGAACCAAGACCATCAAATTTTCAAATATTCAAGATTCGAGATGTATTCTAAAATTTTGCCTAAGACAAAAATATTGTGACGAGGATATTTTATTCGTCGAATTAGTCGGACCAATTCAAGCCATTTCTGATGGTTTGTGCTTTCTTGCTTTTCAAGCAAATATGCTAAATATTGAATTATTTTTTTGTTTAATATAATAAGCACACACTCAAGGGGTTATGAATACCCTTATAATGTAATAAATAACACAGCGCGAGCTGAACAAATTTAAAGTTTGTATCCAGACAAGAAATAGAAGTAAGAACACCTCTTTGCCATTGCTAAACAGACCGTCTCACTTTATATAATTCTGTCTATAAAATTTAAATCCAAATTTCTGTCAAAATACCGAATTCAAAAATATTAAAAATGTCAAAAATTATGAAGAACCAACTGATGGCAACTTTGGTCGAATTTTTAAAAACAAACTCAGATTTTTCTTTTACCCTATTTGTTTCATAAAAATGAATTAAAAGTTCAAAAATTGTAATCATTAATGTATGCACTTGAATAATTATAAAGTATATAAAATTAAAATATTTTGTTTTTTAAATAAAAAATGAATATTATGTGTTTAATATCGACATACCTGTGTCTTACTTGAAAACTCACATGATTTGCCTGAAAAATAAAATAAAATTATGTTAATATAATCAAACTTTAAGAATAGAGGAGTCTTAAAAAATTTTTAATACAAAATTTAGAGATTCAATAAATAATGGTGTGCCTATTTTAATAAAGTCGAAAATCTAAACAATAGTTTGATGATATTTACATTAGTAACATTTTTTCTTAATTTTTTTTACCAAAATGCAGACCATGTCTACAATAGTACACATCAGTGGCGTGGCGTCCATATAACACGATTCCTATCGTCTTCCCTTTTAAAAAATCCACAAATAACACAATCTACCAAATAAACATCGAATAACTTTAAGTTATCCTTTCTGCCTCTCGTTTGTATCTTATACTTTACTTTATCCAAACACATTCCACAATCCACAACCAACATAAATCAAGAGAGTCACAAAAATACTCTGACGTCTACTTTTCAATCACCGTCTTATTTATTTGTGTTATATCCCTTTCTTCCCCAAGCATTGTTTTTCGGATCCTCTTCGTCCAACATATTCAAAAAATAAGACGCTACATTCCGTCTTATAAAATTTTCGATGTATACCTGTAGGAGTTGGAATTATTTGTATTTTATTCTCCCTTTAGCAATTAGCATTGCATTTCAGTAGGAAGATAATACATTGCAGGAGTTCATGTGCTCGCCTTTTTTCAACCTTGTGTAAGAAATAAGACGGTGTTCTTCGACTTATTTGTTTTTTTTTTTCCTTAAAATATGTCATATATGTATGTAAATATAAATATGGCATGTGGGTATTGTTGATTCTTGATTTTGAATTTGATGATGATTTGCATGCTTATGTAAAATGCACCATTGATATTTTTGCAAATTTACTGTGATAATTTTGAATTATGAAAGAAATCATGGTAGAATATATGGCAATTTGTCAGCAGTATAAATTTAGCATATCGCTACTCTGGACAAATAAAATGCATTTGCTTTTTTTTAATAGGAATTTAAATTTAGATTCAATTGGCATTCAATAAAAGGCTGTGTTGCACAGGTTCAATAACTCCAAATTAATCTAGTGTTTTGAAAAGCCAATTTGAACTTAATTAAAAATAGTGAAAAGTTAGATGTTAAAGTGAAGATTTAATTCCTTTTATTACCAACTATAGTGATAAAATAATTTAGCTTCTTAATTTTAGTGCAGTTCTAGATTTTGTCTTGGAAATGTCTTTGATAAATGTAGATTGCTGTTTAGCAGATTACCTTTCGGAGAAACCAAATAATTTTAGTAAGGATAGTTGATAGTTTATATTTTATCCTTTTTTCGCTTACACGCCAGGGATTTCGATGCCAGATCGAAATTTTTTGTTTGGTGTGCGTGTTTCATGTATCACATCACATCTAAATCCCCCTTTAAATATGGATTTAAAGATTTTGATCCCTGTCAGAAAAATAAATTTTTGTTGGGTGTAAAGGAACGCAAAATCTAGCGAGGGATCAAAATCTTCACACAGAAATTGATTTCTTATGTGTAAAGGAAATCAACATATAAGACACTTTAATGAAATCCTATTTAGAGTAGTGTTATAGGGCAACGATATTCAAAATGACTTGATACATCGCGGCTGTTATTAAATCTGAAATCATAGAAGCTCGGTTCGTGTCGATTATGATCGACGAAACATCAGATTTGAGTCATAGGGGACAACTGAGTGCCATATTTCGGTTCTTGTCTGAGAATGGAACACCAGACGTTAGGGCGAGTCTTAATGCAGATGAGTTGACCCATCATATATTTTATATTCTTGACACATATGATTGCAAGGAAAAGTTAATAGAACAATTCCTAGGAAGGTGCCGCAGTTATGTCCGACGAAGGGGGTGGTGTCTAAAAGGAGGTCCTTTTTTATTATGTTTCAAGCTCATTGTTGATTGAAATATTAATGTCTTGAAGTATAAAAAATATAGGGCCTTACCAACAATCAAATTAAGCGACGACTTTAATATTTGAGTGAAATGGACCATTATGTAAAGGGCTCTAGAAAGTTAACCATACATGTTATGAACTTAATATTTATGTGAACTCTAAATTATAAACCATTTTTTGTACGGAACCTAAAAAATAAAATGTAGCATATATGGTTAATTATATAGAGACCATTAAATAATGCTTCATTTCGCTCAAATATTAAAGTCGTCTCTAAATTTGATTGTTGGTACCGCCCATAGCTACAAAGTTTTTGCCAAGTCAATGTGGAATGCATTTGTAGATACCATATCCCTACTAGAAATGTTGGTTTTAAGGTTCTAAGATTTTTTTTTTTTCATTTTTACAGGTGACAAAATTTTATAACGGGTTCCCATTTAAAATTATCCACGCCACGCCACTGGTACACATAGTTTTTTTTTTGAGATATATAAGTTTTTCTTCTTTAGGGATTTACCGGAGATATTTAAGTACGAAATTTTGAAGAAAATCGCTTCAGCAGTGTATGTTATAGGTGGAGGTAGAGACACAGTTAGGTTGGGTTAGTTTTTCGTGGCTGTCAGCAGAAGAGCCGACAGACTTAGACTTTGAATTTGTCCACTGTGATACCACACTCAATTATGGAGACTTTTTCCCTAAACGTTGATCTTATTAAAGCTCCTTATGAAGCGAGCGATATGGCCTATATCTATATTTGCTAGGTCACTAAGATCATTTTAGTTGAAATCTTCCAGATCCTGTCTTTGGGATAAAGTAGGACATGTACAGAGAAGGTGAGTAATTGATTTCTCCTCTTCTTCATCCATGGATCTTCTGCAGAAATCGTTAGGATAAAATCCAAGGCGCGTTGCGTGAATTCCCATCCAAAAGTGTCCTGTAGTAGTACCTATTACGGAGCCTATGTGCGATCCGTTCAAAAATATTAAGTATTTGGAGTGATTCATATACAGCATTGCCCAATTATGTTATCCCCCTAAGGATCGTTTTCTGTATTGCATCTGGCTTTAGCACAAGTTTACGCATAGCGAACTAGCGATTGGAATACCTATATTTGCATCTGAGGTAGAGAAATATAGATACGTGTTCACTATCATCGTAATCTAAAGTTTGATCAAAATATCGAGTTCGATTTCTCTTCCAAATGGAAAACTTGCCCTATAATACCTGCATATACAAAGTGACTATCAAACTAGAACTGGACAAATAGATGTCTATATGTGTGTTGTATCAAAAGGGACATTAAGCTTTAAAAATAATAATTATTAATAAATAAATGAAAAATATTGGTTTAATAAAGATGCACCGGTGAATGCTTTCAAAATGTTAAACTTAATGCCTGCCATTGAAACCCGAAAAAAATTACATAATATCAAGCTTTAGTCCAGTTTTTCAGACCGACAGCATCCCAGTTTTATTTGAGTTGAGATCTCAACTGAGTCAAATTTACACCGAAAAATCCGTAAGCTTACAATGGTTTAACAGAATAATTATTTTGTTTGACTTTGTATGTTGCAATAGAATTAAATAATCATTAGTTAATGTGTAACTCTGATGGTTAACCTTACGTTCAGTATCTACTTAAAAGCTGATCCTTAAAAAAACATAACGAACAAATTCTGTTTCAAAGTCTCACTAAAGACCTGAATTTAAAAATTGTTGCTTCCTTCCTTAACCACTGAATGAGCATTACCCTGCCATATAATATCCTTTTTTACCACATCAACTCATAAGTTATACGACCGTCTACATAATATGTTTTTCGTTTCGTGCACAGTTCAGTGGGTGAAAAGAATTGACCCTAAACATACAATATACGAAAAAAACATACAGCATCAGCTTGTGGATATAGACAGGATGCATCATCCTCGACGTGCCATACAATGTTTAGGAGGCAATATGATTCCATCATCATCATCATCATCAGCAGCCATCAGACAGAGAGACAGACAAAAGCCAAACATATTGTCAGGCTCATTTGCAAATTACAAAATGGTTTTACTCCTCCACTTCATTCCGGAGACTCAGTTAAACCGCATTTGATGACAGTCACGATTTTAATTCATCCACTACTCCAGTAGATGACTATAGGTTTATTTTCAATCCTCATCCTCATGCTGCAGTCAAGGGATTTAATATTAAAGCTATAAATTTATTTGCAGAGATGCATAGATGATGATTCTGTTGTTTGTTGCACAAGTTAATTTATAGCCAAAGATAGAAATTGATGAACAAACGCTCCAGGACATTCATCAAATGTAACGAAGGACACGAGTATCTCTGATGATGCGGTTGATGAGAATTCATTTCAAATTTGATTAAAATTCGGTTTTGGATGACAAAATTTGATCAATACCCAGCGAGTAGATAAAGAGATACAATGGGTGATTTATTTGAAGCTTGGTTGTCGAATATAAGAGTAGAGATGGCATTTTCTTACAAGATTTCCAATCGAATAACATTTAAAAATTTGGCTGTGTCCCAATTGGACTGACATGTTTTGATTAAATTTGATCTAAATTGTGACATTCCCACCTACAAAAATTAAATTTTATATGAAATTTAATGTGAATTTAATCAAAAAAAAAAACATATTCTTTAAATATGGTGAATTTTCAAAAATGTTTTACAAATCCGAAATTTATAACTTTTACTAAAGTTATCCTCTATTCTGAATTTAGAAGCTTAAAATTCAATTTAAAGTTTAATTTTGCATCTTGAGAGAATTCCTATCCAAAATGGGGAATTTTAATGAACTCAGAAGCAATTTTTCAGTGGAGGATTACCTTAAAATTTCAAAACAAATGAAGCTTGCAACATGTTAGTCATCTTAAAGGCAGTCTGAACCCTCTTAATTACTTTTATTTGTATTCATTTTTATTTTTCATTGTACTGAAGTCTAGACAAAAACTCATAAATAAATTAAAACTAACTTACTGGCCCTAAGTAAGACTATACAAATTTAATGTTAATGCCTTTCTGCCAAAAAAAAATATACCTTCCTGACTACAACCGACACCAATTACGGTGTCATTTTACAATCTTCTACTTCACCATCTTGGCACATTTGAATGCAGTTTCCAATTTTGTTCTTTTCAAAATCACTTCAATTAATCTACCTTTGAAAAATTCAAAATATATCCACAAGAAAGAGACTGGAAAATTATACAAAAAAAAAAAAAAAAAAAATCATGATGTAAGAGTTATTTGGGTATACAAATTTTCTCTTTCTCACTCAGAAGTGATTTCCCAGTACGAATTCGAATAAATAAAACTCCTGATTCTTGAATACCTCTAGCTCTATATTTTCATCAGCAAAAAAGCCATTTTTTCAATTTTATTTTGTTCCATTTTTATGCTCTTCGTTTTGGGGTTTGAAGTGAAGAAGCCGAGTTGAAGGAATGCATTTCTAACAAGCACTTAGATAGTGTATCTTGTGTCCCGCAAAAAAAATTCTTCATTCCTCTGTGTCCTTTTCCCACTTAAAAATAATTATTAGCAGGGTGTTATCAGCCATTCCCAAAAAAAAACGTAAAACTAAAATTTTTAAATAAAAATAAAATTAAATTTTCATTACGAAACAGGAAAAAGTTTAAAATTGATGGAACTTTAGAATAATGAAGATGCCAGTGTACCTCGCTGCCTTGGTGAATATTTAAGATTTTCCAGGGTTACGGTGAATACTCGTTTTTTTCAATAGCTTGTACAAATATCATTTCCCAAGACCCTCGATGTCAATTGCAAAACACCCTATTTATAGGTCTTGACTCAAACAAGAAAATCTAAGCTAAAAAGACACAAAAAAAAAAAAAAAAAAAACATTTCTATGTCAATCGACATGGCCAAAACCATGAAAATTAAAATCGCAAAAAAAGAAACGAATACAGAAAATCTCCTAATGCCAGTGGATGGATACTTAAGAAAAAAAAAAAATAGAAAATGTGTAAAATACAAGAGAAAAAAAACTATAAAGGGATTTGCTGTAATACTACTAAATAAACCAACACTTAAGGTTGAGTGGCTTGCGGTGAGTTGGTTGGCCGCATCTCTTTTACCTTGTCTACCACTGGTATACAACTCGACTCAACACTACATAAGCTGCCTGCACCAAAGTGTTCTTATACACATATACTAACAACGGAGATGGAGTGAAAGTCAAGTCAAGACCTGCAGGGTGTTGAAGTTAACATTTTCGTTTTTTACATATTTAATGCGAATTATGTTACTTACACTGAGAAAAAACAAACACTGTAAAATTACGCAACTCCCCTTGTTTTTGGCAGATTTTTCCGGACTTTAGATAAAAGTATTTTAAAATTAAACAAGCCATGTGCATCTATAATTAAATTAAGTAGAAATGTTCATCTTTTAGTTTTCACATTGGGCGCCATTTTATAATGTTAAAATGTCGAATTTTTTTTCTGCACTTACTTAAAAAATTTGTCATTCTGTTAACAACCGTAAAATGCTAAACCGCTCATAAACCGCTCATAAACCATAAAGGGACCAGCTTTATTCCAAAATATTTACACTTCCTTCTAAGTAGATCACTTATTGTTTGTGGCTGTGTTATCTCGGATATTTTGCTTATGAAAGGATAGTCAGAATTAAGTCTTGAAGAGCTACACAACACCTCTCACGTTGGGCGCCAGTTTACAAATACCTGTTTTTACACAGATGAGTGCCGCATTGAATCAAGAGCTCAAATTTGGCGCCATTCTTTACTCTCAGCTTCACTTGGATTAAGAGAATAGTACCAACCAACAAGCTTATATATATAACAATGTAGTAATAAATATTCAGAGCTGAAAACCCAAATGACGCCCAACACGAGACCGCTCAAAGACACAATTTTTCTCCGTGTATTCCGACTTTTGCAACCAAGGCAAATAAAAAATATGAAATATGAAAGACGACAACACGAATACTGAGTGAAAACTTCTGAAAAAGATTTTTCAATGGACGACACAAGTACCTCATTATACCAACAGTTCTTTAATATTTTTCTCTTATATAGTTTTTGTGGTTTTTTTGTTGATTTTGTTTAAAATTTTTCATTTCATATTTCAGTTCTGAGGATGACACGCTGATGAAGATAGAAAAGTGTTAACTTTTGTATACTGTAAGGAAAAGTAGAAATTATTCTTTTTTTTTAATTTTGATCTATTTTGCCTTTGTTGCTTGAACCATTTTGAAGAAGTTGAAAAGTTTATTTTGTATGGATTTTTTTTTCTTGTTCTTGTCTGGGGATGGAATGTGTTTCCAAAAGTCTTTGGAGATAGGTTACGCAGGGTTTCTAAAATATTTTTAAAAATATTACTTTTGTTGAATGAATTTCTAGCCACAACCAGGTTTTGAAAAACATTCCGCGCTAATTATAATATGCAATCACATCCTTTTAACTATTGCCTTTAAAATACTTTCAGTCTTATAGACACATATTTTGTTATAATTTGTTCGTTATGATTCACCCACAACATTTCAAAGACACCATAAGGTAATAATAACTATTATGTACCTATTAAAAACAAAAAAAAAAAAATACCCTTACTTTATCTATAGGTATGACAAAAATCAAGTAGTGCTTGTTTGATTGATGTTCCAATGGCATGCCAGAGAGTGTTTATTTTTTCCATTAGCATCATCCTTCATATATATCACACACTCATAAATTTCACAGGCCCAACGCCAAACCAACAGGTGGCAATGTTGCTCGCTTGATATGAAGGCGCAAACATAAAAATCACTCATCAATTTCAAGCCCCATACACTACTTCATCCTCGCAGAGAACTCAAAGCTGAAGGAATAGCATTCATCGAAGGCTATCAAATAGATCAATAAAATGGATGCAAGAGTGATGGAACTTCATGTTGTGTGGGTAGGAAGTAACCAGGCTATAACAAAATCAACATTCCACACGAAGATAGATATACCCTTAGGTTTACATGAATGTGAATATCCTTACATCTTCTGTGAGGTTGGATTTGGTGTGGTGGCATCAACACCACTCACTACTGGTTGCCATTACTGGTATCATCGTGTGTATGTCCATCCAATATAATAGACCATAGCGACATAGTTAATGGTTAAGAGTTGGTTATCTTTGAATGTGTATGTGCCTGAATTCACTTTGGTGGAACATCGTCCTACGTTGCCAGAGTTTCTCTCTGTTGATGCTTTTCACCACAAAAGCAAACATTCAATCAGCAAACCCCATTCCCCTAAGGGACTCAATTTACCATAATGTTGACTTCCAGATTGATCGATTATCGCAAGACTCTCTATCTCTCTCTTTTGCTCAGTCTATCTTTATCTCTATGCAGTAATAAAATTAATATTAATTAATGCCAGAACAACAAATTAATCAAATGGAAATGTTTGAACAAGGATAAGAACCAGGAATGCATTTCTTGAGCCTTTGGCAAAATATAAGAATATTTTTATGTTGTTTTGATTATTTGGGCAAAATCAAAAACATATGATAGTTTCTCAGGTGGTTTTGTGTACCATAAGCAATAAATCACATTCGATCTAGCTAGGGTTTCATGGAAAAAAAAAATGGTTGCTAATTTGTTGAAATGCGTTTCGGTTGAAA
Organism: Chrysotoxum bicinctum; assembly: GCA_911387755.1. Lineage (NCBI taxonomy): Eukaryota > Metazoa > Arthropoda > Insecta > Diptera > Syrphidae > Chrysotoxum > Chrysotoxum bicinctum. The sequence goes on along the minus strand of OU426988.1, from coordinate 1,908,344 downwards.
ATATTCGGAAAATATGACTAAATTCGGGAACAGTACTAGTGAACACCAGTGATTCATTTTCATACAACGATAAACATATTCCTGTGGCTTTTTTCACATATAACTTAAATTACGCGGCGATATTTGAATCATACGAGTGCGAATCGCGCAAATCGCGTTCTAATGCTTAAATTATTTATTTTATGTATTCAGATCCAGAGAATCCTCCGATGTGCTCGTTTCAGGTAAGAATATTTTTTATGAATCGCGCGAATCGCATTTTGAATTGTATTTTTCATTATAAATTTAACTTAATTCACCTAATGCTGCTGCTTAAATGAAGGACATGAATTCTTCACTTAAAAGTATTATCATCCACCATTTTTTAATTGAACTTAAGTTCACGACGGACATTTGAATGAAACCTAATAGCAAGAATTCATACGAAAAATGGCATGTGCATTTCGAGTTAAACTTTAAGAAATTCTGTTAAGCTGCTTTGCAAGGTAGCCTAACTTAAGACACCCACGGATTTTGAATCTCGCAAGGAGTGCCTCAGATAAGTACAAAGTATTGATTTTACTTTGCACAACCAGGAAGAAATAAATATCAACTTTCAATGAAGTCTTTCAGTATCCATCAAAAAAATAATGTAAAAAATTATACAAATCAACTTAGTTGGCAACCACATTCACACTACAGCTCCAAAATCATCATCTCATCAAAGATGGTGAAAACATCATCGCACAAAAGACCAACGCAATTATCATAACAATAAAAATTATATAACAATCGCCCAACACACAACAATAGCCAGAGCCTCCCAAAGCTGCCATCACACCAACAAAACCTACAACATGGCCGCAAAAACAAACCTCCGGACATTAACTCAATAACAGAGAAAAAAAACACAAAAACCAAAGGACTAGGAGTATATTCTATACAAACCGTAACGTTGCCTTGGTGGTTAAGTTCTGTGGTCGATGCTGGTCTGTTCGTCTATAAAGGTGATGAACCGTTGATGGGCTGTGGAAGGCCAAAACGTTCAGCTCCACAGCACACATTCAGGAGGGAAGTAAAAGTAGAAGTCTATCCCGTTCATTCCGACTCCCGAGAGGCCTATAACAATCTCATTTAATTGATTGTTTAAATCAATGTTTTAACCAGCATTTAGTTGTAGGGCTTTTATTGTTTGAATAATTCCAATGGTAATGGGATTCGTGTTTTTGGTTTATTCATATATACACATAGCTACAGTCAGTTGTTGTTGAAGTAGTCGCCTATTGTTTTGTTTGCTATAGGAGCCAGACATTTGCGGGTATACATACAGGCGACATACCACCCAAACCACAGACTAATTACGCAAATTATTTGGATGATTGTTAAGTGTGTTAATTTTTGATATTGCAGGTGTGTATGAGGAAGTCAAGAAGTAAAGACTTATCTATGTACTGTACATGTTTGGGTCAGTAACACATAAATAAAGCCTTTTTCAAATGACTTGCAAAAGACGGAAACGGAAACGGAAGGACAATTGAAGTTGAAAGCCCTAGGAAAAAATTCTTTAAACAATTTTAATTCGTTCTTATTGCTTCATAATAAAGACCGAAGCGCCTAAGAATTTACTTTGACTTACAGAAACTATGGAAATGCACATCAGTTAAGCCCAGTTCTTTCTTCTAAAAGAAATCATACATATGTAAGTCCTAAGCAATTCCTTTAGATTCAGCTTTGGATCAGGATTCCTATATCTGTCTAATACTCCCTTCTTTGACGTGGGATCACGGACTCAGTATTATGTACATGGAAAAGCCTTGAGCTGGAATCAGAATTTCTACTGTTTGTTCTTGATCACTTCTTCTATGTCAGATCGTGGGTTTCAACACTTTACCATTGGGGAAGCCCTGACCTCAAAATATGGTTGAGATCGTTAGTTCAGTGAGTTTCTTTTTGGTTAATCTTCGGCTTGAAACTCTATGTCAAGCATTTTTCACTGCTCCTTTCTTCTAAGTGAAATCGTGGACTCGATATTTTTCTGAATTTTTCCTGATTACCTGCTTGCTTCTTCTGAATGAGATTGTAGGATTCGCCCTAGGATAAGGATTGACCTGGGACCAGATTCGACTTTTCTCAATTGATTCTATTGAGTAAGATCGAAGACTGATCGTGAGCTGGTATCAAAATTCCACCGGTTTTTCTCTGATAAATTCTTCTAAAGTGAGATAGTTTGCTTCGCCCTTGGGAAAGCATTGAGCTAGAGTCGAAATTCCTTTCAATTTTCAATCGAAGTCCTGGGAGCACACTTTTTTTCAAAATTCTTAATGTTTGCCTGCTCGATTTTTCTAAGTGAGATCGTCGATTAGTGCGCTTTTCTTGGTTTTGCTTTTACCTAAAATGACAAGTCTTACGGATTTGCTGCTCGCTTCTTCTAAGCGAGGTTATTGATTCTGTTAGTAACTGTCGTTAAGTTTTGATATCGAAATGAAATTTCTATCGGTTTTTGCAGCTCACTTCTTTTATGTTCATGGGACCAAACAACGATAGTGTGCTCCTATCAAGGTGGTCTCAAAAAGGCTATATACGTAGCGGAAGAATTTTCAAGATCAAGTTGGTGTCTCCAGTTCTAGGTAGAATAAATTACTTGGTGATTGCCTGACGTGAGGTAGTCTTATATATTCAAAGCTGAGGTAAGTAAGGATTTTAGTATGGTTTTATATCGTCGATTACTGGCGTCGGATTATCAAACTAAAGCAAGCATCCTGTGACCCATTTTATTACCATCTACTCATTTCAATCTATTGATATGCAACGTTAAATCCTCGTTTTCCCAAAAAAAAAAAATTATCCCAATCCAATAACTTTTAAAAGAGGACTACTCCACAATTGCTGCAAATAAATTTATTATGTTGCTAAAAATTAAATTTTGCAAATTTATTAAGCAAACAATATCAATTTTCAGTTCACTTAACACAAAACCACGTTGGTAATTACTACCGGTTACTATTCAAGTTCTATCTTCCGTATCATGTTTACATGTGTAAGGCAGACAATATAGGGAGTCCTATCCTCCTGCATCCTTGTGCATCCTAAATAGGAATATGCAAATTTCATTTATGAAATTATCAATTCCCTACAAACGAGCATAGGACGATATGATTGCCAGTATCAACTGCTGCTGTGGTTGCTGCTATGTTACTTGAACTCTCGGTACCAGAGGTTCTATCGTCCGTCCAGCCAGCTTCATACCTATTATAAAGCCGAATCCACCTGACACATGCAGACTTCCAACCAAATGTTATTTTATTCTATTTTATAACAAACATACAATATTCGAGCATGAAAGGCTGTGGGAATCAGTCAATCGATGTGGAAGTAATGAAACTGTCGAGGATTTGGGAGTGCTGAGTGCGGTATGGTTCAGCTGTTTCGGGTTATAAACGATTTCTCAAAATGCCTGCCTCAATTAACGACTTGCCTACCTTTTGCAATAACACACCATGGCTAAGGATGATGATGATCATGGTGATGATGGTGATTTGAAAAGGTTTTTCTTTTTGCTCCGAAACGAAGGAAAAATGTTTACTTTGCATTTCATTGATCATCATGGTCTTTGGCCTGCACACAAATTGCATCACCTACACCACACATTTGTGTACATACTCGTTTCTCTATATAGAAGTTATGGGGATACAGCTTTTAGATATATGGCAAATTGACCAAAATCCCTTTACTAATTTATCTTTAAATCAAACAAGAATACTGCTTTGTTCATGTTTCGAAAATCAGAAACGATACTCACTGCTCCTCCTGACCAAAAGAGATGAGAGATTTTTTTTTTGTGAATTCACTTTGATTTTATAGTTGAAATATCAGGTGTGTTTGTCTGAGTGGTATGCACAGGAATAGACGTTATCTCGTTTAGTGTTTGTTTATGAAATTTTGAGAATTTTCCAGAAATTTTCTGCTATTCTGCAGCTGGAAATTCAAAACAAAAGTTTTTTAACATGTGCATAGATTCGCAGATTGAATTTGAAATGTATTCCATGTGGACTTTAATTAGTTTTCTGTTTTTGATCAATTATCAGTTGGAATTAATGGATATAAAATGTTGTTGAAGCAGGTTTAAGGTTTTTGTACAGATATCAAATGTAGTATTCTTTTTCGGAACAGAAGAATCGAATACATGAGATCGAATGAACAATTTGTTTTAAGAGCTTTTCAGACTTCTTCTTAAAAATCATCGATTCAGAAGAATGGAGGAGATTTGAAATTGTCTGTCAAATTCTAGGAAAACATACTCTCGGAGGATTTAGCACTTCCTCGCAACACGCAGTACCCATGAAAAAAAAAATTTTTGTTTGACAGTCCAATTCACAATTCATTACGCCAAGGGGTACTATGCATTTTATTGGATAGCCATTACAATAAGCTCAATAAAACCCTTCATAATACCGAGTTATCAAAAATTACGAATTTTTCAGCGGCCAAAATTACAAAACTGTGATTTTCAACTCAAATCTGTGATTTAAAAAATCAAGAATTGCAGAATCCCTAAAGTAAGTAATCCAGAATTCATTCAAGAATTTTGAAACCCAACTAAAAAAGTACATAACTATTGGCATCATCAATCTTTTGAGGCCTCTTGAATAAAAACATCAGAATGTAGTGCATTAAAGTATAGGAAGTATTTTGGCTTCATGAAATCATTCAGATCAAAATATGAGCAATATGATGGAAAATTTGTCCAACTTTATCATTTATAATTCTATAGACCTAACTTCGGAAAGTTGTCCCTAAGACAAGAAATGTTCAAAATTTCAAGCCTTCACTTAAACGAATAGAACAGGTTACGGGATACACAGGAAAGAAGGCTTTAAGGTACTAGTACGGTCTAGAATGCCAAAAAAACGCATGATATTAGGTAATTACATAATTTTTTTTAAATAATGAATACATGCGTCAAGAGTACAAAAAAAATTATTTTTTTTAATTTTCGAATTTTGGCCGAATTATAGAGGGCGCAAACGTCGACTCATAAAAAAATACATGGTCCCATGGCGGACAGTTAATCTCCGGATGTACTACACCGATGTTTATGTTTATGTTTTCTAGATTAATTTACCACAATTTGACCAACAAATTATGAACAAAAAAAATGGCGACCCAAAAATGGCCAAACAAATTTCAAAAAAAAATTTTTTTTTTTCAAAGCTCCATATTTTTTTTTGTTTTGACTTTTTAAACAAATTGTGGTAAATTGTCTCGTAAGATACCTTCCTTTAAATAACCCATTTTGTTTTTTTTGTTTCAGTTCAGCCAATTCTGAGATTAACTGTCCGCCATGGGATGAGTCGACGTTTACGCCCTCTATAATTCGGCCAAAATTCGAAAATTAAAAAAAATAATTTTTTTTTGTACTCTTGACGCATGTATTCATTATTTTAAAAAAAATATGTAATTACCTAATAAGGTTTTCGAGAAAAAAAATCCTAAAAATCGTGCGTTTTTTTGGCATTCTAGACCGTACTAGTACCTTAACGGGTATCAGCTAGTACTGAAATAAATCGATTAAAGAAATAAAATTTTCGAAATAATGAGAATATCTGGGAAAGAAGGATTATGCAGTCAGCTTATGATCCTTATTCATATCAACGTGTAGAAAACACAACACCACACTTTAGTCTCACCTATGAAGCAACAAACTGACAAAAATGGCTTTGATCTAGTAACCTGCAATATATTTTACATGAAAAGTTACGCAATCGTAATACAGGCTGAGTCAAAAGTGACTTCCTAATTTAAAGTGATAATAATTTTTATAGATTTAATTTTAGAATCACAAAGTATGATTTATGAAAATTTTGTTGGGCTAAGTATGGAATATAATGTTCCTCAAATGAGCACCATCATGCTCACAGAGCGGTCTTTCTAGAGCGTTTTCACGTTTAACACTTCGAAGAACATCATTTTCAAATTTGGAAGAAACTTTTGACACACCCTATACAAACCGCATTCAAGAATTTTTAGATAGATTGTGAATCTCGTAATCCTGAGTGTCTGGCTATTCGACTACAGGCTAAACGGATCTTGCAGTTTTATTTAATTATTTTTAATTTTTAAATTATTTCCGCAATACGTTTTTATGTTTCTTCAATCAAGAATACCAGTACCTGCCATAGAATTCTTTTCGAAACTTAAGAAAATATTTCTGCTTTCAAAAGCTATTGCCCAGTCTCTTAGTAAAAGCTAGCTTATGGTTTAAAAAAAATTCTGAAAATGGTTGTTAATGGTGCCACTATAAAAGCAATTTTAGTTTCCGATTTTCGCAAAAACGGTACAACCGATTTTAAAATGTGTATTGTGTACTCAAAATAATTTTTTTTTTTATTTTTAAAAAGCAACATTCTCTATTTTTTTAAACATGATAACCAACAGCACTATCTAAAAGAGTATAAGGAAGTTGTTCTTTAATCAAAAGTACCTACAACTGTTAAAAAATCAGTTTGAAAAATCTTATTTTCCTCTTAAACGGTTTCTAAGATCTTAATATGTTTTTTTCTATACCGCTTATTTTTTTAGTAAAAAAAGATAAGTTTTAGTTAAGAAACAGAATTAAATTAAATATCTACCATAAAATAATGTTATGTTTTTGATTTTGGATTTTCTCTTTGTCGGCATAGTGAATGTATGTTTTTTCTTTTGCGGCTACTGAAAATTTGATATCAAGTCAATGATTTTTTTTTTGAAATTTAATAAATGAAAATTTGAAATTAGCATACCAAAAATATTTGTTAAAAATTATTTGAAGAACAAAAAAACGGTAAATCTATTAAAAATTAATTTTTGCATTAAATCATATTTGCTTAAGAAATGACATATAGCATTTTTAAGCACAAACTACTAAAGCTTATCCAAATTCTCATTTTAACTCATTATTCTCATAATAATTATACTTAAACCAAAAATCTTGAATTGACCACAATTTGTCAATGGAAATTGCATTTTACTAAACGAAAATTTCTCAAGATGTAAGATTCTTTTAGAAAGTTGAAAATTTAGCAAAAATTCGTTGCATCAAATACAAATTTGACTTTTTGTATGTTTTGTGTGTTGCAAAGTGCGGAGGGAGTAAGAGGTTGGTTGGCCTACATTTAAAACTATAGACATCAACATCAGGTTGAATGCAATTGTTTGTTTTCGAAGTGAGATTTTAAACGGAATTTTAATACTACACAAATATGTATGTACATATGTAAAAATCTACATATCCTGTCTGCCATGGAATTTTTATTGTTTTTATTGAACAATGAACGGAAGTCATTGGTTCCTGGAACCTTTTCCTCATCTGTTTAGCATATGTACAGACAATTTACGAAAGCAGAATATAAAATGTCGCATTTGAATTCTTATGTCCAACTTAGAATTCGATACGAATAAGTAAAATTTTTGTATAAAAGGGAATGACACTGTGAAGCCAATAAGAGAAAATTCCATTTGCTTGTTTTCTTTTTTTGTGGCAGAATTAACTTCAATCTAATGAACGGGAATTTCCATATACTACAGTAAAAATCAATTTTCAAGCCCCCTGTTGTACAACAAAAGATTTTATTTCAATTGCGCGAAAAACATTTACGAGCTGTGCAAAATGCTATCGCTGAACTTTTATTTACATAAATACAAACGTATGTATACATGCGAAAGGAGATCTTCTTGATGGTGGAAATTTATTGTGTAGAAAATGACAAGATGATATTTTTAGGGTTGGGAAAGTGGCATCAATAATAACAAAAACAACAACAACAAGTCAGTGTGTTATTGGGAAAAGCTTTGTTGTGTGGAATGATAACAGAACATAACACCTCTGCATTGTTGTCTTCGTTTGTGAAGGCACATGGGTAAAAGGATCAGGAGTCGGAAGCATGAATTTTATAGTGGGAGTGCAGTGCTGCTGCCGTCGACGTCGACGTCGTCACCGTCACATACCCATCGACCGACATTTTGTTTGAAGAATTGCTTTAGCTTTTCCATATAAAGGGGATGAAAGGCGCCGCGATGTCGCCAAAGTTACGTCTAGCAATAAATTTCAAACCGAAAGTAGGATTGTTCGTTTCTTTTTTTCTTGCTTCTATTTTCGTACGTTTTACATTCACGGCCACCTATGAAACTGAACTTCCGCGCGCAACCGGAAAATTCGTTGTGTTTTTTTCTTGCTTTTGTAGAAAGTTTTATTTTTCTTGTTAGTTTTTTTTTTTTGGTTTTGAGAGGGAGGAGGTTAGGGCGAAAGGAAGCTGTGGTAGTTGGAAAATTCTTTTTCGCACAGTGGAGAATTTCAGTGGAAATTGAAATTGCAGTTTTATGTGGGCTTAAGAATCACAACAATCACATCATTGATGTGTCTCTACAAAGGAATAAAGGAGACTTGTTTGAGAATTGTTACTGTAAGGGCTCGACTGAAAACGTCATATACTGCAATGTCGGGTGACAGTCAAAATTTTTGAATACGGTCTTAGGGCATAAAACTTTAGTATCAAGAAGCTATATAAATATCTTTAAGTCGCAAAAAAGTCTTTTTGACAATTCATTTAATTTTTTGAATGTAGTGTTCTGTTATTTTGAGATGACCTAATGTCGCGGGACTATGTATTGGCACCTCTACGAACGAAGCGTTGATAGGAGCTTCTTGACCACTACTCTTTAGGTTTATTGGGAGCGGAACACCATAGAATATTGCCGCCACCATACAAAAGTTGCTTTATCAGATTTTGACAATTGCAATTATTATTTCAAGTTATATCTCTCTATGAAATGCTCTAGATCAGTTTCATTCGAAAATGTATTTGCCTCATGGCACTGAAGGACAATCAAGCGAAAATTACCTCTTTAGATTGCCGACTTTAAATAACCTCAGGCGACCAATGATGTCGGTGCTATGACTTCTCTGGGGTTTTCGTTCGGTTTTCAGTTGTATTCCAAACCAAGTCAGTGTTTAAAAGATTCAGTTTGGTATTTGGTAAGACATTTTTCGTCATCTGCAGTTTTTATAAGATGTCGGATTTAAGTGCTAGATGGATGCTGTACAGAATATTTCGGAGATGACTAAATTTAAAGAATTTAGGTTTTTTAAAAATGTTTACAAAAACAAATGTGTACAAATTTATCAATTAAAACACTTCGTTAACCAAGCTTTTCATACATTCAATACCTATACCCTTCTCTTGATTTGTAACGTTTCAAAAGAATTCCTTCAAGTTCGAAATTTTTTTTACAAAGTTATCTTAAAGTACTTTACTGAAAAGCAAGTCTTCTAGTGTTTTTTTTTTTTTTGTGAATCAGGTCTTTCAATTTTGTTTTCCTTACTATTTCTGCAGCTGCCACTTTTCCACCCCTCTTCACATTGTTGACGAGGGATAAACTTTTAAAAATAATTTCAACCAGAGTAAGAGCCAGTTTAAGTTTGTGCGGGAGTTGAGTGTTTGGCGGGGGTTGGGGTAAAGGGACAGGAAGAGGGTTAAAAACACAATATGAGGGTGTTTTGGGTAATGTTTTGGTGCACAATTTATCTACTTGCCCGATAAGCATTCAATGTGTGCTCTAATGGACATGTTTGTGCATTTATTTTGGCTACTATACAGCCATGGGGACCCCGAAAGACAAAAGTTAGCAAGTAAAACAGTACACACACACACACACACTCACTCACTTACTTCAGCTCACGATCTCGAAGGCGACTAGAAAGTTTTTCCTTTATTGGTTCATGACGATGAAGATGATGCAAAATCGATCAAAATGCACAGCAGTTTTGATTGCTGTATGGTGAAACTTTGCCCAATGGGTATAGATCAACGTGAAATCTAATTTCACACCACAAGACGCCATCACAAGGCGCTGTTGTTGGTGTTTTTTTTTTTTTTTTTTTTTGTGTTGTTCTGTTTTTCATTTGGCAACAAAATTTCATTTAAAATTCTTAACAACTATACAATCTGTGTTTTCCAATAGTTTCCCTCATCTTGTCATCAGCTTATGGTCAGATGTAAGGACGAAACGTAAGAAAAATCAAGAAAAAGTTTCCCATGGCCTTTTCTTAACTTATTTCATCTTAGAGAATGATGCCTGATGGCCGAACGATATTTCACAGAAAATTCAATTAGGCTCGAAAGGATGAAGTTTTAACGAACAAAGTCCACCTAATGTGTGACACTGTGTTTATGGTTTTCGTCCTTTCTTGGCATACGAAAAAGCCTTGAGCCACTCTGGCAATCGATGTTGCTGGAGCCCGCTGATGATGATGATGATGACGATAGACACAAATGGTGACAGCAAAAACGGATGTCACATATGGATCTGTACTTAACTGACAAGTTCAAACCAACTGTTTTGTCCGACACTAACCGACATTTGATATATTTGATATGGGGATCCCAAATCACTGCAGGGATTACCATCCGCCAGAAAATAATTCTCTCACAAAAAAATAAGGGATACAGGATATCCCCGCAATAACATGTTGTGATGTGATTGTGGAGAAAATAGAGAGCTTTGGGATATCACGTCAATTTTATTCTATATCGACTCTGAATAACTTCCCCCGCATATCTCAAAATATTATCTCCAAAGTTTTGGTAGTAATTTTCCAGATTTAAAAGATTTTATCGTTTGACTTTTTTTGGTCTTAAGATACCCAAAGGGATGGCTTGTAGTTGTCGGCTGTGTGAGAAAAGGTGATTTAAGAAGACATATTTCCATGTTGAGTGAGTTATGGGGTCTTATAGGTTTTGCAGTTGATAAGAAATCGAAGGGGTTTGGCTTAACGTTTATTTCTTAACACTCAATTGCTCTGTTGATAGTAGGTGATGCATCTCTTTATAGCTTAGGCAAAATCAATCGTTTTGCAAACTTTTATTAACGTAGGACATGACATGCGGGTTCGAAAAAGACAAGAAGTTAGGATCAATTCGCAAGTTTAAGAATAGGTTTTTTTTTTGAGATTTAAAAGGCAGTCATCACATCAAATATGTATTCCATGCGAAAAAATTATCTTGCGAGAAAACTACTACATGCGATAAAATTAAAACTAGAGAAATATAAAGCCACCTGCGAAAAGACTTTTATGCTAGAAAACTATAACGCAAGGAAACTATCATGCGAGGTATATGAGATGCGAGAAAACTTTTATGTGACAAAAATTTTATGGGAGAAAATTATCATAACAGCAAAACTATCATGCGGTGAATAGATGATTGAAGATCCCAAACTTTTGCGATGTTTTGTAAGCGTATTAGCTTTCAGTTGGTAATCAGAGCCGTTTCGTCAACTGTCGCAAAGTCAAAACTGATTCCTCGCTGGAGTTGGAATTCAGATCGCTGAGCGAAAATGGCTGATGAACTGGCCAAATACGTTTCATCACTTGAACCGATCCAAATTGTACCCAGGGTACTTATGCCACTGCACCAGGAAATGTTTCCTCAATACCGCAAATTGCAGATAGTCAACACTTGAAATTTGTCTGGTTTCAAGAAGTCTTTGGCCAGATATATTAAGAACAAAAACATAGAACATATCAACTGAGGATTAGCAGACCTCAATTGTCTCTCTCGGTTGGAGTCATAACGAGTCACAACTCACTGGGAACCCACATGAGCATCAGCATATCTGACTTACTCAGAGTGTTAGAACGAAGAGGTTGGAAGAGGGCTGATCTGCCTTCCCTTCTGAATGCCCCAGACTAGCCAGAACTACAAAAGAAGCCTTCGGAGAATACTGTTCTGGGCAAGCAACGTCTAATTTTTGCCACTAAAAAACATCCTTAAGGGAGACACCCCATACCTAAGACTTCCACTAAATCCTTCCTCTAACTACTCTCATTCCTATATTACCCACACCCTGGGAAGCACAATGGATCCATTCAGATCCGAGTGAGGCGATACGGCTTGACGCATCAACACCTCACCTAACCAAACCTATTTTTCTTATAAGCGCATCAAAATTTTTATTGAAAGGTTGCTTCGCAAATGTGTTCCCTAGTGTAATAGACGACGAAGAAAACAATGATACTATATAACGAATAAAGTAGACTATTTGTACTTTGTGTTTACAAGCAATTGTAGTTTTAAGTTATAATTTATCTACGTAAGGAACTTCCCATAGTGAAATTGTATCAATTTGTTAAACAAATATGGACAAATAGCATTTTTATACCAACTTATCTATTAATAGGAAAATCAACAAGAATATTTGCAGAACAAATAGATATCTTTGCTATATAAGAAGAGAAATGCAACCTGTTCTCTAGTCAAAAGGAATCCAAGCACAGTTCAATTTTCTATCTAACTATCTGTCATAACTATCTTGAGAAAAGAAGAAAAAAAAAAACAAATATGAATCACAGTTCATTGATGGTTTTTATAATGATGGCAATATTTGCCATTACAGTAACAGAGGCTGGTTTATTCGGATGTCAGAACTTTTGCTGGCTGAACGATTGGAAGTCCCGTGATACTGTTTGTGGTGACGGACCTAAATATTCATATCCTGGACCAATTCATGGACGATGCTACTGTTGTAATATTTAACTAAATAAAAAAATTCTTAATAAAAAAAAACTCAATATGTACCAATATCTATGCATTTAAAATTATTATTTAAAAATTTGTTGTTCAGAGATATTAGATAACTTTAAACTCGATCTGTAATATATTTCGTCATATTTTGGGGTTTTAGGAAGTAATAACCAACTCCAACTTTTGTTAAAGTGATAAAAGAAAACATCAAACTCAAAACTATCAAACTTATCAATGTCTGTTAAATTTTAAAGTGGCTTGAAAGATATTGTGGAACGTATTCCTTTTTCAGTTCATAGGAGTTGATTCGAGCCATAAGCTGTGAAAAAAATGTTGCATTAAAAAAATTTCACCAGTGTTAAGTACTACGCTTTAAGTCAAGTAGTGATCTACATTGCACGATCTTATGTTGATAATTTTTACATTTTAGAGTATAGGCTAACAAGGGGAAAGCTGATGTATTTTAAAAAAAGGCTTAAAAATTGATAATCAATTAGAATTAATTTTTAAGAGAAACTGTTGTATATTACTTGAAATATAAATTCTACAGGAAAGCAAGTGGGTTGTGTCAAAAAAGTTAAACTTCAAAAAATACTTGACGAATCGTTTTAGACATTCAAAGACAGTAATTATTTTTCTATATTTTCAAATCCAATCAAGAAATTTTAAACATTTAAATTTTTTTACACATTACAGCAATAACACCGTCCAGCAAATGGTCCAGGGTATGAGTATTTAGGTCCATTCCCACATCTTGCGTCACGGGCTTTCCAATTATTTAGCCAGCAATTCGGTTGACACCTGAATGGATTTGGTTGGCCTAACCCTGATGCGATGCTTACAATGACAATAAATAAAGCAATCCAAGAACTGCAATTCATATTTCAAGAATTTAAATTAAATAAACAAAAAAATTTTAACTAAAAAAAAATGGTTGCAAGCTTGAAGGTAGTTCACACTGGAATGTCTTCTTGGGTATACATTTCTCTGTTTTATACAAAAGTAATGAGTTCAACAAAATGGATACATTTTATCATTTATTTGTTTTGGATGACCGAATTAAAAAATATTAAATTGCATAGTGAATTTTTCCTCAATAAGAGAACAATAAAAAAAAGTAAACACCATTGTTGCACGTAGAGTACATTATTTGACAGCTGAGTTATTAACTACAAAAGGTACTTTTTCAGTTGTTATGAAATATACAATTTTTTGTATTAAGCTCTTAGGTGATGGAGGAAATCTGAGTCGAGTTCGAATGTAGGGCATCAAAAACCATCGGTATAGTCTGGTTTCTGAAATGAAATAGTAAAGTCTTTGAAACTCTATAATATAGTTCCAATACCTCATACAAATACGATTCTTCATAAGACACAAAAAAACCATGAATAAGACTTAGGAATTGACCAGAGTTACAAGATTTCATCAAAAAAGTGAGTCTAAAGTAAAATAAATATTTGTAGTGGGGCTTACTAGACTTCGCATATCAAATCCTGTACAATATATCAACAAATCTGTGATTCCAGGTTTTTGAACTACAGCTTACATTTTAAAACAAAAAATAACATATATAGATGCCAACGATACGTAGGGAGGGTAAGTCATTAATTTATAATTCTCAACCATTTATCTGTGCGTGTTACAAGAAATGGCAGGGCACTACAAACTACAAGAATTGCCGAGTTTAAACGGCTAAGATATAAGAAGCAATTTCCATGGCAAGAAATACTCTTGAAGGATCTGTCAGAAAGTCCAGTCGAAAATGACATTAAATGCTGTTAAACGTAGAGCAAAGTTATGAAAGAAAATGATGTTCCGTTCAATTCTTCGATTTATATATTAAAAACGAAAAAAACACAGTACCTGCATTATTATTTATTTAAACTGTGCAATGGGTATTATAATAATTTATTGAAAATTACAAAGGTTAAATGTTAAATGTATTTGGTTTCATAAAATTTGGTTGACTATACATTTTAGTAGTTATACGAATTTAGTTAATATTGGTATTTTCTTAAATTTAAATTTCACTTATTTAAGAAAGGCTGAACTCCACAGCAGTAACATCTGGCTTGAACATTTGGTGCCGGATAAGAAAATTTCGGTCCTTTTGGACAACCTCTATCGCGAGCTCTCCAATCGTTTAGCCAGCAATTTCGTCTACAAAATATTGATTTCTGAGCTGCATTTCCTGTGATAGAAATTATCACAAAAATTAGTACACAAATTAGAGCAAAATTCATAATTTAAATTTGAAAACAAAAAAAAAACAAGGAAAAGTAAGACGACTGACAAATCACTTGGTTTGTTAATGACTGGCGGTTTAAGAATTTCCTTGAAAATTTATATAGCAGATTTTTAACTACCAACGATGACATTACAACACCGAATCTTAAGATGGTTATTGCCACACATTTTTGCACGATATCTTACTACTCTTATATCTTGAGCAGTAAAAATTAAGCAAACACAAGAATTCTCATAAACATAAGGAAAGTGTGTGCCTTTCTTAAAAGCTATAAATTTACCATTTCAAAAGTGTTCATATCGTAAAACAAAACGAAATACGAGTACTCTCGTGAAAGTTCATGAGAGTCTAACATTTCACCTCATTTAATACCCACAATTATCAAGATGTTTATAATTTTATTAATTTCAATTTTGTACCTGCATAACTCTTAAGCCGTATATAAATAAACATTTTGTCGCGCAACTTTTACAACTAAAAGGTACTAAAGGGTGCTCCAAGAAACGATTGCGCTGCTAAAGCAAATATTTTTGCAAAGTATACTGAGTTTTATAAGCATGTAGCAGCACTTGAACAAATTTATAGATCAATATATCAAATCATGTGTCTGAGAAGAAATTAACCCAGAGGGAGACATATAATTATACACGGTGATACGCAAAACGTGAGAAACAAAAAGCTTGCATGTGTAGATTGGACTGTTGGACATTTCACTTTAAAAATATAATAAAGTCATTCAAAGGCAACACTATCACCATAACTCAGAACTTGCAAACAATTCAAAATGGCACAGTTAAAGTCGCTTAGAATTTAAAAACATTATACAAAGCTGGTGATAAAAAAACCAATGCTATAAATTATATTATTTAAAAACGAAGGGAATGAAAGGGCTCGACAAAATAAGAAAGGACTTTCAACGACAAGAAAAAACCTTCACAGATTTTTCAATTCCTCGAAAGAGACAGTGTCCCTTAAACACTTTTTTTTTTTTGTTTTCACGCGGCGGTGGTATACAATTTTTAAAAGATGTTTCATATTTAATTAAAAGTCAATTAATTTGAGCTACATTTCCAATACAATAATATGTATTTTTAAAATTGTTTTTTTTTCATCTTTTATTCAATTATTTCAGTTTATAAATTTTTTGATGAATTTATTAAATATTGCAACAATAGCACCGTCCATTAGTAGGCGCTGGGTACGAGTACTTAGGCCCATCTCCACATATGCTATCACGAGCTGCCCAATCGTTTCGCCAGCAATTTTCCTGACAGTCAAATGGGCTTTTCTGAGCAGCAATTCCAGCAATTGAAAGTAACACAATGGTTAGGAATACAAAAATCCACACTCCGCGATTCATAGTTGATTATTCAAAGCACAGTGATCTATTTCGACTGAAACACTGCTTTATGAGTGTTGACACTTTTATACAATTTATCTAACTGGAAAGCAAACTAAAAGAAATTAGACCTTTTTGTGTATTTACTCATTTTATTATCACTTTAAAAGACACGAGCCTTAACCTACTTACATATATGATCTCATAAAAAACCCACATCATAAAGAAAACACGCTTAACAAATATTTCCCATTTTATTGAAGTACAAAAAGTTCTCATAATAAAGGCGTTTACTGTTTAATTTATTAAGTTTACGCACAACCTGTTTCCAAACAAAATAAATGTCAACAATAATTTTTAAATATGGCTTTGTATAAATACGGAACGATTTTTTATTTTAACAACGTTAAAGTCAAGCCTTTGGCACTCAAATAGTCAAATATGAAATCAATCTTTTTTTTAATTTCCGTGGTTGTTCTGGCAATTGGCATCACCGGCACAATGGGACAGAGTGCTTTTGCATGTCAAAAAAATTGTTGGCTTAACAATTGGAAGGCTCGTGATGCAAACTGTGGCAATGGACCGAAATATTCATATCCTGGACCAGTTCATGGAAGATGTTATTGTTGTAACTGATCAGCGAATAAATGAATCACTGTATTTCTGATGAAAAAAATATTAAAACTGTAATTCTGTAAAATGGGTATAATTTAAAGAGAAAGGACTACAATTTTCTTGGGTTTCAAAAATCTATCATTTTAATATCTATTTAAGGATCCTTTATTTCTCTAATCTTTCTTTAAAGATTTTGTGATTTTATTTCAAAAAAGATTAAATCTTATTTCTCCCGGATATAATGAGAAGGATTGAACGAAAAATTTACTCCAGTTATCTAGTAATTGAGGTGATTTTTTTTTTTAATATTAATAATAGCTTCACAGACGAATGCAACTAAGATAATCAGTTTAGGTTGATGTAGAAAATAAATAAATTTTATTCGATTCAATTCAGGATGTAAATGAATGATAAGTTAATTAACTCTAAGTTCCTACTCATCTACCTACCTACCAACCTGTCTTAATAGGTAGATGGAGGTTCTAATTTAGCAAAAGTAGGGCAGCGACAAAATCGTAGATAATCTGTTAACCTGTATTAAAACACACGTAGCAAGTTAAAGTTACCTAAACGTGAAAAGCAAAACCACCGAAGAATAAAGTTTCTATATTTTGAATTTACACAATTTTAAGAGAGAGACTGCGAGGGAGAAAGCTTTTTTCTCTAATTCGAAGTTCGCAATTTCCCCTTTCAAATAATGGGAAATTCATTTTCAGGAGAAATGTGCCATTTTCTCCTTGAAATAACTGACCAACGATTCTCATGAGGTGTTTTCTTCCGAAAAGGGATAGAGCTTTTTCAGTTTCAAACAGGAATTCAAGTCAAGTGGTGTGGGCGGAGTTTGTCTTTGAAACTAGCTGATAAAATGGCGAGATAAATGAGAGTGAACATTCAAAAAACCAAAATTACAAATTTCAACTATTTTATTAATTCTAGATACATTCTATGTTACTACCTACATAATACTGAAAATGAGTTCTTGAAATATTAGATTTGTTTCAGAAATCCTAAGTATTTTTAGAATACAATTTTTGACGCTAATTTAATCTCAGGAAACTAAACGTTTTGAGTCAAAATGACAGTGAAAAATGCCAAATGAATTTTTGTCATATCTCAAAATTGTTTGGTTGTATCAATAAACGCAGTTTACTTAATCAAATGCGATGAATTCAAATTTAAATATTTAAATTTTGTGTTGAATATTTTGTAGAATGAAAAATTCGCATGCAGCAAAATTTTACCAAACTTATGTAAAATGAGACATCATTTTAATCCTAAATAGATTTTTTTTCTTAATTTTTTTATTTGATTTCTTAATAGGGTAAACAAGGGTAAATACTGAGAAGAATAAAACCTCATAAAACCTCTATTTTGTTCAATAGAAATGTTGTTAACATTGATAAAATGTTATACTTAAAAAAACAACAATTGTTGATATACACATGAATTGCAAAAAAAAAAAACAGCGCCAAATATTTGTTATTGGCCGGCCAAACAACACAAAGTTTCTTAAATCTCTCAAAATAGCGGAATTTCTTGGAAACAAAAATTTCTATCGATTTTTTAAGACATTAATTTTTAAAAATTTAACTAAAAGACCGTTTTAAAAATGTTTTTTTTTTTGAGCTAGTGACATTTCTGCTGAACAATCTTAAACAAAATTGACCAGATTTTCTGAATACTTCTATTCTAAGTTTAGGCAAATCGGTTTGAGAAATTCGATGCTTGAGCAAGATCCACGGCAGTGGACTTAAAAATTATTTTTCTTTCAAACTGATGTATTAAAAGTCGAAAGATGTATGAATGCAAATTTATGAATATGGATTTTTGGACTATATTGAATGGTTTTGTAAAAAATCCATTTCGACAAAAACTAATAATTGGCGACAGTGTGACGAAAAAAGTCACTAGTTAAAAATTTATGAATCTGATGGAATGAAATACAGCCAATTTTAGTTTTGCCAGAACACGATCGTCACTAATTTAATCTTTGTGACCAGTTCTGAAGAAAGAGCGTGTCGCTGAGGAAGACCCAATCCATGAGGTAGAACCAGATTACCCATGGACATGGACACACTTGTCCGTCTTAAAACACAAACCTGCACACACACGCTGATAAGAAATTGTTAAAAAAATTTCTAACGCCCTTTCCCATCACGGCCAATTTCCATCCTAATTACATGTAGGTATAATGAAGGGGGACAAGTCAATGATATGTTCTTACGTTTTAAAATTTCCTGTGTCCAACAAGGCTTTTGTCATCGTCCAACGAGCACTGAGTTCTTACTAAGAACTTCTTAGTCCATGCGAAGGATTTCAAAATTTTCCACTTTTAGGTAGGTACCCTCCCTTTCCAACGCAATCTGACAAAAAAATAATTTTAGGTGCAGCAGTTCGTAAAGAGCCAGTACATAGTGAGTAAAAATTTACCAACCATTGGTTTTTGTCAGATGGAATAGAGGGCACTCATTAGCACTTTTGTATGGATATTATTGGACTAACACAGCTTTGGCACAAATTTGCTTTAAGAACTAACGTAATTTTAGCTCAATACCAGGGCATTGTTCACTCCAAAAATCTCCATTAGTTGAATCTTTTAAGGTCTGAACGTAACCTTACCCAGAGTCTTATGCAAGATTAAAACTATTTCCACAATCTCCACTAGCTGTGTGCTATTACCTTAATCTTAGTCAATTATACCTTGGACTTTATTAATTTTGGCAATTCACAACTTTTTTCTTACGCAATAAACTACTCCAAGAGTATTTTTATAAATGCGTGGATGCTTGCTTGATCATCAGTGAATGGAAGGGTACCAGTTCAAATCCAAGTAAGTATGACAATGTGATTTTTAAATTAAAAGAAAAAATAAATAAGTTACCTTCAGCAATATTTTCCCCTTCATTCCATTCCAAAAAAAAGAAAGCTATTTGAACTTGGCAAAAAGCTAATTCTTTTTTTTTTCACCTTAGATATTTATTTAAGGAATAAAATAATTGCCTAGGTAAAATATTAGCTAAATTCAATAAGGGCTTAAGATTTATCAAAATTGACTGGATTTAGCACATTTCGTAAAAAAATGTGTTTACACAAGGAATTTAAGGTACATAAATTATCTAGGAATAAAAATCTAAGAATTTCAATAGGACCCAGAACTAAGTAATCTTCTACCCGTTTGAGGTTTATTTTAAACAGGTTTTTCTTTGGGAATTGACAGTCAAAAGTTAACTTTTTTCTTAGGCAATTTTACACAAATTGACTTTCCATAGGTTAACATTGGTAATTTAAAGCAATTAGCCTTAAAATTTAGTAAGCTCAAAATTAATTGTTCATCGACTTATCTTTGGGTGCTAAATTTCCCTCTGATAAGTCGGTGGTTGCTTCTCCCATGCTCTACCATTACCTAACAATCACAAACAGAATGAAATCAAATACCTTCCAAATGATTCCACTATCAAGTTTAGCATGCACAAATTTAATAGTTTGCCCATTAGACGAATACCAATAAACTGACAATCCGACATACTCAATTTGGCAGCATTTGCAATAATTTTATTAGACTCAAATCAAAGCCAATAACTTCAGAGAATCAAATTGAAATAGCTCGAAGGCATCATCATCATCAAACATTAAAACAGAAATACAAATCTATACCTAAACTAAAATATAAATGCTCATTTAGTCGAAACTCAATGAATACAATCAGAGAGATGAATATCAATCTAACTTCTTCTACATGTAGGATGTGTTTATGAATTTCTATATAAATTAATTAGTTGATTGCATAACAAGAGCCACTTAACACAAGGTTACGATTATTTACCCCACAAAGCACCCATTAGATCCAATTAAATTAAGGTCCAAACCCAAAACTTTAACAGATAACTTCACATGCGTACCTACTCGTAGCTTCCACCACAATAAATTAAAATATTCATTGAGCTGAAAATAAGCATAAGCTAAACGTCCTATTCCTATTATCTCTCCGTTTCCTATCTGCGTTATCCTTTTACTGAAACATATCTAGATACATAGACTGTGTCACTTCCCATCCTCTGTAAACACAAAACCCTACCATATCCTTCCCGCTCATAGCATTCATATAAATTTTAACACAAAACATAATTTCCTCACTGAGATATCCTGCGGCATTTAAATCTCTCCAAACACACACTCACAGAACATACCTACGCTGGCTGTTCTATTTCAAATTGTGTAGATGTATAGACGATGTTCGTCCTTTTTCCTACCCTTCCCACACACTCACACTCAGATATGAGGAAGAGTTGAGGTTTGTATTGTTCCAAGGTTTCACTTTCTCTCTAAACTGATTTGTGTGTTTATTTCTTTGCTATTCTTCTTCAGCAGAATTATTCTACAAAGTTTAGATAGACTGCCATAGTTATACTTTTGTTCGACTTTACCTACATTCATATTATCCTTTCGCCAAAATTTGGTGTGAAAATATTTGTAATGGATGATGGGGATGGGATTTTTGAGGCATCTTCTATGAGCTTGAAATCGACTTTAAAATAGGGTTAATAGCCGAAAGAACTTGCCTGTGTGTGTGTTTATGTGGAAAACATGTACAAAAAGGACTATGAGGCTAATTTGGAGTTTTGCTTTTGCGGTAGACCACAAATGTGCGTTTAATTTCAAAAACCCACACAGTGATTAACAACTTGATGGACTTTAACAAGATTATGATGTCCCTTTCTGAGGATACAAGTCCTCTTTTCGTCATGCACGTACAGTAATTTGACTTTCATTTGATTTGTTCTACACAACTTTTTCATTTGTTACATGTTTCAGCAGAAGCCTAATTCCTCAGCTCTCAGATCTGTTTTCTTTTTTGGGACAGAAACTTCTGGGACACTAGTTTCTAGGATATAAGTTCTTAGAGCAAAGGTTTCGGGAAATAAGTCTATTGCACTTATTTTTTCGGAACACAAACATAGGTTTTTTTGACTTAATTTTCTGGGACATAATATTCTGTGACAAGAGTTTGCGATGTCAACCTAATAATATAGTCATTTCAAGTTGTGAGTTGGTGAGACAAATGTATCTAGGAAATAACAGAATTCTCTGTCACATAGGTTTCGACACAAGAGTTCCAGGATCATAAGTCTTTAGAAAAATTTGAGTAAAAGTTAACAGAACTTTTGTCATTTGATAAAAAGTCTTTGGGACAAAAGTAACTTGAATATAAGCCTCAGATATACATATAATGCATGTGACATTAGCCTCTGGCACAGCACGGAAATGTTCGGGTAACAAGTCTCTAGGACGTCAGGTTTTGAAACATTAGTATTTGGGACATTTAACTTAGGGACATCAGTCTGGAAATAATGAGATTTTAGGACACAAATCTCTAGGACATAATTCATCACAACAGAAAGATCTGGGATAATAAGTGTCGGAATCGACCACATTAGCCCTAGAAAGGTAACCATATTTTTAAGTACGTTACAGGTAACCATTCGTCGAATCGACGAAATGATATTTAACTGCGCTGTCAAAAAAAAGTTATTAACTAATTCATGTGAAGTTAAATTATTTATGTTTATTAGTTATTTTTTGGTAAGAAAAAAAAAATATATTTTAGATGACTAGGGTTACAAGAAAAGAGAATGCAATCGGAACAAGGAGTACAAAGATAAATGATAAAATAAAATTGATGTTCGTCAAATCGACGAAGGTTACCGTTCTAGGGTTAGAAACAAAATAAAAATCACGGACATAATGCTCTAGGATATACATAGTTCTCTGAAAAAACTACATAAATCATCGGAACTTATTCCGGAGAAATTACTGTCAATTCAAACTTAAGACCCAACCTAATAATGTCGCATGTCCTGCCCATGTGCCAAAAGAATCTTCAATCGTGCAGGGACGAAACTAAATTCCTAACAATTAAGCTTTAATCCTTGGATGGCTTATAAAATTATCCAATTACACAGTGTCCCCAAATTTAATCACCGCTAATTATCACCCTAATTAGGTCCTGAATCACTACCATAATCACTTCCGTGAAATATAGTTACTCTTACCGTTTCGGTTCGGTGCTCCACCGCTTATCTCTTCTACACGAATATTTTCATACAAAAAAAAAAGAACAAGGAGGGGAAAATTGAAATTCCAAAGGATACCATCAATTTCCAACCACCCCATTAGCAAATCGATGGAAAACAATTAGCACACGAAAGGTGAGAGTGGGCAGCAAAAGCAACAACAAAAAATGGAAAATGAATACCAATTTCAATTGACAATTTGTTTTTTTTTTTTTTAGAAAAAAAAGAACAAAAATATAGAAGGATGTAGAGAGCTGGAAATTTTTAATCAAATCAACCCGGAAGTCCACAGGAAGTGCACCGGAATTAGAGAAAAAACTATTCTATCCGACAATAAATGTCTATACACGATGATGATGGGACATCACGACCTGCCAGGGCAATGCAGTCATCAATTTATCCGGCTCGAAGGACCAAATTATGCTTGTGAACGAGTATCGTGCCAGCATATAGAGTCGTTCATAACCTTGCCGTATTTCCAATGAGAAGCCCTAACGATTTTCGGTTTTAATTTTCATCTGAAAAAGAGGGTCCACTATCGACTTGTATCTCGTTTCTTGCAGAGAAGTAAGAATTACTCTCATTAGACGGCCAAATGAATTCCGTTCGTGCAATTAGCCATCAACACAAAACACAGCAAAATGTGCACTGCACATAAACTTAAATTATAGACTGCTGCTGGTGCTACTGCTGCACATAGCCAAGGGCTTTTTATATGTTCAATCCTTGGGATAAGATATTTATATCGAAATGGAGTCCCATCGTCATCGTCCATCGTTTTCACTCTCTCGTCTTCGACAAGGAGTGTATGGTTGAGTAAAATGAGTTTTATGGCAGACCGCAGACCCCTTGGCTTAAAAATTCGATTCTTTCTTCTTTAGTTGGGCTGGAATAACCAACCCCAACCCATTCTCCATCTTTTAGGTTTTTTGTGTGAAGCTGGTGAGTGGCTTTTCCGAACCGAATTTTATCTAAATTGCTCACGTCCGCTTATATTGCTAATCCCTGACTATTTCGTGAATTTGCTGTGTGGTACTGCTTTTGCTGCATCCTTGTGCACGTCACATATAGCTTCCGCTATCCCATAATGCCGATAGCCCTCCTCTCTCTCTCTCACGCTCTCCAATTTTCAAAACAGCTTTGTTTCCCTTATTTTTGTCTGCATCAGACAATAATCCCCGAAAACCACAGACCCCATTCTAAAACCTATGTTATTATATGAAAGCGAGGGGTTAGAGGCAACGGGGTGCTTTACTCCGGCAGAATGAAGAAACAGAGAGATGAAGCTTGTCCACAAATTGACACACACAGAGGGAATGAGAACGATAGAAACATGTGTTAAAAAATTTAAACACTATCCCTTTTGCGGCGGACCAACCGGCCCCAGGATCAAGCACAGGACCTTATGGTATATCTATAACAGCAACAGCATTAACAACAACAGCAGAAAAGCATTCAGCTTTTGAAGTGGGTATAGCAGCAGCATCAAAACTGCAGCAAGCATCATATAATGATACTCGAGGCTTTGTACTCGTACATACAAAAAAGGGTGGACGCTGGATGATCCCTTTTTTCGGGCCGAAAAGGACGATTGAGTGGAACGAAATGTAGAAAAATTGCTATGATACCATCAGTGTGTATGTGTACGTCGTACAAACATTTTCTAATGAACTTGATTGTTTCCTCTCCTCAGTCCTCGCTCAGTAAGTAATTTGTGTGTGGTGATTGTGTTGGGTTGTTTTGTATTGTATTTTGTGATGTCTGTAATGATGATTATGATGTGTGTTTGTGGTTATGTTGCTTTGCGGGTATCAAATTTGAGTTTATTAATTAATATTTTTGTTCCATTTTTATTGTGCAATTTGATTGGAAATTATTTTTATAAAAAATTTAAAGAGAGTGGAAAATATAGTTCTAATTGGTCTTGTAACTCCCCTTGTGAGCATTTCAACGAATTTTTGTTCAGTATTCAAAAATTATCTTCTCAGAGGTGGAAAGGTGAATATTAGAACAGCACAGTAAAAACGTGTAATAAATTAAGATTGTTTTGATTGTAAGATTTTTAAATATCTACTTTAAAGAGCTTTGACTTGGAATTTGTTTAAAAGGAGTCTAGAATCTAATCAAGCCGTTTCTGTTCTTATAAAATTATATAAACGTATGTTTCTTTAACTTCAATAGTTAAATCTAAAGGAAATTATTTTGGTCATTTTTAAAATTTTGTTTTCTGAAATTATGTGGCCTGGCAATACTGGTTTGAAATATTTAATAGCCATGACAGTAAACATGAGCAAAATTTCTTCCTTGTTTTATACATTTTTTAATATCGAATCCTTCATTTTCAAAATGTTCATATTGTTTAAGGTCAAGCTTGATGAACTAACAACTAAACCTTTTTTTAGGTACTGCCAGATCCTATCATCTTGACATCACGAAGTAAATTCCGTTTTTTTGTTGAAGTTTTTTAAACAATAAACTAACGATGAATATTATGAAAATATGCGGCTACCTACCTAAGTGGTGGGACTTCGTCGGAGAGGGACAGAATAGATAGGAAAAAGCTGGAAAACCAGTTCTCATGGTTGTGTATTAATATACTGATATTTAAAGGTGATTAATTCCTATTACTTTGGCCTTAGAAGGAACACAAAGCATGTTGGTATAGTTAAGCTTGTTAGTAAGCTGAAAGTTGTTGATAAGTAGCAAATCTAGTTGATAAATGTTATGCCTAATGGATCTGACTACCTAATGGACCTGCCCATAATGAAAGATTTCACAGTATTCTTCATAGGATATGTCTTGTAATTCGAATTTGTTTGTTGAATCAACTATTTACTTGTTTAGGCAAATCGATCAAGATAAACTGTAATTTTCCTAACCTGAGAGCAGTTCTACTAACAAATGATTTCAACAAATTTAATTTGTTTATTTTTTATATAATCACATTAATATTAAATCCAAACAAATTTAATAAACTCCCAAGCCTTCATCGATTTCTCATAAACTCCTTTAGCTCATCACTATAGTCCCGCATGGTTCTGCACACCCATACATTTATCTTATTCCTCCTTAAGATGCATCATGTATTTCAAAACAATTTTCATTGAGAAGATAAGCACTTTACCATGTATCCCTTATACCTTGTGTTGCATTGTGACCCACTGACACATAGATTAATAAATCACAATATATCGGACAGCTTTTCTCTGCTCCATACATACAACCAGGGGATCCTTTCAATAAATATACAACGCGCCGCATACCATAGATTTGTACGTGAACACAACACTGTACATTATAAGTATATTGAGAATAATATCCCTCTTGGTTTTGGATTGTGTTGTGATGCAATTAGCCATGTCTCCAAGATAAAATTATGTCACACATTTGTCAATTTCTTTTGTTGCATCATACGGATTATCTTCGGCTATCTCAAGAAAGATACAACCCCAAACATCAGATTTCATACCGGCATCGACGACCGTCGTAGACATCCAACAAATAAAATAAGACAGTATCAATTTCTAGAGCATCAAATGGCATTCACAATGATTGTAATTTAGAAAACATCCGGCTTCAGTGTTGGTTGGTCGCTGTTCAGTTCAGTTCAACTTATATGTGGATAGAGGCTTTTTAGCTTCAACAATTGGCCTTGATTAAATATCAACACCTACCATCAAAACAATGGATAGCACTCCTTCAATTAGGATATTGTGTTGTTCAACTACACTCCAGTCCACCCTCAAAATCCTTTTGGTGAAAGTATGCTCTTTAGATGGACGAGAAACAAAAGGCTGGCCAAAACAGCTTTATCTATTTGGCAAACGGCACGAAGAGACTCATTTTGAACAGGGTTGTCTCTGTGATTTCCTTAATTCGTTCGTAGGAACTTCAGTTATTTGTATGCTAAATCAGCTCTAAGGATTTTGATGAAACAAATGCTTCTCAAATCGGTGCGTGATGAACAACTATTGTGGAACCTATTCATTTTTATTTGATTAAAGGTAACTACTAAGCCCATGTAGATGAGTCGAGTGGAAATGAAATTTCCATATGATATCGTGAGCAGAAACTGTTCTACCTTACATTCCACAACGATCTTAAACGAAGATTAAGGCCATGAGCAATTTCCTGTGCTATCTTTTACTCAAAAATTATAAATATGCCCATTCGAAGATTGTGGAATGGGTTCATTTTTTCACTTCCCGAGAGCTATTATGCCTAAGGCCATACAAATATTCTATGACCTGTGGAATATTAAATTCATGTCTAAAAGATACCGATAGTCACATAAGTTGAAATAAAAATTAATACGTTACATAGAATATTTTCAACACATTATAAAATTTGAAATTCTCCAATTCCAAGTACGTTCTAGTTGAGTCGAACTGAAAACGAATAGGTTCCCTAATAGTCTCCGTGGTGTCTTTAAAAAATTTCTTAAGGTGAAACGGCAAGGAGGCTAAAAGAGGAAAAGTTACAAAAATTATAAAATATTGAGTTAAGAACGGGAAAATAGGTTGTGGAATGTAAAGATTAGAAATTGAAAACATTCTAAAAGCTACTAATGGCAACATTTTTTTTGTTGGCTATGAGAGTATTAGGAAAAAGGTTGCTACAATATCGAAAACATTTAGATTTGAAAGTCAAAAAGCTTTGCTTTAAGATATTCATTGTGGAATGAGTGAATTGCCCAGAGACAATTTTTTTTTGTGAAAAGTAACATACTGTCCTTTTCGACAGCACTGACTTGTAGTTCTCCTACCGGCCATAAGGCCCCGTTTTGGTTTTGTCTTTTTGGTTGAGTTAAGACTATCGTCCTTTTGTTTGATTGTGTGTTTTTGCTTTATAGTGTGTTACAAAACTATATGTATGTCCAAACATATGCTCACTCGATTTGTTATTCAATTCGTAAACCTATGTTCCACATCTGCAAGATACTTCGACTATGAGTTCCGTTTGGTAGCGCTCGATTTTGTCTGTGTGCCTTTCAGAGAAGTACTTCTGTTTAAGCTTGAAGAGATACATAAATTAGATAAAGCTAGAACATTCGTCTAACTTGACCAAAAAAACCATACCCTCCAGGGATATCTTATTGGGAAGAATCCTGAGTGTGTGTTTTTGTGTATTCATGTTGCCAATGTTGCCTTAAGGAGGATTGGATGGGTGAAAAAATGGGCTGAGGGTGATATTGTGGAAGTGCACACGCCTTTTGAATTACAGCAGTAGTTAGGTTTAAGCAGCAAGGACTGACTGACACACGTCTTGCAAGGAAGTCAGAAATTTTCTTCTTCTTCATGGTCCTCGCAAAGGACTCTACGACTATGACGTTAAGAACTATATTATGAGAGGAAGAAAAAAGAACCTTTCGTATATGCTCTTTGAGATTTAGCTGAGAGATTGTTATTAGAGTTGCTAATGCATTCCGTCCAATTGAATTATTGCAAGTAGCGACGACACAAGGATAACGATCGTATGTTGTCCTTTTTGTTGTATATTTAATGTTATTTGCAGCTCCACATATACATGAGATTTTTTTTTTTGTTGTTCAAATACTCGAATGATACATGGGTAGTTGTCGTTAAAATCGAATGTGAGCTTTTGTCTAAGGATTCATGTCGAAAAATAAACATACAAAAACTTGACAAGGACTTTATATGGAGCGGAAACGAATCTAAATAAAGGAAACACATCCATCGAATCCATTTGGTATTATATGTCTTAAATAATCTCTCGCAATATCAGTTTAACTTCTTAGCTTTGTTTTGTTTTTCCTTTTTTATTGTTTTATGTATTTCTGGATTGAAATAATCCTTCAGCATTTTTTGTTATTGTTGAAATGATATACCTATAAATTGAAACCACAAATAAGAATTTTAAAGGGTGTTATTTCAGTTGAAAGAGAAAAGAAGAAATCGATATAAAACTGCTTAAGATGAAGGGTGACACTGTTCAAACCAAAAAAGTGGATTTTCCAAAAAAAATTTTTCTTCTAACACGCACTCAAGGATCTTTGACTATGCCTTAAATAACTCGCATCTCGAACCTATGAAGCAGAAGTATGAATGAACGGTACACATTTATTTTAAATGTTTGGTTATTGAAAAGGGGAAGAATTGTGCTGGATAAGGAATTCCATATTAATGCAGTACGGATAAAAACCAATCTCTGCTCTAAAGAGTATGCCTAAAGAAAAATAAATGTCATTCCTATGCCTTCCGAAGAGGTGAGCAGCAACATGCTTGTGCCGCTGGCTTTTTACTTACATTCCACAGAACGAAAATTCGAAGAACCTGAAGCTAAATTTTCAAAAAGCCGGGATGAGCCCTCATAAACTTCGAACTGATCTATTCAAATTTGACTTATGTTCCAACGAGAAGAAATTATGTTTATTTCCGTTCGAAAATTTGAGAGGAAAAGAAAATATATTTGTCCACTAATTTCATTTGATGGGTATACTTGCTCTGAGATGTCATCCCTCTTCAAGAAGTGATAATCAAATCTATCGCAAGCAATAACTCAACAAAAGGAAATTGTAGTCCTTTTTGTGTTCATCTCCATGTTGTGTGCATGAAAATAACAACACATGCTTCAATAGAGAGAAAGAGAGTGGATATGGAGACCTAATGCAATTATGCCTAAGAGTAGAATTCCATCCGTTTTAAGTTTTCGTCTGGTTTCCTGTTTATCTTAAGTTTTTTCGCTGAATAATGTCATTAAGGGAACATGTTAAAGAAGCAGAAGACACACAATATTTAAACCTTGTAGGAAATCATGTCAATCATTCTGTCTTGTGTGGGCTTTTTTATTGTTTTTTGTTTTCTTTTTTTGTTTTAAAGATGAGATCATAAATGAAAAGTGAAATATTTCACAAGATATTTTTCGATAACTGAATTTTAAGTTCATCGTTGTTGGGAAGATTCTTTGCTTGTCATTCTCACCTTGGCAAGGATTAAGAATTAAATTTCACTCAGCGGTGGCATTCAGTTTCAATTATTCAAGTCTTGCTCCTTCGAGTATGCTACTTTTTTGGAATGATTTTTTTTTTTCATTCTTTCCCAATTTTCACAAAGAAGATAAAGAATTTTCAATTCACACCTTCACCTTGATGGTGGATGAATCGGAGATAGACGCTGTTTTCCATCCATTCTTCTCCATGTCTACATAGGAATTTTTCCGACTATTTTTTGTGTGGTTTTTGGCGCTACTTTCATTTGTGGTATATTCTTTGCCATTCTCTTTAAAATGTTGCTAAACACAAAGCTCAAGTATCAGAGGCTTGCAGGAAAAAATGGTAAGGTAGGTTTTTAGAAAATGAAAGCCAGAAAGACAGGTGAAACAATAAAAGGTACAAACGGACACTCGAAACGATGGATATATCGTGGGAGGATTTTAAATTAAAAATTGCTGAAAATGTGAGAATGTAATTTATTTTAGCAATTTCCGATGCTTTGGTGGTATCTGTTTCTTTTTTTTTTACATTTTTTTCTTATTCTTCATATAGTTTGCATTTTTATCTGTAATTCGAATTCCCATTTCTTACTTTTGGAAATAAGTAAAGACTGTAGTTATTTTTAGAAGTGATTGAAGACAGTAAGTTAGAAAATATTTAAGGGAATATTAAACGAGTTGCCAAGACAGCTTGTCTTAAAATTTAAACATAAGCCTCATAGCACATACCTACAAAATTTGTAAAAAAATGATAGTATGTATTCTATAAAAAAAAAACAATGTAAAATATGTGGCTTGACGATTCAAAAAATAATTACTCATAATAATAATAATTAATTAAAAGGGAAAGCGATCGTGCCGACATCTGCTTAAACTTATTTCATGAAAGCCTTCAGTCATTTTTTTGAAATGTTTCGAATCGTTTTGTTTAGCATTAGATTTTCAAAAGAAATTTTCAGCACAAAAGCAATTTTAGGTTAATAACTTGGGTCATCAAATGGCGCCCAACGTGAAACACATTATGTTTGTGTTTTAGTTCATTTTTTACAACTCTCAAAACTTTTATAATTTACTTCATAAATATTAATACTGTTCATCTGTATAACTTTATATCATAAGAACACAATAAGTTACAATTTTCAAACAAATTTTTCACTTTGATTACTTTGAAGAACTCAATCATATCTAACAAGTGTGACCTACGCCCAACCAACGGACGTGTGGCTCAGCTTCAAATAACACCTAAATCATGGTCCCGAATAAATGGTCCATTTAAAAAAAGCAAACGAGCAAAACTCCTTATCTATCCGCTCATCAATTTAGCTTATCATTCTTTTTAGCAATTCAACCTCTTCGCCCTCGTTTAGATACCTACCTTAACCTAGAGAGATACAAATGGTCAAATTTTCGACTTTCAACTAATGAGGGTTATTTTATTATTTTTTCCTAGAGCATCCTTTGGGTTCGACTTGAATAATAGTAAAACTTTTCATCCTTCGTAGCTTCCATCAATATTCAAAAATCCTCCGGCTAAATGAAATTCAAATTTCAAATTGCGCCACTGAACCGGCACCTCTTGTCCTTAGCTTACCTTTTCCCATATTCTCGTATACCTATAAAGGAGAACTGCTTGGCGAAAAATATCATCTAATCTTAATTACTTTTGTTTAATTACTTTCGCGATGACTTTCTCCTCAGTAGACACACACTCTTTCTATCGCTAGGACAAAATAACGATGACGACGACGACGATGAGGTTCGACGTTCGTAAGCATCGTGAAAATATAGCACAAATGAAAGCGGGAGAGTTTCTCTAAACAGCCGATGGCGTTTAGTTAGTTTTCTCTTGAGTTTGGCTTCATTCTTTCTCTAGACGGAGAGGTTAACCTATCGAAAGTCGTATTTATTTCCGGAAATACCTACTGGTGTTTTTCTTTCTCACCGCCATTTCCAAATATTCAGAAAAAAAACCTAATTTTGTTGGTCTTTGGGTCGATTCCTACACCCATTTTACGAATGGCGCCCAACGTGAAGCCAACACATTTTTCCATTAACAAATATTCCCCGATGGTTGTGCTGCTCGGGAGCTGGCTATAATTGACTTGGTTTGCAATGATAACGACCTGAAGATTACAATCTTTTATTACACAGGGAACACCAATCTTGAAAACAGTAACGTCTGCTTTTGTCTTGGTACATTTTTTGGAAAATTCGAGGAGGAGCGAGATGGCGGCACCCAAAAATCTGTTACTTACACATTCTTTCTTTGCGTCTTGTTCTTTTTTTTTTCAATGACGGTGAAGATGACGTGGGGGTATTAACGGTCTCTGTAAAAAAAAATGCGTGTGTAATGTGGGGCTTGTAACCAACTAACAAGAAATTTGCTTCGAGGAGCTCTTTTGAGTGAGTGTTTTGTTTTGGCTTAAGGGGCTTTCGGGGGAGATGTGTCCTTCTGAGAAATTTACATAATAACAATAATTTTTATGATGTAAACTTTTGTCGTTTTAACATGGCCTCTCATTTTTTTTGGGTACTTCTCTCATACTTTAGTCGAAAAAGGTAAAAGGTGAAAATCAGTAAAACTGCCGTAAGGCTATTAAACAGACTTTGGTTGATTGGTGGTATTTACGTGTAGGTATATCATTTATTTTATGTGGGACAACAAAAGGAGAGCTTGCATAGAAAAGGGTTGTAAAATACTAAATGCCGAAGGGTTGGGTGTAAGAAGAGGCTTAAATACGTCATAAATTTAAATTGCTATCTAGGGAAATATGCAATAATAATAATAATATCTATTTATTATTATTAATTATTTAATGAATAAAGTTCTAAGATTTAAACAGCATCTCGTAATGACCTGAAGGGTCAGAATGGTGAGTTTCTTAATATATTTATAAACTCGCCGGTAGTTAGGACCGTTTTTTAGGTTCTTGTTTCCTAGGGTGCCGCAAGGTAAATAAAATTATAGGATAAGACCAGAAATTTAAATGGGGTATATCTAGCTCGTGGTATTTTGGAATTTCTTAACCAGTTCACTTCAAAATTTGCTGTATACCCTTTGAAATTATGTATTTTTTTCATTTTCGGCAATGAAAGAAAATATGATGGAAATCAAGCACAATAAATTTTGATAGTAGCATGGACAATAGAAAAAAATCCGAAGGCTTGAAAATCATAAGGTTCTGGAAGACTCTGAATGAGATTTTGTTTAATGATATACCAAGCTTAATATGCACACAAATATGTGACTCAAGGTTTAAATCGATGTGTTCTAAAAAAAATCGATATTTGGAGTTCTTGGGACCATATGCGACTACAGATAGGTTCCACGAAATTCCTCTTGTGGATCACGACTCTTATGTGTGAAGACATTTGAGAGACTTATTAGTACATTGTTTGCCAAAAATATGAAAGTAAACGAATATAGAAACAAATGAATTTCTTCTTTACGAAATTTAATCAAAATCGTTAAAGCCGTTTTCAAGAAAAAAAAAAACTAAAGTTGCTCATGAGAGCTACCACGTTTTTTGACCGACATATCATCATTGAACTGAAACAAGACGAATCCACTACTTGCCCTATATAGAAACTAGGAAACAGTAGAAACACTTTTTAAATTTTCTTCTCAATATTTGGCTGCCTGTGTCAAGGCATGGAGCTTAAAGTATCGAAGTTTAAGATATGATGGAAAATAAATAAAATATATGGAGTTGTTTGTATGTTTTAGAAAGAAAGAAGCATCACCTTTTATAAACCGATTATTCTAAATCCTTAACGAAGGTTTTCGAACCTTTTTTCTGTCCGCGAAACAGAATTTATCAAGTATTATTCAGAAATAGAGATGACTAAAATTTTATAGCGAAGGCAAGATATTTCTGGAGATTTGTCACTTATTCGAAAGATGTAAATCTCCTGAAAAAAATTGACAGATTTTTGGGTGCCATGGTATACGAACCGCAGATCTTCGGCGTGTGAGTACTAACCACTTAATATTTCACCAAGGGGTAATACCTGCAACTAGAGTTTTCTCTTTTATTTTTCTTCGTTTTTTGTTGTTAATTTTTCCAAGTAATCATTCCTTAAAGGACTATTCAAAAACGAAATCACACAGATTGAACCCATTTAGATGTTGTAATTTGTTGCTATATAAAATCACTTGTCACCCTGAGGACTTCATTTTTTGCTTCTTTGATCCAGATTCTTATTTCTATATAACTGAACAATCACCTAATAAAATGATGCCAAATATAAAAGCATTTATGTGTCCTGATTCACCTGTATGACGATTTTATTGCCTGTAGTCATCAAATTGGCGTCATCCTACGTAATGCCTTATTTCACAGGAAGATCCACATCCAAGAAGGAGATATATCTTTCGTAAATGTAGGCAGGTAGGTAAGGTGTATCATTCCATCTCAGCCAATGAATCCCTCTTGTTGACTTCTGTAACAAAGTTATCTCAAACTCAAACTCTCATGCAGTTCATTACTGTGAAGCTCGAAGGTACGACAGAAAAAAGGATGTCCTTATTTTATTTCTTCGTCTCATGCTGCAGTACATCATACTTGAGAATTTCTTGAATAACTCCTGGAATGTTCTTCTTCTTCTTCATCTCTTTGTGAAGTTTTTTTTTGAAGGATCCTTGTCCCATAAACAGCTTTAAGCATTTCAATTCCCATTTAATTGCCATGGCACCTTTGCCACCATCCCTCATTCTCATTCCCATCCTCAAGCTCATGGTTCACCTCATTATTTGAATGGAAAACGACTCGACTTCTTGGGAGATGTTTACGCTTTCCCGATCAGCATCGTCATCATATCCTCACATAAATTGGGGAATGAATAAAGACGGAAAAATAATAAATAAATATTTTTCTTATTCAATTGATGCCTGCAGCCGTAAAAATTGTATCAACACGTTTTTCGTTACTCGGCCCGCCCCGTAAAGTCTTTGACCTAGGTAGGTATAAGACGATATGATGAACCACAGAAAAACGTGTGTATGGTGTTAGTGTTTTTGTGATACACGAAACAAAAGGAGGAGGGAATTCTGGGTTTAGGCTGCCTTTTGTGCCCCCCAATCGAATTAAAAGTAAATTGCTTTATTTTTGTGGTTACTTGTTTTGGCCTCCCAAATTGTGTTTGTTTCTGTTTTTTTTTGCTTTGTGTGTTTCTTTATTTTCTTTGACTTATGGACGATAATGGCGGAGGACGAAGTTGATTTATTCATCCACTTTAAGTCCTTTAAGATACATCAAGACGTTGCTAATAAACATTGTTGAAAGTAAGAACGGAGGCCACATGCAGCCAAATATGAAGGATACTTCCTCTTTCGACATTGAAATAAGGAGAAGAATAAACAAAACAAAAAAAAAAGCTTTTTGTTTCACCGGGAACAATAACTATGTATATTATGTCCAGGGGCGGTAGAATAAATGAACAAACTATGCAAGTAGCTTGGGCACTTGAGTATATTCAGGGGGCCTCTTTTTCACATAAATAGATTTTCAATTCATGTTGTCCAAATGAAGAGAGGGGGAGCGGTAGTCTGTATTCACTTATTAAGGTGATATTTATTTCTGGCCACTCTTTTTAAAGCTTATATTTGGTAGTTAAGAAAATGGCAATTTGATATAAAGGAACTTATTATTGCTCTTATCCATAAATTTCACTTCGTAGATTTTTTTTATGTTTCAAAATTGAAATTCATGAAAATAGTTTAATCTGGTTTTTGATTTTTAAACTAAACTTAACACTAAATCTATTCGACTTCCCAAACAGTGACTTGATTTGGAAACATTACCTATTGTCAATGTTTCATCAAAATATTCCAATAAAATTGATTTCCAGACTATTTTCTAGAAACTGCTTGTTTCTTGTTTGTACGAGTAATTTAAGGTACTACAGAGACATACATATGTACGTCTAGGTCCAGGAAAAGCGTAACCCATTTATTGACAAGGCATTCATTGTTTTATTTTCGAAAATTTTTGTCGCTTTGAGAGTTTGGCCCTTAAGTTCGATATGAGACTTACTCCGTCACTGCTTCCTTCCATTGTTTTCTTGAAATTTTGTGCAGTACCTAAGACTAGGTTTCACAGAATAAAAAAAAGAGAGAAAAAGGAGGAAAAACTTTGCCGTCGTCTTTGAAAATTGTGTTGTAAATGCGTACCTTCCATTTTTGTCCATATTAACCGATGAATGAATTTACTGAAAGTTTTCGAATTTTCGCGTCATATGTCATTGATGGGTAAGAAATAAGTTTAAAATAAAAAAAAAAATCAACCAGGCTTATAAGACATGAATAAAACAGAAAACATGGTGGTGCAGTGTTTTTATTTTGTGGAAAAGATAAAATTATAGTAAAATGGAAATGATTTGGTGGGACAACATTGCGAAAAAAAAATAAATTGAAGTAGAAAGAAGTTCATTTGAAGTTTTTTGTCTTCGAAGTCTCTGTCTAGGTGTTTTTTGCTGAGAAAGTTTAATTTATTTATTTTATCCAAAAAGTGAGGTAATATATTTTTGGTTTTTATTTTTTTCTTAAAGATGAAAATTGATTTCGTTTTTTATTTTAAAATGTATTAAAATACGAGTATGTTTGTAGTTTTGGTTTTTATCATTGTCAGAGTTTTTCTTAAGGATTTTGCTCTAAAGAAATGCTTCGAAGGAAGTATTTAATAAATGTTAGACTTTTTAAAGTTTTAGTGAAATATAATTGAAATAATTGTCAAATGCAGTCTACTTTTCATTTCACTTTAAAAACATTATGGAGCATGTTTCTTATTCTCTAGTTTGTATCTTCTTTATAACTTTTAAGATTATTTATACGATTTACTAGAAAAGTTTATAAACTTTAAGTGTTCTTGCTTGTACCTTCTTTTCTATTTGTAGGTCATATGTTCAGCTCCCGACTGGATAGCACGATCTCGCTCTTATGTAAAAGCCTAAGAATTTTAAAAAAATGAATGTTATTAGAGAAAAACTGTTCAAAAGCATAAAATTCATTTTTTAAATCACAACTCCTTTAGTAGATTTAGCTAAAAACAGGATGCCATGTGATTCAAGTAAATATTGGTTTAGAAAAATAAAATGCACGACTGGGTAGCATGAACTTGCTCCTATGCTCCTATGTAATAGACTAGGAATTTCAAAAACGAATGTAATTAAAGAAAACTATTCATAAGCAAAATATTCATTTATTAAATTCTTTTAGTAGTAAGAGATAAAAACAGAATGCTATGCAAATATGAATGTATGCAAGAACAAAAATTATAAGTCGTTGTAGTGGTTTCTTTAAAAAAAATAAGCTTTTATATACAAATTTTTAAAAAAATTAAAATTAAATTTCCAAAAAAATTGAGTCTTGAAAACCATTAACATTTATATGGTGGGTACCGTTATTTTTAGGTAAAATACATTTTTTCTCACATCTTTCAGAATATATTAAGAATCTTTTATTTATCAATTTTAAGAAAAATCGAGCATGTGGTTTTTGAAATACATATTGAGTTATGAAAAAAAAATTGGAAAATTTGTATACATAAAAATATTCAAAATTTTGGGAAGCTTTAGCATAAAAAAATGGTCAAAATCACAATTTTCAAAAAACAAAAAAAAAGAAAAACCTGTGGGGGGCAAAAATTTAAAAACGATATCTACTAAGTTTCACGAAAATCGTTTAGGTTGGAGTCGAACATACAGACAATTGCGAGAACCACTTTTTACGTCTTCGCTATCATCGTAATGTCAACGAGTTCGTTTTTCACGAATGCATAACTTTCCTTACAGTACCTATAAGTTGCAAGTAAAAATTATATTAAATCCAAACTATTTCTTAAGACTTCCAAGAGCCTAACGGCTAAGAGTCACTGCAGTCTACCTACGCTTTTCAGTTGTTCCCTCCCAGAATTCCTTTCAATGTCCTTTGATGACATATTTTCGTCCAACTGACCCTACAATTCTTTGTATCTACTCGTACCTAACAATCTATCCTATTCGGTTTTCCGGGTTATTTCAAGCAAGTAGGCAATCACCTTTAACACAATACAACAATTGGTTATTTCAATAAAACGGCAAATTCCCTTAAGTCAAATACGATAATACTTTACACAACAAGAGAGGAATCTAAATCATTTATTATTGAAGGCAACGACAAAGTGATACAACTACCACTTCGGTTTGGCTTTTTCCATTATATTTCTTTAACCTCCCAAGTTACCCGCAGGATATTCTGACTCCTACATGTATGAGGTTTCATCATAGCAAGGATATTCTCGACGTCTGCTTCAATATTTACTTTTGACAATCATGAAAACGAGTACCAGATTCGAACCCGTGTCTCTGTCAAGGAGAATTCCTCGAATCACAATCCAGAGAATTTCCAACTCCTTCCGAGGGTACATTCAATTTGGCAAAAAAAAGGTGTCGGTAATCCTGTTCATGATCCTTGATTTAGTGGAACATGTTTTTGAAGTGTTGGGGGGGGGGAATTTATTGAATTGTTTTGCTGTACGGAAGGGAATCACCTACCATAAAAACTAAGTGCGGCAAACGCAGTTACTAATAAACAGGATACACACCATTTAGCCACCCTACCAAGTGCGAATGTGTTCATGGAACTCAATATACGTTTAAAGTAATTAGCAAACACATTATCAGCATTGTCATCATCTCTGAAAAGTGGCAGAACAAAAGTTCAACCTAAGTGTCCTCCTTTGTCTAATTAGAGCACATTTTATACAAAAAGCTCTTCAAACCATTATCCTTTGACAGTGTGGGAAGCAGGAGATAGCAACAAGTTGATTGTGTCTGACTGTGATAAAGAGAAAGTGTGGGGATGGTATGAAGAGAGGAATCCTCGAGTGTTACTTCTTTTATTGTTTTTTTTTTTTCTTCTTTTTTTTTTTCTTGTTGGTGGTGCCAATTTATACTTTGTTGCCTCGCCTCTGAGCCTGTTGATGATGTCCTAACGTATGTACATTCACACTCATACGTACAACCAACCGTACATACCTACAAAAAGGAAACACTCTCTGCTGCTCCTTTGGTATGTTGCCCATTTTTCATTAGATCCTGCCTGACAACAATGGAATGTGTGGTTCAGGATGAGTGCTGTTGCTTTGGTGAGTGAAAAACGTCAGGGCGGATTAGTGGAATTTCCGTAACATGAACACAACTTCGCAGACACTACGACGACGCCGCCGTTTAAGCTATGGGGAGAGTGGTTTTTTCTTCTTGTGAAGAATTTTTGCTGCTGCAGCAACTGCAGCACGTGCAAGTGATTTTCCAACAAAAACGTTTATATTTTTCTTCAAACTCACTCTGCCAAGTGTTTGAAATTCCTGTACTGGGCATTTAACATCAACAGGTCTACTTAAGCACTTCTTACAGTTTATCGCCGCGGACAATTTACCTATACTCCTGCTTTGCTTTAATGAACAAGAACCTAAGCACTGGGGATATTCCGAAAACACACACCATATCCGCCAAAAAGGAATTCAAGTACCTACCTAGGAAGCGAACTCTACAGTGAGACTTCAAAAGCACTCAACACTGATTTTTCGTTCTTGAAGTGAATTAATTTTATGAAACAAAAGAACTTAAGACACTTTTGAAAAAAAAATATGACGCTTAATAAATCAAAGCCTAATACAGCAAAACGTCTTTTCGTGTTCCGGAAGTTTCTGTTGGAGGCATAACCTCTTCTGGAACTCGGGGCGAAACCATTTCCTTCCATCTTTCTCTATTTGCTGTTTATTGACTTGGCTGTAACCACGTTGTCATCCGATTTCAGCAGTGTCTGGCTAATTCGTCGCTATTTCTCAGTTTGATGCCAACATCCAGTTTTGTTTTTTTCCCTTTCTTTGGAAACTTGATTCTTACTTCAACTATTTCAAGAACTCTAGAGGAGCAATCTTTCAAAAGTCGGTCTAGTTATTCTCAAACGCCGTCGTT
Source organism: Chrysotoxum bicinctum (assembly GCA_911387755.1). Taxonomy (NCBI): domain Eukaryota; kingdom Metazoa; phylum Arthropoda; class Insecta; order Diptera; family Syrphidae; genus Chrysotoxum; species Chrysotoxum bicinctum. The sequence continues at coordinate 1,868,627 of OU426988.1, read as the reverse complement.
GATATTCACATAATCTGAAGAAGAAGGCATAATGTCAGGGGTGCTTTTGTGAATATGGGCGTCGTACTAATTCGCCGCAAATGAAGTTAAGACCACGTTAATGCGCCGCATCAATAAAGGACACCCAACACCACCATCTTGAACAGGTCGTAACCACAGACAGCTAGACCGAATAAACGACAAGGCACCAGCCCCGGAAAATCGCTTTGGCCGCCCCCAAGACATGGCGTAGAAGAGGAAGAAAGAGGTGCACATAACTAGAAGGGGACTTTAATCGAATAAGCATGCGAAACCCGATGCAAGTAGCTGAGAACCAACCTTGGCGGAAAAGCTTGTTAGTAGAGGCTTTACCTTGAAGTATAGCGCCATTTTAAGTACGTTTTTACAAATAAACCAATCAGCTTCAAAAGTTCAACAATTAAGAAATCCACTCGAATTTTAAATAACGTGCCAGTAAAATGTTTTATTTTTCTTATAATTCACATTCACTTCCATCAGAAAATAAATATGTATAAGAATTTGTAACTCAAGTGTTGAGGAGAGGCTCTTGGATCAATAAGTGCTTTATAAATTAGGATTTTAATATTTTAGAAAAAGACATTTAAGCTCTACTGTTCCACTGGCATCCCGCTATTTGACTCCTTTTGGAAAGCCGCATGCTGCTGCGAAATTTTTTTAAGCTTATTAGCTCCTTCTTGTGAGTATACCCTCTCTTTGATTGTGGCCAAAAGCAAAGCCTCATTCAAAATCATGACTTTCACCTTTCGGCTTTCCCAGACCTCCTCCCCATTCCCACAAAACTAACATGCATCGCGCGCACAAATATTGAAAATGGTCTCCTGTTGAATTAACCATTAATGCTCACTTGGTTTTCGGGGGAAGGAAACACAAGACCAAAATTACTTGGGTAGCATGTGTGTTACCAGTCTCACTCCACAGCTTCAGCTCATTCCGAAAGTTCCAGAGGTCTTCATAGTTAGCAAGTACATTGCGGACAGACGGACGAGGACGGACGAGGACGACCGTAGACGGCCGGAGCGGAGGTTCTTGTAAATTATGTGTGCATGAATGCTTGTTTGTGTTTGCTTCCGTTAGTTGTTATACTTGTGTTTATAAAATATTCTTTGTCTATATAGTTCTGGTAGAATATGAGGGGTACTTGTGGCATTAAAAAAGATGCTGAGGGTAGAAAAGGCTTCAGCACTCTCTGCGAAGCAATATGGTTTTGTAGTTTTCGTAGTTTTGGCGAAATGTGATTTTATGCGTCCTTGGCAAAAGTTTGTTTACTTTCTCCATTTTTTTAATTTTATTTAGATACCTACATACTCGTATATGTATCCTTGTTGACCCGTTAGTTGGTCCATAACGAGAACAACATGGACATGGGATAGATATTGTTTATGTACCAACTGACCAGAAGAAGTAGTCTTTGAACAATGACGTCGTCGTCGTCGTCGTCTTTGTTCTAGCAAATGTATGAGGATATTTAATGAAAATTAAGCTATTTTGTTTTGTCATGTGTGTGTAAAAGGATGTAAAGGATAATGAAATAAAAGTCATTGGCCTGGACAATAATTAAATAATAAACTATTACTACATGAGAAATGTATTTGATAGCTCAATTTCTCAACCACATTGAAATCAGAGATATTCGTTCAAGTTCAAAATGTAAAATCTCATAAACACAAAAATACAAATGTTCCCGACAGTAAAAACAAACAATAACCATATAACTTGACACTATGTGATAATCGTAAACATAAAAATCTCTCGTTGCTCGAAAAGGATTCACAGCATCATCGCACGGTCTACAGCCGGCAGCGGAGCTGTGAGCTTAGGTCTCGGCCATTTCTATCCGAAATGAGGCAATTGTAAATATAAAAAAACACTAAAGTTACGACAAAACAGATTGTCGAAAGAGACAGAGACAGAATACTACCTACAAAGATACTTCCTGACTTTTCAAATGACTCATATCAAACACTTAAAAAGCCACAAAAATGACATAAAAACTTCCGGAATTTTCTGTGTCCTTCTTCCTTTTAAATCCTCCCCAACGTTTTTTGATTCCACAAAATAGCATTGAAACTACCAAGTCGAAGAGTCCTTTTCTACTATGAGGCGGCCATACCCGACGAGGAATAAAACCAAAGTGAATTTATGAGACAAAGTTATGGGAGCTTCAGACAAATCCACCCTCAATAACTGTGAGGCAGTTGAAAATAGAAACATTGAAGAGATCTTCTTGTTTTATTTCTTCTCCAGGGATAAGTCAGTGGAGGGTTAGAGGATGCCAGAGTGGAATTATTTTTGATTTGAATCATTTTTGACATAAAACAAATCAAGAAGTGTGTCGATATAGAAATCTGTTCGGGGCTGGTTACTTAATGGAATTAGCAATAACATAACGCTCAAACGATTTAAGGAAACTGGATGTGGGTTTCTTGTTTCCTTTTTCATTCATACATAGAAAGGAAGTAATTGGAGAAAATGTGGATATTTAATCGGGAAATTCATAGAGCTGGAAATTAGGTGATGTATTGATTGAGCGAAGGGTGAAATGATTTGCAGTAAATTTATGATGATTGGAGCTTATGAATTTATCATGACAAATCTAGTTCGATATTTGTGAAAAAAAAGGATCTTTTCTACTCTAAGTTAATTTTTGTGAAAAGAAAATATAATGGGATTTTTATATATTATGTTTTTATTTTACGGTCGGCTCTTCAAAGTTTGGTGGCCAAATTTGAGACGACCGGTTCGGCAATCAATCAACCAACATTAGTACGCCAAGGCAGTCGATTCCTGGCGGTGCAAAAGAACTCGGTCTTTCGCAGACTTAACCTTGGTGAATTTTGCATCAGGACTTGGGCCTTCACCCGTACAAGGTGCAACTGACTCAGAAGCTCAAAGTTTATGAGTATAGACAACGTTTGTTCGCTTACTGGGTTTCGGAGCGTTTTAAGGGGCCGAAAAATCATCTTTACCGATGAGTCGCATTTTTGTATGAATGCCTGTGTTAACAAGCAAAATTGCCGTATATGGGACGACGTTTACCCACACGAGGTTCACCAAATGACTCAAAAAGTTACCGTTTGGTGTTTTGGCTAAAACGACTTGGGTGAGGCGGTCACCGTCAGTGGCGAACTCTACAGAACTATATATCCAATTTCTTATGGCCCAAGTGGTTGCAGCAAGATGGCGCGGCTTTATGTGCCACACAGCTACTGCCAGGATTGACATTCTGCATGAACGATTTGAGGGTAAGTTTATATCTAGCAGAGTTGACGTGAATCGGACAACAATGTCCTGAAGTCACAGTTCTATGCGAATCAAGCACAATCGACCGATGCCCTCGTAAAAAACCAGCTTAAGTCTGCCCAAAGAAGCACTCTTTAAATGAAGATGACTATAGTACACAAGTCCTTAATTTGCTAGGACATTATTTCCTTGTTTGTGACGGCTTCAATGCTGAACACACATACTGGGGATCTATGCCAAAATTAAACTGAAAATTCTATTCTTCTGGTTCACCAACGTACTGGCCATCTAATCCTAACAAAAAACGAGACCACTTTCCTCAGCTTGATTTTGGTTTATCGCCAGATCATACTCCAGCAATTTTATCACTGAGTGAGAAAGAAGTAATAGAAACAAAAATCTTCCTAAGGTCGTGAATTAGGAAATAAACTGGAAGGAATTCAGAGATAAACTTGAAAGGTTTTAAAAGCTCAGATCCTCTATGGAAACATTTGAACAAGTTGATCATGATGTAGAACTATTTATTGCCGATTTGCAACTGCCTGCAGAAGGAAGTACTCAAATTATTGGAAACGCAGTGATACTAAAATAAAATATTAAAAACCCTTTTGAAATAGAGGAGATGATATTGGAACGAAAATGCAAAACTTTGAGATTTTCAGACGATAAAGTTGTATTTACTCGTATTAACAATGAACTAAAACAAAATAATCTATGAGCAATTATTGTACTTAATTTATAGTATACTCTTTATGGAGAGCAGCTAAGCACCTAAAAAGGCCCCAGACACAAGACCCGCCAATAAAATCTCAAGATGGAAATGGGATCAGAAGCCCGAAACAGAACACAGTTTGGATTTAGAAACAAACAGTCCACGATAGAACAAGTGCATCGAATTACAAATTGTAAAACAGACGCTTGAAGAAAAAACAAGTTCTTAGATGTTCATCAAGCCTTTCACAAGTGTTTGGCACTATAGACTTGAGTACAAACTGCGTTGGGAGCTTCTCAGGAAGTGCTACGAAATACTGAAATCCTACATTAGAGCCGATTTTTTAAAGAACGGTACGATTAATATTACTCAGAACTCAAGAACTTAAGGCTACTCAAGTTGGTGTACCACAAGGAAGTGTTCTAGGACCAACAGTGTTATAAGCAAGGGACATTTCAATGGATATCAGTACTATCATGGCCGGCTATGCCGATGTTAGTACAATGTTGGTGCCTGATAAATCCTAAAGTAGGTTATAGAAAAATAGCCAAATGAAATCCATAATGTTAGAGATTGGACGCATAAAATTAAACGAAACAAAAAAGACGACAATGTCGTCTTACCTTGGAATAACAAATTTGAAATGGAAAAATTACAAAAATGTTACAATTGTAGATACCTGTATTCCTACAGGTATGTATGTAAAATTTTATTCCTAAGCACTTTCCTAGACAACTTCGATTTGTTATCCTTTCAAAGCTTAGGCGAACCAGCTAGTCAGTCAGCTTGAAACGGCTTATCTTGGGACAGCCCGGTCATCAACTCGTTCGTTTCCCTAGAGTTAGAATATGCCCTACGACTTACAAGCTAATGTCAGCATTGTTAAAATTGAAAGTTAAATGTTTAGCTAGCCTTATTGTGATGATAATGATTTTTTGATCACTACTGACGACTGAGTTGCCCTCTATCAAAAAGTTCTACCTTCAACCTTCTCTCAACACAAAATATTTTGTATTAATTGTCAGAGTTAATTTTTAAAATCGAAATTCTTAAATTGTGTACAAAATTTTACACTACAAAAAAGTATCAACCCAAAACCGTTAATTTCTGAATAAACAAAAGATTATAAGAGCCAGGAACTATCCAATGAAGAACTACTAACCATCAGACTCCTTACACACCATAAATACCGTTTCAATGCCATCTAAACGATAGTTCCTTTTCTTCTCGAAGAAAAGCCAGATCTTCTCTTACCCTATAAGCATACATAATATTCCTTTGTTTTCATTAAATGCGGCTTAACGAATATCGAAACTTTCTTAAGCTAACTTTTCCCATAGATATTCTGAATAAAACTTTCATTTTCAGGATTATATAAGAACACACAATAAACATTCCCATTTCTTGGACAAAAACTAAGTCAGAAGTAAGAATGAACAAAAAAAAATAGAAATCCATTCACCCCCATCGTCAACCTTAAGAGAAGATCCAAAGTTAAGAATAAAGGGATATAAATGCGTTTTAAGATGTATAGCAGCGTAGGTTATAAAACTTGTACAAGAATATAGGGTTACTTGGTTCTGCTTCCATTCTCTGATGTGTGCAATGATAAATGAGTGAACATTTTTTGTCCAAAAGAACACCCAACTTGTTTATAAGAGAGGGGGAGGGGGCAGAGAGAGAGGAAGGAGATAAGAAAAAAAAAACAACAGAAGAAAAAGGATTTTGATTTTATCTCGTGATTGTTCATCTTGTTATGTATGATTTGGCAAATTGGATAACGCATGTTTTTTGTCCATCCTTTATTCGCATACTGTCCCTCCCACTTTGTCACCCACCACATCGAATCTATTTCTTCGTTCTTTCTCCTCAGCACTTTATTTTCGGCAAGAACGAAAATAAAAATCGAATTTTGATTGTTTGATTGCCAAGTTAGGGAGTGGAATATGAAAAGAATGGAATGAAATGCTTCTTTTCGTGTGTCCTTACGCGGAGACTCAGCATCATGCTGACAAATTGCACTTTAATAAATCACACTGAAAAGAAAAATTATAACACCGCCGACATTAGCCATAAAAATCTCGCACAGAGGAAGTCATGAAAATTCATAAAAAAGAGAATGGAAATTGTCGTCGAGGGGGTAGTCTTTAGGTAAAAGGCGATAGGATAAGAGACTCACTCGTCCCTTCTTACCAACAAGTCACTTCGGCAAGTCATTTTACCGTGAAAGCTCCAAAAGTCGGAGGTTAACGTGGAAAATTTGTTATCATCATCTTTGTCATCTTTTTTGATTTTTTTTTTTTTTGTGAATTCTTTGGCCCCTTATTTTCCTCCATTTCGTGTGATTTCAGGGTTGTCTCGGTTTGAAGACGGTCGCTTTTTAGTTCAGAATTTTTTGTCTTCAAGAGGAATTTTACAATGGAGATCGAAGAAAATAGCAATCACATCATTTCCATCAGCGAAGGATTTGTCCAAACCACGTCAAAAAATTTGATGAGTCTCCTGTTAATGGACCATCTCACCGTTTTTAGCCTTTTTAACTTAGTTCTCCCGGTTTTCTGTCATATCGGTTTATTACGGTTTGGTTACTTTTCCTCCTGCCCACCCTCGAAATTTCTAACTTGAACAAAGGAGCGGGTGTTTTTTTTAGGGAAAATGTTAAAGGATGTCATCGTTTGCGGTTTTGTATTATTTTTTATTTCTCCCAAAAGGACATCATCATGCTGATGCACCGGTTTTAATTCGCCGAGGATAATAACCGTATAAGAGTATAATTTTCCACCTCTATAAACACGAAGGATTTTCGTCTTTATTTTCGAAAAAAAACTCCCTTTTTAGTAAGAAAAAAATGGAAGATATTGTGTCTCCTTTCGAATCCTGAAACGGGGTGGAGTTGGATTCTTTTTTTTTCTATTTCTTGTCTTGGAAATGATTTAAGGACATGCAGAGTTTCTTGGAGTGCATCCGTTTGGTAAGTTGAGCGTTTCAAGTGAACAATCTGAAAATCTCAAATTTCAGAGGTGAGTAAGCAAGTCGGATGACTGGGACGATAAAATTCACAAATTCAAATCCAAGTGAAAGTTAACCTTTGTAGAGTTTTTTACTCCTTTATTATTTTGTATATGTATGTGATGCAGAATTATTTCCATGAAGATGGATAACGTCTATATGTGCCTTTTTTTAGAAGAAAAACTTATTGGATTTTCCAATGGATGAGTTGTAAAGTTGAGGTCAGTGGATATGGTATGGCAGTGAAAAGAATTGGCCTTCAGATTTTGTACTTATATTCACACACTACTATGCTAAAATCAATCTAATCAAATATTATAAACTTCAAAGCTTGGGTATGAGAGCAAATAGCCACGGCTTGGCTGAGCATCAATATAAGAGGGATAAGCTGGGCTAGTTAATACCGGGGCATGACTGCGAAAATTTATGTTTTTCTTTTAATTTGAGTAAATTTGGAATTATTCTCTACAAAGTATTGGAGACTTTGGAAATATTAAAAGCACAAAACCGCACGCACAAAACTTGAGTTCTGAAGGTGCCAAATTCCTGCCAGGCATGTTCAAAATAAGAGAATATATGTATCTGTTTTTTAATGAATCATAAAATAAGTGCATCTGACAAGCTTAGACTTAGTGGAAGTGGCAAGGATTAGACTCCAGTTTTAGAGGTATAATGATCTGACAATTTTCAAACCAATTTTTTATGCATATTATATTCGCAGTCTTAATTTGGAGTGATCGCACACTGGTGCAATTCAACGAGGGAAAGGGTTGGGCATGAAATTCCATTTTTTTTTGAATATGGAATCTCAAAAGCCGAGTCCAGAATTCAAAATGCAGAACAAGAGACAGTCTAGTAAATCAATTTTTTGAAAAGTGTTTATTTATTTAGTTTTTTCTTTATTGTGGAACGTGTTTTTCTAATGGCAGGAGAGTTTTTTACTTTAAAATATATTGAAATACGGGGTTCAAACTGATTGCTTTGAAACTCAATGAAAAACAATGTTGACATTCGTGATTTCTGGATGTTATCATTTGGAATTGTCGAACGTTTCGGAATGGAAATGTGTGAAATAATATTCTTTTGGAGACTGATTAAAAATTGAACCGATGAGACAATGTAAACATATCTTTGGTTCCGAAGAAAATAAAAAAAAACATATGAATATATAGTGAACTGAATACCAAAAAGAGCGTTGGGGCTTTCAAAGCTTCTAATATTGAAGTAGAGCAGTGTTTCGTCATAGAAAATACGTATGTTGACTAGTGACGGAATTCCCTCAGATTGCCGATGCATGGGTAAGAGGACAAACTAGACCTTCAGCAGTAAAAAATATGGAAACTTATGTCTTGCATGATCATCTATATATCTGAAATGTTCGGAATTTTATTGAGGACAAAGTTCCATAATTTTTCAAAAACATGAAAATACTATTTGGTTTTTCCACCTTAACGAACATATAAAGCAAGAGTTAAAAATTCTCAAATTAATGTGTACGCTCAGTTGAAACTATAAGCTCGTCTTACATACACATCTTCCAAGGGAATACGTAAATACAGACACCCAGTTTTATAAAGGATTAGTTTTTCATTTAAATTTTTCTCTTTAAACAAAATTATCTTTTGTTAGCCTTACGATCTTAGGAAAAACAAATTTGTATCTTTAAATGAGTTTTATTTTTTCCCACGCTTCAGGCCCAACCTATTTACATAATGTACCTATCAACTACCCTATCTTAAGTGAATCTTACACTTTAAACCTTTTTTTCAATATTTATCTTCTATCCACGAACAAAAATAATATTGCGTGTACATTCTTAAGCAAAACGTACCCACAAAAAAATAAAACAAATATACAACCGACTAAGATAAACAAAACAAGAAAAAACCCTTTACCATAGATTTGTACTCCAAAGGACAACCCTAAGCAAAAATGCATTTTTAATGAAGAAAATCACCTTCAAGGACACCACACATTTTTATGTAGAAAACTTTTAGTAATGAAATGATTGGCTGCAAAAACAGCCCACAATGCGCATAGGTGTTCATCATCATCATTATCAACATCATCACCATCACCATATCACCATCAAGTCAAAGCTTCCCCACCAACACCAAAGTTCTGCCACCATAATAACAACAAAAACCTCTGTAGGTTAGAAGAAACATAACACAGGAAAAAAATATCATCCCCCCCAAAAGATGAAGCGAAGCTCCACCAATGTACGATTTATATGCCTATGTGTGCCTTCTTTAAGGAATCCTATACAACACGACACGGGGCACTCCTATGGGGAATATGGGTGACTCATGGATAGACAGCAAACAAAAAACAACATAGTTCTATCCAACCAAACCGGTCTACCAGGTTAAAAATTTCTATTCACACTGAATCTGAAACTCTCGATGAGCAACAAGAACCCCCAATCCCCAAAAAAAAATTCAACCAATTCTAAAAGCTTTGCTCTATCCAACCATCGAACCTCTTCAAACCTAGTCAAACTTGATCAAACCTATAAAAGTCAGTGATAAGGACCTCATTACGAGAAAAGCTTCAACTAGCCTGTGGCACCCCATTCCTACAATCCTTAAGCGGCAAATACACACGACACTTGTGTGCACACCGGTGTCGGTGTACGGAAATGTGTCCCGTCTGTGGGCTGGTGTGCACACCGATTTTCGGTGTCCGACACCGTGTGGGTAAAATCAAAAGTTTTTGATTTTTGGTGTCGGTGTCTCGATCGGTGTCATGTGTATTGCGATGTGCGCGCACATTTGCTATTCAGTATTCACTATTCACTATTCAGTTGCAGCCGAATCGTTGTGCGGTAAAGCACGTCGAAAAATTTACTTGCGACTTATAGGTTCTATAAGATAAGTTATGCATTCGGAAAAAAATCGAACTCGAAATTTTGACATTACGATGATAGCGAAGACTAAAAAAGGGGGTCTCGAAATTATATCTATATGTTTGTTTGACTATAGCTTAAACGGCTGGGCCGATTTACTTTGAACTATGGTAGATATCATTTTTAATTTTCCCCCCACAGGTTTTTTTCTTTTTTCTTAAGACCAAAAATAACTGTGCCTTTTATACGAATTTTTTTTCGAAATTTTATAAATATTTGTTCTTCTCAAAAAATGTTCAACAGATTTAAAACCATTTTCCCAAAAATGGTTATTGAGAGTACCCGCCATGGAACAATTTTTTTTTTATTTTTGATTTTATCAAAAAGAGAACCACCGATTTTGATAATTTTTTTTTTGCTAAGTCTTGAAAAGTATTGTGTATTCAAATTTTCAATATAATCTACAAGATGTGTGAAAAAAATGTATTTTACCTAAAAAAAATGTACCCAACATAGAAATGATAAAAAATGTTTTGAAAAATCGTATTTTTCTCGAACACGGGCGCCTAGAATTTTGATAACATTTTTTTCTTTCAATAAATTTTTATGATCTTTAATTAAATAAAAAACATTTAAATTAAGATATAACAGGTTGTACCTACCATAGAACCATTTTTTCAAATTTTGAATTACTTATTATTATCGACATCATTAAAGCGCCAACCTCATCGTTCAATGGACGAAGTCCATATCACTTATGGTTAGATCTCTCCAGTACGAGATCTCTTGCACAACTAAAGTGTGCACGATTCGGTGTGCCGTGTGTGGTGAAATGCTACACCGGTGTAGGCACACCGGTGTGCACACAAGTGTCGTGTGTATTTGCCGCTTTAGTCTACTAAAACTGTGGTCATGTTAAGGATACCTCCATCGCTCCATCCCGCCCCACTCAAACAAAATACAGGTCATTTTTGTGGGATGTTGTGTTGGGTTGTTCCGTTGTCGTCTTCGACAGACTCAAACCAGTGATTGCGGTGTGTACCGGGTTATCGTGTGACTGGTTCTGTTCTGACTGTGAATTCCAGTTCCAGGACGAAACTTTTCCTATGAATGAAAATCTTTGCCTGTTATCACTTTCATCTACCACCGTGTGTGTGCATGCTGTGAGCACCTCCGACGCCGCCGTAAGTCCTCTGTCTGTTCTGTCACATTGTTGGTTTCAGAAGGCAAAAAGGTTTATTAGAAAATTCTACGCTGACAAAGCTCCAGTTGCTCTAAGGATTCTGCAGGATACGGTCGCATCTGTTCCCCTCTCTATCGCTGTTATTTGTACTTGCGTTTTATGCTAACAAAATTCGAGAGATTTTAACGAGTACGGTAGTCCTTCTGTCTGACATTTCGCCGGTCTTTTATTCAATTTATTTTCATTTTTTATTTATTTTTTTTTTTGGTTTTTTGTTGTGTGTCAAAAAAATATCTTTCATCCTTGAATGATGTTTTTTGTCGTGTCTGTGAGAGTGGTATTCCTATGTCCTGTCGGTTGAATTTCGTCATCGCGTTTTGTTTACGTTCGTCACAGCTTCCATCAACACTCTAGTGCTAGCTGGCTGAATCCTGTGACAAGGATGAATCGTGTCTAAATTGACTAATCAGTGGGAAAGTGTCCCGTCATTTGTTTTGTATTGTTGTTGTTGAGTGTACGATACAACTGTCCGGGTGTAAGTGGTCCAATTTATATCTCCGCACTGGAATGTGCAAGGATGATAATTGGTTTTATCATTTTGTACCCAGTGGGAGGAGGGGAGTGTGTGTCAGAATTTGTTTTTTCGTTTGTATCCTCACATCACCTGAAGGATAACAAATAACCAAAGTATTCTGAAAGTCTTATAAAATGTTTACCCGCATCCTTCCCTCTTTCACAACAAAAAAAAAATTTTGATTTGAATTGTCTTAGAGTCAAACTTTTGCATTGGAATTTTTCACTTCTTCTTCTTCAGCTTCTCAGACGTAAGTCTTGTCCTTTAAGCTGCCATTCCTTTTCTGCCTCTGGGGACATTTGTTAAGCACAAAATTTACATTTCGAATTTTCTTGCAAAAACCACAAATGAATAAAGAAAAAAAAAGGAAAAGATACCAAAGTTAACTCAACTACTTGATATTCCCTGATTTTAGCTTTGAATATAAAGGATGATGTTCACTCACCATTATTATCCTAGAATAGGAAAGAAAAAAAATTATATGAAAATCTACATCGCAACCCTGGTATGTGTCGAGACGGTGAGATAGAAATTTTGCCATTACATGGTTCCTCGTTGTGTCTGTCTGGTTTGGTTGATGGTAGGTTTCTACCTACTGATGAAGAGTAGCGGGTTCAGAGGGACGATAAACGCAAATGCAATTTTCCACAGAGGGTTTTCAATTTCATTTAGGAAATGCCATAATTCTACTCAAAACTTTGCGGTCAATTTACAGAAAAAATCTCAAGTGAACGGGCGGTGTCTGTGGCTGTGCTGACTTTGAGAACATAATTTTGTTTGTTTCTTTTTTTTTTTTTACTAATCTGAGGAAAAGTGTCGTTAATGTTCTTTCCTCTGTTGGGTCGATAGACGGAAGGGAATGAAGTACCTACAGGGATTTCATTTGATTCCATGGCTGCAGTTGGAACATCTAGGATTTTTGATTTATTTTAGTTTTTGCTTCATTTAAACAAAGAATTGAGTTTGAAGTCATTGCTTCCGAAAGAATTTTGGTTTTTATTTTTTTTTTTTTTTTGTAAATGTTAAAATTGTTTGTTTTAACTGGTTTGTATTTAATCCCCTAAGTGGAACAAAAAGTTATAACGTTCCACAATCATTTTTGGCATCACGCCTCATGAAATTAAAAATGAATATAAATGCATTCCACGATTTTTCATATACCTAATCCCTCAATAAGTTGGACAAAACAATTAACACATTCCACAATCATTTCACAAATTGTTTGCATTTCAACTCTGATCGCCTACTGAAGTGAAATGAAATACTATTACATTCCACACAATCCTCTTATAGCCACAGTACGAAAGAAAAATTTAACAGCGCATAGAACAAATTTACATTTGCGGGACTTAAAAATTTCACGTTGACGACTTTGTATGAACAACTAATTTTCACTCTCATAGTATATGTTTTAAGAGTGTATAAAATAAATGTTGATACTCGTATTTATAATTGAATTTTTATTTCAAAATAATCGATTTGAAATTAAAGCCAACAAAGTGGCCCACTGCAATGTAACTTTTAAGTATTGCATCAACTTTAAATATAATCCATTTAAATACATACATTGATTTTATATACTAAGTAAGACTGCCATAGAATAGGTATGTATATACTTTTTCCCATTATTCATGAAAGTAAGTTCCACAAGGTTTTACTTCTCTCCAAAATTAAATGAAAATGACAAAAATATTTTCCTGAAACTTAATTTTTCATTTAAGAATTTCCAGCGCTTCTAGGTCAGCAAATGATATTTACCTCTGAGGTTTCTAGTACGATTATTTTTATATGTATCGGTACTTCTTGTTGTGAAGGACTTTTGTACTAGAATTAGAGAAGAAGAATCCCATCTGCAATAATGTTTTTTGTTTTCTTAAAAAGATACAATGAACAAAATTTAGCTCTACTGCGAATATTGAAGAGAAGTCCCTGAAATTTTCTCCCGTAGAATAGATTTCTCAACAACATGAACATCATTATGAAATGACAGCCTTGAAAAATCATAGTTCACGTTGCCATTTTTGTAACTTTTGTTATTGTTGAAAATTTCGTTTTCACCTAAACTCTGAACTAGACTTAACCAACACAAACTCTGAAATAAATTCGACAACTCGTGAAGCAACAAGATCTAGTGACTCACAATTCTCCACCATTCCAGGGTAAGATGAGAAGCACTTTTTCATGATAAGAGATACTCTTGAAGGATTTATCAATTCCTCTTAAAAGGTAGTACTTACCTATTTAGGTGGCATAGATTGATAACTGATCAACCGACCTTCAGCATAACAGTGCAAGACACTAACCACTTCGTCAAGAGGCGCTTAACACAAACTGTCGTATGTGAGAGAAAAAAGCTCGGATCGTGTGATTTTATCAGTACAGAATATTTTTTTTTGCAAGAAAATTTATTACCGCCGCGTTGAACTTATAATTAAATAGAAATTTGTATCTGAGTTTCACAAACCTCAATTTTCGAAATATTTTAATATTTAAAAAAAAATCTGTTTTAAGAAGTTGGATGTTTTGTATTTCCTTGTTAAAAATTGTTACAATTAAGTTTTGCAATTGTTTAATTTTTCTCTTTCAAACGCAAGCAAAATATTTTCAATATTTGTTGACTAAAAGTAAACATTTTTAAATTTAAAACCTTTTATCAAATATTCTTATAAATGTGCTTCCATTGTTACGGATGTGACACTGATAATATATTTGTTCCAAAAAGTATTCTGTACTGATAAAAAAAATCTTGAGTTTTCAATGATCAGCGTATGGTGATTAGACTATGTTTTATTCTTTCCCCATGAGACTACTTGAATTTTGAAGCTTCTGGTATGTAAATTAAAGTTTGAAAATCTTACTAATGTGACAGAAGTTAATTTTACGTTATTGTTATCGGAAGTTGTAATTATATCTCACACGTAGTAGAAAATAACTCTTGGTTTTCTTTACATAAAAGTGATATAATTTTATATATATTATTATAATGAGAACTCTCTTAAGTGGAAGTGAAATAAAAATGTTTATACTTAAATCTAATTATATTATCAAAAATTAGTTGAAACTCTGAATTATTTTAAAAACTGAATGCTTTAGTTTTAAAAAAATACTCTTGTTACGTTTGTGACACAAACTGACTTTCGATTTCTGTTTGATGGTGGATCACGATATTTTCATTCTGTTTACTACACCAAATCATCATATTTTTTTAAATTAAGAATAATGTCCTATTTCTATAGTTACATATTTTTGTTAAAACTGTGACACTTATTAAATGGATATACAATCAGTTAGTATTAAATATTATAAGCCACAAATGCTGAGTTTAGTTAAATTAATTAAAAATTCACACGTAAATATTGTGTACCAAATTTCACGCTTATGCTTCCATACTTTTAGGCTATAACTTGATGTTAACTTGCCTGAACAAATGGACAGATAAACAGAGGTATTGACGAAAACCAGTTTAGTTTGTTTTTAATTCCACATCATCATTACCCAAGATTTTAGTAAAGTTTACTATTTTTTTTAATAGTCACCTCCCTCATTAGGAGTCGCTTGCAAAACATATTTATCCGTTTTAAGGAACAATGTACACATAGGTAAGGACATATGGACCTGTGAATTTCGGACCAAGAATTTTACGCTTAGGGACAAGTAAAAAGCCAAAAATAGTAAACAAAATACTTTCTTCTTGGAAGTTCATTCAAAAATTTCGTTTGTTTAATTTGGGATTTATAAGTAGGTAATAAGTACAAGAAAGTTTAAGAAAATAATAAAATCATTTAGAAAATATATAGGAATACCCCAATACAAAATTTAATGAAATTTTCTTACAGGTACAAAACTTAATTGAAATCGTCAGGGCTGTTTGTTAAAAAAATTCAAAAAGAACTAAAATCGTTGTATGACAACTAGGGCATCACATGCAGTGTTGGAAAAAGAATTAGAACAAAAAATAAATTAAAATGCTTTTAATACTGCAAACCAAGAGTTGTATGATATTTTGTTGGTAATTCTTTCTGCCTCAATACAGCTGGTAATCGGCGAGGAATTCTGATCCATCCGTCTCTAATTGCTCCCAAAGTTCTGCTTGATTCCTTGGTTTCCTTGATCCAACCTGATAACTCTACATCGTTCCACAAATCTTCTATGCGATTCATGTCAGGCAAAATGCGCAGGCCAAGGCAAAATATTCACGATCGCTTATCCACAGCTTTACCAGCCTGGAAGTGTGTTTAGGATCATAATATTGCATGAATGCATATTGCTACAATATTGTTTTCTAAGATGCTTTTATGCTGTTCTATTTTTACAATACAATAGGTCCAACGACGTCCCATGATGAATCCATCACCTGCTATGGTTAAACCTAGACTCGTCACTCTAAAAAACATTCTTCCAAAACAATAATGATATGGATCCGTAAACGCTGGCGAACTTAAGTCTGGCTAAAACATTTTTTTTTTGATACGATTGGTTTAAGCTGGGCTACGTGTAACCTATCAAATCCTTATCGTGCGTATAGTTTCTGCTGCTTACTGTAAGTCACTTCATCTCGAATTTTCGATGATGTCAAAAACGGATCTTTCCTAAAATAAGTTGCGATCAAATGATCATCATCAGCGCTTGTCTTTTTTGGAGGCGGATTTTGTCGGATTTTGTCGGATGGCATTGTAGAGTTTTATAAAATTTGAAGGCTTGTACACTAACTTTCCTGATCGTTCCACATTTGTTATTTCGTATTATTATTATTGGCCAAAAATACTACTTTTTGACACTTTAAACACTTTTTTAATGACAATTGCTTATTCTATCAAGTAAAAGAACTTTTCTAGAAAAGCTATTTTAAAAAAGCCAGATGTATGTAAATCCATGTAACTTTAGCTTGTTTTCCAGCTTAAGCTCCAAATTTTGGGATTAAAAGAAGCTTTAACTAAAATATTATACAAAAATATACAGATTCCTGAACTCCTACTAGGAAGGAACTAGGAAGCTAGGAACTAGGAAGCTTTGACTTTTTTTTATGTTTTATAATTATCTTCATAGGACAAGATGTTGTAGGTGAACGCATTACAGTATCAAAACTGTTAAGCATGTGGCCAACAAGATTATGAAAACGACTCACATTCATATAGAAGATTTCCGTCGAGTTGTAGGGAAATCGAAACAGAAAAATAAATTGATCTTGAGAAAATTTAAAATATGAAAACCGTTGCATTGAAGCTACCCATTTTTGCCCTTGCTTTGATTTTTTGTGCCGAAGATATTAGTTTTATCTTTTAGATATTTTAATAAACAACCAAAAGCCAACAAAATTAACCTTTAACTAGAATTTTCTAGCTGATCGGTGTAATATTTTTTTCATTCACATAAAAAGAAGCTTAAGCTGGAACTGTGCAGCTTTAACTACTTACTAGTAATAGCTATGTCTAGGTAGTTCCAGCTTCTTTCAAAAATTGCTTTTCCTGTTCTCTTACTAACAAGGCCTAAGATCTCCTTGCTTTGGTTACTGATCAATAAAATATCAAATTACCGTAAGCTGCCCAAGCCCAATGATAAAATTATTAAGCTTAAACGAGAACTATTTAGCTTATGCAAATAATTAAATCAATATAACGCTAGAATTAGCTTCCTCAACAAAAAAGGTGTATGATTTGTTTTCATGACCCAATAGCATAACCAATTGGTTTTTCTTTCAAAAAACTCTATAAATAAATCATTTTTTTTTTTCTCAAAAATTAGTCAAACATCTTCCACTAATCGATAATTCCAACCATGATAATCCAATTAAATTGATACCATCCAATTTTTTAAGAGTCAAATTCCATAAATTGTTTTCTAACACAAGAGTAAGAAAGTTCTCACTTAAATCTTCTTAAACCAAAACCTTGAAACAACAACTTTACTCGACACAATTTTCAATAATTTCTACACTGAAATATCTTCATCTCAACCCCATCATCAACTCTATCGTTAGATACTTAATTATAAAGCAACTTTTCTCAGTCATTTTTCGTTTTATTTTTTGTCTTTGTCTCTTGTGCAAAAATTTCCTTCTGTCGAATCTAATTTAAATCTCACTTAACCTCATAATTAATGCATTTCTTAACCAAACCCTCCCACACCCACCCCTTGAACCCCTTTCAAATATACAAAATGACAACTTTAACTCGCGAAAATAAAAGATCCACAAAAAAAAACTTTTGCCTCTTTAAAATTCAAATACTCGACCAAAAAAAAGAAAAGTCCACAATTGTTGTAAACTCCAAAGACAACATCAAAAAGAGAGGCATTTGTTTTCCCACACAAATAGAAAAAGCTAAGCAACAACAAAAAACCAAACGAAATTAAGGACATCAGCATAAAATAAAAAAAAAAGCATCAAGCCCTCAAAAGAAATAATCACATTACTCAACCAAGAACGACCAGCCAACCAACCAAACTAACCAAAGCAACCTCGAATCAACCTAACCTCGAAACAAGCTTGTTTATCCTTACGGAATTCCGCATATAACTTTATGTACACAAACAAAATAATAATACCAAGGACCAACAACTCCAACTCTCCAACTCAACTCTTGTCCTATATATTTAATTTTGCCTCAACATAAATCCTTTTAATTAGGAATTGAGGCAATCCAAGGTGTGTACGTTCCAAGAATACTTAATTTCACAATTGCAGTCTCGACTCAACTCGACACGACACGAGAGACGATAGGAATAGAACGACAAGAACTTGGGGACGAAGAAATCAGCTCTTGTATTCAAAACATGTTCCCGCTTTGCTTTACTCCTAACCAGAATAGAGCTTCTGGAATTCTTCGGTACGATTGCAAATTAAAAAAAAAAAATATTATACAAAAAAAATATTTATATACGAGAACAAGGACGAGAGCACTTGTCGCATATCCTTTCATTATCCCCTTACAACAATGAAACTTTGTCAGTTTTTTTTTTTATCTTAATTGGCTGGACCATCTTCAAGATGGCACAATTCCTGGCTTCACTTAAGAAAATATATATCTCCCCAGATGGTTTTTTAATTCGAAAGATCATCTCTTCTGAGGGACAAAAAAAAAGTTCCGATTATAGAGAATTTATTGAATTTAAAACTCTTGAACCTTTGATTCATGATTCATGAAACTCCAAATTGTATAAAACCCGAAATCTGGAAATTAAAAATTCTTATATCCCAAAGAATACTCGTAGAACTAAAATACAAATAAATTTTGGGATTTAAAATGATTCCTTCGTGAGTTGTGATAATATTTAGAGAAACCTACATACATTCAAAAGGACTAAGATCACGACAGTCCAAGACAACAAAAAGGAAACATTTTAAAATTAAATACTTAATCATTTTTAAACCCAAAATTTTCTTTGTTATCTCAAGTAGATCCGAAAATCCCGAAAAAATTTATAAATGAATATTTTTAGGGGAATATGAAATTAAGTAGAGCTAAGTTGGGATAAGATCCCTTATAGTTTAGAAATTAATTTTAGAGAGAGAGAGATCATATTATTAATACCCATTGTGCCTTAAGTCCCGAAATCTCCAAAATTTCATTAATTAAAAAAATTTAAATCCTAAATCCCAAAAACCTCAAATTTTAAAGATTTTCTAATCTTAAAAACTTATATATTTAAAGCCAAGAATATTTAAAATCGCAAACCTTAAGGATTTTTAAGAACAAAACTTTAAACATCACAAAAACACAAACTTTAGAAAGCCTTAAATCTCGATTGACTTGAAGTCTTAAATCTGATTTTAGCCAGAACTTAAAATAAAACTCCCGACGTCCAAATTTTCTTGAGCCCAAAATAACAAGAATTTAAATTATAAGAAATGTATGAGGGAATTTCAATCTACCAACGTAAGTGACTCGGGAGTTCTCAGTCTATTGAAAACTCAAAATCCCGAAAGTTAAATTTCCCAAAAACTCAAAATCAGAAAAAAAAAAAGCAAAAAGAAATTGAAATGGGATTTTTGTATGTAGCTATATGAGTGCACGGTAGATAACTGAAACCTTTATTCCCAAAAGTTCCAAGTATCTTAGATTCCAAAATCTCGAAAACCCCAAAAGTCCACTTGAAACCCTTAAATACAGAAAGCCTGTAAGAAATATTGTATGAAATAAAATTCAAAAATCTAAATCTCAGAATCTAAAATCCTAAAAATCTAAAGTGCTTAAATCGAAAAGTTGTAAAAAAAACTATATGAACATTCTGCACATTCTGTGCATCTTCCCTTCTATACAACTCTATTGATTCCTACATTAACTCAAATTGATCTTTATGGCCAAGATTACGAAAGACTCATAAGAACAATTTAAAGCCTTTTTGCAAGGAACTTTTAGTCGTTCTTTACCACTCAGATATACAAAGAATGAGACCCATCAGAGAAGAAGTTAGGGAACTTACATAATTCAATCGGGCAAAAGAACTTTTCGAAAACGAAAAGTCTTAAGAGAGCGTTAATAAAATTTACCCCCGAAAATATACAAAACTTTATTTCCTCGGCCAGCCGATACATTTATGACTCGAGCATGTGTGATAGTGCCGTGTACAGCCAAGATTTATTTAACCAACCCTTAGCAACAACTATTGGAACTCTGACACACGCTCCTGCTCGCACTTGAAGTTTGCTGTTTCTTGCAAACTTTTAATAAAATGTAATCGAAAATCTCGACACTACACTCGTTCAGGAGCAGAATCGAGCAGAGCAAAACAACCACAACCCATCACCCAAGCTAAAACCACAACGGCGACGACTAGTTCGACGACGACGACGACGTTGTTGACGTCGAGATTCGAGAAAATTCGCCCATCATCATTATCATCATCATCACCGTCGTTAACACCCTCTTAAAAGTTCAAAAAGTGAAGAATTCGTTCGGGGGCTTTCAACACATCAGGACCAACGCAAAACGGCAAGGCAGAGCGGCGGCATTCTCTCCTAAACAATCCCTTCCTTTGCTTCTGCTGCTCTGTGTTTTCTATAAGAAACAATGAAGTGTAGTAAAGTGTTAAGCTGATGGGCCCCTGGTGTTTAATTGGGGCCCTCCTACTGCTGTCGGCAACAGCGGGGGACTCCTCAAATAAAATCTCCTCCGGATCGTCATCATCGTTTGGTGGTAGCGGCGGCATCATACCGTTTTCTTCATTATCGTCATTGTCGTTGACTTCGTCCTCGTCATCATCATCATCAGCGTCCTTGTCGACAGGCGGAGCAGCAGCATCAGGTGGCGGTAGTGGTGCAGTCGGTGGAGGAATTCTTATTAATGGAATGGGAGGAGGGCTGCCATCATCCTCGTCAAACGGTAAGGATTTAAGTGTTCTCTTTAAAAAAAAAAAAACAGATTTGGTTTTTGTTTTTCCTTTTCAGCAGTACAAAATTTATCGAGATACTTATGATTTATAAACAAACGAAGTGCTTTGAGTTTGCATTTAATTTGCATGTGATTTTGTTTTTATTTATTAATTTTTTTTTTAAGACGCAACAGTTTATGGGGTCCAGCAGAAGGACTCGTATCAAAAGATTCAATGGTTTTCATCAGACTTAATGAAAATGCCATTGAATTGGAGAAACAAGCAGAAAAATCATTTCGAAACCAATTTAAAGGGTCCTACAAACGAAATAGAGGAAACCGAAAAAGGCCAATTTCTAAGGTTTTTAAAACTCAGTTTTATAATTTAAAATGCCAGCATATGGAGCTACCAGTTAAACAATTGAATTTTTCAGAAGAAGAAAAATTGAAAAATATATTTTGCAACTTAAATACCTGTGCCTCTAATAAGCATTAAGTCTTAACTAAGTTAAACGATATACAGAACGATTGAAAGCTCTGAGGAAAATATTTTGGTAGCTCGAGCCGGATTTAAATTTAAAATCGTGCAAACACTGAACCAAATGTTCTTTCCGATCAGATTTTAGAATGTACAAATATACTAGATCAATCTTTCTTTTACCAGAACTCTGTTTTTCCATCTTTAAATATTCATGTTCGTCTGTTAAAAGAATTGGCAATAATAATCCACATAAAGTCAAAGATAAAATTTAATTAATTATTTAAAAACATATTTTTCCCGAAGGCTAAACAGCGAAAATATTTCATCAACTTTTTTTTTACTCCCCGGAACAAATCTGCCAATCTTTTTATTATTATGATCCTTTGACCATATCCAACAGAAACTCCTCTTTTGTTTGAAAACAAACCAAAAAAAAATTAAATTCAGCGAAAAAAACTCCATAACAGTAATTTCGTAATTGAGGCATGAAAAATGTTTTCTCCTTACGAAATCATGGTCGTGCCAACGATTTAATTGTAATTTAATATTTTCATTTGTAATGCATCCTGATGCTACTCCAGCTTCACACACAAGTGTATCAACAAAGTAGCATCTCTCTTTCATTTTGGCGTATCCTTTTTCGAGAGAATTGTTGCAAGACGATAAGGGAGGACTGGGTTTCGGCATTGAAATTAAAATGCAATTTTATGAATATTTTTTTTTTGATTCGAAAACATTTTTTTGCACTTATTGCACCGTTTAACATTTTTTTTTATATATATAGATTCATCGTTTCATTTTGTAGTCTTGCACTCCTGCCGAACTGTCCTATCCATATACTGGGGGAATGCAAAAAGGCAACCGCAAAACAGATGCTACTTTTTTCGCGTATCCTCTCGAAGCGTTCCAGGACTTAAAAAACAAAAATGAATGGGCATTGTTTGGGCAACGCCACGCCAACAACTTCAGGCCGCCTCGCCACCGCCACCGTCATCGCCACCGTGCTCTGATTGCTCAGCGCACTGTAAGGGCGAAATTGTTTTTCTACCAAGATTTTTTTTTTTCGCTTTTTGTCGGTGGCACTGGCATTTATTGAAATTCGAAAGGATAGCAAGCAGGTTGAACTCTTTCGCCACGCTCCCAAAACAACAAAAAAAAAAGCTGGCCTGGAGTATTCTCTAAGTAAACTAGGCGCATCACTTACAAGGGCTCACAGGCTTAATAAATTCTTGGGAGTTTTGTTCAATCAAGAAAAAAGTTTTAAGTTTGAAAACTGCTCGAAAGATGCCTATAATTATTTGTGTTGGGAATTTATTTTTAGACAATTACTCAGGCCCAAGGTTCCTAAATTCCTGGCATTCGAGCTGAACAAAAATCTCGCACAGTTTAAAATGATTCATAAACCGAATTTTCTGCTATCTTGTAACCACATATTGTCATAAAAAGATAGATCGTGTGTAGTTATAATTAATTACAGTAGTATGAAATCTAATCTAAAGCCCGAAATGTGCAGTTGATGATGTCCTTATGGCTGGCAAATTGGAAATAAGTACAAAATCAACGAAAAATTGTAAACCTTTGTTCGCTTTAATCTCGATAAATACTTCACCGATTTTTTCAAAAACATACTTATGTACAACTTCTAATCGAATAAGGAATAAAGGGCATCAACAAAGCCTCGAATCCGGCCATGAACACAAATCTACCTATACCCACATTGAACAACTTATGGACGTTTTGTCAGATGGTCGCTGTTGTTGTGTTTTCCCTTCGAAGCGCGTTGTTGTCTTGGACGTTTTGTGTTCCTATTTCGAACGATTTTTCTCGTTTGCTAATTTATGCGAGCTTCTAAAAATAACTGTTTTGAAAAATTGCATTTGGAAAGATGATGAAAAGCTGTGCCTTGGGACTGGGGTCGGTTTTGTGGGGGTTTGAATTTGCTGTATGTTTGGACAGCAATTTTGTTTTCGTTTTATTTTCTATTTAAAGTTTTGATTGCCCTATCGTTTCGGATCTATTTTTTTTTTTGAATTAATCAAAGGTGGGAGAACCTCAAAACACAAAAATACATATTTAATAATTTGTTAAGCTTTAAAAATATGAAATTCGTGGCGTGAGTATTTCAGAAAAAGTGCATTCCAGAGGAAAATGTAAAAATGACATCAAAAGTCAAAACGATGACCTGGAAAGTCACGTTCCATGTAGAATTCATTAATGATCGTGATGAACATGGACTGACTCCTGACTAAAGAGCTGATTTCCGTAAACAAATCCTGCATAATAAGTACCCAATATTTAATCGATTAGAGGGATGCTTCCGGAAGTATTCTACCTTCTCTAATACATACATATAATATACATGCATTTAATTTAGCTTTTATTCAGTAACCAATTAAGCAACCAATTTCATCTTTCGAAAAGCAAGATACAAGAGCAATTCAGAATTAAACACTTTTCAAATTTTACGCCTAGAGGAAAACATCTAGTTAATATAATATCAAAATCCTCCCACACACAAAAACACTTTCATCATTATAAATCAATCGGACATTGAACAGCCGGTGCTGTTGCCGGTGCTGTTGCCGGTGCCTCTTTTACTGGCTGAGGCGATTTTATATTTCACATAACCGCAGGCTATGTTCGTATTATTCAAATTCCATATACGATTGCGACCACATTTTAACAAGCCAATATCCTCTTTCAAAGGGACCTACTTTCACAGAACACTGACGATGAATTGTGAAGTTGTATTGCAAACACTTCCTGTAAACACAGGACGACAAAATATGGCCGTGTAGACAAAAAAGCGGTTTGGGGGTGGGGGCTGGGTTGACGGAGGTTTTTGCGATTGTTTGTTTGTTAAAGGAATTTTCTCATGTGACTAGAATTTCCAATTAAAATTTTCGATATTCACATCAATGGCAAAATACGAGAACTGTTACTGCTGCTGATACGCCTACGGCCAAAATTATGCAATAGATTTCAACGACATACGGGATTTTGTGAGAGAAGGTGGTCATGGCCACGTTTATCCTCCAGGTATACCTTTAAACAGGAGCAATAACATATCAATCTGTGAGGCATGCATATTGGAAAATACAGCCGGAGAAAATCCCACGAGGGGATAACGGTTTGGAATAATAATGATAAAATACGTACCTATACCTCATTCTAAACACTAAACAGTAGCTGACAGCGACACATCACAATGCAACATATGTCAAACCAGGATAATTTGGGTGTTCGTATAATGAGAAGGACATGTTGATGATCTCTCTTGTTGTTGAGTTCCTATACAGAAGCTCTGCTCTGACTTTGGCAGACTTAGACGCGTTTATCGTTTTATTCATTTATTCATTCAAACTTATGCTCTGTAATATGCAACCAAGCAGTGGTTAATTTTGTTCCCTCGTGAGTCGAGTATATGGTTGTGTCCGGCCCGAATTAGGATAATTACATTTGCCGTTGGTAATTTTGTTAGCATTTAATGCTTAAGCGATTGTAAGGCAAAATGCAATATTTCGGTCGATGCAGCAAGTAGGACGATTATCAAAGGAGATGCGTTTATATGACATTGTCGTCAGGCAACCGCATTAATTTCCTCTCTTCGCCCACTCTTAACCATGTAATCAGTAGTTTGCTGCGCCATCGGCACTTTGCATTGCATACTCGTAGGCTGATGGAATTTGTATTTGCCAAAGGACAACGAACAAACGAAAGGCTTGATGTACGCCACAGCAGGCGGAGACAGGACATCCCAGAACCTAGCGAGTGACGCGATGCTGCAAATTGACCAGTTCGTCTAATTGAATAATGTTTGTATTAATGTGGCAGATGGCTGCTGTGTGCATTGTTGAAGTCCTTTACGTCTACAGGCAGATAGATATATTCATACATACATATATGAAGGTTGAACAAATGAGTTTTCGTTTAGTCATCATCATCGGCATCGACTGACCCCGAGAGACTTGTTAATGTAGGTTAAATTATGCAAGGAAACCTTAATCTGTCTCTCTTTCTCTCGCTTAGGGTGAAATTCTGATTGGAGGCTTTTTGAGAGACTGAAAGAATATGGCAACTTTTCGCTAAAAAAGTGTTTCCTGTTTAAAGAAATAGGTCAGAATAAGAATTCCGGGAGAGTCCTTCTCACAAGAAATCATAGCCCAGAGTTATACAAATTTCAAATACATAAACTGTTATAAAAAAGTCTTTATATATGAAAAAAAAAGTTCAAGTTATTGAAGAGCAAACGAAATATACTAAGGCGAAAAACTCAAGACAACTCAGTTTTCAGTATTATGTATACTCTCTTATTTATATTGAATACTGCCTACTTTATAAAACTTGAGTTTTAATGACGGAAATCTAAAATACATCTAATAGAACCAAGCCATAGCAAATCTGCACAAAAAACTATTCTAATTCAGTGCTGTATTCATGAGTTTTAAAAACCATGAGAATTCGCATTGAGCGCCATTTAATTATACTAGCCGACCCAGCTCTCGAAATTCGAGTGCCAATTTATTTATTATTTATTATTTATATTATTGGCAGTGTTTTCAAGCAAATTTATTAAATTAAATTTTATTTTATGTAATATGCAAAGTGTTCGACAGTGCAAAAACAAAAATGACCCACAGTGTGTAAATGCGTGTCTCAAGTATATTCTGCACATCTCCGTAACTGTGGCTTTCCAACCATATAAAATTTATCGAAATCGGTTAAATACTTTTGGAGAAAAGTGTACCACAAAAAACATGTTTGTCGTTTTATTATATGATAACCAGTGCTTTTCTGAATTTAAAACATTTCTTCTGTTTGAGTTTTGAGTATGAATTTCTGTTTTGAATCAAACTCTTTCAACGGTATGTAAATAAAATTTGAATCAAACAATAAATTCTCACATTGGGCGCCATTCAACCATGATTGTATGAGTTCTTGTCTTATAATTGCTCTTAAAATTTAAAGAAAAGTGCAAAGCATGTCTTATTTTTAAACAACTCTCCAAAAACTAGCACGCAACCCTCCATTCAAATCTTCAAATCAAAGAGTCAATTCTTAAACAAATGTTACTGCCTTTACAACAACAAAAAAATCCCGAAAGGAAACGATAATTTATTTGCATTTGTATCATTCAACATGATGTGATCTTCCATGAATTTAAATCAAAGACAAAAATATATACAAAAAAAAATATCTAAAGCAAGAATATACGAGGATTTTGAAGAAAAAAAGATAAGAAAAATTGCCCTTCAATAAATTGATGGCCGTCATAAAATTCGAATTTAAAAGCAAATTGTTCTTCGTCCTTTCATCGAGGACAATTCCCATAGGAAAGAAGGACCCATTCGGCATCCACCAACCGGACGGAGACGATGTAAAACGATAAAAATCCAAACGATGATGATATCATCAGCTATCAGAGTGATTACCGTATTAATCCTAAAGACGAGAATAAAAAAAGAACACATTCTCTACAAAAGTCACTTCTTGAAGAATGTTTCTTACATATTTTTCTTTTTTGAGTATTTTGTCTCGATAAACCTCCTCGTCCCTTTATGCGGTCTGGTTATATCAAACGAATAGCAATAAAAGAACGCAACAACATCAAAACAAATAAAACAAGCTCGACCCTATCCCAATCAACTGACCCTGATGGTATCCAAAGCCAAACGAACTTCCAGCCTTAGACTTCCGTATTTTTCCCTATTCGTTTTTTCTTATTTTTTGCCTTTTATTGAAAGTCCTATGTGTGTGTAATACTAATTCGGTACAAACCTAATTCCCAGGAGTACCATTTCGGAAGGAGCAAAATCAAATTTTATCCCTGCCAAAGAAGATACACCTAGAGTTCTGCTCACAAAAATACTAGCTTTACACCGCTTTTGTGTGGATGTATGCCTTTCTGTTTTTTGGGGAGAAGATTCAATCCAAAAATGTTATGCCTGGAATGAAAAGAGAATGGCATTAACAAAGTGGATGTCGTCCTGGTCGTCTTCCTTGTCGTTGCCTAACAAGGATATGGCATCATCCAACAGAATCCATATTACTTCCTGGGAAAAATAGTTTTACACAGAGAGGATGGCCCATTTGAAATTGAATTATCCGTTCAAAATACACATATGCTTGCGGTTCGTCCTTAAGGAAACTAAAACACACCCCAACACATATCCACACCAACATTCATCCCCTTTTTAGTTATGAGTTGTCTTTAGATCCGTGCAGTCTTGCCACAAATGCTTTGAGGTTGGCCTCTCCAGGACTCAATTCCTCAAATATATGCAATTGCATTGGAAACGTGATTTGATTATTCATTAGTAATTCCAACACACAATGTACGTATAACGACCTGACTATTCCTTTGTTTTGTTTGATCTCATTGCAGTTGTAACAGAGGAACCCGAATTTACAGAATACATCGAAAATGTTACAGTACCTGCAGGACGAAATATCAAACTTGGATGTTCCGTGAAGAATCTTGGATCATACAAAGTAAGTCCTTCACTATTTTACACACAAAAATATTTTCATCCCTCAATTTGGTTATCCATTTAAATATCATTTTCCCTCAAGAGTTATTTATCCACTTAATTGTCAGGAACAGCAACAGGACTTCGAGATTTTCCATCACCCCCACCGATGAAGAACAGAGATTTCAATTAATTGTGGTGGCTTTTATTGTTCAAGGCCGCAGTTGGCATTGGGCGCCATTTAAATCATATGTATGGGTTTGACGTCAAAAATTGTTCTAAAAGCATTTTAGTTGATTTTGGAAATGAAATGTTAGCGATGAGGAAAATAATATGAGAGTCTTGAGTCTGAGGGTCTTACCCTAAGAGCTTGTATTTTTCGTCATTTGTTTCCACTTGCTTAGACAAGCAACTGGCGTTCTATTTCTATTACGTTTATCTCACATTAGAAATAAGTTTAAGGGAATATGTATTTGTATGAATTTATGTTTTTAAAATAACATTTAGAATTCACA
Source organism: Chrysotoxum bicinctum (assembly GCA_911387755.1). NCBI lineage: Eukaryota > Metazoa > Arthropoda > Insecta > Diptera > Syrphidae > Chrysotoxum > Chrysotoxum bicinctum. The sequence goes on along the minus strand of OU426988.1, from coordinate 1,840,266 downwards.
TTGGGCGCCATTTAACCACAAAATTGATATAATTCTGGATTTGAAACATACTCAACATAGAATTGTAAATTAGGAAATCAATAGAATATTTTAATCAAATCAGCCTACACTTCATTCACGATTCCTTTTTCAGTTTCCATCCTTCCTCGAAAATAATTTTTGCAAATCCTTTCCTGGATATCTCGTTCCGAATGCCAGACATTAACAGACCAAAAATAAAGAAACTCATATTCCAAGTTCCGTTTTATTGTTGTCCTTCCACAATTTATTGTTATCTACCAATATAACTTCCAACAAGCGAATCTACCACAACATAATAATCCGCTGATACTGCCATTATCCCTTCGAGCACTGCTTAAGGGCAGCAAATGGGGTTGGGGTATGGATTCCCTGGGGTAAAATCATCATCAAAGTCTATCGACCATCTTTATCATCATCATCATCATCATCGGTTGTTGAGGCAAATTACTTGGCGTTAGCAATCCATCTTCACCCAACGTCCATGAATTTCTACATTCACAAAATTCAGCGAATCGTCATCGAGGAAGAGAAGGAAAACGTAAATGAAAACGACCGCAGGAAAAAAAGCTATCCCTAGCAAAATCTTCATGCAGCTTGTTGGTAATAGCTGCCGGCACTTCGGTACGGGTCGGTGGGCTTAGAGTCTCGTCTTCCTTTTTCCATCCTTTTTGACAGTTGGAAAATTTCAATCATCCATGAAAAACTGAGTGAGAGCTTGTACTACAAAAAAAAAAAATTGAAAAAATCTCAAGCGGCTCTGATCTCATCAAGCAGTCATTTGTGGAATTGAAAAGGGTAAAGGCAACTAGTCGCAGTCGACTGCCAAGCCATAAGCAAGTCGTTGGCAGCTAGTTGTCAATGACGGTCAGGGAAAGCTCTGCTGCTGCTTGTTACGCGAAGGAATTCAGGAAACACTTTGAGCAAAAAAAAAATTACTCAGCACCATCAACAACAACAAGAACTGAGATAATGGTAATAAAAAAGTGCTTGCGATAAGCATGTAATTAGCTCCCTGAAGTGGGGATTTTGTGATTAATTGTTGTAGTACATCACCGAAGGGATTTTCATAATTTTGCTTCTTTTTCAAAAAAAAAAAAACAACAACAAGAAAGGGAACAAAAGAAAACAAGGAGAGTGATTGAAGCTGTTCCAGGTAGGTGCCATCATCATCATCATCTTTATCGTCGCCATCATCGTCCTTGTCGAGAAAGTGGTTGGTAAGCATCGATTAATGCGAGAAAAAGGAATATGTACCTACCTTCAGTAAAACGCTTTTTTTGTCTTCAAAGATTGAACAGAGCTATGGTTTACTGAATTCATAATTATTATCGTTGGAAATCTAAGCACAGGGTTTTTGTTTCACTGAAGAAATATTATGTTTCGGATAATTGACGATAAATTTATATTGAAGATTGGCATAGCCGAGTTGACCTTGAAAGCAAAGCTTAATAACCCGAAATAACAAATTACTAAGGACAATGATGATGGTTATAGGCTATGATTTCTTGGGGCATGATGGCTTTACTTTAAAATACAATGTTCGCTCCCAAAAAGGATAAGTATCTGTATTGAGGAAGAATCTTCTGACCTTTTACAATTGCAACATGCCACACTGAGGGTTACGATTAATTGCAGTTTCTCCGAGCTAAAGGTATTTGTCGTTAGCTGAGTTATTTCATACAATTTTATAGAGACAAATATTTTCTTATTTATTTTGATGGAGTTGTGGGACCAGAAAAGATCTATAAGTGCTAGAAAGCCTTATGTTAGGTTTTGTTTGTTCGGAAAGTTGAGAGATATTTTTGAGATAAGGAATTACCTAGATGAACTCAAACTTAAACTTTATGATAAGATCTTTTTTTACTTTAGAGATATTTCTGCTTCCAGAGCGAATAAATAAAGTGGATAATAAATTTTTTGCCTACAATCGTTTTCATTCGAAGCTCTGGCAAATGAACACAAGAGTCTACCTAAGCCGTGAAAGCTATTTAATTTTAAGACTAACCAAATCTCATCGGTCTATTGAACTAATCAAATTTTTAAATACCTATACTATAACTACCGAGGCTTTGATAAAAGCAACAAGACTAGGACTGAATGTCCTAAAATCTATGTTTCTGGGACTGAGAGAAAACCTATGATCCCGGAAAAAAGTAAGATGCCAATACTTTGAGGCAAAGGTACTCGTATCATTGAATGCCTCTACACCATATCTCATTTTTATGTACCAAACTTTTTATACACATTTTTGGGCAACTGAAAATGTGTTAAAGGTTTCTTTTGGAGAAGTATTAATTTATTCTATTTATATCGATTTAGACAAAAGGTCCCATTTCCTTACAAAATAAAAAATATTATTTAAATAAATAAGAGTCTTACCTTCTTAAATTAACATTCGCAAGACTCCTCAAAGTCTTGCTTTCTTTCAATTTCAATCGAATTCCCCATCCAAAGTTCCTTGATCAATAGACTCGCAAGTTTTACCTACACACAAACCACAAAATAAAGCTATGTATACCATTAAACCTTTATAAATGGTTATCACATGAAATTACAATATTTGCTTCTATTCTATCATATAAAACATCCTTAAATTGATGTACCTATACACAACATATGATTGCGCGTAATACATCCTTTTCAAAAGCCCCTAAGTGCTTCCGTGTATCGTTAAAAATATTGCCATCAAACTTGACTCGTCACAAATTAATTACAATTGTGTGACGAAATTTTATTACCTCGAATAAAAATTCAACTTCGTCATTCAGAAAATCCCAACAACAACAAAAGTAACATCATGGAATCACTTTCAATTCCCACAGGGTTCTCCAGTTGAAATCTTGTTTCTATCTCCCATATCATCCCCCATTTTTTTTATCTCTCTCTCTTTCACTGTCTTTCCGATACAAGTCCCGAAATAAGCCAAATATAATTTTGAACAAATCGTCATATGCTTGCGCCTCTCTATACCATTTTATATTTTCGGGAGGATTACTTAAATGATGTCTATGCGGCAATCACTTTAAACGGCGTCGACAGATTCAATATACACAAAAGCTCAGGATATAATATTTGCCTAGAGTCCTGTTCACACACAAAACAGCGCCATAGATGAAAGATGAGAGTCTGTTAGGATATCGTGTTGGTAATGTATCAGGAGATATGTATATGCAGAGACACCTCCTGCGCGCACGGTAGTATAAGTATGGAGGAACTCAAGAGTTATTAGATGTCGTCTTGGCATACCCGAGCCATCCATAGACTAGAGATAAGAAAAAAGAAAATAAAAATGAACAAGTCCCAGCAACGGCAACAACCAATATTATCCTGTCATATATTCGTTATGAATATAAATTTCCCTCGGCGAGAATTTCAAGCGCCACACCACTACCTCTGCCGCTGCCGCTGCTGCAACCACCAAATACCTAATAATAATAATATATTCCGGCATCCTGCTTCCTTCCTTGATGTTGCTTGGGCTTGCTGCTATACTGCTATAGGTAGTCGTGGGAACGCTCTCAACAACCACAACACCCACTTTCTCGGGAACACATATTGTGTAGCGGTTTATGGTTGCTCGACATGGTTGCAATGTTGCCAATCGAGCTGTTTGTCAGCGTCTTTCTTAAAGAAAATGTAACTATTAAGCTTTTTGTCTTTATGATTTCTACTTTCAGGGTTAAAAAACCGAAAACTTTGTCCAATTGTTTTCTTCATTTTGAAAGCATTACATTCCCTGGAATATGAGAACGACTTAGCTGTTTGTCTTCCATTTGACTCCATTTACTGGACCATTTTGCTTCTTTTATTTGTGGTTTGGTTTTCTGGGCTACATCCAGATCTTGATCCCTCTTAAATAGTTCGCGTTTGTAATTTCTCCTAGGTTGGCCTTCTTCTACCTTTTTTCCTTCAAACTATACATTTTTCAAAAGAAATCAGTATCAGTATCAGTATCAGTACAGCAGGGCCGGCAGTGTCAGGGTCAGCAAGCACGCGAGTTTTGAGCCCGTCTGATTCCCCAAACTTTAGTAGTGGTTTCATTTTTTTTTTTATAATTTGCACACACTCAAGGGATTATGACTACTTTCATTAGGTTATTCCTCACCGGATCTTCACTAAGGTGTGATTCGCGGTTTATTTGCTTACTCGGAGGTTGCCGCCAAAGTTGCTCCTATTATTACGACAAGTTGGAATCATACTCTCCTTTAGATTGAAGAAATAAGTTTTACGGTTAGTTTCCCGAGCGCAGACAACGCCAGAGAACTCCCTGAATATAAATTCTATATTCGATTTTTAATTCGATGAAAAGATGGTGAATTTCCCTGGTCTTTTAAAGGATTTGCTTCAGTTTAAAGAGATTTAGTCTATGATCGATCTGCAGGCCCTATTCACATTGGTAACAGCAGATTTCAGTGTTGGAGAACAGTAGTTATAAATTTCGATACTTTTTTCAACATAAAAAAAGGGGCTTTTGAGGTATATGGAGGTGATTTCGCATTCGTCGCCTATGCTTCCTTTAATCAACATTTGGTTCCTCTCTATGAGATACCCACTTAGCAGCTGCTGGAAATGTTACTCTCCTCTTAGGTTCGCCTGCAATAAACCCAAGGTCCGGTCTTAAAATCAGCAGAATCTTGAGATATTTGCGGAAACAGTTCGCAATTGTCATGAATTTTTCGGTCATCATTAAGAACCTACTCAAAACACTGAAACTGGAAGCAATTGAAAAAAACGAGATTCTACGCGCTTTTGAAGGAATAGAAAATGACTATGCAAGAAGGTCATCGATCTTAAAAGAACCAACGAGTGCCATCACCATTAGTCACAAGACCGCCATTTATTGGATATTGGGCCTTATTGTGAGTGTCGTTAACGTTCGATTCGATAAAAGTCGATAGTGCCAAAACGTTTGATGCGTTAAAATTTGTATCCAAAAATCCAAAGCTATTTAGATAACTTAATGTTGTTGTAACCACGTACAAAAACACAGCTAATGGTATCTTATACAAGAATAATTTCAGATATCTTAATTTTTCGATGATCGATTTTCGACAAAAGTCGTCGATCGATTAACAAACGACACTCGAAATAACGGCCATTGTCTTCCAAGCATAACAAGTCTATCTGGCTTAAATCTTTGTTCATATAAAAACGTCAAAATTTTTCAAATAAACACTGAAACAGGACGTTTCAATACCAGAAGCTTTTAATAGGAGAACCCTTATATATCAATATCTCAAAATATTGAAACTAAGAAAAACATTTGAAAAACACACAATGCAAACAGCTGGCAACACTGTTTAATAAATATGCTCCGGTTGTAATTTAAGGCATATTTTAGCATGCCCTTGCACAACCGCTACGTAAGAATGACGATGACAAAGTGGCAAAGCAACACATGAGCTCGTCGCCGTCTTCGCTCTACCGACCTTGTCGTCCTACCAACTCTCGATGTGGTGAATCACCCAAGGATCATTCCTTCATCTTCAGTTCAGTTCAGTAACATATGTTTCATATTACGCGTTTTGGTTTTTTTTCTTAAGTATTTCATGAGTAAAACTGCATATTGGTTAAGTCTGACTACGAGCAGTAGGTACCTGCATCTGGCTCCTAGTTCTAAATTTAATCAAAAACTGTATCTTGCCGAAATTAAACTTCAAAGTATCAATAGCACAAAGCTGGTATCGGAGTTGAATTGATGTTCCTGTCATTTCACATCAAAATAGCATATCTGGGCTTAAGTCTTACGGAATATATCCTTATACAATATTGTAGCACGATTTTAGTCATTGTTCAAATGCAAAGACAGGGTTATATATTAGGATACAACCAATATGCAAAACATGAGGGTGGGGAGGAGGAGAAAGCAGGCGGCCGACTGGTGTTTTCTCCTATATTAGCTTTGGCAAAATATGACAACGGCAGTGACAAGGACTACAACCAAGGGTAAGACAGCATAAATCTGTCGATTTTAGGAGAAAAAAAAAAGATCAACAAAACAGTCTCTTCCACTGAAGTGCACGCACTCAATAGCTTGTAATCATCGTTATTATAATCACCAAGTCATCATCATTAGTCGACATCGTTTTAATCATAAATGGCTTGTGGTTTTATTCTTTTTTTTTATTTCAAAGGATAACAATAGATGAGATAACAAAAAAGGGAAAAAATAGCTGCAAAGTAGAACGAAAAGCGGATTCCGCTGGATTTATGCGCAAGGACCCAAAAAGGATAAAATACAAAACAAAATAACGATAATGGATGCGATTGATTGCTAAGCATTAAGTTGTCGATACCATATTTTGTATATGGTTTTTAGCTCAATTTTCGTATGGGGTGGAGGATGAGCGTGAAACGGAATGGGGGAAGTTAGTAATTTAGATATTAGAATATTTTGATGGTTTCGTGGAAAGTGATACAATCATTAAGGCCAATTGCAGGTTGTTTTTGGTGACATATTGATAAATCAGCCATAGGAGAATGTCGGCATAGGATTTAATGCAGAACGTAAATATTATTAATTATTTCTGTCAATACATATTTAAAGTATTTAAACATCATGTCAAAAGTATTTAACTTTTACTAAATACATGAAATCAAGTTGACATTTTTTCATTTAAAAAATCACATGAAAAAAGCTTTGGTAAAAAAAGTGCTAAATCAGTATTAAGGTCTGATACATAGTTAATGAAATACTTGCTCAAAATAGAAACGCTTCAATTGTCGACTCTTGGGAAATTATTATAATAAATATGCTGCAGAATCTCAGACGCATAAATCAGACTAAGAGTTATGTTTGAGGGCACCGTTTTTTTGGCAATTTCTAGGCATAGACCTGTCTAACAGGGTCGAATCACAAATTCTTGTTAGCCAATTTCCTTTGCCTTTCGAGAGAAAATGATGCCCTCAAATAGCTCGTCTAGAATGTTCATTACGGGATCAGCTGTATGGGACTTACAGCCGTCATATTGGATCTACATGTCGGTTACATCCATATCATCTACTTTGGGCCAGAACAAATTAGTTACCTTTGATAAGTAGCGTTATCTGTGAGTGGTGACCAAAGTGGCGGATGAATTGAAAAATTTGTGGACGTCATGTGGATTGGCATCATCCCAAATCTGACAGGTTTGGTTGTTGACATACCAGTTCATTCAAAAATAAAAAAAATCTCTGCAGCACAGCTTTCATCTAAGCACATCAATATAGAGACAGAGGCATCAAGAGAATAAACTCTTAGGGCTGAAGATCTTTCTGGAGGTACATTGATTCCAGGAATATAAGTCTCCGAAACAAAAGTTCAAAGAAAAATTTCGTTGAATTTTAGTTGAATATAGTTTTAAATCCATTTCGATTTTGTTTATTGAAGATGGGACATAGGACTAGGTGTATATTAAGTTAAACTTCTCAAGCATATGAAAAACAATTCGATGGGACATATGCCCCAATACCATTTTAAGGGACTCATGTCCCGAAGAGCGTAGGAAAAAGTTCAGAAAAAATTTAAGACTTTTGTCCCTCTTCAATGAAACATAAGTTTGTATGAGCTAATTACGTTCCTGTGACTATTTTTTTTTTTTTTCATGGCAGGTTTTAATCAAAAGAACGGCGGAGACCTAGGATTGTGCCGTGAAACTAAACAGTTAGGTGGAGTGCTACTTAATCATGTTGAGAGATACTTTCACTGTCACCTGTGGAATTGAATAGGTTTGAACACAGACTTCCATACATAATCGCTCACCGCACTAACTTTATATCAAGCCTTACCACAAAAATATACAGCAGACCTAACCTAAACCTTTCTGCACGAAATTTTTTTTTTTATACATTTTTTTGAAATCAGAGAAACTAACATAGATTGAATTCAAATGGAGATATTAAACAAGTTTGAAAGCAATGGTAAAATGTCTGTAAAATACATTCGTCTCAACGCTTAGTTTGTCAAAGAAAAATTTTAAATTGAAAATTACATCGAATCCAGAAAATATAAATCGAAAACCTTAGAAATGCAGGAAATCCAAAAAAAACCCTCTATTGTCTCATGAAAAACAACAAGATTTCACAAAAAGCAAATTTTATCTTTTATAATTTTGTTCGCGAAGTCATAAAAAACCACAAACCAAAAAAAAAAACTCTATTATCTAATAAAGTGTATTGTCTCATACAGAGCCCCCTCCACCTCCTTTTATTTCCTCTAGGGCCATTAAACAACTAAAAACAAAGACCAAAAGTAAAAGTAAAAAAAAAATTATTAAATTCCATTTTCCGCGTAATTCACATAATGCAATCTTTTCCAAAACAATGCAGCGACTAGCACAAAGCTAATCGTATTTCAAAACATCCGGCAGAAAGAAAGGGATGATGATCGCATCCCCTACAATATTTTCACAGACACACCACACACAGACACAGAACTAAACCAACACCTTTCGTTTTAGTCTATATTCTCATTTTTTTTGTTTTACTTTGTGTATGTATAACTCATGTTTGCTTTGTGAGTTAACCAAAAAAAATAAAAAAGAAGTGGGAAGCAACACCACCAGAGGGAGTCACAGTCAACGTCTCGGTGTGGCGAGATGAAGGAAACGATGGTGGATCCATGCAGAAAGGCTGCAAACTCATGCTAGGAATATTTAATTCGTTTTTTTTTTTTTATTATTTAATCCTTGGGCATACTATACTTGATGTTAGTTTTTTTTTATTTAATTTTTTGGCTCTTTCAACGTAACTCTATAAGGATATTTGGGTAAACAGTAAAAGTTGTGCCTGGAGGATGAAGATCCTTTCTTATACTCGTAATTCCAAACCTATAGCTGAGTTTTTGTTTTATATTATTTTTGTGTGTTTCAAAGAAGAACCGCATTAAGTGCATTCAAAACCACAAAAGTTTTCCCTTTGGGATAAATCCTTTAATATGCATATCAGGCTTACTTTCTGAATTTACTGCAAAAGGAAATATATTCCTGGTTTCAAGAGTTGGAAAGATAGAACAAATAATCTATCGGTATCGGCGGTGGTGATGGTTGCTTTTCGGAGGTCTAATAGCCTTCAATTTTTGTTCTGTCGACTTTTCGGCCTTTTTTGGTTAAGAAAAAGTCAATTTTCTGGAAGCGCATGGGATCTAAAATCTTCCAACTACCATTTTCATCTTCGTCAGATGAACACATCTTTTCCCTTTTTCGTGGGACTCAGTCGAAAGGAAATAACTCAAGTGAAAAGTCAAAACCTGCCAACCAAAAAACATCCACAAGATGGATGGCAATGGCATAATGCAATTTCCTTCTTCAGAGATATACACAGCTCCAAGACGAAAGTGATAAGTTCATATTTTGAACAAAATGTTTCTTTTCTTTCTTCCAGTTCTTCATACCTTTCGACAGGAAAATGGGAAATCAGAGGAATAAGAATAAAACGCAGTGCTTTTTAAAAAAAAAAAAAACTTGTCATATCTATCATTACCCACCAACCGAATACGTCGCCGTCGTCGTCAAGAGGTCCTGAGGGGCAAGCTTAGGAAAGTTGAAAAAAAAAAGGATTGCATCGGTCTGCTCTCCGAAAATTCATTTCTCTCCTGTGGGAAGGCCACTATTATTTTTTTTTTAAATAAACAGAATTTTTATACCTACTACTCGTAACTTGCTTTAGTATTTGTTTAGAAGTGTGTAATATCGGGTGTGCATCATAAACTACCAAGGATCTTCCCCCAATTCCCATATTGTGTCTGTTGGCCCGTGAATTTTGAAATAGTCACTGTATCGAAACAGTAGCAGTAGATATGCATTTCGTATTAGTCGTCTACTCTTTGCTTCTAAAAATATTTGTCTATATTTCTATGTCTCTTTTCTAGACCTGGGGATTGATTTAAAAAGGATTCCTGACTGCATATTATTTCCCTTGAGTGTGTGTGATATCGGCGAATGAATATTTGCGTTTTTCAAAAAGTTTTCTCTCTGTCTCTCTGCCTTCAAATTATCTCTCTGTAACAGGATTGCACACTGAGTTGTATTCGTTGGACCAAATTGTGAACTTGTTTGAAATGATACTTATGTATGTAGGTAGGAAGAATGGCAAGAAGCAAGGACTTTTCGGAAATTCTATTTTTAGTTTTTATTTAGCAAAAACTTACTCATATGTTTGTAATTCTGCCTAAAGTAGATTGAAAAATACTTTCAAGCCCTGGGGGAATCTATTTTTTGCGGTCAAATAATCGATATAAATAAATTAGAGGAACTAGTGACTTATAACTCTCAACCATTTCTGTGTGATGAAAATCTGTCAAGTGTGGCAGGCTTGGATGAGACAAGATATACTGGTGGGGGGATTTGACACTTCTTCGGAACAGACAGTATACCCCTGAAAAACATTGTTTTTTTTTTTTTAGGTGGCAAAATATGTAAGGGAGTGACCTTATATATTGAATAAAACTTATTGAATAAAGCTTCGTGGACAATCTAAAAGTACTATATCGAAATGAAATTCAAAGAGAGATCTACACTACCGCTAAATAAAAATCAATATCTCGAAATTTGAGCTCTCCAAATAGAAATGGAGCAAAAAGGAGGTATTAGGTTTTGTGGGCAATTGAAAGGTCGAACTGTACCTTGAGCTTGTTTTTATGTAAAAATTAGTTTTTACTTCTGATGGATCACTGTACTTGAAAACAAAAACCATTCCCTAATAAAAGTCTTGAAAGCAAAAGAAAATTTCTGGTTATTCAAAAATTATAGAAAATAGTAAAAATTTCAATATTAAATATCAAAGAATTCACACAGCTTACAAAAATTAAAAACAAAAATTAAAAAATTCAGAAATAAAATACTATTTAACCTACCAAAAAAAAACTTCAAAGAGCCAAAAAAGAAAGAAAGAAGCTGACGCCTTGATGGTAGTTAGAAAAGAGCATAGTTTGAAATATTTCAAGGTTTCAATTAATTAAATTCAATATATAGATATCGGTTACAAAAATCAGAAGTGGGATTACGTAAGGGGAGCTGTGGTTTGAAAAAGCTATTTTGACTTGATTTGGGTGATTGCATTTCTCGAAAGAGTCAGAATGTGAAATGTAGTACGTAGAACAAGGAAGCAACACTCCGTCGCTTTTTGGTTATTTGAAAAATACAGTTACTTGAACTATCCTTTTTGATTGAATCATTTTTACTCTTAAGCAAATTTAAATTTTTTAAATTTGCCGCCTTTTTGCTAATTCAAATCACAATTTATAGATATTGATTCGTTTAATTAATTTATCATTCTCCTGTTAGTGGAAAAATCTTATTTCACCAAAATATTCTGACATAACATGTTAACCATTTTTAAGGTGAACCAAAAGTGAAACAATACAGAGTAATTTTCGCTGTAATGCGCCGCCGTTAAATTAAAGTTAGGGTGGAAATAATTTTGATAACATTAAAACTATGTCAAACAATTAAATCACAGTGCCTTAAACTTTTAAAAGCATCGTCCTTGACAGATTAACAAACTTAAGTTCATTTGTACATTTCAAAGTGAGATGCAATGCCAATTTTGTCACCCCAATTAACACACACTAATTGGAAAGCATTTGGAAAAGCTTTAATTGAAGAACCTTTTCCAAACCACCCACAATCTTCAAGGTAAAGTATTATAAGTTTTCTCATAAATACAAACAAAACCAAATTAAAATAATAAACTATATTTTTTAACGCGATGAGATATACTCGCTCACACACTAAGTCCAAGACAAGTATGAAGTTTCAAGATGCTGTGCTAAACTTGATAGACTTTGGCAAATAATATAACTGTGCATGTACGAAGGTCTAAGGAGTTTTTAGAAATTTCGCGTATTTCTTCGGCTGAGATGTTGCACGTCGCTCATCATTCTATTCGGAGGCAGCAAAAATGTCTGAACGAGGATTCTTTATACTTTTTTGTTTGACACAGAAAACAAAACCCCACAAAAAGAGGAGTGTAGAATAAGTTTTTGAAAATACTACGATGTCGACGACGATGCCGAACGGTGAAGAAAAACTTTTTCACACGTTCGTTCGCATTGGCAATTCCTATTCTGTTTGCTCTTGTTTTGCTGCTGATGATGAAGCCTCCTGCGGATTTTTGACGCAGAATTATATAAAGGATTTTTCTCGATGTTCATCATTTTTACCAAATAAAATAAAAATAAACAAAAAGTTTTCATCTTCATTTTCATTCGGAGAAGCTAAAGTTAAGAATAAAGTACAAGAGTCGAAGTCGTGCCGATAAATTCAACTAAAATCGAGAAGTTCGATTGGAATTTTAATTCTGCCGATGCCAGGCAAGCAAGGAATTACTTTTTTTTTGGTTTGCTTTCAAAATTTGGAATGCAATTTACAATTTATTAATAATAGGAATACTTTTCTTTTTGTTATGAGAATACTTCCTGAATATTAATTTGTAATATTTCATGTATGGGCTGTGCACACTCAATTTTTCTTACACACAAAGTCAATTTGAAACAGGGGTTGCGTTCTCTGCCATTTGGAAATAGAAATTAAAATGGTTGGCTTTTAAGAACCCAGGATTTATTCATAGTAAGATGAAAAATGTTGCAAATCCCAAAATTTTATAGAATTCTAAAAAACTTGGACTACTCTCAAAAGCTAAAACTTCGTTATAACTTTTAGTTATTTTATTTTACTGCTTAATGTTTGTAAAATATCAAACCAGCGACAAAAATTTAAAGTCTTAATCCCGGAAATACGAAAGACCCTAAAAATTTAACCTCTTATAAACCAAAGCCAAACACATCGTTACTCACAATCCCCAAAAAAAATAAATTCATTTAAGTAATTGGCTTAAAAAATAATAATAATCTTGAATAATTAAGACACATGAAAAACTTAAATCCCAAAACGCCCGGAGCTTAAAAAAATGAAAATCCTCGAAAATTATAAAAGATCAAAATCTATATTTCAAATTCCAAAATTATATTTTTTGGGTTATTCATGATATTGATTTCTATTTACTTTGAAGCAAATACTAACAATAATTTTTAACTCGAAAAATCAAATATACTTTACATTTACTATAAATTTGGCTCAATTTGAAATGATTAAAAAAAAATGAAAATCACGAACAAATGAAGTAGGTCAATTCGGCAAAATATCCGGAAAAATCAATCGAAAATCCCAATTTTGATTTCAATATTAAAATACATGCCGCCAAACAAAACTAGACAATTCTTATCATCAAAAAAAAGTAACACGTTAACGATCTCACCTTCAGCTTTAAATTTAATTTACGGTTCTTAAAAAAAACCCGAGTAAATAAAAAGTGTGTTCTAGATTTGTTTATGTTTCGAGCTTAAGTTTTAAAATCTGTCCAAACTTTGAAGAAATTGTTGATCAATTTTCCAATATTTGTCGATGGTTACTACAAAAGGATTGTCTTTTAGCTTCGCCAAATAAATACTTAGTATTGACCCCGTTTAATCGAAAGAACCCTCAAAGCCGTATCATAACTTAACTGATTGCGATCCTTTATAATTGCCATTTCCCACCACAAAGTTATAATGTAATTTTATAGTTTCTAAAGCATGCTTCTCAGAAATCCAACTTGCACCTTCCATTCAATTCGTGATGCTTAAACTGGAATGGTCTCGCCATGGAATGTAAACCTTTAAATGCCTTCGTCATCGATGGTGCCTCTATAAAAGCGAATACAGTGAAAGCTCTAATAAGCGGACACTCATGGTCCCCCAATTTTTGTCCGGTTATGAGAACTGTCCGGTTAAGGGAAAGCAATAAAAAAAACTTTTTTTTTAGCTTCATATTAAGTCTGATTAATATTGGATCTACGATCTACCTTGCCATTTTCCACGAACATCTTCTTTATTTCTTGAAATCTCTGCAGCTTGTGTTTTTCTAATATTAAATCTAAAAAACTTTGCATAGATAAAATATTTCATGTCGTGGCTGAAAAAAAACAACAAACCTTTTTGCCAAAGCGCGAACCAATCAGTTTTTGTTGCCCAATGCATTGGCAAATTACAACTTTTCTTGCCTCACAATTTTTTACCGTTATTTTAACGGACTATGCTCTAGTGTCTAGTGAAATAGCCAGCTGCATTTCTCCCCTTAAACAATTCAACCGTAATATTCGCACTTCTAGGAATGCCCATCAGTTTACCCTTGATCCCAACTTCGGACGTACTGTGAAGTACAGAGATTCGTTCTTCAGCCGTACTACGCTAATGTGGAATTCCTTACCACGCTCTGTCTTTCCCAGTCATTGCAATGTTCAAAAATTTAAAACCAATGTACACCAACACCTCCTTTCTGACCCCTCCCTTTTTTCCTATTGCTCACACTGTGTCTCTGACATATTAAGGGTATACAAAAAACTTTTGAGTGTGATGAATGAGGAGCTGAAGGAAAGGAAATGACATGTGTAAAAACGAAACGCGATGAAAAAAGGGAACCATACCCTCTCAAAATTACGCCAACTACCCCCAGTAACTAACTCGGGAAATCCCCTAATAACCTTTCAACATAACATCGCACTGTCCAGTTATTAGAGCTTCGCGTCCGGTTATCGGAGATTTTCTATAGATTTACTTACGTATTAAACATAAACTGTACTTAGGACAGATCTGCTGTTCTTTTCCGTTACATTTTTGAGAAAAAATAATCCCTAAATAAAATAATGTGTCCGCGTATGGGAGGTTTTCTATCTAAAATGGGCAAAAAAACGTGTCCGCGTCCGTTTATGAGAGTGTCCGTTTATAGGAAAGTTATTTGTATGAGATTTTCGAAAAAGAAGTTCGTTCCCGAAAATGTGTCCGTTTAAGGGAACTGTCCGCTTATTGGAGCTGTCCGCAAGTAGAGCTTTCACTGTATATGCATATATATATGCAAACGAATGATGCCCGTTCGTTTTAATCTTATGCAAAAGTTCACCTATGCATCTACTCTCTTCCTTCAACTACGAGTAACTTCATAATCCCGTAAAACAAATGCATTTTTTGAATAAAACTTCACCTTGGTACACCTACATACCTAGCAATCGTCAGAACATGCGAAAGCCCTAAGGAGGCTAAGAAAACGCGTCCATACTTCGTTTTTCCCACAAATACTTTTACTTACATGAAATGAACATCCCACTTCTGAAATGCCATGCATATAGAACATTTTCTGAATACAAGAAAAAAAAAAGAACTTTTTACAATATTCAAAAGTAAGAACAGAAAAAACACACCTGTCTCTTCACCTTTTATGGAAGACTGTGAAAAGGGAAAAAGAGTTTGGGGAGGGTTTACTCGTAGTATTGATCAACCCTGTTGTTGTGTCTCCTTTTCATTCTTCTCGAAACTACTGAAAGAATTTGTAACAACGTTTCATAACCTGAATCTTGTGAATTGCTTAATCAATGTCCAAGCATTAAGTAACATTCCCTGGTTTCGCCTTAAGGGATTCTTCTTCTTAACCGACCTCAAAGTCTACGCTCTCTCACTTCTTTTACTCATCATCATTCGAATACCACCCGAACAATCAGACACTGCTGCAAAAAGCAATAGTAAAAATAATAAAAACCAAAGTCACGTCGTCGTCCTGGTTTCATATGCGGAAGCTCTGGGAACGGCTAACCCCATATAACATTCCTATTTTTCTCATTGCCTGAATCAACTGTCTTCACCGATCAACGATGCTAACGAATACCCAACACTTTTCTTGTAAAACATGCCATTCCAACGAGTAGTCCACCATTATTAACACGGCAAGGAGGGAGGAGGTACGGTTAATATGAAGAAAGGAACAAGGACGACCGACGAACATGGTTACCAAGCCTTGAAAAAATAGTTTATTAACAAAAAAACCTTATATTAGATCAACAACAAAATAATTTATAACATTTTTTTATATTTTCAAGAAAATTAGGGACTTAAATGGTTTAAGTTGTGATATTTACAAGTTCGAGCGAGCTTGGATAATAAGACCTTGTTTTTTTGATTAGAAAGCATTGAAGATTTTTTTTAAGCAATACTTATGAGAACTGTTTATACAGTAGATGCTCACAACATATAACTGGTATAAATAAAAAACCTGACTGCCTTCCCCATATGGTCGAAACCAAATACTTCTTGGGTGTAGTCTATAGTTATTTTTATACGAGTACTCCATTCGGCGCATAACATTGCATACATTTTTGCTTTATTTTATCATAAATGGTATAAACTGGTATAAACCAATTACTTTACGCTTATGTGCCCCGAAGCAGAATTAAATTCATCATTTTGAAGTTTAGAATCTATATAACAGTTGATATTTTGATTTAGAGCAAGACAAAAATATCTAACAGACTTTCTTAAATAACTGCGCACTAAAGGGGTTTCGAATACCCTTGTTAAAAAAAAGAGGAAAGATTGAACAAAAAATACAAATGCAAAATCTTTTGAAAAATGGGAGGGTAAAATAGAGCCATTCTAAAAATTGCACATTCGTGTAATGCAGCTAAAGACAAAATGTCTATACTTCACAGAACTACCGAATCTGGACTTAAAGGCGAAACATACAAATAAAGATGGCAACCAAGCCAACCACGTACCTTACACTTTTACCTCACATTTATGGTGAAAAGTGAATAAGATGATGTGACGAGAAAGAGGAAATGTTCGTTTCGTTAACTTTTAGTGGGGAATCTTTTTTTCTTATATGACTTGTCTCAGGAGGGGTTGAGAGAGGTTAGAGTATAGATAGACAAAAAAACAAGACGAAGACAAAAGCGAAGATGAAGAAAGGTGTCAAAGGTTCACATTAAAATAATACCTCGTATCAGAGAACATCTCTCTTCTATATATTTATAGGAAAAATGTATAAAAATAAAGAAAAATGGAATGAGAAAAGGGCAATGAAGAAGGGTAGCCTGCCAAAGCTAAAGTCAAACCAACAAAACCTCTTCTTGCATTCGGTGCACGTTCTGAGCTCTTTTCTTTTCATGAGTAACAAAATGAAAACATTTACACCTCAGCTCCTTTATATATTTGCTGCCTTATAAAAGCGGCATCTACCTTGTTTCCAATTTCTGTTTTTTTTTTTTTTGTCTGTTCTACTCGTCCTTTAATACATTTTTTGATATTTCTCTATTTCATCTGCGACTTTTCGGTGGATGGGGTGAAGGTGGCCTCCATGCTCCATCTATCTGTCATGGAAGGCAATTTCTATCTAACTATGTGTGTTAGGGTGAAGGTTTTGTAGTAATAATTCTGTGTGTCGTATTGGCTTAAATTCCATTTCATTCTTCTCCCTTCTTCTATTCGTTGACACGTAACTTGCAACCATTGAACCGACTGAGTGGAAGGAATATGAACTACACAAAGATTACATTGGCAATGTTATTTGCTACACTAGAAGCAGCAGAGGCAGCAGTTGAATCAGGATCAGCTGGTTTTGGCACATTTTTAAAAGCGCAGAGGTGCCATTAAAATGGCACCTATATGAGCGCGTATGACTGTAAGAATTTGCAGCTCACTATGGCTGCTGCTGCTGCAGTGCGAATTGGTTGCAACCGCACTATGTAGATACCACACTTCGCCCTCTTGATGGAAGTTAAAATTCTAGAAAAAAAAACATCCAAAAACTTTCCCAGAAACTGCAATCATTTGTTTTTTTTTTCTAAGAGTTCTGTAAAGCTGACATGGGAATGAATGTTGCACCTCTGTGAGTGCGGAATCCCATCTCAGCAGCGACAATGAAGTCTGAGAGATGAAAAAACAGAAACGAAAAAAGCGAACCAAAGCAAAAAATGTGTTATTCTACCTTGAGTTTCAAAAAAAAAAGGAAAAACTTCATAAAAATCCATTAGTGAGCACGGAAAATATAATTGCAGCTAAGGGCACCAATAGCGTTAAAAAGCATGGAAATGGCTTCTGCGAAAAACTAACACCTCTACAACTTTTGAGAAAAAAAGTACTTTATATATTGATGGAAGCAAAAAAAAAACACACAACTCTCCAAATCGACTTTGTTTATCTAAAAGTTGTAATTGCTTTGATTTTTGTAATCTTAATGAATTGATTTTTATTTGTTTGTCTTGGGGAAAAGACTGAAAGACTGAAAAACTAAAAGGAAATCCATTTGAATCAAGGAGTTAATGGAAAAATGGAAATATTTTGAAAGTAATTTTTTCGTTTTTGTTGTGTCAATCGATAGTTGAGTATTGACTTTTTAAATTGATTTTTTCAGGTCTGAAATCCGTATCTTATGATGAACTTATATGTAACTAATGACTGAAAAAACTTCCATATCTAATACGACACCACATATATGGATCTGAAGGTCAGAATACACAAATACTCTTCTTTACAACAAAATAACGATAAACTTCTCCTACCAAGTCTCTAAGGACTACTTCTTATACTCATCAAACTTAAAAAGCCAAAAGGGAGCCAGTTTACACTGTCAAAAAAAAAATACAAACTTCAGCATACTTAAAAGGTTAATAAGACAAACCTAAACATTAGGGTGGCAAAGATTGAGAAGCTTTCCAAAAATAGCATTTTATTTTATGGCGATATAATTCACATTCAGTATTAACGCATCCGGCGAGAAAATGAAAAAAAATTTTTTTGGTAATAGAAGTTTTTATTAATCTTGAATATCACATAACCTTATCCTTGATAATCGGGCAGATGCAGATCTTTTTCGCAACAACCACCCATGTTAAGAAATTAAATAAAAAATCGAAATTAGCTAGACGGGACAAGTTGTGCCATTTGAGGACTTTGCACGGGCAAGGCAGGGGCACTGGCAGTGCATGTGTCTGACATCATTTTTGCTCCTAGGACTACCGTACATGCTAATTTGTACTAGAGGGGTTCTTAGGATGGGGGAAATGCCTCTTTTTTTTAAAGTTTATTTTAATAAAGTTAACTTTGTTGACTGCACAAAACGGTATTCTGCAATGGTTTGGAATATTGTGCAATTTTAAATCCTTTGTTTCTCATTTTTGTAAGGCGAATAAATATTCAATTTAATTTATAAAATAAAAAAAATCAACCAATAATAGAGCGCTCTCGTGAAAGCAAAGCAAGTGCTTTTTGGTAATTGTGTGCAAAAGAGGGAATCAAATTACATAAATAGCATGCAAAAGACTTAAAATGAGATTTGCCCGAGGATAGAAGTAGAGGATTATATATTTCTCTTCAAAGAATCATAATTTTTTTTTTAGAGAGAAAGGGAAAAACAATTTCTGGAATTGCGGAAATCTGTGGGGAAATTTTTGTTTTCATTTATGAAATTTTTAACTCCATGTAAATTTATGCAAAATCAGCCGTGTCGGGGCGGTTGGGCTAGAAGTTTCTTTGAATTTTTCTTCTTCAAATATTGCGTGGAAAGAATCAGGATTCAAGCGTACGCAAAACAAAAATAACCCTTTGGGCGAATCACTTGTTGGCCTTAAGGATTTTTGCTAGTTTAGGAATGGAATGGCATTTGCTTTGCGGTGGGAATGTGCCCCATAAACCAAACTCATTCACTATGATCCTAGAGACCTTTTTGAGGGATATGCTTCAGAAAGTATTTCAGAACGGGAGACTCTTCGAATGACTTTACACTCAACGAACTCGAAGCGTGCCTGAATTATTTCTATCAAACGGAATTTTTTGGCTTAGGGATGATTTTGTGAGGAAGAAAGGAATTTCAGGCAAAGAGGACTAGAGCAGAGGGCTTAGTACGTGTCAATTGATTTTGAGAATATTGAATAGATGCGAAGGAAAATTCAGTGTTTTTTTTTTAAGTCCATAAAGGGTGTAGTACTTATGTACATATGTTCGCGTTGTGGGGCGTGTGGGATAGAACTAAAATGTTTTGAATTTTTTAATCAAAAATGTTAAAGTACCTATGAGAAATTAAATTTTCTTTCATATATTTTTTGGGAAATAAAAATGGTATAGTTAAAAAAATACATATTTTTTTATTTTAATTAACTTTAACATTTTAAATCGACAAAAAAAAAAAAAAAAATTAATACAAAAGACTTAAAACCAATATACATTTTCAAGTCAATTTTTTAATTTTTCTAATTTGAGAAAGGACCATGCAAATATACTATTTTACTTACTGAAATGAGATATCCCACTTCTGATTTTTGTATACCTCTAAGCAGTGTAATGGTTCAATCAATCAATCAATATAGATGTTGAAGAGAATATGTTTTTAAACTATTAATCTCCTCTTTGTAAAATTTGTATCTTTAATCATTAAAAAATAGAATCTTTAAACTTTTAAACATGAATATTCTTTGGTAGAAAAAAAATCAGAAGCATGAAATTAAATTCCATAAAATAGTTTGATATGGTTTTTTTTTATAAATTACTTTTGTATAGGTAGCTAAACATTTTTTAAACAATTTTATGAAACAATTTTAATACGTTAATTTTGAGTTTCAATTATCTAGTAAATAAAACCAACATCAACCTGATTTTGAAATACCGAGTTTTTAAATAAACAAATCAATTTTGCAATATGGTATTAAAAATTTTGTATAAAATTGGTTTATTTATTTTGATACTACAGAATTTCGTATACATGTTTTTTAGTACAAACTTGATAAGTGCATAAAATAATTTCCGCTTATACGTCCACCTTACATTGAGCTATGGCTTACACGGGTTGACTGATTTTCTTCAAATTTGAAATACTTGTGAAAATATTCTTTGAAAAATTGTGTTCCAAATTTTAAGAAAATCTGTTTACCTGTTTAGTTTGTAGCTCGATGTTAAGTGAACGTAAGGATTGTTTTATGGAGTTATAATATGACTATACCACAGATATGTATACATACATAACATAAAGCCATGCAAATTACTCAAGTTAATTTCTTATTTTTTCTCTTAAAGCGACATTCTACTTCTG
The DNA here is from genome assembly GCA_911387755.1 of Chrysotoxum bicinctum. Lineage (NCBI taxonomy): Eukaryota > Metazoa > Arthropoda > Insecta > Diptera > Syrphidae > Chrysotoxum > Chrysotoxum bicinctum. The sequence continues at coordinate 1,819,381 of OU426988.1, read as the reverse complement.
ATTTTGTTAAGAAAAATAAATAAAAAATAATACCTACATACTACTGTTACGTTCTGTTACTACATTTGTTACATTCAATTAAATTATTTCACGGAAACTCTTGTAATTCAAGAGAAATTTTTTCACTAATTAAATCTCATTTCTGAGAATGCGTTTCAATTAGCGTGTGCTAATTAGAAGAAATTGATATTGTACTACATCTTCCGTTCTTCAATAAAAACACAAACATATTTTCCTGCTGTTGAGAATATTTTTTAATATTTTTTTTTTTTTGAAAAAGTCCTTCGTAATGTCATTTATCAATATATCTCCTGTGACAAGCCAAAAGGAAGAGACATTTTATTGGGTTTAAAATGAAACAAAAAAAATTCAGTAAGTAAGATTAATGTTCCTGCTGGAGGGAGATCGTTTCTATATGAATGCCACTTTTGCTCCCAGGTCCATAGCTAGCTACCTCATTGTTTGCCACTTTATTGTTATCCTTTTCACCGGTTCTTGGGTGGTTTGTGGTGTTGGCAGGAGCCAAACATTTATCGAGCAATTAAAGTCCATCAGACTGATAATGGTGCGAGCTGCCTGGGAGTCAGAACACAACCATCCCCTACCCTCCCTTTAATTGTCCTCGAGGATATAGCATTTGCGTAATTTGTCCTGTGTACATATACACCGCATCGTCAGAAGCACTCAGCTAAATGTGTATGTGTGTGTGTATATAAATTTGTTTACCTCATCATAAAGCCCACTAATTTGTCCTGCTTAAAGGCACCACCAAAACATTCACTCGTCTCTCTATCGTCCTTATACATTCACAATGTCAGTCTCGTACCCAACACAGAACAAGAGTAATATACATGAGAATGAGCCTTAATTTTGTGGTCATAAATAACAAAGTGACAGGTAGAGACTATGTCAGGAATCGGGGTAAAGGACATGGCAGAGACTCTTCATCCTAAAGTGCACCTTTCCAACCACACCATCATCAGAGCTTCAATTTCAGACTCAGGAACATCAGTATTCTGATAGCACGAAAAGTCAACATGGTCTATGTCATTGGTAACTTAATATTCAAATTATGTCCGTTATTTTTTTTACTTTTTTGAATTTCTTCGTCCTTTTGTGTGCGAGTATAAGCGGATATGTTTAGAACTGAATAAATCAACCACTATCCGCTTTGCTAAATATTCGTCTTCTTTACCATTTTTTTGTGTGATCGTTGAGTTCTGGTGTATCCTTTTTTCATACCGTTGTTTACTTGAGAGCGGAAACAAATTTAGAATGACACTTGACACATGCTTAGTTAAGGGTCCTTATGTATCAAGTTGATACAAAAAAGGGAACTTAAAATATTCCAAATGATTTGCAATTTGTAATGGAATCACTGAAATGGAGGGGCGGTGTACGCTTTTTAGAATAAAAAAGGATAATACATCAGTTCTTGTATACATTTTGTATCATTTTTCTCTATTTGTCCTACACTCTCTCTGTCCCTTTCTGTTTCCTTTGCTTTCTGTACATATTTTCCACGCGAGTGAATTTTGTGTTTGCATTTTGCTGAAGCTTATGAATCCATTTCCATCATTCTATAAAAGTTTGTGCATCCTGCAGGACTAAAAGTAAATCACATGCTTGAATAACTTTTACAGTGATTCAGCCAAACAGTCGTAGGTGGTTGGTTGAGAATGAAGGGTATTTTTTTTTTTTTTCAAAACATAAAAAAAAATACAGAGTTGCGATGATGTTTCGTCCTCGTTCGTTGTATACTGGCATGTAACACACATGTCAGCTCCCATGTCGTTCTAGTCGCTCTTGAAAAAAAATAATGAAATCTCAAATGATGCCACAGCTTTGTGTCCTGTTGATCCTGCGACTTTTTTTGTTTTACTGCTTTGGTAAAAAATTTTCTTTTGGTTAGAAAAGAATAACCATTTTTTTTTTAATAAAGTAAATTGTGTACTAGATTTTCAATTCAATTTCCCTATTTTGAGAGAGGAAAAAGAAAAAATCCACTAATTGATTGTTAGAGAAGAGTTAGGTTTAAGCTTTTATTGTAGTTAAATCATTTAAATACATACCTACTAGAATTGTTTTTCTGCTTAACGCTTTTTAACATTTTTCAAAGCATAGTATTTTTTTTGAATTGGGTTTGTCTCTTACTTGACGTTACGAAAAAATTGGGTCTTCCAAATCTATTTGTACATTTCTTTTTGTTCGGCTACAAGTTAAGAGGTTAGGTCGATTTTTTATTAAACTTGGTAGCTACATATTTCTAAATTGCTAAATTTTTGTTTAAAGACAAAATAAAATGCACGACTGGGTCGCACGAACTTGCTCCTATGTAATAGACCAAGAATTTCCAAAATGAATGTTATTAGAGAAAAACTGTTCATAAGCATAAAAATTAATTTTTTAAACGACTTAAACAACTTCTTTAGTAGATGGAGGTAAAAAATATGCCATGTGATTCAAGCAAATATAGGTTCATGCAAGAACAAAAATTATAAGTCTTTGCAGTGGTTTTTTAAAAAATTAGCTTTTATACACAAAGTTTTTAAAACATTTTTAAGAAAAAATTTTGGTACGCCAATTTAAAGTTTTTATTATTGTTTGAATAAAAATTAAATTTACAAAAAAAATATTAAGCCGTTTTCGAGATATTGAATTTTCAAAAAAAAAGAGATTTTTTTTTTCAAAATTCAAAAAAATATTTTTCTTAAAGCTTTGAAATGCAATATTTTTTAAACTTTTTAGAAGCTTCTCTCTAAAAAAAATTTCAATAAAATCCGTTATGCCGATAATGAGAAATTCAAAATTTTAAAAAATCGCTCTATGGTAGGTACAGTCAGTAATATCTTGCTTTCAACATTTTTTTTATTAAATTATAGATCTTAAAAATTAATCGAAAGAAAAAAAATTTAAGCAAAATTCTCGGAACCGTTTTCGAGAAAAATACGATTTTCGAAACCCATTTTTTAACATTTGTATGGAGGGTACCGTTTTTTTTAGGTAAAACAAATTTTTTTTCTTAAATCTTATAATTTATATTAAAAAAATTTTATTTATCAAGTTTTGAAAAAATCGAGCATGGGGTTTGCGAAAAATTGATTTTTCAAAAAAAAATTTTGAATTTTTTTTTAAAAATCCAAAAAAATTTTTTTTGAAAATTTGAGTACACAATAATATTGAAACTACTGGGGAGCCTTAACATAAAAAAATGATCAAAATCGGTGGTACCGTTTTAGAGAAAATCAAAAACAAAAAAATGGTTCCAAGGGGGGTACCAAAAATAACCATTTTTTTGTAAAATTTTTTTCAACCATTAGATACTTAGGTTTAACTAAAAGAAATTTTATGAATTTTTTTTAAAAAAATCTGTGGGACAGTTTTTGAGAAAAAAAAATATTTATAAAATTTCGAAAAAAATCGTATGGTAGGTACCGTTATTTTTGATCTTAAAAAATCAAATCAAAAAACATTAGGGGGGAAAAATTAAAACCCATATCTACCAAGTTTGAAGAAACTGGGCCGAGCCGTTTAGCTGCAATCGAACGGACAGACAGACAGAATTGCGAGACCCACTTTTTTGGTCTTCGCTATCATCGTAATGTCAACTTTGATCAAAATCTCGAGTTCGATTTTTTTTCCGAATGCATAACTTGCCTTATAGTACCTATAAGTCGCAAGTAAAAAGAGCACATATTAGGAAAGTTTAACAAATAAATATTGTATTAAATTTTAATTATTTACGCCAAGTTAAGAGAGTTGCTTTGAAACGCTATTTGAAATAGGACCTGTGTTAAGGCAGATATTAATTACGTTTATGGGTTGTGCAATAGATATTCAACTAGTGTGCGACAATGATACCATGAACTTTATCCTAGCCGACTACTTCCTAGTGAAAAAGTGTTTAAAAGTATCGTATCGCAGATTTCGAGAAAAGGAATCAGTTTTAAATACAGGACCTAACGTGGGAGCTCCACAAGTGAGGCCTGATCTAAGAATACTGGAGCTGTTACAACTGAACCATCAACGAGCATCAGACGCCTAGATTTACAATTCAGAGTTTTTAAGACTTACAATTTCCTACTGCATGGAGAAAATAAAAATCCATACTACCATACACTTGTTCAAAAACGGCTTCTTGATGGTTAAGGAAAGTGGCTTCAATTTTCTTACTGGTTACTGGAGTGGAGCTTGGATGACAACGACCTTATTAGTAGAATTATTCTTTGCACAGACGATTCTCAATTTACAAGAGATGGGATCGCAAAGTTTCACAATCTTCATACATGGGCAGCGGGGAATCTACGCAAAGGAAGACAGTCATCATTTCAAGACAAATTCAGCATCATTATGTGGGCAGATGCAATTGAAAACAATTTATTAATCAGCCCCGTCAAACTATCACACAGACTGAATTCTACAAACTCTCTAGATGTTTTGCAAAACTATTTACCAGAACTATCGGAGGATATTCCACTGATTCAAGGTGCTTCATAATATTGCCAACAGGATGGTTTTTTAGCCTGCTATGTTCCAGAATTGTTAAAAAAAAATTAGCTAGATGGAGAATATATGGTAATCGTTGGATAGGAAGAATTGGACAAGTTCACTGCCTTGCAGGATATCCTGACCTTACAGCATTGGATTTTTTTGTATGAGGAAGAATTAAAGAACTTGTTTATTCAACAGAAATATCAACTTTAATAGAATTTATTATTCTCAGAGCGTCATCAAAAGCGAGGCAGCACCTAGCATCAATGAATATTCGCAGAGAAATCTAGCATGAATACAAAACCAAGGAGGACACTCCAAACATGTGTTATAACTGTTATAAAGCAAATGAAAACGCTTAGAAATTAGACATTGTACAAGTACATATCGACAATGTGTCGATACGTTGTTCTTGGGAAGTTAAGGACCAACAAGTCGAGATTTTCGAAAAATTTTAAATGTATTTCTCAATTCTCAATTGCTTCTATAAGTGTTTTCGGAATCGTTTGAGGGGTTTTTAACATATCTCCAAAATGAGGCAAATAAATACTTGCATTAGCCCTCGTCCAAATATTTTCTAAACCAGATTTCCTATATTTCGAACCACAAAACGATAGGATTTAGACAAAATTGTCTGTACTACTTGGTGTGTGTTTTAATTCAATTGCAAAACATATTTGAACAGTTTGCATAGCGAATTACGAAAACCCAATAAATAAATTTTCCTAGTCGGACTGAGTGATCAAGCTGCTAAATATGTCTAAGACATTGTTGATATTAACATTAAGCTGTCGACAAAATTCTAGTTTAGTTGCAGGTTTTGGGGCCATGTAAAAGTTTCTTTTTAAATCATAGGTTATTTTGATGCTTAGAGCTGTTTACCGAAGGAAATGATTCGCTTTACGATTGAGCTGCTGTACGCAGGTTTGTGCAAAAAGTTCGTGAGGCTGGTATGCTAGTAGAAAACAGTCATGATCCCCGTCGTCGTACGGTGGGCACAGACGAGAATGTGGCTGCTGTAGCCGAGAGTGTGAGACTCAATTCACGAACAATACCTCACCATCTATCTCAACAGCTTGATATTTCAATCACTAGCCTGAGGAGGATTCTGCATAAAGACCTCAGATTATTCGCTTTTGACCTTGCATTTGACTTAGCAATTTAAGGCGCCCGACCATCCGCTTCGATATTCGATATGGCTTGAACGACGTTGTGTTCCATAATTAATGAGAATCTTCGCTATTACTAACACATCCATAATCCAAGGGAAAAATTTAATCTTGTTCATTTTCGAGCTCTTTAAAGTAACAAAATCTAAATTAATTCAATTTTATTTCAATTCTCGATTTAATTTTTTTAAATTCCTCATTAATTTAAATTATCAACAAAAAAAAACTATCCAAATGCAAATTACTTCAAATTCAATCATTTTCAGTCAATGATTTTATATTTACAATATGAGCACCTTCTATTAATTCAATAACTCAAAATTCAATCTCTATTTAATTGGCAAATAATTTGAAAAATACATATAAATCAATAAATTCTGAAAAACCGAATCAAATAGCAAAATCATGTATTAGATTAAGTACATCGATAGTTAACCCACGGATTCAAAATCTAATTATTTCCAATTTAATGTGTATAGGTAAGAGAGAGAAATTAAAAAAAAATAACCCAAAAACTCACACCTCATTTTATATTTTCATTATCTAATTAAAATTTCAAAATATTATGATTATTCTATACTGCGCTCACCTTACCCACCTCATTTATATTATAAAATTTCTAATCACTTAAACGGTTTGTTTACAGTAGCTAAGCCGTCCTTATTTCCAGTCAAACATGTATATCTACTATATGAATTAACCCTCCAACTGACCCTCATTTTGTGTCCTCTATGCCATTGTGCTTCACTAAACCAGCCACTCGCTGGTGGTGGCACCATGTAGAATTTTCCATACTTAAATATAAATATAGCAGAAATTTTCAAATATTTGCCTTATTCACTTTTTCTCCACTATCATGAAAATAGCAGTGCTTCCCTTGAAATGGCCATATATGCACTTTAACCTGTGTCACGTGTGATGGGGATTTTACGGATTTATAAAAAAAATTACATGCTCTGCTGTACATAAAGAAATTTTATAATATAACTTTATAGCCATGTCTACTGATTTGAGAAGATAACTCAGAGGTTCTCAATTTACTGTAATTCATTTGGAAGTAGATAGAAATGCAAAAGTCTACAAACGTTTGTAAATTTTATACAACAAACAAGTCTTTTGTATGCAAATCATTAACTTTACCTCTTTGTAGTGGATGCATTTCAAAACTAACCATGATGGTAACCCATTTTTACCAAAAATAGCAAGACTCGTACTTAAAAATTCCAAGATCTCGTTCATTCCTACCGACAAACATAGGAATAATTAAGAGTCCTTAATCACTAGACTTCAGCTCTCTTCGACCATAGCAAACTAGGTACTTAAGCAACTATTACCATCAACACCACCTACATACAACCTATCCGTGTCCTTTATTAGTTCCATAGTTGCAATATTAACTTCCCATTTTGTGCTCATCAAACAAAAAAATGTCGTGTTCTCATTTGTGTTCATATCCTTATTCCTGTTTTCTTTTTTTTTTTTGTATATTTTCAGGTTGCCTGGATGCACTTTGAGCAATCAGCAATTTTGACAGTACACAATCACGTCATAACGAGAAATCCAAGAATTAGTGTTACCCACGACAAACATGACCGCCACAGGACATGGTATCTCCATATCAACAATGTCCACGAAGAGGATAAAGGACGATATATGTGTCAAATAAATACGGTCACTGCAAAGACCCAATTTGGCTATTTGAATGTTGTTGGTAAGTACAAAACAGGAAATAGAACGAAAGTTATTATAAATTCCCATCTGAATGCAATAAAATATTGTTTCACAAGGACCTCCCGACCCAAGGACTCTATACAAAAATTTATTAGAGTTTACAAAAGTATTATTATCACGCTTGTAAAGTTACCTACAAATGTTTGAAACAAAATACAGAATTCTGTAAGTAGTATAAACATTTCAAAACAAAAAAAAAACATAACAAGGACGAAAAGGAGTAGGTTCAAAAGTGGTGGAAATAGGAATATCACAGAATCAAAAGGATGTACCATCACCATCGAAATTACTATTACTCAGAAGCTACTATTCATTATTTTCTGTCATAACGCCACCGCAGAGGTTGAAAAGCGAATTTGTTTGTAGTTGTTGGAGAGTCCTTGTTGATCCTGCTGCTGCTGCTACAACTAGGTGCTATTTTTGAATGGACTGGGGCGAAATTGAATTCTGAATTTATAAATTCCAGTGGATAGGTCCTTTTAGTCATTATCTACGACCATCCATGGTTGAAAATTTGGTAATTATTTCTTCATTATAAAATTGTGAGTGTTGTTGTTCGGATGAATTTTTTGTACCTAGCTCTATGTTATTATAAGCAAGCCAAGAACCATGACGACCGCAATAGTTATACAACCCATCACGAGGAGCAGTGTATCTGTATTGTTTGTATATTTTCCTGGTAATGCCCTTTGATCCGAGCAAAAATTTATTCAAAATTGTATTTATTCAATTTAAAAGTGTCGCTGGGGCAAACTTGCAAAACTGAAAAGCTCCTTAATCCATCGTGTCCCTTATTTCTCTTTATCTATCTATCTTTCTCTTCATCTTTTGGAGATGATGGGAGAAGGACTCATTTAGACTTTGGCAAACAAAAACCTGGGAAGAAACTCTATCTCGAGTCTTTTCATTTACTTGTTATATGTTATGATGCTGCCATCATGGCTTGGCTCTTCCCTAAGGATTCAACTCTATGCAAACAAGTCCTTGCTACTGGTGGTTCTGGAGCTATTTGAGGTGAATTTGCAGAGGATAACTACGTATAGTGTTCCTTCGAATACAAGTGGATTATCTCGGCTATGGAGCAGAAATTTTTGCAATCCATAGATGATGAAGTTGCCTTAGCCTCTCCCCTTAACGATGCTTTACCTCTCAAAACTTGGGCAAGGAGAAGAGGATTAAATAAAAAATAAAAATAATGAAAAAATGATTTTTTTTCCTTCCTTCAAACTTATCATCGAAACATGAATTCATCGTTTCATTTTCATCCGATGATGATGATGATGATGATGAAAACGAAGATAATAACGATGATGGTTAGTCGATCTTGTTAGTATTCGTATGTTTTTATGTGCCAGGGATTGGATGGATGCTCTCAAATTATAGTCTTCATAGATTTTTCATCCTTTTTTTCATTTACGAGCTTCTAGCTGTGTGTACCTTGTTAACTTGCAAGTTAACTATATTTATATGATGATGAATGAATGTGTTGTATCTAAGGTACTAGTACAATTTGCTTTTATTTATTTTGAATTGAGATAAGCAAACAGCAGATTCATATATCAAAAATGTGTACCTATAACTTGAAGGAGATAAATTGCATCTAGATGAATATTTAAAATTTGTTAATTTATTCTCTAAGCAAATATTGATTGAAAGCTCCAAAAATGTTTACTTATAATATTTATGACTCCGGATGCTGTTGTAAGAGGGAAGAAAGAGCTTGCGGTGATGGAGTTTAAAATGACGGAAGGTTGTTGAAATGTCTTAATTATTTTTTTTTAAATCAATTTGTTTGCTTAAAAAATGAAGTACGAGTACCAAAAGAGATATCTATTCTAAATGGACATATATTTCTGATGGTTATGATGGATGAAATGGTTCAAACCCTTAAGAAACAAGTTAAATTGTTGCAACTTATTCTATAACATTAGTGGGTGTTTCGTAATAAAGTGTTTTCGAATTCAAAATCCTACTCTTCCACGGAGATTTTGAAGAGACCTTGGCATAATGAACAATTTTACGAAATTTTAAAATGTATGGGAAACCTTGTTCAGTTTGATGAGATATTGGACTTCTTTGACTCGGTTTGAATAGTCTATTAGAATTCTCAAGCCCCAGAAAATACATTTTATAGACAAAAGGAGTAAGTTTTTGAATACGAACATGTTATGGGTGTGACAGAACTCTTGCTAGTAAACTGTGAAGTTCGGCTAAGTGAAGTGCTCGAACTCGATTTAATTTCATGGTGAGGATCTATAATTTTCTACTGAGTCCGAACGGCTCAGAACAGAAATACTTATTATGACAAGGGATACTTGTATTTCCTCGCAAATCGCACTAAACCCTGGTAATCGAGCCCACACCTGCTGCATGATAGTCTACAAAAATGATGGCCAAGAAAAAAATACCACAAATAGACAAGATAGACATTTATAAGAAACCAGAATTTATTGTTCCGACTATGAATTGTAGAAGGAGGTCACAGGAGGTGGTACAAAAATAACGAAAACACAAGAAATTCTCATAATTAAGTTACTTAACCCTAGAAAGGTAATCATATTTTTTAGTACGTTAAGGGTAATCATTCGTCGAATCGACGAAGTAAAATTCAATTATCAAACCCTTCTTTTAAGAAAAACACACTTTTCATTTTATTTTTTTAGATTTGTCACTTTTTATTCTCCTTAAAGATCTATGAAGAATCTATGAGAAATTTTAAAAAGAAAAAATGATGTTCGTCTAATCAACGAAGATTACCTTTCTAGGGTTAAGAACAAAAACTGCCTCTGTGGACCAAGCAAAAAGGAAATTTTGACTTCCAGGGAAGTAAGGAAAACTGTAAATGCAAAGAACAATACATAAAAGCCCTCGAAAACGTTTAAAAGACAAATAGACAAAATGGTACACTTAGGCGTATACGTACTTTTTTAAATACATTTCTTTTATTTTTACTGACATAGAGATGACAGGTTATTGATTCGTATTAAAATTTCAAATACGGAACATTATTTGCCTTACTTAAATATGTACATACATTATTTTTAAATGATCTTTTTCTACGTAAAATTCTTAGCCTTAAAGTTAGTAGTTTCAGCTCAAGTTATTCGTTTTCATTTAGAGCATTTAAATTAGAATTTCTTGAAAACTTGACCAGATTGTTAAATCGCAGTCGCATTCGAATAGACGATATCAAAAAACTTCGGAAAGTACAAAACAAAAAACCGTTCAATGTCGTGGTATATTGTTCATTGCATGGTGAATTTTGTGGTTCCCAGTTCTGAACTTAAAGGCAAAGCCGTGCTAAATGTTGGCTTTTGGGTTTCGTTATTCTTCATAAATGTATCTTGGATTTTTGAAGAATTGAGTTGCCTTGAGTGAAGGTTTTTAAAACCATCAAACATTTCGTTTTAATTAAAATATCGTTAAAAGTACTTAATTATTATTAGTTGTCATTTAAATGTAGCACAATTAGCTGTAACGCCTAAACAGAAGTCCCATCTTCCAACCAGTTTACCATTTGAACGACTTATTCGGAAAAAAAATTATTTTTATGAAATTTAAATGACGATTAAGATCATAAAGGTCCAAACCCTTTCCTAGAAAATTTTTGTATAAAATCAAACAAAAAATCTCAATTTGTATTCGATTTGAATACTAAGCCATTAGAAATAAATTCAAAGTTTTTTAAGGTACAGAATATAAAAAACAGAACCCCAAAGCTATACACATTCCATTTCAATCAAAATTATTTTAACGAGTGGTTTTTGTTCGTCACAAAACCATTTCTCTGTATTACATGAAGACCACAAAAACTACGGACAGGTAAGCTTTTACATTTATGTTCCCGCGGAATCATTCCGCATTTAGTTTCACAGAATGATTATATGAATCCACCCCCATTTAATCTCTATCCTTCCATTTCGCTATAGCATTAACAAATTTAAAATAAATGAACTATATACATACATATACATATAGATAGATTAAGCAAACTATTTGGAATCATAACTCTTACAACACCAAATAAATCCAAAGGATTATAGAGAATACTTTTTTTTGGTTGGACCATTTCAGTACAAATTAGTATTCAAAATGCCCCCTGGTATGTCCTGCGGACAGGACAGAATTCAATTGCTCGCCAGGACAAAACCTAATTAAAAAATGATTCAATAAATTTATTGGTTTTAATTTTATTTTTTAATTTCGATATTTTGATTTATATTTTTTCAGTTCCACCAAACATCGATGATTCATTGAGTTCGAGTGACGTAATAGTCCGTGAGGGTTCGAATATTTCGCTTAGATGTCGTGCATCGGGCAGCCCCACGCCCATCATCAAATGGAAACGAGATGACAACTCAAAAATAGCAATTAACAAAAATTATGTTGGTAAGAGAGACAATATAATACACAAAATGAAAACGGGAATTAAATAAAAACTTTTTATATCATACATTTTTTGCTTCCGTTTTTGCAGTAAATGAATGGGAAGGCAATACCCTGGAAATCACCCGAATATCCCGACTCGACATGGGAGCTTATTTATGCATCGCATCAAACGGTGTACCGCCAACAGTTTCAAAGCGTATAAAAGTTAGTGTGGACTGTAAGTATTAACCATGATATGTTTGGATTTTTATGAGAGATGTGATGGTGGTCGGACAGGACGATAAAGGACAAAAGATGTGCTGTGTCAATTATGGTTTCATACTCGTACACCCACGTGCCCATCAGGTGTGGTGTTAGATCTTTTTTTCGCTTCAATGGACGAGCAAATGTTTTTCTTTCACGTCTTACTTCTGTAATGTGTGTGTTGAGAATTCGAGATAAAGGATCTCCCTCCCACATTTACAGAAAGGACACAGTGAAGCGGAAAAATAAATAACACACACAATTCGCAGGGATCGTTATTTTTTAATCCACCCCAAGCCTGGCGGGCTTATTTAGGTGCTATCCTGAGCTTGTAAAAACGGCTTTGTTTGGTGTGTGTCCTTTTTGTAGTCCTCCCGGAGAGGGGGGTGAATAAAAATGCTAATGAAACAACACAGAACACCGCACCTTTTTGTCACGTCATAGAAAAAAACAAGAGAAAAAGATCACATATCATCAGCAAAATACTTTGTGACGAACTTGTGTCCCAAAACGTGTCGCCGCAAGCACACTATAATCTCTCCCTTAACAGGGTCCTTTGATGTCTTTTTGATTTTCTATAAGTTTTTTCTTCTTCCAGTTTTGTTGTCCGAACTTATGGAAAGACAGATTAGATACAATCCTAGTGACACCCAGCTGGTTTAGCTGGGTAGAATTTTATCCGGTGTATAAATGGCGCCCGGGAGAATACAAACTTTTTACACATCTGTCACATCTGTTTCAAATTCTTGTTAACATTCTGCAAGGATTCGTTTTTTTTTTTTTTTTTTGTACAATGCTTTTGCATTTTTATTTATGTTTATTATTATCCCGCACGAATTGTAGGAAGAGGACCTGTCTTGAGTTCTCTGTCATGTGAATATTGCTTGTACACAGGAACAACAGTTTGTCAAGGAAAGGAAAATGAAGAATATTTATACTATTGTTGCAGTCCATGTCCACCTACAATGAAACCAAACAACAAAAATTGTCTGTCCATCCTTCGGTTCGTGTAAGGATGTTTATTTTGTATTTCATATCATTTTTCTGCAAAATATGCTGCTGCGCCATATACATCCGATCCAACAAAAAGCAACCGACAAAGAATACTGATTTCTGTTTAAGTCAACACTACTGGCTTTTGGATGTGTCCTAGAGGACCTGAGGAACCAGGACATTCAGAAAGTAACTTGCTCATTGCTTGTAAAAATGTATACAATCTTCGGTCTTATTTCGCCATCTCCACTCTCCGACATTTTATTTTTGTGTTTTATTTTCGGGTTCTGTATTCTGAACAGATGTTTTCTGTGATTGAACGTTTCTTGATTTTAAATTAGCAGATGAAGGAAAAGTTTCCATGGAGGACGTCACAACGTCACGAACACAGAGACACGGTTAGCGCAAGAAGTTTTCTTACTTTGGAAATGGAGAAAGTTACGAGTACCTTTTCGAATTTATTTTTATTAATTTTTTTTTTCGATTCAACTCTTTTTGAATTCGAAATATCCATAACGATTAATATTGATTTTATAATGATGTTTGTCCCTTTTCATCCCTATCTCTTTCTCTCTCTCCCTCTTGCTTTGTCGAAGGTCCCTCTACATTATTCTTCTGAATGAGTGAATGCATAAAACTGTATTGAAAAATTATCATGCAAGGACTGTGTATACATTTAATGTTACATCAATGTATATTTGTTGGACAAAATCAACACAAAACTTCTAAAATAAACAGATTTTTTTTGTTTTTTAGGAGAGAAATTGTCATGTTAAAACAAAAGGATTTGTTTTCATTGCTTATCAAAACATTCAAGCAGAAGAATCCATAACGTCAACAGCTGTTGAGATGTCAGTTTTCTGTCTCGAATAAAAAAACAAAAACGGAGTTGGGTACAGAGTGCAGGGAATAATTGATTAATTTAGAAATGAATTTCTTGCTCGTGTACATAGACTTGATTTAAGGCAAACTTTTCTTTTATAACCTTCAGACCGTTTATTAAATAGAACTCTCCTCATATACCGTCCCAGAACCAAAGACTCCTCTACCAAAGAATTGTGAAAAACACGTAAGCTATGGGTGTCTTTAATTTAATTCCATTGACTACGATTTGAGAAGTTTCCGAAGCTTTTCTCGAGCTGCAGAAGCTTTTTAGAAGCTGTTCTTGATTTAGGAAATAAAATACTAGATTTAAGGAAAACATGGTTCATTTTTAAAAAAAATTATTTAACACCTTTGGAATGAGGACTAATGTTCTGCACCCTGTTTTGATAGCTCTAACTACTGACTGCTAAATTGAAAATTCAAAATTCTTATTTGTGTTTACAACCTACTTAAAGGAAATTAAATATCTTCAAAAGCTTATATCAACTCCTAACTTTAATTAATAAGTGAAAAAATTACTGAGCTGGGAATGTATTATCGCTCTATTTCAGGTTTTTCTTATTCAAAAATTAATCAAATCAAAACAGCCCTGGAAATTTCAAATTTAGTTAATGAATATTAACTATTAAGCTGCACTTTTAAACTAATGTTCATTTAGATTCGATAAAGCATCTTATTGTTACTTAAAAACCTCTAAGAGAAAACTCCTTTTAAATTCGAATTTCCTTATAACATGCTCGGATTCACTTTCAAAGAAAATTCCGTAAAGCTTCGGTAACGCTTCTTCTTTGTGTTTCAAATAACTTAGAGCAAACAAAAATGTCTATTTTAAGCTAAGTTTCAAGCTTATTACCCTTAAATAAAAAAGAAAACAACACTGGGCTTAGAAACAAGTGATTCTCTATTCAGTTATTCTTGCATAAAGATTCTATTGAATCTAGATTGTAGTTCTTCAAATTTATTTAAAACAATGATTCCATAGTTTAATTACTTCAGTTGGAACTTTAAAAATTTAGCATATACGGTTGATTTCTTAAAGCAATTAATTGCTGCGAAAAATGTATAAATGCTTTCAAGTTACCATTGTCTTTATCTTAAGTTTAAAAGAAGTGAAGGTTTGAAAACTCTACAACTCCAACTCTATAAAGAAGTGGAAAAAAATACATAAAATTACATTCTTCTCGAACAAAGCCCTCGAACCAAATATCATGAATGATTAATTTATTAAAAAAAAAAAGCAATAATCCAACCCTGCTACTTAGCGTAGGTAAAAAGAAAACCATCGCGAAACTCACTCAATTAAGGTACACGACAGCGACAAAAAGGACAACAAAAAAGACTGACTCCTTGAATTTGTAAACCCAATCGGATATTGCCCGAAAAAAAATCCTTCAGAGTTGGGCAATAAAAAATTAATTTTTCACTTTGCTCATGTCTTTTTTTTACGTTGCTGTCTCGTCTTTAGAGTATCCCTTTTCCTAGATTCGTCTGTCAATTTTTCCACTTCAATTTGCTAATTTGTACTTCGGAAATACAAGACAATTCCAAGTGTCACCAAAGTCAACACTGTCAAGATCGTATCGGGGTGATGATTATGATGGTATTTTTTGTCTTGCCTACTTGGAATTCCAATCTGGTACAAATCCTTATGCTATAGCCAAGATGAGCTGTTTCATTGTGTAAAGGTGATGTCAGTCTCTTGAAAATGACGCCCTAGTGCAAATATTAATTTTTTTGTATGTAGGTATTCCATCTCATGCACTTGAGCAGAAAAACGGGCATCTATGAGAGGAAAAAAGTGTTCTATTATATTTCCACATCGTTATCGTCCGAGTTAAGGACAAAACCTTTCGTTGCTCCAAAAAAAATGATGAGAAGAATAAAAACGAAAAACCAACAAACGATGCATGGATGGACATTTTGGTCCGGCCGGCACTTCATGCCGAGTTTCTTCACTTAACCACACGCACGAACCGTCATCATCATCACCATCATCATCATTATCATCCAAGTCCTTATTCAAGACCTTTTGCTCATTTCGCTACTTGAAAAACTGGCGGGAACAACAACTTGAGTTTTCAAGCATTGTACAAAAGAAGACGAAGATCTACACAGCAAACGAAGGGAAAGTGTTTGACTTTTAAATTATCCCTCTCAACTTGACTGGAGAGATTTTCCTCTGTCCAGGTCCAGCAGGAGTTCTGATAGTCCTTGAGAATCCGAAAAAGAATAAATGATAAGTGGAAGATTTATGTTAAGTAACCATCGTTTCGGGGCAAGTTTCTGGAGAGTCATTAATGATGATGACAAAGAGTTGGCCTCTTTTTTCATTTCTTATTTGTTTGAATTTAAAAATGTCCTTTCAAGGAAATTGTATGCCTCAAAAACTTTTGATCCTTTTTTTTTAGTTTCTTCTTTGATTTGAAGCCAATTTTATTACAAACCGTATTTCAACTTTTAACCACTACTACGTTACATAAATATAAATTCATTACTTACTAAAAATTCAATAAAACCAAAAAAGGGACGTGCTGTGGTTTTGGAAATGGAATCCCTTGGTCATTGGTCGACCACCATTGCTCTCTAGCTAATTAATTATAATTATCAATTTAATTTCATTAAAATTTGCCAAATTGACTTTTATATGGTTTTCTGTTTGTTTTTTTTTTTTTTTTTTTTGTGCAGTTCCACCAATGCTACTTATACCACATCAACTTGTTGGTGCTCCCGAAGGTTTCAACGTGACCATCGAGTGCTTTACCGAAGCCCATCCAACGTCACTGAATTATTGGACACGTGGCGAGGGACCAATCATACACGATTCACATAAATACAAGTAAGAGAAGTCCTTCCAATTATTTATCGTGGTAAATTAAATCATTGTCATTTTCTGCTCTTCTTCGTTTTTCCCTGATATCCTGATCGTGACATCCGCTGTATTGTCGTTTCATTTGTTTTTTTTTTTTTGTATTGCAGAGTTGAATCCAGCATCGGATTCCCCGTTTACAAGACTCACATGAAGCTGACCATTCTAAGTGTGAGTAGTGGCGATGATGGAATTTACAAATGCGTAGCAAAGAATCCGCGGGGAGAAACCGATGGAATTATCAGACTTTATGGTGAGTTTTATTGAAGTTTGCGGGGAAGGGGGAGGGAGAGTGAAAAGATGATGTGATGGAGGGTTTGTTGAATTGTACCACAAAATGCTGCCACATTATGACCACTAAAACAAGCGGTAACATTTATATAAAACTTTCACCCATTTACCCTCAGTTTTCTTCTCTTTTAACCCCTGCCAACCACTCCCACTTCTGACGTTGCAGGTCGAAAAAGTGGCAGACAGACAGGAATATAACTAAATTAAACGCATCCACACATGATGCAAACAATTTCATGGCAACACAGTAATAATCATAATTCTGCGGAAGCACGTTCATGTTGGTTGTCTGTTTGGGATGATGGGCGAGAGTGGTGGGTACGGTGGGACGTAATAGTATGGAGTACATATATATGTGTGCGGGAGCTTCAGTGGTTAGTTTTACTATTAAATTTTCCAATTTAGTTTGCCGACGTGTTAGACATTTCCAGAAAATCCACAAACACTGAGTGAATGGATGAGAGCGTGTGCATGCAAGATGCCATAATTTGAACAAAAATTACAATATGGCGCGCAAGAAATGATTTGATGATTAAATTGACAAAATTGCATATAAATAAAAAATTCTATCCAAACATTTGAAGGTATTTGGTTAGTATGGCATGAGAACTGGTTTGAATAAACTGATTAATTTCAAACTCTAGTACACTAAAATCTAGTACATTTGTTTGTTAAGCTTAGAACATGTGTGTTAATAGTACTTTTGGTAAACAACTTAAGAAAAATGAACAACTAAGCTTCCACTAAAAATTTATAACCTTAAATTAAGAAATGGCTTTTCTAACTCCTTTTTTAATCTGTTTCATTCCAATATCTATTAAAAAGAAAATATGTTTAGTTATTCTAGTGTTTCTTTTCCAACACACTGTAAATCAACTCATTCATTCATCAGAGCTATTGCAGCAATGAAAGTAGAAGGATCAAAATAGAATATGTAAGCTATGAGTATAGTAACGGGTTAATGGCAACCACTTTACTACCGCCCTCTTTTAGACGATGTGCGAAAAGGATACTATAACATTATGAGTGTGATGTTGTGTACAAACAAACAAACCAACAAACAAATAACTACACTCGTTTCCAACGACCGACGACGATGACGACGCCAACGATAAGCGATGGAAATATTTTCCTTGCTTATGAAGAGATGTATAAATTTTCACAGTTTACTATAATTTTTTGTCCTCCCCTCCACCTTCCCACACTGAACGTAAATAGTATATCTTATGCTTGTTTCGGTGAGTGATTTTAATGAAATTCACGAAATTGTTGTCGTAAATAATTAAATTGAACTCGATGTGGGTTGCCGGTTGTTTTCCTGTTTTTGTTGCTGTCTATATTTTCATTTTGTGCGAGAAGGACGAATTGTGGAAGGAAGGAAGGATTTGGCCCTCATATTGTTTGTTGTCTCCCGATGGGACGATTTCATGATGTTAACTCATGCTTAAATGTCTCATGCGCATTGCCAAAATCTAAATTGAAAATTAGTGCAATGCATATATAAAATAATTGCCACAGCAGACAAGGCACATCCGTTACAAGGGTATTTTTTGATATTAAGGATGGGAGAAGGTATTGAGGGTTTTACGAAAAGGATTAGAAGGGCCATAAATGTCTGTTCAAACTTCACAAACTGGATAATGCCGTCTGAAGTTTGTATAAAACGATTTGGGACTACATTTCAGCGATTTGTTTTTCGGATAATAGAGATGGGATTTCCCATTAAATGAACATCTCATAAAAAAGTTTCTTTCCTCCCTTCTTCCTGTATGTTGTGTATTTTTCTTCTATTTTGTCTGTTCTCTTATTGTAGACCAATATAAGTGCGTTAACGTTAAAACGTGTGACAAGCCAACAAAAAAATGTTATTCCCAAACACATCCCCTTCCAACGAAAGTCTATCCATAGAAAGGATAACAGCATTGTGTCCTTATCGATATATATAAAGCAAATCAACCGTTTGAATACTTTAGGGATTTCGAAAGAAACACATTTCCTTCACATAGTCACAGTCACAGTCACACACACTCGTCCCATTTCTAAATTGTTTGCCTTAACTCAATTTCAATGCCAAATAAGCACTCCGATCTACGATATTAGAGGTATACGAGTATATGCGAGGGTGTATTTGTGTGAATTGTATGCTGGGAGTGATGGAAGTGGGATTCAACACCTTTCCAGGGCTTTACTCTCTATAGACAGCGAGTGTGAAAAAGCTATGGAGGAACGCGATTTCAAGCAGCGATTACTGCTAGGAGAACAATTGATTTATTGGCAATTATCCTTGATAAATACACACTAAACAAGTGAACAGCACTGTGGAGAGTCGAGAGTAAGAGTGCGGCGCAAGAGGTTGTTTATTTTTGTTCGAAAGAACAAAAACACTATTGGTATAAAATGCAGAAAACGTATTGCAACTCCAAGGAATACAAAAGGACCGCGGATGCTATTGAGTTCATAAATCCTTGCTGCCACAATGCCACGAAGAGTGAGTGAAAACTTTTAATTTACAGCACACCATGGACTTTCGCAGAGATTTTGGTTTCTATTTTTCCGAAATGGTATGTTCACTAGAACAGCAGGATTCTTTGATTGGGTTAAGGACTATCCACAAAGAAATTGCCACAGGAGGACTTGTTTGGCAGAGAAGTGGGACAGAAAATCATATGAGTCTTATGTCCCTGCACTGTCGAAAAATGTGATTATAAAAGTGGAATAAGGCCCCCAAAAGCGATGGGGGGGCCCAACTTTTGCCCAAACTTCTGCCCCTGAAGCCAAAATATATGTTATTAATTTTTTTTTTAACGTCAGGTTGTGGGATATGTACATGCATTTATCCAAAATGTAGGTCCCACATTGATATTGATTGAGTAAAAATAAGTTTTCAAAGTGGAATAAAGTGATTAAAGAAAAAAATGTCTCTTTCTATAAATCATTCCATTTAATCCTCCCTTATTAGCTATTTTGGGTAGCAAAAATAAAATCCAATGAAGTCACGTAATTATACTAAGTTTCGACTCATTTAACTTTGGACTATCCTTTTTGAACTGAAAAGACATCTCAGGTGAGAAGTTTCAACTTCATCGCGGCCATCAACCTTCATCGTAAGCCAAAAACAAAAATTTCAAAGTATGGAAAGAAATTGGTAAAGTTTCAGCAGATAACTCTCTATCTCAATCTCTATCCATATCCTTGCAAAAGGGAGGATTTCTTTCCCCCAAACTGCTGCAAGAACGTGACATTCATGCATCAGTAAGTGTTATTGTGAGTTTTACCTTTGTGGGGCAATTAAGTCTTCGACTTTATGAAGAAAAAATCTCAAGTAAAACGAATAAAACTATACAACTGCAACTTGGTGTGACAATAAAAGCATTTCAAGGGGAATATTGCCAAGAGAGAAAGAGAGAAAGAGAGTGATAGTTACGCCATAATTACTAATCAATTTGGTAACTGGGTAAAAATCGTGAAACAAAAAAAAACGAAATCTTAATTCGATTAGTTTTCCCATGCATAAACAAAATGCATTGTCTGTATCTCCGATATTTTATTTCTACAGATTCAGCTTTTTTGTACAACACCTGATTTGAACACACATAAGTTTTTGTTGGATTGACATTTTAGTAAAATTGATATTTTATCTAAATTATGTACTAAATTTATATGTATTAAGTGAAATTATAATAATTTTAAATACAGAATTCGAAAAATAATCAGCCATCATTGGAAAAGTTCGAAAGGAATTTTTTTTCAAAATTTGCTCCAAATCAAATTCTTCATTTTTTTTAAATTTTTTCTGATATAATTGAAGTTTATCCAAGAATGAAATAAATCAATCTAAAATCATAAGGACTGAGATTGTTTCAATTTTGGTGCATTTAAGAATAATTCTTACAATTTTGCATCCAGAATTTTAAAAATGTTCAAAATGAAATTTGGTACAATTTTAACAATTGTTTTCTAATTTAAAATAGTTTTTTTCCTTTTACTTCTTTTAATCATTTTGTGGTTCATGAAAAGAGCATAATGAAATAACCAAAGTTCAGAACTGAATTTTGTATAAATATCTGTAAAGAAAATGGACAAAAGAAAATCAATTGAAAATGAAACATTTCAGCAGGAATTTGAATCAGGCGAAAACTTTGACAAAGATGAACATGAAATTTGGTACCCAAAAAAATCAAAAACTAAATTTGGGTC
The DNA here is from genome assembly GCA_911387755.1 of Chrysotoxum bicinctum. NCBI lineage: Eukaryota > Metazoa > Arthropoda > Insecta > Diptera > Syrphidae > Chrysotoxum > Chrysotoxum bicinctum. The sequence continues at coordinate 1,798,126 of OU426988.1, read as the reverse complement.
CTCATAAATTAAAAGTAAAATTTTGCATTCTTAAACCCTGCTAAAAAATTATTCACTGATATCTTTTTATAGTTCTCAGGGGAAACAGAAAAAAAGTTTAACAAATAATAATCCCAAAGAGGGCAAGACTTAAGGTCCAGTACTACTTTCGTGAAACATTCAATTCATTTAGTGAAGCAGTCCATTATGACGACTTTTTACAGATTTCCAAAAACCGCATGTCTGGGACAATACATCGATCACAATTCGCTTGAACTGAAATTCAGCCCAGATAGCCCGACTGGACGAGTTATTCTATGAGGCCCACTTGGAGTTGTAAATATTTGACAGGTCAATATTTATAACTCAGACAGAAAAGGACTTTTAGGCGAAAATGATATCTAAGGTAAACAGAACTTCTTGCTTCTACCTCAGTTATTCCCTTTTAAGAGATAAGTATAGGAGCCTTAAGGAATTTGAAATGAAACCGAGATTCTTTCTTAGAATTTCTGCTCGCCATATCCCTGCTATTCCTTCTGGTTGCCATAATATCTTCTCACCAAACATTTCAACGTGTGTAATTCAAATTCCATGCAGATTGCGCTGTCATTACATAATACATTCACACACTGGGTGATGAATATTAAAAGTTAGAGAATGTGTCGCCGGCTTGAAGGGTATTACTTTTGGTTGCTGTCTGCCTTCTGCCACATGTCGTATCAAAAAATACTTGGATCTGAATTTTTTTGTTTTTATTTATTTCTTTGTACATATGTATTCCTGCTTCACATGTCCTTGTTTTTATTTAAAAATAAAAATCCAACAGAGTAATGTTTCTTCAAGCCAAACGGTTTAGTACGCGACTTGTCTTTTATTGGTTGTATTCGATTTTGCAACTTACCATGTTATCTTCTTCCTTTTCAAACTAACTTCTTTGTGCGAAAGAGCAGATCCATGGATAAATGTCCCTGTGTGCATATCCTGCTTTGAGAGATGCTCCTGTCTGATATTTCTTTGGGAAGATATCAACGAAAAGAAAAAACATCTTCGCCTGTAGTTGAGCGTTGGTGGCGGAAGTTTTTGCGGAAGTGGCGGTGTAGGTGGATGTCGTCATGGTGTGTTGTGCGACAAACGAATTTTAATGTGACGAATACTTATTCCGTGTATCCTCTGCAGCTTCCTATATCGCATCCCTATCCTTTTACTACTCGTACTTTCCTTTCTTTGTAAATTGCTAAAGGCGACAAGTTGAATGAGTAGCAAAAAAAAGTTACAAGAAAAACCTGGAAGAAGAATCTTCGATCTTGTCGCGAAAAAAAGAAACCAAATAAAAAGCTATAATAATAAAAAGCAAACAAAAAAGGAACAAGAGCGAAGAGAGCGCGAGACAAGAGAATCTGATATCCTATTTTAAATTATCGTCCTGCCGCCTTTGGGTATTTTAAATTTCTTATGCAAACGAAAGTAAAAATAAGAAATAAAAAAAATAAGGAGAAGATGTATCAGAGCGATAGTAGCGAGAGTCTATTTCATTCAAGGACATCAAGGACAACACTCAACTCTTAGATAGATAAGTTTTATGGCGTTTGGCGGCTGCCTTGACATAAATTACAACAGACACCTTGGGGTTTTTCTTGATTAGGGCGGGAGTGGCTTGGTTAGCTTTGGGTTGATGTTGGGTGAGGGTTTCAATGGGAGCGACTGACTATAATTAGGAGTTCAATGGAGATAATGAAATGATGGATATAAGCTCATTAAATTGAATTGTCTTTTGTGCTTGGACAGGACGACAGACAATTATTGAGAGGATGGAGGTATGATATTATTATGGATGCGGTAGTAAAAGAAACTTTTACTCTCTGACTTGGTAACTGTATTTCTGTACACAGACAAAGTTTTAATTTATTTTCATTCAAAAAACAAGCATTAAAATTAAGAATTGAAAAACAGAAGAAGTTTTTCGATCTTATTTATGTAAATAAAGATTCTTTTGAATTTAAGTTCAGTTATAAATAGTTTATTGACCTTATCGGTCTTAAAATTTGACTTTATGGCCGCGGTTGAACCCTTTTGAGTGGTTTTTAGGTGTCGCAGGAATGAAAGGCTTCGATTTAGAAAGCGATAAAAGGAAATGCGAAAAGCCAAAAATATGAAGATGAGATTTTAATAGAAATTCAGAGACTTGGTTTTGGAGAGATTGTGTTAATCTTAGAAACTCGGGCATTGAGGAATAAAATGTTGATATAAGTATTCCCACTCTACTTCATTGAGACTCCAATTAAATCTTGAACCCTATTTTTTGTTTGGTTTTAAATGCGATTGTCGTAAAATCCTTAAAAGTTTAGGGTGAATGGAAGAAAAAGTTTGGTGAGGAGTGAAAACTTAATTCGAGCCGATTAATCTAGAGAACTCAGGTGTAAAAGTTCGATTCATATCTTAAGTTTCATCGAGGAATTCGGGATTGACTTGTATGCTTCAAAAACTTTTTTGCAATTTTAGCCTGGTGCACAATTCAAGTGAAAAATATAATATGAACAATAAATTCAAGCTTTTCCTCGCTGCTTCGCAGACGCCCATCTTCGGCTCCTTATGGAGTTTTTGGTGGAAAATGTTATGGACAGTATTCCAGGTCAATTTCAAACTTATCTTCACTTGACAAATTTTTTTTTAACATAGGCAACATCAGAACTGCACACTACTAAAGATTTAAAATATGACTTGACGATGTGAAAACATTGTGGAACGCATTCATTAACCGGGAAATAATACTGCATTTGATTTCACACTCCGATTGGAATGAATTAATCCGCAACTCCATTGATAGACATCAAATTGAACGTTAAAATTATTGCCTCAGGACTATCAATTCTAACCATTTAACACTAATATCCCACTTCTGAACATACAAAAAATCCTTTGAATACGAATGAATGTGGCTGTAGTTTCTGACATTAAACTGGTACTTTTCAATTTACATAGAATTTACAATACAATTGAAATCGATTGACAAGTGAACTAGAAACATAGAATTCGGTGGTAGATGGCATACCTGTTACATGTTCCAGTCAGATTGCGCATTCAACCAACATATATAAGAGTACTCGCACCATCAGCACACAACAAAGTCAATGAAACGTAAAATGTTGATCCACACAAATGCCACATGCAATACACTGCATCGCGTAGCACAATGTCTGCTTTATCCAACATGGGACAATGGAACATGCAAATGGCATCAATCAGTGTTGGTGACGACGACGCAACGCCAACGACGCCGACGAGGCCGGTGGTGTTAACGGTGGTCGTTGGATCCTGAACAAAATATGCCACATCACGTGTGGAACATTGATTTTCCCTCAAAAAAGGTAAACCAATATACATCACAGGTAGGTATAATCGTCCTGATAGATAAATAGATAGTTTCATCTCATCGACCTCTTTAATGTGGTCATATCTGCTACATCGAGAGTGGACACAATTATTTGGTTGTTAATTAGCATTTTACATAATTTTCAGACCAATAATCAAATTTTAATTATTCACGCAATGTGGGCTCCCCGCATAGTGATGATATTTTTTGTTTTAAAAACCACTGGTGGGCACCACAAATTGATTGCATTTATTTTAATTGGGTCTTTTTTCTCTCCCCTACAGTGTCATATCCACCAACAACAGTGTCCTCTGGAATTCAAACAACTGAGGCACGATGGGATCACTATGGACAAAACCAGGATCCATCTCGGTCTAACTACCTAGGCAGTGGCATGGATAAAAGTAAGTTTGTTTTTTTTTAGGAATGCCAAAAGCTCCCACCTCTCACACACCTATTTTGCTTAAAATTAAAAAAAAAATCAAATCCATTTCACCATCCAAAGACACCAGATACCAATCGAACCTAAACGACATTGGCTTATCTGAGCAAAAATCCTCCCCAGATAAGACTGGCGCCACCGGCTTCGGATGGCCCGCCCAAGGCGATGACGAACTCGGATCTGGAATGGCATCTTCAATAAGAAGGCTTACTTCTTATGGACTACTGGCTATTGTTGCGCTTAATCTGATATACTCGCTCTAAGGCGATCTCCCGCCCCTTTCGCCTCGCCTGCCAAACAAACGCATCAATAAACAAACAAAAATTCTTTAACATATCCAAATTAAATTAAAAAATATATATATATACAAAAAAAATAAATCACAATTTATATATAAAAAAACATTGTATAGTTATTGAAAACAGTTTAAAATAATATAAAAATTTCAATTATTAAAAATTAAAGAAAAATTAAACGAAATAAAAAAAAACACAAAAAAGAAATCATGCAGGGTTCAAAAAACAAAGAAAGTAAAAAAAAGAAGATTTAAATTAATTAAGAAAAGGAAATGTAAAATATAAAATAGTTAAAAAAAAAGAATATTTCTAAGCAAGAAAGGAAAAAAATTAAACGCGAAATTTAAAAAAAAACTACATCATAAAGGGTCGTATTTATTTAAAGCCCCATCAGTGATTTGACAAAAAGAAAATGCTTGTTGATTTTTATTTAAGTTTAATATTAATTTAAAAAAATATATATATACAAATAAATAGTTAATTTGCGTTTATAATTTTTTCTAAACAAAAGAAATGTTTCAAAATAACGAAGAGGATAAGGAAAATACATACACAAACGACACACAATGTAAACACTAAATTTAGCCTTATATAATGATAGAGTATAAATAATTAAATAAAAATAACAGAAGTATATAAAATGACGTGTTTTTTTTTTTTGTTTTGATAAAAATATCTTTTACATACTCGTATTTTAAATGGAAAGTCTTTTCTTAAGAGACAACCACTAAAATCAGACAAGTAAGTACATAATTGAATTGGAAGAGGGCGCTCTACTCGTACGAATTATGAACGTAAAAAAAAAACAAAAACAGAAATTAATGAAATGCTCCATAGGATCGTAAAAACCTTTTTTATAATTCACACCCGTTCAAAGGTGTGGGGAAATTAGTGGGAGAGAAATTATTGAAATGGCAAGGAAAAACCGTGCCGGGAAAATAATTTTATAATCGTGTTGTGCGACTAAAAATCGAATCTCTGTAATGGATGGTACGACCAAAATTAGGCTCGTATATGAACTGAAGAGCATTCCTAGCGAAACAGGTATCATGGGTGAACTTACTGAGGGAAAAAATGCAACTGGCTACTTCGAGTGAGCATTCTTTGAGAAACACTCCGAACAAATTTAGGCTTTTTATGAAAAGATAACAATTTTCAAAAACGTTAAAAATGGAATCACATGATTTTCTTGGTCCAAAAACTGTAAAAGTCAACTGTTCGAAAACCCAAAACAAAATTTGTATGCATAACCATTGCTTTCGAAAACGCAGTTTGCTAAAGTCCGATAACATCATATGCGGCGGAGCTGAAAAACCGAGTTGACGACAAAAATATTGATGGAAATAATTATGTAAGTTATCGTGTTCGTAAATGTGTAATACGCTTGCCAGAACGTTGATCAAACAACATTTGAACATATTTTTAGCACAGCTATTTAACATTACCACCCAAAAACCTGTTAAAATAACTGAATTCGAAAACTTACATTTATCTCCTCTGCAAAAAAAAAAAACCTTTTTGCTAAATAAAAGCTGTAGAATGATTGAATTTTTTAGTCGAACTTTATACTAAGGATTTAATGTGAAACTGTGAGTGGTTAACCGATTCGGGAACTACATATATTTAATTTTCATTCATTGCCTTAGAAGTCCGGAAATAGATTTAACCCAATGGCAAGTTGAAAGTAAATCGAATTAGCATTTATTTTTTTTCTTTCTATCAATTCCGTTTAAGCTTAAGGCTCAAAATATCTAATCTACTCAAAAACCCCATTGAAGACCATTCTCACAATTAAACTCTAATCAGCCAGAGGAGTGTTGTGTCCTAAATAATAGTACCCGCACAATGTAGAACTTCTAATACAAAGTAAATGGCTCGTGAACTTGAACACGAAATTAATTAATAGAATCCTCCATCCCCAGTTCCACCCTGCATAATACCCAAAAAGTCACCCACATCCACCAAATTATATAGTCGGTTTGCTTATTTAGGTATATCCCATATATTGCTATCCTCCACGATGATGCCAAATAGCTCCCCCCAAGACTCCCTCATCCTGCGGCTATAAAGTACAATATAGTCCAAGGTAAGCCATGATTACTTTGAACATGGACCGCTGTGGCGGAGCGACGCGCGCTAACACATAACATAAGCAAGAACTGCCAGAACGGCTGGTTTTCCATTCGAATCCTCCAACAAGGACACACCGATGATATCCCAGATAAGATTGCATCTAGAAATTTTTATAAAACTGTTTGAAAACGTGTGTGCAGAACGACCGGCGCGGGAGGACGGATATAGTACTGGGCTATGCTTTTGGTCATGGTCAAACCGATCCCCATAGTCCACACATGTTATCTGTTTGGGGTTTTGTTCGTGAGTCTGAGCTAGTTGGCTCTGTGCTGTATTTAAACGGGACAGGGCCTCCATTTGCACAATTTGGTGAGTTGCCCACGGGAACACAAATTTTTCACACTACGTACATCCTTGGAATTCTTTTGTTAGCCAGCAGCAGCAAGCCGAGCAGAGCACTCACGACTCACATGTTCTGCCTTTCGCAGCTCAAGTTCGGGTGTAGAATAAATTCTATTGCCTTCAAGGCAGTTGTGTGCAATGAGGGTTTTTCATTACACACTATGCACACACAAAAACTCAAACACACATTTTCGCCGCCATCACCACACCAGGCGAAAAACGGATACGGATACGGACCCTTTAGAGATGAGGAAATGATGATGATGACGACGGTGATTTGCATGTAGAATTAACGAGTTTTCGTTAACTTAAGTAGATTTGCACTTATTATTCAAAGTTTGTCTACGACACAACGACAAGGACGACAACCCAACCAGACTTATACTTTACACGTTCTATAAAGGATAAGATGGAGATAAACTCCTGCATCACTTTTCATATCTTTGTGTAGTCGTGTAAACTACACTCCATGTGCATCACGGTGAAGTGTGGTTGTCCGGTTCGTTCAAAAGGGATCTTTTAAGGTACCAGTATCTACATACGTACATATATATATTCAACTTTGAAGAAGCTTGAAGAAGGATACCTCAACAACAACTACAACTACGATGGCGATGGCCAGTTTGCCATCGCACCATCATAGTTTGCTACGATATCCTTGTTAGGAAAAGACTTTCTCTCTCTCTATGCTTCTCTGTTGAAGAGGAAATTCCAAAAAAGAAAACCCCAAAGCATAAAAAGGTTGACGATTAAAGAGATGAGAAATGCATTTTGTAGCTTGAGTTCAACGGTGAAGTGAGTTAGTACTACTCGACACTTGAGTGATGTTCTCACTAACAAGATTTACACACAAAAAGTGGTAGTGCTTGAGAAGAAAAAAGGGTGATATACAAAATGGAGTCGTTAACATTGGTTGTTGGGTGCTTCGGTGCTTGAAGAAATGTCGATGTTTTTGTCTGTATTTCCGTGAGGAGGGAGGACATTTTTTGAATAAAATACAAGCGTTTTAATGATCTCGCAAAGCACATCGCAGTCGGTTTAGGTATTTTAATCTAAATAACAAAATGCGGAGGTTCTTTCGATTTCGAGATTGATTTACATGGTAGAAGTATTTTTTTTTTATAAAATGAATAGAATTGAAATTGGTATAAATTGGGGAAAGAACTAGAACAGTCCAAGCCTCTTTAAAGCTTGCGTTGGAGTTATTCAAAAAACATCATTTTGAATGTAATAGCAAATCGCCTTAAATACTCGTATTAAGAAATAAATTTCATTAAATTTGTAAAAGCGTCTAGTAGGTCTTTAGCTTAAAACCAACTTCTATAAAACCTCCCGGAATTTTGAGGGGAATATTGTTTCCCTCGAAATATTTTGTTTCCATGAAATTTTGTCTAGTATAGTGAATTTCCCTCGGAATAAATTTCACCCCCAAAACGAAAATGATAATCAAATTCCCCAGATAAATGAAGTTCAGATATCAATAGTTTGTAACGGAAGTTTTCGAGCCTCATTCCCTTTTTCAACTTTCGAAGGATAGAAACCTTCCCAGAGAAGTTTTAAAATACATTGCCTAAATAGACAAGAATGTCTTCTCGCACCCTTAGTACTAATTGATCATTTTGAAAGATGCAATAGAAACGGAGTTTTTGAAGAAAAGGAATAGGTGAAAAACGCTGTATTGCGATGGTTAATCAAGTACTTCAAATCATTTTTTGTTTCCATAAGATCGATTTATTTGTGTAAAGCCCTGAATGGAAAGAGGTTTTTTTTTTAAATGACCATAGCACAGTGGTTTCGCCCATACGACAAAAATAAAAAAATGAAAGCAATTGTTTTTTGTTTCAAGTGTATTTTTCTAATAGATTACAGTTCAATATTTACCGTTGCAAGTATTTTGACATACATGTCACGTGTTATCTGTTTTATTTTCGCTTTCAAAGTGAGCCAAATATTTAATTTTTTGTGAAAATAAATTTAAATAATTGTGAGTAGTTTGAAGTGAATTTTTTTAAATAAAAGTTATATTATTGCAATTTTTTCGCAATGGAATTACAAAAGTAAAGTATTTAGAGTATTTTATTAATTCGTTGTCAATATTTGGATGTTTGGTTTATAATTAATGTTAGTAAAACCATGTACCATTTTAGTGCTTTTTGTCATTTTGATCAATGTTGAAATAAAGTTTTAATATAGTAATTAGCCACACATAGCGGTAACAGTCCTTGTGTTATATAGAGTGAATAGTCAGCTTTTAGAAAAACCTTATCTTGGCACCCACAATCACCCACAACCAGCATAATTAATGCTTTAGTTTCACGCTTTTGAGCAAAAACGATTTCTTTTTTCTATACAAATTTTCTTTAGGGACGAAGTATTTTTGCTTGGCATCAAGAAAGAATATCTGCGAATTGTGGTCAAAGAAAAACGGCGAGTTGGGTGAAAAAACGCAGGCTTTCAATACCGTTATGGATAATATAAGTTAGGGATGGGAAAAACCGGACGGTTAAAACCGAAACCGGTTATTTTGTTTCAATTTACCCGGTTTTTACCGGAGATTTTTTATCTCGATTAAAACCGGTGTTTTTTTTTACAAAATCCAAAAACCGGGAAACCGGTTATTTACTTTAATACCACAGAAATAAAAAAGTGTAGAAAACATCTTTGAAACAAAATCTCCTTGTCTCATAAGAACTGCACTTGTGTGCAACATGCGACGTTATTCACCACTTCCATCTTTTCTTTTATAGAGTAATTAAGTGTAGTGGTAGGAAAGTGAAATCGTTTTAAACTAAACACTATCGCAAAATTTTGTTGTATTGTTTTGTATATTATTGTGTAAATGTCATAGTGTGGAAAAAATACCGTGTCCGCTTAAGGAAGTTCTACATTTACATTCTACATTCTACAAATGTAACCATGTAAGTAGGCGTGTCCGTGGGCTGAAATTTTTTTTAGTGATTTCTTACGATGTGTTATATCATATCTGAAAGTTTCTTTACAATCGGACATTTTGTTCGAAAGTTATTGAATTATGACGTCGTCTCCATACAACCCAAACCACTGTGCATAGGTGCGGTATAGACTGCAAGGTATTCGCGCAGCGCAAAGTCACGCTTATTTCTTTCATTTGTGATTTCTTATTGAAAAGTCACGAAAATTGAATTCCTACTATGTTAAAGGTAATACATTTTGAGATCAGCTGAAATCTTGTTCTAAAGAGGTTTTACTTATGTATGTTGATATTAGCTTTGCATTACAATCGCGACAAGGGTTTATCATTTAGGCTTTAATCAGTACTCTTGCAGGTTATGAGGGAGAAAAGAATAAGTGGTTTACGTTCTAGAGATTTTTTGTAGGGCAATCTATTACATAATTTTGTGATCGTTAAACAAAAGGAATCGCCACAATATCACACTGTGAATTATGGCTTTGAGGGTTTTAAACTTAAGGTTGGTCTTTTTAAAGGCATAGCAAAGAGTAAGAATCGGCATTGGAGGGCATCCATTCGTTGAATAGGACTTCATGCTGGCGTGACCATTCCTGAGAGCCATATTCTAGGAGTAATCTTATAAAATTATTAAAAAGAGAAATTTAGAGATACACAAAAAGGTTTTTAACAAAGCCGAGAGATGAGTTGTCTTTGCTAACTATGTTGCCTAAGTTGGACCGAGTACTACAAATGACTTTCAAGTCGGCTAACAACAAGAGTATTTTCACCATTTATTGAGTACTGCCTTTTTGACGGGAGAGACAGAAAAAAGTTATGGCTTGAAAAAATACTTAGTTCAAGAAAGGCAGTAGAAGTAGAAGGCACAGGTTAGAGGTTATATGTCTTCAGTGTATTTTTACAAATCAGTTTGTTGTGAGATCATTACAACATCACTTACAGTCAAAATAAAGATAAGAGGTATTAAATCTATTCCATAAGGAACTTCAGACAATGCATGAATAATAAGACCTTAATATTCCCGGTCCTAGAACTGCTAATACTATATCAAAGAAATTAATAAATAAAACCAAAAGTTTTGAGTTTGAGAAAACTGATATTGTACAATTTTTTATCAAACGCCTGACAACAATTCCATCCACAAACATGTACTTCCTTTTTAGCTTCTTAGGCCGAAATAAATTTGATGTACTTAGTGAATCGTCTTTTCAAGAATCCGTGTTACTTAGAAGATAAAATTGATTAACAGTAAAAAACTAATGTCCCATAAATTATACTTTAAAAGAGATTAGGTATACAAGAGAATAAGGCTACAAGTTGATAGTAGGAATTGTAATTTTTGGGCTTTTTCGAAGAAGGATTTATTAAAAAAGGGTTGAAATAGAAAGGAAGAAGAGGGCAGTAAAAAGTTGGACTAATTTGACAACAGTCATCTGGATCCTCGGAGAAATCATACCTCAGCTGATTAGTTTAGTTGACCACTGTAAATGTTGATGGTATGATTTCTGAAAGCAAGTTTTTTTAATCGAACGCAGCTCAGGTATATGCAGGATTTATTGAAAGAAAACGAAGACCTATGTGACCTTTCTAGAAATTAAGACGTCTTAATATATAGTCGTCTAGCATCAAACGGAAATGAATGTTAAAATGGTCAACCATACGGTTTGTGGAGAAAGGATTTAAATATTTTAAGGATATTGCCATTTTCAAAAACGCCAAATCAACATCAATTTAATGATCGTCTGCTTGCACAAAATCTGTTTGATCAACGTCAATCAATTTTCTTGCAAACGCATTTATCTTTTTCAAACACGTTCTCTAGCTTATAACTTTACACAAACTTTACACAAACGAAAAGAATAATTTTGCAAACAAATTTCGCTTATCCGAATGAGCAACGGAACCTCAATTATTGAGCTTGGGGGTGGTAAAATAATTGATTTGCCATTTCGATTCGGTTCTAAATAGTGGAATGGAAAATTATTTCTGACATTAGTCAAAAAGAAAGAAAGGCTTTAATGTGAACGTCGATATGGGTGTATTTGGAAAGCTGATGATTTTCAAATTATTTTTGAAATAAATTAATAAAGTAAAAATCACACAATCGGGTAACAAGTTATTGCTTTTGAACCGAAAACATTGTCTTCTAACGTAAAAGGTGTTTCAACGCACGCAGCTTAACCTCATTTGATTCAAATATACACAGTATTATCTAGTTTTAGTTTCGTAAAAGTTATACAAAAATACATACATGTACCTATTTTCTATTATTTTTTGCATTTTAATTTTGTAAGCACTTCATTTTGAAATGCCAATCCCCAATTAAGCTATTACGTTCAAGTTAATACCATTTTGTATGTCATACGAAGTTATCAACATTCTGTTTTGTGAAACAGAAATCCTCTTTCGCTGCAGTTATTTCTAAGAGTTTTTTATTCCTTCGATATAAATTAAATTCCAAGAAAAAATAGGTACTGCAGAAAAATTATCCTTTCAACAAACACGCTTTATAGTGAAAAATAAGATAAATCAGCAAGACAACGCAGAATAAAATAAAAAAAAACAAAAATGTTCTATTTCCCATCATGCCCCCATTCATCTTTTGTGCTGCACATATTATAATGACAATAAATGGATGATTAAACTTGAGTGAAAAATAAAGGATGTATTGAAAGGGCTCCATTGAACAATCAAGGAGCAGTTCGAAGCTTAAGTTCTATAGTTTCCAACAGCAATGCAGTAAGTATAAAAAAAAACTAAAATTGATAGAATACAATTTTTTCTATAGTTTCATTTTTTTCTGTTAGAATTTTATCGTCTTCCTTAAGCCCAAATGATAAATACAAATACAAAAGGGTTATTTTTTCTTTCTTTTCCTATTCATTGCTCAACTCATACAGCTTCTCCTCCCAGTGCTCGATTGATTGCAGATAAAAATCACATCCAAACACAAACCATTACCCATTAAGGACTTTAAAACATAAAAAGAACAACATTGCGAATTATAACAAATCGAATGAAGATTGCAAATTTGAAATAACAAGATGAAGAGCTCTCTCTGTAAAAGCTATACATTTGTATAATCGGCTGAAATGCATATTCGAAGCTTAAATCCGCATCTATCGCATTGAATTATCATCATCATGATAGATGAAGTGGCTTTGAATGATTACCTCCTTCTGTATCCTCTTGATGCACATACATAGCTACACATAGATTTTCGTCTATCACACACACACACTAATGTGGGATGGTTTGAAATTTTGTTTTTGGTGTAATAGATGGTTTTAAAAGGACGAGACTTTGCATAAATTCCTTATCCTTTCTTTTCTGTAGGCGCATTTTTGCCTCAGAGGAGAGCTTTCGAATATCGATTTCCACTTGAGGGCGCACAGTCAATTGGATACGATAGGACTTTGCGTTGATTGTTTAAGGATATCTTGCCGCAATAATCTTCTACTCTGTCTAAGGAATATCCCTCTCTCGATCTCTCTTGAGACTAGTTTTTGATGTGATAAGATGATTTGCAATTTTGTTTTTTATGGTTTTTGGTTTTTTTTTTTGGTTGGGTTCAAATTAATGCAATTCAAATTCATTCAGAATTTGCAGAAGGAAATTGGGATATTAAAATTATGCTCATTTGTGAAATTATTGAATTTGAGATTTGAACAAGGATCCTTCCAAATAAATCATCAAGGATTCAGAGATTACTTATTACATTCCACTTATCAAGTCATGTTGTTTAAGTACTCAGCTTTAGCTGCAAGTTAAGATGTTTGTGGATATCCATGAAGAAACATCCCCATTTTGCTACTTCCTTTAATCTTTTTCTCCAGCTTTATACTTCTCATGAATTACTCTTTTTTACTGTTTTGTTGTCGAAAATATAATCGGCCTCTATTGCTCGTTTTCTCTGGCTAAACGTCGAATATTATTTGACCTGCATTGTTGCCGGTCAATAGCTCCGCATATCCCACGTAAAAAATTACTTTTTTTAGACTTCCGTTTGTACATATCTGTCTTTACTTTGCTCAAGTCAGCTGGGCGGAATATCTACTGCAATTCTACAATCTCAGTTCTTTTAAGCTTTTGTTAAATCTTATAGACTTCATTGCTGCTCTAACATCCTTCGTCTTCTTTTAGGTGGAAGAAGCTTTGAATTGAACTTAGACCTCAGGTGTGGCAGCTCAACGCACTAACCACTTATACTCAACAAATTTAAATGTCTAACTGTCGAAGCAAGGAATCTCCACAAACCTCTAGCACCAGATTTTTTTTTCTATCTACGAGTATTAATAAACAAAAAATTTTTGTATTTTCTGCTCTATATACATAACTAAACAATTTCATTTCAATTTTCAAACTTTTTCTCAAATACAAAAAATAAACCTTCCACATACGACACAGTGAATATGTACTGATTTAAATGCATGGCTGCATGCATATTTTTTTTAATCAAACGATATGCATTTTTCAACATCGGACCTTTCTACCATTACTGCAATTTCATTTCGTATCTTATTCTAAGCAGAAAAAACGAAAACAAAATTAAAAACTTTTCATCTTAGAAAAAAAACTTCTTGACAAATATTTTTCAATTCTTAACCAACTTAAGATACTTTGACCGTAACTAGCTTTACTTTACGAAAGAAAATAACCCCGATGTCATCTCAAATGGACCTCTCAGTGGCAGTGGCAGAAGCATCGTCTATTTGAAAGCGAATGTAAACATGTCCCATGCAAGGATTTTTTTTTCGTTTGCCTTGGTATAGGACAACTTTCGCTGTTAGAGCACCACAACTTCTAAGCAAGAAAAAGAAAACCATAACTGGCTAAAAAGTTTTTTTTTATTCTTTTTTTTTAAATAAACCAAAGAAAGAAGTCGAAATTGGGCCTATGTGGCCCTACAATCTTCTTCATTTTTATCGACATTCATGTCTAATGGATGCACAAGCATTCGACCCGGAACGACGTGGAAAATGGAATAAGGACCAACTATAAAAATTCAAAAACAAATCGAAAAAAAAAATTGCGAAAAACATGGTTTTTCCGAAAGTGTATTTCGATTGCAATTTCACTACTCAGAGTGTTCTTGTGCGGTAATAACATCGGACAACTGGGTACGAGTCGAGCAGTATCTATAGTTAGAAGAGTGTAAGAGCAGCTGAGGCAAAACGCAAGGAAAATTGGAAAATTTAATTAGAAAACTTTTGTCGATATAGAGGGATTGTGGTAGAAGAGGGAGGGTGATGCTACCGGGTTGTCAGTGTGCAGCCCAATGACCCTTTTTGATGCGGCTCAGCCTCAGAATGGCCGACCCGACCATAGAAAGCTTTTCGGAAGGGAGTGTGTGCCTGCTTTGAATGAAAATGGAGACAAAAATCCTCATTTTTGTTTTATTCTTTTTTTCGTTATTTTTGCAGACCAGATTTTGTTCGTTTATCTCAAAGCAGGGAGCACACAGGACTCGCAGAAAATATAAATTTAATTTGCATTTTTCGGGTGTTCCTCCACGAATTCAAAATATATAAATTGAAATGGTGCTTTTCGAATTGTTTGGTATTTTGCTCGGAATCAATGTGTTTACAAGGTGGCAGATTGTCAAATAGTGGAACAGAAAAGTTTCAAAAGTGAAGTCAAACCAACCAAATAACCAACAAAATATATGAGGTATCCAATGACTTTAACCACGCTCACAGAGAATCAAACTTCTAGAGGTTTTATAATGGTCAATTTAATCAAATTGGGGTAGGATGTCTTGACTAATTACCCTACAACGAAAGTGTCTTAGAAGAAAAGATGAAATAAGATTGCGTACCCAACCTTCCAGCTCAAGGTGACCTAAGACTCGATTAACCAAAACTAAACCCGGACATTTTGTTAAGAAAAAAAAAAACAACAGACTGAAAACATGCACGACAACTCAACTTTCAGCTCCATATGCCTCATCTAAGAAAACCGCTATCCTATAAAAAGGCATAATCCTTATTAGCCTAGCATATATAAGATCCTATCCACAAAATATGAGAGCCTCTTAAGACGTAATCAATCTATTGACACACAGTGGACTGGGTTGGCTACAAAATTTAATTAATTCAACTTATCCAGTTTAAATGAAATTCTATGGAACCATTCGGGATGGAATAAAGCAGTGCTGTGTTCTTATAAACAAAAAATACTAACAATTCTTAATATTCAATATTTAAAACGACACAATATCTTTCAAATATTATCACTTGCTAAAAGGGAATATTAACTTTTCCTTACCAAATTTGCTGACGTTTTATTTTTTCAGTTAATCAAAAATTAAATTAATTAAATTATGTACTTACAAAAAATTATGCAATTGTATAGATTTTGAATAATATTTTTGATGGTTAAAAAATACAACTCACCTGAAAATAAAAAAGAAAAAAATAATTAACAATAGTAATATTCAATAATAAACCAAAAATTACCTGTTTCAATTCTTGAAAAACTGAAGTTTGGAAGCACTTTTTTATCAAAATTATAATGACTGAGCCACGACGCACTGCTCTGGAAAACCACACGATGGACGTTAAGCCGACAAAAGAAAACCACACGACGCCACTAAATTTTGGAAGCACTTTTTATCAAAAATTATAATTGCTGAGCCACCACGCACTGCTCTGGAAAGCCAAATGACGTTAAACCGACAGAAGAAAACCACACGACATTCACGGCACGACGCACTGCTCTGGAAAACCAAACGACGTTAAACTGACAGAAGAAAACCACACAACGTTCACAGAATTTCGGAAGCATTTTTTTTTTTTTCGAAAATTATAATTATAGAGCCACGACGCACTGCTCTGGAAAGTCACACGACGGACGCTATACGCTAAGCCGACAAAAGAAAACCACACGTTTTTCACTAAACTTTGGAAGCACTTTTTATCAAAAATTATACCTAATTACTGAGCCACGACGCACTGCTCTGGAAAACCAAACGACGTTAAACCGACGAAAGAAAACCACACACACGACGCTCACTGAATTTTGGAAGCATTTTTTATCACAAATAATAATTACTGAGCCACGACGCACTACTCTGGAAAACCACACGACGGACGTTAAACAGAAAGAAGAAAGCCACACGACGTTAAACCGACGCACGACGGACTAACGGAACAATGACACACAGATCAAAATCAAACATAATTTTCCGATCAAATTAATGTCGATTTCCTTTACACATGAGAAATCAATTTCTGTGTGAAGATTTCGATCTCTCGACAGATTTCACGTTCCTTTACACCAAAAAAATCGATTTTTTTGTGACAGAGATCAAATCCCTCGAATCCGTATTTGAAGAGGGATTTACATGTATACGAAATACGCACACCAAAAGAAAAAATTTGACAAGGGATCAAAATCCCTAGTGAGTAAAGGAAATCGACATAAATTATCTGTTTTATTAAATCAAACTACTCGAAAACTTCACCAATCGACCTATAATTTAAACAGCGCACTTTTAAAATGAATACCAAAAACTTGTAAGCTATACTCGATCCTTTCGTGCACCGATTTCTATGTATTGATAAAAAAAAAAAATTGAAAAACCACGCGGTCTCTGGCGGAACACGAACCGACTTGCTATAAGTACCTACATATACACACTCATTCGCCAGCCATTAACGAAAAACCGAACCGTTATTTTTTCATTCACGTTTCAACACGAATATGAAAACACATTTTCTTAGGTAATTTTTCTTAAACAAATTTAACAATCCGAAAGAAAACACTTTTTCTAATTAATTGGATAGTTTTAATTCCTTATCGTCGCGTGGACCGTTTTTTTTATTGATTTTTAATTTTAATAATTTTCATTTCTACTAATAACCGATCGCGGATCAAAAATAACGCGCACTTACTTTTCCAAATTTCCAAAGTCAACTGAGCGAACAAGCCAACTGCATCGGCGCGTCTGAGTGCGCTTTAAGCTTTAGTAACTCAAATGATTCGTGCATTCGATTTGCTTCTGCACCAAATTTTCTCTTCCACAAAAGCTTTTTTGTTGACTTCACATCGAGAAAAAATCTAGAATAAAATAAACTTTTTAATAGGGTGACTGAGATTTGTGGATGAATATTGAGTAATTTGTATAAAATTATTGTAGATCATGGGGAATTTTCTGATTTTTAAGTAGAAACTTTTTGAGAATTAGTTTTTAGGTGATTGAATCAATGTTGCCACTTTATTTAATTTTTAGAGAACTCTTTAGATTTGTTTTTTATTATTTTACCCACTTCTGGGAACAAATAAATATACATTATTTATTCAACGTGATAACATAATACAGTACAAACTCGATTTACGCAACAAATAGAAATTAAGGCAGTTGCAATAACCGAGGTTGTTGCACTTACTGGGTTATATTTTTTTAAATAAAAACTTATAGTTGTAATGGCTAAGTTTTTTTTTAAAGATAACGAAAATTATTATTGAAACTAAACAAATCGTTTTTGTTGGTTTGATGTTTTGATTTTAATGAACAGATGCATAAGCACAGAAAGTTGCACTAATCGATGTAACATTTTTGAAAAGTAGCACTTAAAGAGTCAAGACGTGCTACGATTTTAGTGTTGCGAAAATCGAGGAGTTGCGTGAATCGAGGGTTGCGTTAACCGAGTTCGTACTGTATCTACAAAAAAGACTGCTTTGATTGATGTTTGAGTTTTGCTCGGAATTAATTTAATTAAAACACGTTATGTTTTCGTTATCTACTTGAATATGTAAATTGATTTCAATGAAATTTGCAGTGCCCGAGGATGGTTTAGAAAGGATACGTTTGAAGGAAGAGATTCTTGAATACATGGTCATTTTGACGGATAGGTGAGACGAAAATGAGTTCTTTGATTAAAAACTTCTCGTATCGCATCGCTTTGTCGCACCGCTGCACTGTACGCGCAAGCTTTTAATTAAGTGAAGGTTGTTTTACTAGGCGATCTACTAAATTAAATTAATTCAATCAAACCAATTTGAATGAAATTCGATAGAACCATATAGGATGGGAGAAAACTGCGTTGTATTCAGGTTGCAACTCTTAACGTCACAATGCTCCTGTCCCAATAAAGAGCGTAAGTGCCAAAAATCAAATCAAATCAATCAATTTGACCGTACAACAGTCATATTTTTCTCCGGAATCAGAAAATCATATTTCCAACTGGAAATGGCTCTTTTCCTAAGAACAATAGGCGTATATCTGCCCATATTCCAACATTTTCTACTTATAAGGCACATAAGCTTAGCGTCTTACGATTTTATGGATTCATGCGCTTTTTTTGCATATCTTTATTTTTTTTATTTTTCTTATTTTATCTCCTTTGTATCTATCTACCTTTATTGAAAAAAACACATCTTTCAGCTTGTTTAATTACATTTTAAACAATTGACTTAGTGACTAACCAGGCGCATCTCCAGATCTTAAGCGTTTTTACTAATCAAAAATGTCGCACGTCCATTTTCTCTATAAAATATAGTTTTTTTTTTCATATTTTTACATTCTAAAATGGGTACATTTAATTGAAAGATGCGAAAATCAAAAAAGGAAAATGCATTTGTCTCAAAACTACAAAAATGGAGGTTACGCCCTTCTTCTTAGGACGACAAAATAAGTTTCATATTCTTTCGTTTCTGCAAAATTTGTCATCTTTTTATAATTTTCAGTGAATCAAAAATACTTACAAAAATGTATGTTATATAATGCATAGAATTTAAATTAAATTAATGATGATCATAATTTAGCTCACCTGGAAATATAAAAAAAGAAAAAAAATATTATGAATAAGAATAAATACATTTAAAAATAAAAAAAAATACCTGTTTCGATTCTTGAAAAAGTTAATTTACTTAGCCGCGACGCACTGCTCTGCGCACGAGAACGACGATAAATCGACAACGCACGCGACACCAACAATCCTGAAGTACCGATTAAAAACGAACACAATTTTTCCGATCAAATAAAATGTGTAAACCGTATTTCAAACACCCCGACCGCATATTTAAAATGTACCTACGCCAAAAACTTATTCATGAACTATACACCCATATCACATTATATTATACAAGTTAAATAACAATCAACAAATTCAAAACATCATCATTCCCATAAGAAATGATGACACAGATTCTCGTGTAACACATCGCTTGGACTCCTACACTCTTGGACTCCTACACTCGACACCAGAAGATAAAAAATCACACCACCATCCAACCAAACCACCTGACACTGCACATTCCTTCTCCCTCATTTTCATCCATCCTTAGTTAAGAAAAACAATTATGTTAGATTTAAGATTCATTCCGTTTGTAAAGTTGAAACAATAAAGAGGTTCGCCTCCACAAAAATATTTTTTTAAATAAATTAAATAATAATTTATTAACTGGCGCCCGAGCAGGGACCACGGGTAAAATAAGTGTTAAAAAGTGATTCGAGTTTTGAATAAATAATTTGTGAAAAATTTAAAAAAACCGAAAAATTACTTTAGCATAAAACGACCTCAAGTAGCTCGTCGCGAAAAGAAAAGAAACACAAAAACACGAAACACACCTGTGGTCCGCCAACAGTGAAAGAAATTCTGCATAAGCCGACCTAAAGCAGCTCGCCGCGGAAAACATTCTAACATTGTGAAAAAATTGAGTGAGAAAAAAAAGAAAACTGCATAAGCCGACCTAAAACAGCTCGCCGCGGAAAACATTCTAACATTGTGAAAAAATTGAGTGAGGAAAAAAAGAAATTCTGCATAAGCCGACCTAAAGCAGCTCGCCGCGGAAAACATTCTAACATTGTGAAAAAATTGAGTGAGAAAAAAAAGAAAACTGCATAAGCCGACCTAAAACAGCTCGCCGCGGAAGACACTCGAACAGTAAAATCATTGTGAAAAAAAGGAGAAAGAAAGAAGTTGCAGTGGGAAAAAGAAGAAGTGCAGTGAAGAAAAAAAAAACCCCAACGCTGGACAACGCAATTTTCGAGATGAAGAAACTCCAGCAGTACTTAATGATTATATTATTACCAATATTCATTCAGGCAGAGGTTCAAGTGTTGGACTACTCAAATGCCCAGTTTATTACCGTCAAAACAGGAACCTCCAAACTACAAACTGGTACAGTTAAATTAATACATGACATTGACCTCAGACTTTACCAGAACTTGATAGATGACATAAACGGAACACTCACACTAAATGTTAGTAAAGGAAACTACGCATACCATTTTATAGAACATGAAATTATCCAAACCCAAAACCTTCTAAAAAAGCTTACTCCCAAAAGATCACCCCGTTCCCTTAACTTTATTGGAAGTGCATGGAAATGGATAGGCGGAAGCCCCGACCATGACGACTTCAAGATAATCAGAAATAAAATAAATAATGTAGTAGTAAACAATAATAAGCAAATTTTGATTAATAAGATTTCAATAGACAGAATAAACAATATTACAAATATAACAAACGAAATTTTAAAAAATTTAAAAAACAAAAATAACGAAATTGTAGAAATTATCAAGTACAAAATTAGACTAATAAAAGACGAACTTACAAATATAGAATATGCCGTTCATTGGGCCAAATCTAATATCATTAACTCATATATTTTATCAGTAAATGAAATAAATAATGTGAAAAAAATTCTAAACAAAGAAAATGTACCATTCAGTAATCTGGATGAAGCACTTGAATATGCTGATGTTAAAGTAGCAACTAACACTACTTCTTTAATTTATATAGTAAGTATACCAACAACTAAAGAAGAAATTTGTGAAAATCTTATAATTAAACCAATAAAAAAATTAAAATTATGCCTTAAATTAGAATACGAAAACATACTAAAATGTGGACAAGAAACTTATGGTATCAAATTAGATTGTAAGAAATATCAAAACCTGTCTATTTGTAGTAATAAAAATGTTATTAAATTAAGCGAAACATCATGTATTCCCAATCTCCTTAATAATTCCCCTACCAATTGCACTGTAACTAATAATCATCATATCCCTACAATCGAAGAAATTTCCCCCGGAATACTTCTATTAAACCAATATAACGGAACAATCAAATTCGAAGAACACGTCATGAACCTGCACGGAACTTACCTCATTCGCGTACAAAACTCAACAATAGAAATAGGAAATTCAACCTACAAATTTACTGAAGCTGTTACACACGAACTCTTACCTGCAGCCGCTAATCCTTCAATCAATAAAAATTTCTTCAAAGAACAACTGTCATTGGAAATGCTGCATGAAATCAATCTCAAGAACACAGAAACAATCGAGGTAATCGAGACAAAACATCGAGTTAACACATTCATCACTTTTACATTATCAGCAATCTTTTTGGCCATAATTATAACCTTCATACTAAAAGCCATCATTATCTACATCAAGAAAAAACCAATAGAAGTACATGAGGAAATAGCTCTTAGAGTACAAACAGTTCCAAGTATTCCTATTCCAAAAGACAATACTGACCTACATCAACCCACAGCAAGAGTCAGTCAACCCACAGCAAGAGTCAGCAAAATTCCACTTTTCTAAAAGTCAAACGAGGACGTTCGAATTTAAAGGGGGAAGAGTTAAATAACAATCAACAAATTCAAAACATCATCATTCCCATAAGAAATGATGACACAGATTCTCGTGTAACACATCGCTTGGACTCCTACACTCTTGGACTCCTACACTCGACACCAGAAGATAAAAAATCACACCACCATCCAACCAAACCACCTGACACTGCACATTCCTTCTCCCTCATTTTCATCCATCCTTAGTTAAGAAAAACAATTATGTTAGATTTAAGATTCATTCCGTTTGTAAAGTTGAAACAATAAAGAGGTTCGCCTCCACAAAAATATTTTTTTAAATAAATTAAATAATAATTTATTAACTTACATACTATTTCGTACACTCTCCAAAACGACAGACATGTACTAATTTTCAGACTCGGAAATCGTTGCAATAGCACAGAAATTATTATAGTAAGATTCATACAATTTCCAGTTGGTTTGTGTCTTGTCTAACCAACTTGCTATAATTACCCATACACACGCACACGATTAACGAAAAAACGAATCCGTTATTTTTTCTTTCACGTTCTAACACGAATGTCTAACAAATTATCTTAATTAATTTCTCTAAAACAAGTTAAGCACTCCGAAAGTGAACACTTTTCTTACTTAATTAGATAGTTTTAATTCTTTATCATCGCGTGTGTTGGTTTTTGTATTGATTTTCAATTTAAATCACTTTCTATTTCTGCATACCGATCGCGGGTCGAGAATTACGCGCACTTCGTATACCAAATTAGCAAGCCAACTGAGAACTGAACGAACAGAGTACAGACAAGAGACACACTGCATCGGCGCGGCTGAGTGTGCTTTAAGCTGTGGGTGGTAACTCAAGTGATTCTTGTATTTGCTTTTCTTGTGCATTAATTTTTTTTTGTTGTTGACTGCACATTGAGAAAAAAATACTGTAAGAAAATAAACTTTAATAAGGTGAGTGAGATTTGTGGATGAGTATTGAGTGATTTGTATTGAATTATGGTGGATCATGAAAAGTTCTGTGTTTTTTAAGGAGAAACTTTTGTATTGTAAATTTGTTTCTGATTGGATTAATGTACATATACATTGTAGGTATGTTGTATACAGCCATTTTGGAAAATTATTAGCAAGAGACATTTTATATGTATTATTTGTTAGAAATTTTACATTTTATGTCAAATTATCATTTGTTGCCTGTCGCAATTTGTTGTGAAACAGTGCTAAGAGGTAAAAAAAAAGATTTGCGTTGACTAAAACTTTTGCAGACAGCAAGCAAGGGACGACGAAAGCAATTTTTTTTCGTAGAGGGCCCAGGATTGTGCCCGCTTAAATGAATTGAAAAAAATTAACAGACTTGATTTCGAAAGAAAATAAATTTGGCATGTGTAAGATTGTGGATCGAATTTTAATTTTTATTCCGCATGGAGTGAGCACTAGAGTTAGTTGCCAAATATAAAACGAAACTAGTAGGTATTTTGTAAAATAGATCGTGGAATGTATTCATATAGAGTTTTTCAACTGGTGGTCATGTTTATTTGGTGATATCTTTAAAATTTGTTAATATTATTCAATTGCTGATGCCAAATTAACATTATTAAAAAGTACGTCCAAAGGATAAAACTCGAAATTGTGTTCGTCAATGCAAACATTACGCCCTACGCCCATTTCACAGTCGACTCTTCAGAGTTTGGTATTTAAAACGACCGGTTCGAACAATTGGAAAACATTTGTTCGTCAAATGAACGAAAGATTGGCTGAGAGCATAGCCGTGGTCCATTATGTACAGCGGAACCCGGGCAGTCGATTCCTCGCAGACTTCACTTTGGCGAATCAAGATCTATATGTCATATGGTTCTAAAAGAATGGCGCTACATGCCACACAGCGAATGCCACGATTGAGATTCTGCATTTTATTTGAGAGTTAAGTTATCTCTCAGAGAGGTGACTTGAATTTGATACCAAGGTCTACGATTTTACTCCGCTAATGAGGTTTTCTGAAGTCCTAGGTTTTTGCGAATAAATTACAATTGACCGATGGCCTTGAGGTGAACATAACACAGGTCATCGCTCTTTAATAATTCAGCTGGATCTATGCAAAAGATTCATTAAAAATTGGACCACTCGGATTCGTGCGACAGTAAGACGCTACCGAGACGAGCATTTGAATAATGTCATATTCCATATAGGTAGTAGGTACATGGGCCTTTCAAAAAATGTGCGTAAAAAATTGTTTTATTCTAAGTATTTCAACCTCTGTCCGCCCTTATTGAAAAACCCTGCACATAAATGTTATTTAACGACTGGCGAGCAACAGGGTTAAATCAAGAGCTCGCACCAGTTTAAAGTTTAACTACCTATTCTTTAAAGATCCTAATTTCAATTAGAACTATTCTCTTCAACTGCTTCCTGATTCTTAATTTCAAAGCAGTAGCTGTAGCTCTCACAATCCTTTAAATAGATAATCTCATACGTTATACAACTTTCCCATTCAATTATTTTACGATGCGATGACTATGAAGATTAATTTTCTTCTTCTTTCATAAAATATTATCAAGTTACCCTACATTATTCTATCAATCAACACACACAACGTAGTAGGTATATGCATCCAGGATTATTATATAAAAACAGGAAAAAAACAAAATCTCTCTTCAGAGTAGTACTGAAGTGTTTTTGAACACTATGCGACTATGTCACATCTTTCAATACCTGGCTTTCTTGTTAAAGTTTGTCTTATATCCAATGCAGAAGGAAATGCGCTTTATAGTTTGAGAGCACATATCCTCGAACACTTCTACATACATCTACTTTTATACATCCTTGAATCACGTCACTTACCTACCAAGACTTCTCTCTCGCTCTCTCTCTCACTAATTCTCACATTCACAGTTGCAAACAGAAACTAATTACGAAAGAATCTCTCAAAAGATTTAATTAGTTTCTTCTAAGGATCATGTTGTTAGCTTTAGCACACAAGTTTATAACGACACAAGGCGCCACAGTTTGCCACTATTTTTATTTTTATTTTTAAGGATTTTTTATTTCTTTAGGAAAATCCTTGAGTTTATTGCGGTTTGCCATGGGGAAAATCTGTATCCCTACTCATTTTTTATCGCTTTTGTCGTACCCAGATCAGGTATATGAGTTTAGGAACAAGTTGTGATGACGTTAACGGTGACAAAACTTTCCCTTATAGTCTCTCGAGTGATTTTATAACTTACCCCTTTTACCACCAGGTTTTCCTAGTCGACTTTTGGTAACGTTTTAGTACACCAGGCATGCCGTTGCCGTCGTCGTCATCGTTGTCGTGTGTCGTTCGAGAAGAGTTGTCTTCGTTTTCTTCCTTCAGATAATTTTCGACAATAATCTTCAAACCCCATCTTTGTCCCATTCTACCCACCCCATTTCGCTTAACTCAAAGTACTGATGATGAAGGCGAAGAAGTTTACCTCTGTCTACGTCTAGTGTTACAAATTGCTTAACAAATGAGTACACGAAAAACTTCCACCCCACCTGAGAGTATGTATATTCGAAACAAGTGCGTATATAAGCAAGCCTTATGGTTATAGGGTTGCCATTTCATTGAAATAACATTAAACTAAACATTAGTATGTCGAAAAGAATTTTAATGTCATGGTGTCCGACGTTTCGTCTGTGTGTCCAAGTTCAATCGAGCTTGTGGCTGTATTGTTAAACGGATTCGCCCAAATCGCCTTATGAACTTTTGAACATACATATCTACATATATATTTTATTTTATTCCAATTTTGAAAAATGATACTTTAATGTAGTGCAAACAATATTGTATTCCATTATATAGCAAAAACAAATTATTTTGTAAAAACGAAAACAAATAAATATATAATACCTTTTTTGTCCATTCATTTTTATGTTTCTAAGATCAACAATCTTCTCCTTAAGTCATTCTTGGTGTGGCAACATTGTTCTTGTGTTGAAACAAAATTCTTCTGTCAGAGTGATGATTTATGCGTTACTATCCTTTGCATAAATTGTATGGAAGTAGATAAGGTTATGAGTTTAGAAGGATCAACTGAAAACGAGTAATTTTATTTTTCAAAACAAAAAAAAAATAAACCTTTCTTCGAAACTTCTAAGTCAAATGAGTAAATTCGAAGGAAAGACTTATCAGCATCAAAATCATAATCATTTGAAGTTTTGAACACAGTTTTTTAGATGGAATGTGGGGGTGGGAAGGATTGAAAATCTATGTTGTGTCAGTGAACTTTAAATAGTTCGGTTTTGAATGTTCACTTACATAAATGAAAGATGTCTGGGATGTAAAGGTGTGCTTGCATGTTTCCAAATATGCATTTCATATACGTATTCTAAGGTATATAATTTGTAGTTCAGGTGAATTATGCAGATAGAAAACTTTATCTGCCATTAAGTTGTTGATAAATTGGATGTGATTTCAGTATAAGCTTTCTATGAATTATATTCTTTAGGTAATATAAGTGACCTTTTCCATAAAAGATTAACTTTGAAAGTTTGAAGCTGGGTTCCTAAGAAGTAACTTGAACTTGTGCACTTTAAAATGTGATTGATCTAAAGCTACAACTGATGCTGAATTTCTTTCAATGCTTTTTAAATCCCATCTCTATTTATCAACTCCCACCCTCTTCTCACCACAGGGGCCTAGTTACTCGACTGAAAATTTGATTTCAATCTTTTTGGAAGTTTGTTGGAATGTGCGGAGTCAAAGTGTTTTCATCAACGCACTTCTTCGTCCAGTTTTGGTGATTTCTACAGTTACAGTAAATATCTTATATGGGTCTTTAATTATAACATATTTTGAGCACAGAAATACATACATATTCTGGCTCCCCAACCTTAGAGCTACGTCCATAAGCTTGCTTTTTCCTAAGGCATTGATTCCCAAAAAATCCATGCAGCTTAACAAAAGGCATGTAAAGACCTGGGCACTAGGTTACAGTTAGAGGAAGATACGCAGGCTTCTAATAAGGAAAATAAAAGTTTCGATATATTTTGAAAAGAAAAACACCGTTCCGTTTGCACCGTTCTTTGAAAAATAGGGCAGTAGGTACTATAGATAGATATAATACAAAAATAATTAGCTAGGGGCTGACCTGGCTTAGTCCCTGCCCCACACAAGACTATAGTTCCGCCGTAAATGCCCAAAAATAAAACTTCTGACCATATGTTAGAAAACTATACTTGGGACATAAAAATGTTAAAGGAACTTTTTAATTTTGCATACAACATACGATAGTGTAACTTTTTGTGACTATTTTCCCATTTCATTGTCTTGCTGGGAAAAATTAATTCAAGACTGCCCTACATCGATAAATCCATTTATTTGTCATTCATCTCAATTTCGTGTCAAAAATTATTAAATAACAACCAACAAAGGCTCAGGAGATAACCCGACAATGATTCATTATGTCACTCTTCATACAATAAGTATAACACATATAATACTCACGCACATACATATAGTACGTGCATATGTAGAAATATTCAGAAGCATCAAAGGCCAAGCAACTATACTCGTACACTCTGCAACTCTAGAGCAATGTTAAATTACCCAAAGGACATCCAATGCGGGACTTATCCGATGGCAAATTTTAATTGATGGCATCGCCACGGAATTCACAGTCACAGTGAAAATATTGCTCGCGACCAAAACGCAAAAAGCGTGTTGAATCTGACTCACCCAACATCATGCTTCAACTTGTGTTGTGCCTCCTCTAAATATATCCTGCATCCTTGCCATAATACCAAAATTGCATTAATTCCACGGAAGCAGCCAATGATGATGCAAAACCAACCTCGTGATTCTTCTACATACAACATATTTCGATGCACTCTCTCTGTGAATCCGATCCTGTGATTATGTCGGAGATGACGATGATGATGATGATGATGATTACGATACCGGAAGATATGACATTGGTGGCTATAGCAGTGGTGGTAGCGCTATAATCACGGATTTGGACAACAACTTCATTAAAAATAATATTTCGCTCAGAATCGAAATTGTACTATATATCACGTAACAGTACACCGAGTCCAATGGATTTTTGACATTTTGACAGCCCACCTTTCGCGGAATATTGACAGCTATGATAATTGCATCCTTTATGGTTTAAAATTGTCTATCTGACATCGAAACTGGGAAGAAGGCACCATCCACACGCAGATATTGGAAACATCAAGGATATCCTTCATTATGGTTTTTTTGTTGGAACGAAGGAAAAATGTTTAAAGCTTCAAGAAACGTCATGCAAATTTTTGGGTTTCATGTATGAAAGAGAGACTTTCCCGTCAATTTCTCGGATAAACAAACAGAACTATTTAGTTACACTTATATTGACATTACCCGCATCACTCGTTGGGTCTGGGTACTCGTATGAACAAGAAGTTTTCCAGTAAAATTTGGAAAGTTTTCTGGGCGACGACGACGTGCACTTGCAGTCGAGAAAAAATTATATTAATTGGTTGAATTTCTTTTTGTTTAACATTCTGATGCAAAAAGCAATCACTTAAGGAATTAATCACATCTTAAATTTCTTAATTTGAAATTATTCAAATGCAAGTTCTCCCATCTCGGCGCTGATGTTTACACGAGGCAATTTTGTTTATAGAAAACCAAGCTATGTATACATATCTTATGTCTACATTTGTGATATTTGACGGAAGCGAAATATTTGCAAGAAACATTCAGAATTCAAAATGAACAGGAAAGAACACTTGTTATTAATTAAACATCTTCTTAAAGTGGTTTGTTCTAGATAAAAGACGAAACCAAAACCTCTTGATCTGACACTTATAAGATATTTCATAATTTTTTAAGGACACCAAGTTGGCTTATAATTGTAAGAGCAAAAAAACAAGACTTCTTTTCTGAATTACCTTTCCATCAGGGTTACAGTTTTTTTCTCCCTCTCTCTGTCTCTTTAAACAGATATTTTGTCTCTATACCTTACCTATGTATATAGAAAATGCAAATAAGATTCTTGGTGTAGATTTTAATATGCAAATGGATTTTCCAAACAACGAAACAAGCAAACCTCTCAACTATTTAGTAGCAATACATGGGCAATGGTTTGGTGGTAGTTGGTGGTGGGTGGCGCATTCAGCAAATTCATCAACCTCATCATTCATCATCTTCACGGGTGCGACTTTCATGGTTTTGTAACTTTTTCCCTTCCCTCTTATGTTTCTATATTTTTTTGTTTTGATTTTATAAAGAGGCAAATGATAAGAAAGAGGAAAATATTTCATAAATCCGTTAATAGAAGTCCGTGCTCTGAAATTTTTTTTTATTTATTTTCGCCCTGACACCGTGTTCTTAAATAAGAATACGGTGTGTAAGGGTCAGGAGCGGATATGGGGAGGATCAAAGTCTGTCCCGGATGAACCAACTTTCAATTTCTCATAAAAATCTAAAAAAAAATTATAAAAACTCGATATTTATCTATTAATTGAAATTTGCGTTGAACTCACCTATCGTGAAATGAAAAATTAACGCATTCCGCAATGAATTACAATTTTTATTTAGATTTTCTTATTTCACATCTAAAAAGCAACAAAAAAGTTTTTCAGTACTGCCTCTTGCGAGGAATTGACAAATCCTCTAAGAGAATCTCTTTTTATGAAAAGTGCTGCTCATAAGAAAAATGTAGGTCCCGTCCATTCCTAGTAACACGCACACAGGAACGGTTAAGAATTGTAAGTCCCTAGGTTCTGGTTCTATTCGAGCTATTGCACCACCAAATTTATATATTTTTTTTCATCTAAGACTCAATAATCTTTGGTTTAAGATTAGGCTCTGGTATCTAAAGTTAAGATTAGCTGTGTTTTTTTGGAAAAGTTATCCGTAGTACAGTAGGATTTTATATGAAAAACAAATACAACATCCGCAGTAGGATCACTGCCGATACTCGAATAAACGTCAAAACTCTATCCGCAGCAGGATTTCACTTCTCCTTTTATCGGCAGTGATCCTACTGCGGATGTTGTATTTGTTATTCATATAAAATCCTACTGTACTACGGATAACTTTTCAAAAAAAAACACGACTATTGTCACTTACTTACTTTTTACTTTCACTGTGCTCTTGCTAGGATGATGGCATAACTTGAAACTTCCCGGCCAGAACGAAAATGTTCAATTTCAATTTGTAGAAATTAAACAGTTTGTCTACTTTGGATCCGCTATTAAAAACTCTGACGGGAACCTTAACCTCATTCAACTTATCTTGTGAAACGGAAGGCAGGTCGGTTTAGTCCTTGTTCACATGGAAGTTTTGGTTAATTTCAGTCAAGATCTCACTCACAAGGGCCTTCCCTACAAAATTTCTTTTTGTGTAATTTACGTAATAAATAGAATAGATGCAACCTGATGGAACTTGGAACTAGGAAAAGTCACCACACAATTCTCTCCTCCTTTTTCTTAAATTAATATACGCACCTGCTCGGGTATTTACTTATGAAAGGCAAGCTGGGCAAAGATAATGTCAAATAGTTGACAGTGACAGAATGCATTACAATTTCCCTTAAACTATTTTACAAAGGAAGGATTATGTCGTTGAATGAAACCAGATTTTAAAGTATCGATACAAAGGAATCGGCATCACTGTGTTACTGTTCTATAAAATCGTGACGGACTAATTAATTTTGTTTCATTTCTTATTTCTTCCGTTTTTTATTGTGTTTGTGTTTGTGTTTCATTTTATTTTATTTTCTTTTGTTATTATTATTTGTTCAAGGAAATTTGCATCTCATCATATAATGTATTCACATTGCATACAAAATTGAAAATGTCCCGTCGCTTCGTGTCATCGGGTAGAGTCGCGAGCAAGTCCTGAATTTTGGTCCTGCGATAGGTTCGTCGTCGTTTTCGTCTTCACTGCCTTGGTACTTTTTTTTTTGTTTTGTATGATGAATAATATCCTTAAAACAAAATGGCATCACGTAAGTTTAGCATGATGATGGGATGCAAATTAGTTGAGTCTATTTTAATATTATATTTTCCCGACTAAAGAAGTCAATAATGTTATTGTCACACGGGGTGCACTGGAAATCAATTTTTCTTCAAAACAAAAATAGGATCCTTAGATAGGTTTGTATTTCTTACATAAATTAAATAAACTCACAAATTAAGTATTAAATATTATTCTTGTTGAAATGTTACTAATAACTCTTTTCATGCTCTACCTATATTAAGATCTAGGAATGCCATTGGAATTTAAATCGTAGGAACTGCAAAAGTTTGAAAGCTCTCTTTTATTCAGAAGACTTTTTAGTTTCGATTCTGAAATTAAATACCAAGACCAATACAACATCCATATATCTCCTACCTATGCAGGTGAGACACAAAAGGAATTTTATTTTATATTTTATCCAATTTTTTTTATATTCAAAGATAAAGCTTTAAGTATTCTGCTTCACTAAATATTGCATCAGAATCCAAATATTGAATGCATTTGCTAATGATTGTATTCAATTAATGCTTAAATGATTTACGTAGTTCAGAGGTTTTAAGTCATTGGAACTCTTTTTCTTATTTATATTATTTCTTAATTTTATTTCAACTCCGCCTGCAGAAATATTAATAAGTTAAAAATATATTTCATAAGTTGTATTTGCTTAGAATTCAAAATTTCTCGAAATAATGCGGGTACAAATTTTTGTTTGCTTTTCCCTCTACTAACTCTGAATTATGATCTCTGAAACTTCCCCTTTTTCCATTGGTCATTGTTAAAATCTTCATTTTTAGTTTTACTCTTCTTACTTTGTTCTTTGTTCTATCGTTGAGAACAAATACTCGTCCTGAGGAAAGTCTTCTCATTTAAATTCTATAATAATGCTGGGTGGATAAAGGACCTTTAGATGCTTTGAAAATGGGTCAAAAATACCACTTTCTATTCCTTGAAGAAGAAAATGGAATACAATAAAACGTTTCTCTGATCAAACACTTTTTTCTGATCATAAAATATACAACAGCTATTGAACTTTTATGGTGTTAGCTGTGAAACTAAAACTAGGTCAATAATAATTCTGTGCTTGGTATAAAAAGCACATAATGAAAGGGAATATCATATTGATGGCAGTGGCTGGCAGAAGGTGTGAAGAATGCATTGCTAACACGGCAATAACTGTGAAAAACGCATTCCAAAGACATAAATTCAAAACCACAAGTTGCTAACACATTCCATGTAGTAGCCATAAATCCCTATTCAATCGCGATTTAAATAAAATAAAGTAGAAGCTGTCCTTGTGCTAGCTACTGAGAGTTTAGTTCTGTATGTGCTTCCCTCTTTCATTGCTGATGGTATATTCTATACCACGAGAACAAAAACCATATAGTCATCCAACCAGGAGGATGCCCTTGCACTTGAGGTTCAACAGGAGCTCTGAGAATTCGAGAGAAGAAAACATATAAACAGAGCAAAACTATGCGAGAAAAGTGAATGTAATCCAAACCATTCTTCTCGGTAGCTTTCGTTTCACAGGTACTTGTATATACCTCTGTCTAGAGTTCGGTATATTTATGGGAGTTGATTCCTGAATCCTTTGGGTTTCCTCATTTGTTTTGCAGTGCACTTTTGTAGAGGAACCAACACCTTGGGAAGTTATGGTGTTGCTCATTATTCATACGAAACACTGAGTAGAAAACCAAACCAAAATTGAGATCTGCTTGGCGGTCGTACTCGTCCTAGTCGATGTTGCCGGCAAGTGCAACACTCCACTAGCTCATAGGCAGGTCTATCTGTAAGAATATTTTTTAGGGTGGCATGTTGAAAAAGGGTTCTATACTTTTAGAGTGAAATAATGACTTCTCTTATGCCATGGAGCGGGGAAGATTTGTGGAACACCAAAAGATTGCACACAACATGAATCCATCTTTTCCACACCTTTGATTTGGTACTATCAGCACAACCTTATGAGGCCACAAATCTTTTCTAGCTCTTTAGAATGGAGTACTCGTGGGTTTGGTCTCTGAATGGGGTTTGAATTTGAATTGAGGTTCTGTCGAAAATTTTCAAAACAATCAACATTTTTGAATATCTTTGGGATAGTAAAATGAGGGAATTTGTACCTTTGGTCAGTAGAAAGTAGTAATAGGTTTGGTCTTTATTAAAAATGATTATCTGAATGGCATTTAAATTTAAATTTATTGAGTATTTAGAGAGTTTCTTTTGAGTAATAAGGTATAGTCAAATACTTTGAAGGTAACAAGCTGAAGTTATATTGGTCTATCAGGTTTCTTTTCGTGATGTAATGTATCTGTTTATTTGAAGTTCATAACCAGTTGTTCAAGTTTAACTGCCACTTTTCTTGGCAACTTCCTAAGTACTTATCCATTTATTTAATCAATTTCAGGAGGTAACTTATTTTTTTTTTAATTTTTAGATATCATTTATTTAGCCAACTGAATTTTTTTAGGTCAATTTACATATGTAAGTATATACATATGATCTAACAAAATAGAGGTTCATATTTAACGAAAAGTTTATCAACACATGTTTCTAGTTGTAATGCCTATAACCTGTAATTATTCTTTCCATAGGTAGACCCTATTTACCTATTTTATATGATCATGCAATAAGAAGAGTTAATCTAAATCAAGAAAAAATCGTCAACATTTTCGTTAAAGTTATCTTCGATTGCACGATCTTGAGGGCCAGTCGAAGTCATCATTTCGATAAATTACACTTCCAGGAAATTTGTCATGGAATGAAGTCATTTCTTCACGAGCTCTATGGCATGTGGTGAAATCATAATCTTATTAATTCTAAGTTTTCACTATCAACATATTATTCGAGTGTTTATCGGTTCAAAACTGATAACCACCTAGTTTTAACATTTCAAAAGACAGCGCAATAACAGTTTTCTTTTAATTTATATCATTTTGTTTTTAAAATGTGAATTTCAAACTATGAAACTTTTAACATGAAACCAACTTCTTTTTCGTCTTTAGTTCATTGTATCGAATCGATATTCTTCTCTTAAGGACATTTTAGTTTTACGGAGTTTCGTATTATACTCAGTGTAACCATCACTAATTCTATGTTTCGCTCGAATCGACATGTTCTAGGATATTCTTAAGGAGGTTACTTACATCCGCCGCGGCGGCTATATTTTTGTTTTTATAATTCCACATTGTTTGGCCTAGACAAGCAATTCATCATAACAAGTTATTGATCATTTCGTCCACGGTATCTTTTTGATAAGAAAACTCTGAGTAAACACTGTCTTGAAATGTATGATAAGGTAAGCCAACCAATTATTGCCACTTCAATAATACTTACCATAGTTTTGGCTTACCATATATTCATTCCGGAAAATGCAAACACTTTAATTTTATTTTTTTTTTTACTAAAATTATTTAAAAAAACTGGATGAATTCATTTTCACTAGACATTTATAGTTTTTATTACTTCAGTGAAAAAAAAAAACTAATGAATAAAATATATTTTTTTGTCTTTTCAGTAATTTTTATTTCGAGATTAGAATTTTATTGTTTGAGAAAAAAGTTTACTAATGCCCTAAGTTAAACGGTAGAATTTGAAAATCTGTTATTCGAATACATGTTCAACGATTGGCATATATACACTATGCGTCCAAAAGATTGGCATGGATGACAATGAAACAACATGCAATAATCTTTCCAATGACTGAGACTTTTATTAATGAATTTCTAATGAAGAATTCTCTTAGAAATAAAAGAGAATCCGCATTCATTCATATTGGGTATTGTGTATTTGACAATTTTTTCCACTTACATATCCCACACTGTTATACTTGTCATATTGTCACTTTGTCACACTTTCACTCATTCGCAATTTTGGTTTGTCGCACTTTTAGAATTTGTAACTTTCAAGACTTCACTTTATCATACTGTCATAATTTAACTCTATAACGCTTTTAAACTGTTAGAATGCATACTGTTATACTGTTTTACTATCGCACACTGTTGATATGTTTATCTGTTATTACAGACACACAAAAATAAAACCCAAACGTCATCAGTGAGTGCTATTCACAATAGGTTAAACAGTGTACTATGAATTTGTGTGAATTTGTGATACCGTGATTTCGAGATTTTTGACCGAATTCTATTCTCGCTCCAAAAAATTTGACAGTTTGTGAGTTTCTGTGATAGAACAAAAAAAAAACAAAAAAAGGGCATCGAAGCTGTCAATAAAACAAGAACAATAATTCTTTCAAGTTTCATATGGAAAAATTCAAATCTTAAAAACAGGGAAAGAAATGGAGTTTTTACATCATTTGAGTCAGGTTCAACTTCGTTCAACCCCTGGTTTGGAGTGCTCTCAACTTACGAAAACTGTAACAAAAGAAACTGGACCGATTGTATTTTTTTTTGTTTGATTCTATACAATAAACTCAAATGGGTTATTCGAGCACCTGGGGAATATAGGCTTTAAAGTTTACAGCCAAATCAGAAGGGGTGACAAATTTATTGCATCGTCGAAGGAAACCTAAGCACTTAGCAGCGTTTTTGGTGTCGCACGTCGAATATGTGATCATTCCACAGAAGGTGGTCTGAGATGCACATAACGAAAACAGAAAAATGATCTGTTTCCTCAATGCAATTGTCACTCATTGATACAGGAATCAACAATGGGTTCCTTATTAAATTCTATTTTCGTTTTTCGTTTTCCATTTGACAATGCTATCGAGATCAGAATTTAATTAGCTTATCATACGCAGCCGTTCTAAATCCACATCTGAAGAACAAGGAAGGGCAATTGGAAACGAATATGAGAAGCTGGGAGAACTGTCGTGGAGCAAAAGAATTTATTGGATTAGAAGTTTCAGATACAAAAGATCGTTTATGCGCATTAATAGATGTATATTGCTTTTCTGTCCTAACAGACTTCTATATTATAAATTCCTTCCACCAGTTTGGTAGAAAGTCTAAGATAAAATAAAGTACAATTTATGACATCTTCGATAATTGTGGAATTACAAAATATTGTTGGAGGGTTGAATTTTAGATTATATTCGCTTTCAAAAATGCGATACCAATGCTTACGTTCCCATTTTCGTAATTGTAGAAAACTATACATTGTTCAAAACGACTTCACATAGCTACTTACTAGTAATTTAGCATTGTAAATTGAGATAAGATTACAAGATATTTGTTTCTGTTGATAGATAACCAAGTCAATTAGAATTCTCAATTTGAAGTGAGAAGCTTAAATCAATAGAAAATCTGATTTCCTGATAGTCTTTTCAAAAACAAAATAAACAGAACGTGATGTCTGCATCACGTCTAAAGTTTCTTAGTAATTTACTAAGCTAATTATCAATCAATTTAAAATGATATGAATTATAACTGCGGTGATTTTTATTATCTGTTTATTGAGAAATATTGGAAAAAAAGTACCTCTAAGTTTTTTTTATCATAAAAATGGTGCGAATAACCCTCAAATATCTTATCACAATTCTCAATAAACAGCTTGAATCAGAAATAAAATATTATACGGTCTAGTAAAAACAAAATTCAACGCAGGTGATTCCAAGCTAATAAAATATTCTGTTGCCAAATTAAATCGTCAGATCCACTTTATGATAAATTATTATACCTTCATGCGAGTATATTTGGACAAATTTCATAGACTCATGACCAATTTATGTGTTGAGACGTTTTGATCCAAATAACATGCACTAAATCATCCTCTTTGCGACCGACGACGACGATGACGATGGATTCCCTTTAGTGTCTACTGCATAATTTGTCCCTAAACACACACTATCTCTGTATCACAACAACTACAAACTATCCTATCACCACAAGATGGAATGCAGCAACGAAGCTTTTAGTGTGACAAATTTAATCTATGCTTTTGATAGTTTCCTTCCTATCGTAGTTCCTTCTGTCGGCACATAATATGTCATATTGCATTCATACACAACACTTACATATTATCAAACACTGCAGCAGGACGATATAAGGACTGTATAAGGACCATAGCTTTTGACAGAATGTTGAGTTCAAAATAAAAAATTAAATCAGTAAACCACATAATGAGTTTTGTAAACAACTTATTGCTCATGCATTTCAATTTTCTACAAAACGTGTTATGTTTGTATCATGTGTTTCCACAGGTACCTTATGGAATGCTGGACATTTATAAAGGAACTTCATAACGGCTTTCGAAAATAATATTACGAACTAAAGGCCAATTAGCCTTTGCTTAGAAGTTTTATTCAAAATCAAATTTTTGTATAGATTCAAAAACTAAAAAACCTGAAAATCACAATTACCTTGTTATCAAATCCTAGATCTTCTACCGTTTAAGCCGGGTATCTATTGTTCAGAATAATTTTTTAAATCGGTGCATAAGTGTGGTCGATGTACAATAGATTGGCATGTACCTAATAGATTCATGAAAATGAAAACAGAGAGTTATTCAAATGCAAAATATGCATTAAACTAAAAATTCAGCTAAAACAAAAGGTTAACGAAGAACAAGGTAATCCACTTAAAACTGTTTCAGTTAAATTTTTAAGAGAAGAACAAACAAATAAAAACTGGGTTATTCACAAATTGGGTTGTGGTAAAAGAACGAAGGCCTAAGATGTACATATATGTTCCTAATGTAAAATTAATTATGATTGGATGCATGAGCATATAATGACGGAGGAATTGATAAATGTTTCTCATTTTTCGGTTTTTCGTCTAGACCGCTTTGATGTTGACAAAAAGCGAGGTGGTGGTGTTTTGCTTGCTGTTTGTAGTCACTTACTGGCTACTGCTGTTGATATCGATATAAAATTTGTTGAATCAAAACTAAATATTGAACAATTATGTGTAAAAATTAATTCAAATTCATCATCAACTGAAGATTTGCTGATTTAGGGCCTATTCTCTTCTTACTTCTCGTAAATGATTTGCCTAATATTCTTAATTATTGTCGTTGTTTAATGTTTGCAGATGATATAAAGTTCTTTACAGTGGTTTCAAATATTCATGACTGTTTTCTTTTTCAAAATGATCTTGATAGTTTTCTTAGATGGTGTGTTTTAAATGATTTGCACCTAAACATAGATAAGTGTGCGTGTATGGTCTTCAATAGATCTCTTTTTCATATTGTACCGTCATATAATTTTTTTAATGAGTCAATAGTAATTGTTAATGAGTTCAATAACTTAGGAGTGGTTTTTGATTATAAGTTGACGGTCATATAAATCGGCTAGTGTCGAAGACTAACTCAACTCTTGGTTTTCTGAAAAGAAATTCCTTAGAGTATAGGGATCCTTATACGTTAAAGGCTTTATTTTGTTCCTTAGTTCGACCTATGCTGGAATACTGTTGCATTGTTTGGAACCCTTCAACTGCTAAAAACATAAATAGGATCGAAAAAGTTCAAAAAAATTTCTTAAGGTTTGCTCTGCGTCGGTTCTTTATGAATGAGCATAATGAAAGACACTCATATGTCTCCAAGTGTTTGTTGCTTGATTTGCAATCTTTGGAAGTTAGGCGTAAAATGTACAGTGTCATTTTTGTTCGAGACGTTTTATGTTCTACCATAGATTGTGGGAATTTATTGTTTCTTTTTAATATTTATGCCCCTCAGAGGTGTTTAAGGTTAAGACCCCTATTATGGGAGCCTACTCATAGTACCTCCTACGGTTCACGTGATCCAATCTCTAGTTGTAGTAAAATGTTTAACTTGATGTATGATGAAAATTTTGATTTAATTATGTCTCGAGAAGTCTTTAAATCTAAATTAAAGGTTGCTTTAAGTCTTTTGTAAATATATATGTAATTGTATAAAATTAGTTAAGGCAAATATCTGTGGATGTAAAATCATAGATAATGAATAAATAAATAAATAAATAAATAATAATGGAAGAAAAACATTCAGTTCAGTTCAAAAAAGTATACAATTAAAACCGGGTTATTCAAATGCGATTCATTAGCTGTAGTTTGTGTTAGGATAGCTTATATGAAGATGACTTGAGTTCAGATAAATTCAAATAATTTGAATTCAAAATTCCCAAAGGTCAATACTTGCTGCACTCAAAATTCTAGAGATTATAAAAATTGTGTTTTTATTTAGGACATGATGGTCTTAAAGATTTAACTTCAGTAAATGTTGATATCAATAAAGGAAGAGGGATATTTATATGCAATGGTTTAAATGAGCAAGAGATATTATAAGAGTAAGTCAAAATTATAACGAGTTTAAGATTAAATCTTCAAAAAAAAAACAAACCTTTTAAAGTCAAAACTGAAAAAGTTTATTATTCCAAAATTGAAAACTTATTTATACTTCCAAGTACTGGTAGTTTTTTTGACTTTAAAATGATAATGAAAACAAAAATCATCTTCAGTTGTTAAAATGAATTACATAACATAAAATGTTCAGGATATTCAGTTTTCGGTGATTTGAATATTCACTTATTTTGTTACTGATTTTTTAATGAAGACTACCTTTTTAGGACATATTTTATAAATAATATTCTTTTTTGTTTTACTTTAAAATAAATAAAAGCTTAAAATATATATATATATAAATTGCGATTTTTTTTACAAATTTAAAGCTTTATACACAGTCAGGACAATAATTGAAGCAAATACAGTAAACATGCTAGAAGAGAATGTTCCCGCGGGGTTGCAAAGCTTAGAACTACAATGATAACATTTCTCTTGTTTGAGGCTAGTCAGTTTTGGAGCTAAGGAGCACGTTTTGACGCGATCGTAAATGCAGCCTTTGTAGGTAATATTGTATTGAACTGAAATAAAAATCAGTTATTCAAAATTATTTATTCAAATAAAAGAAATGAGGGAGTTTTGTTATTGTTTTTCAATACCAACATTTTGAGATCAAAAGTTTTGATTTTGGTAAATTAATTAATCAGTTTTCATTCGGTATTTCGGAAAACTAAAAATAACAAAATTTTAACTTATATAAAATTTATTACTCACCAGATGTATATTTAAGGAATAGACATTCAAACTTAGACGAAGTCATATTCGTCACATTTGAGTTAAAATTCTGACTCACAAATGCGGTTGTTTGGTTCGAATTGGCAGCATTGCAAGTTATTTTTCCTGGAGACTTACAGTCTTGAGGAGAGTTACAGGAGAAGCACTCCAATGAGTTAACTATAAAGTAAAAATAAAAACAAAAAGAGATGCAATCAATTGAGAAACAAAAATGTTTGCAATAAATCTACCTATTTGGATGCAGAAGAATCCTAACAGCAGCAGGCCTCCAAAAATTTTGACGAACATGTTAATCAAATTTAATTTTTAATTTTGTTTGTGCAGAATAACCAACCGATGAGGTGGAATATCGAATTTGAAATAATAGCTGCAAGCAATTGGAGTGGAAATTTTATATAAAGTATGATAAGTTAGATAAGGTTTCGATAAGGCGTCGATATGGTATTAAGTAGCTTAAGAAACCTGTTATGTTCAGGGTCGTAGCCAAGAAAGTATTTCAAAGGGAATGAATAAACGGATTTTAGCTAAATTTTTCCATGAACTTACTAAGACCGATACATAAAATCTGAAATATCTGAACGGTTATGAATCTTTCTTTGAGGTTCATTTATGATTTCTGGAAGATATTAAATTAATTTAAAGATATCTATTGGGACAAAATAAAATTTATTTGCCCTACAATTTGATTTTTAGATTTTGCCTCCAATTTAGGGCTAATTGCCAAACTTAAATGCAGTTTTATTACAATCAACCCTGCTAAGGCCGTTTTACATGAGCTTAAGGAAAATTCAAAATTTCCCTTAAAATATCCTGTACCAAATTTGAAGAAAATGAGCGCAACCATTAAGGCTCTAGCCGGATTTACAATGAATAAACAAATACACAGAGACCAACTAACCAACCAACGGACATTCATTAAAAACACTCTTTCAGACTTCTCCATCGTAATGCTAAGTTTGATTACAACCTCGAAATTTGTTGTACATGTTGTAAAGGTACGTATACGCCTGGGTGAACCATTTTTTAACCAGAATTTTAGAGAAAATAAAGTTGCGGGAAATGTATATTTATCCAATTGGTTTCGCATTTAGCTTCGCATAAAAAAGTGTTTTTATCATACCATTCGTTAAAAGCATTAACAGTGAGTCCTTGTGTAAGTTTACTGTATATCGAGCTAGACTCTAGTGCAGAGCATGTGTATGTGGTCATCTAGAAATGGGTGACACTATTTTTCTTGGGTTTAAATACTTATGTATTAAACAAAATTAGGTTTTTAATATTCTGTGTTAATTTTCTTAGGACTAGAAATGTCTGCACTTTTGAAACTGTAAAAAAGTTCACATATTATAAACAATTCCGTTCAAACCATCCCCACCTCTTCTTTATATTTCTTTTCAACTTCTTTGTTTACAGCCTTAGGTTGGCGTAGAATACATACAAGAGTGTTTTTTTAAGGGATATCATGGTTTAAAAAAAAAAATGTCTACATTTTATTAATATTCAAAAATGCGAATATGCATATGAGCTCCACAAAAATTACTATTCATGGAATACATTAGGGTTTTGTTAAAAGAACACATGTATTGTTATTATTTTTGATTTCTCATCAGGTTGTGTGTCTGGGGAAAGGACTACAAAAGAAAGTAATTAAATCATTTTTAGAAAACATTTTTCTCTATTATTATTTTATGGGGAAATTATTTGAATTCTTATTTATGGGTTGTTGGTTTTTGTTTTGTTTTGTTTTTTTTTTTTTTTTTGCGAATTAGAAATGAATATATATACATGAAAGTATAAACTCGTGTTCAAATCTGCCAATTACGGGAACGTTACTTTAAGACATTTAAAGATATTTTAATTGCTTGCTTGCGTTAGTAATTAAGTCTTA
Organism: Chrysotoxum bicinctum; assembly: GCA_911387755.1. Taxonomy (NCBI): domain Eukaryota; kingdom Metazoa; phylum Arthropoda; class Insecta; order Diptera; family Syrphidae; genus Chrysotoxum; species Chrysotoxum bicinctum. The sequence continues at coordinate 1,756,192 of OU426988.1, read as the reverse complement.
AAATAATTTATTTAAAAAAATAAGCAAGGCACTCTCATGAAAATTTAGAGAATTATATAATATAATTAATAAAATATTTCAATTACCAAAATTAATGAAATTTATTCAGGATTATTTATTAGAGTTAACATTTTTATCGTCTCTGAATGTAAATCTAAGCTATGACGGATTTGAAAAAGTCGATTTTGAAATGCGGCAATGGCATGCCATCCAAATTGACTTGCAAGAATTTACATTTAACTGAAAATTGACAAAAGTATTAAATTTTAAAGTTAAAAATAATAATTGATAACGCAGAATTAAAAAAAAAAAACAAATGTATTTAACCTAATTTGTAATACATTTTGTTAAAAAATTTACCTAAACGGTGACATGTGTTTTTTTTTCACACAACCTAGCTTTTTTGTCTTATCTTATTCGAACTACCCTGTATTTTTATCATTTTGTGAGTAACCTCAAATTCTGTCTATGTAACTAATACTAAACAACTGAGTTTCCCCTGCATTACGTGTGACTAATTTTTAAACTTTCAAATGACTTTAAAAATAATTTTCCCAAATGTTTTGCTTGTTATCGGTACAATTTATTGTTTTACAATTTTTTTATTTAAAAAAAAAGACAATGGGTATCTGTTTTTCAGCGCATACGTTTTTATCTATTAAATTTTGTTATCTTCAAATACAGTGGACAAACTCAGGCATTAAGTTAGAAAATATAAAGAAAATATTCAGATAAGGAACAAAGTGGAAATAAAACATAAATACAGTCGACTCCCTCTAAGTCGAACTCCCTCTAAGTCGAAGTTCCCTCTAACTCGAACTTTTTAGCCGTATTTTTGCATTCCCCTCAATTTTCCATACAAAAACTATCCTCTAAGTCGAACTCCCTCTAAGTCGAAGTTCCCTCTAACTCGAACACATTCTCTTGATTATTGACCTATTTTCTTTCCCTCTAAGTCGAATTTTTTTCTTTTGCCGAAAAAAAAACAAATAAAAAAAAATCTCTCAAATCGCAACTGGTTATTGTTTGTAATTCTTATGAAAAGCATGCACTCTAATTCTTTTATTCCCTATGTTGCATCGCCTGCGTCATCATCGTCATGTCAGTGTGCTGCGCTGCTATACCTGCAATTTACAATATTATCAAACACAAAAATCTCTTCCTAAAAAGATATTCATAAAAAAAAATTGCAAGTCAATAAAAAAAGCATTTGTTGGTTGGATCCATTCCATTCCAACTTCCAAACATTTTGTGCTTTATTTGAAAGCAGTAAAACAACAGATCTCAGAGGTCGTCGGAAAAGCTAAGGCTTCTGGTTATAGGGAAAAGGAAAAATCCTCGTTTCAATAAAATTAAAACTTTGCCGGTGGACTATGTAGCAAACCATCGTTCTTGGATGACATCAGACCTTTTCACAAGTTGGCTTTTGAAACTTGATTCTAAATTTGGAAGATCAAAGCGCAGAGTATTACCTATTCATTATCGATAACTGCCCAGCTCACCCAAAACAAGTTAAGGATAAATTAAAGTTTATAAAGCTTGAGTATTTCCCCCAAAATATGACCTCAATAGTTCAGCCAATTGACATGGGTTAAATACAAAATTTGAAAGTAAAAAAGAGCATAATATCACTTCTCGATTGTGTGCGCGAAATCCTAAAGGCATGGGGACGATACTCCAAAAAGGCCGAATTTAAGTCTGAGACGTGGGATGACGAAGATGACATTCCGCTTAACTTACATAGATGTAACAACGAAAACACCCAAGAAATCGAGATAATCTGGGAAAAGCTAACAGAAGCTCATGTTACTATGTTGAAGTCGACGACGGCATCGTAGCCACTGAAATACCTGATAACGAGTCAATTTTGGAAGCAGATGCTGATGATACTAATGACGGTAAAAATGGAGCTGAAGCAGAAGATGAAGCTGAAATAATAGACTTTGAAATACCAGAGAAAAATTAAATTGAAAATGCAATTGGTACATTGCAATCTGCAATTGAAATGAAAGAAGAAATTCAAAATTGCTTATTTAAAATAGAATCTTTTTTAAAACAAGCGATCACTGATGACACGGCGACTGTGATGTCTAAAATTACAATTTTTTTTAAATAATTAAGTTTAAAAAATATTTTTTTATAATACATAATTATAGATTAATGAGCGATAAAAGCAAGAAGCTTAGGTTTATTTATTTATTTTACTTGTTATTTAATTCAATAAATCATTACAAAAAAAAACTCTCTCTAACTCGAATTTTTCTAAAACTCCCTCTAACTCGAACTAGTTTTGATATCCCGTGAAAGTTCGACTTAGAGGGAGTCGACTGTATATTTATTTTTGTTTTTTTTTTTTAGAATTATCAAATTTAAAATAATAGGACATATATACATATGTAAGTGAGTCATTAAAGTTAAACTTTGTAGAGATAGTATTTCTTAACCGTTTCCGATTGATTTTGGAAACGTCTTAAACCATTTTCGGAAATTTTTTATTGTTATCGATCTTAGATATATTTTTTTCGTGTTATCATTATAAAATCATACAAATGAAATTTCATATCCTTATTTCTTCAAATCTTTCTTGAATATGTATTTTCATAGCAAAAAATAACTTAGTTTCTGCTACTGATGTTTGGTTGGAAAACACGTTGTCGATATTAGAGCTCAAGTACAGCTTTCATTGCAACTGTCACCAAGATGTATGAGGATCGACTTACAGCTTATGCCACTTAGATGCCTCTCCTCCAAGAGTGCCTATTTTCATGAACATCTCAGCTCTTCGGATTCGGTTGAAAATTCCAGGCACATTCCATTTCTGCCGACTAATACCGTTCACACGATGAAAATCGCATCCATGTTTTGAGCAAAATATATTCTACCATTTTCTCTTAGATTATATATAAAATATAAATTTTGGAACAATTAAAGCTATATCTGACTTAATTTCTCCAAAAATGCTTAGAGATGTTTTCATTAATTAAATTAACTACAATATTATTATTTAAAGCGAGCATCTATCATATTTTTCCATATCAACTTATACCTCAATTTATCCAAATAGACCTCCCATTAAATCATTCCCACATCAATTTTTTGTTTAAATAAAAAAAATATACTACATCAAAAACACCCAAATGAGCCGTAATGACTAATGATATTATTGTTACCAGAACCTTTTTGTGATAAACCAGAGTCAACCCTCAGGAAAATGATATTGCTCATTATTATAAAATGAAGCCACTCTGACTTTTGTCATATTAAATGACTGCACAAAAAAGTTTATCGAAATATTTCCATCACTGATGGGATGAATGGATAAATTTAAATATAAACAACAAATATAAATAAACTTCCATATCCTGTAGGCATTATGGTATCAGAATCTACATTGAAATATTTAAAACGACACATAGATTTTTTGTAAAAAAAAAAAAAACACGACACTAGTGCAGATAAATGTATTTCTAGATTCGCATGATATGTTTTTCCATCAACGAGAGACAAACGGCACCGTGCAGAAATTCATTTTTTTTTTGTTTTATTTTGCCTTCGTTTACAAAAAAAAATCATGAAAATGATATGGGAACCAAAAAAAAAAAATGAGCAAAAAATTGGAAACCAAAAGAGAAAGACTCATCCTGTTAATTTTCTAGTCACGTATTCTTTTTAATCCTGACAAGAATATTCCATCCAACAAATTCCGTGTTCGTTCTAACATCTCTCCTTTGAATCTATTTTTTTTTTTGCGTGTTCTGTGTTATCCTTGTATTACCTACAAACAACCAAGATGAACATAGTTCACATTTACACAGAGCTTCTAGACTGACAGTTGGACAGAATTGAAACAAAACAACAACACAAAATTGATATACCTAAGCTAGAAGAAAAATATCCTTTTTTCTTTTCATTTTTTTTTTATTTGTCTTTTGATGTTTTAGCAAAAACCTATCATACATGTTGGGTATTCATTTTTCTATTTGCTGATATCATCAGGATATATTTTTTTTTGTTCAATCTTGATGAATCTCAGCTTGAAGACAGCCCACAATTTTAAGAGTTACACACAAATTGCTCTAGATTTCTTGTTGGAATATATTTTTGGTCAAAAACAAACAATGCTTACATATATACCGTCCCGTGCGTCAAAAAGGTTCCATTCAATTTTTCAGACTCGCAATATGTCATATTATGTTTGTACGACATTTTTAAACATGGAAAGGACAGTGGCAGTCAGAGTGTTTGCAGAATTTGGGGACGCTGATGGTGCAAAACAAAGTCGTATAGTCATATAACCCTTCTTCATGCATGTCTGAACTTACTGAGGCCCAACAATGTTTTAGCCTGTGCGCGGTTATGGAATTTTCGATGTTTTGAAATACCTGAGGTACTTTCGTATTTACCCTACCAAAGGTTTTGCCTTTATTCTTGTTAAGTTCCTGTGCCAGTGGTTGTTTGGAAAAATTTGAGGTTTGTTTTTTAATAGTTTCGTTTTGCCAACTAGTCGGTATTGGACGAACATAGTTTAAAAGTATGCATCAAATATCTGACAGAAATTTAGTTTCAACCAGAATTATGCTATATGTATATAAAGGAGACAGAAGAGGATCCTGGAAAAAATTTCTCTGGTCGATTGGGAAACTTTTTGTCAAACAGGTATAAAATTCAAAAACTTATTGATTTAAACTAAATTAAACATTACTTTAACTTATCAGTTTCAATGCATAACCTTAATTATATTGAAATTGATTTTGAAGAAGCGTAGGTTCGGCGTTGAGCAAAGAGGATCGTCGCTCCAGAAGCATCGTCTTAGAGTTCGAAAAGGGGCATCTGCCAACGAGATGGCGGCATTCTTTTCTCTATAATCTCGAGGAGAAATCAAATTAGTTTTTAAACTAGGGCTTTGTGGGGTTGAAGCCAATCCATTTAAAGTGTTCTGACTTTTCAACTCCATCCACTTCTTGATACAGCTCATTGAGTTCGTGGTTTTATCCCCACCACCTTTCGCATGCACCAAATACTCGTATTCAACGTCTTTTCCGCTTAATGTTCAACATTTATCGACTGGCTTATTAGGATTTTGTGGAACGTATCTGCTCTTGGTCTTATCTATTTTTACTAAAGGATGAACAAAGTTTCGAATGGGACTTACTCCGTACTAGTATACGTACCACTGCATGTGGTACTAGAATCATTGGAGCTAGAGTATTTTTGCGTGTTTGCCTGTTGAAAAAAGTATATGGTATTTAAAATGAGATGATGTAGAGCCTTAAATAGTTCAAGTTCAAGTTAATCTTGGATCTGGCAATTGTTTGTTATCTAAAATGTATCTGCGGCCATCAATAACTAGTAAGATGCAAGTTTTAAACTAAAAGCTAAGTCAATTCTAAATTTAAAGATAGATTTGAGAATTTGACATCTGTCAATTTGCAGCTGTTTACACAGCGTGTTTCTACAAACCAAAATTTTTCCTCAAACTGAATACTCCAATAAGTTTGATGGTTACATAGTTAAAAGGTTCCAAGTTTTTAGAAAGGCATGTTACTACATTGTTTTGAATTTCAACATATGAAAATCTACATCTTTCAGAGGTATCACCATCCACATTTCTTAAAAAAAACAACAGACATTGCTTTTTAAATCTTGAGCCTTAATCCCATTTAAAAATTTCATTAATCTCTTTTAATTGCTCGTAATGTATCAAGACCAGAAAGTTTGCATCATGAACCATGATTATCCTCCATGCATGAGTCCATCCATTTGACATCTGAGCAGATAATATGATGATTGTATGTTTATGTACATGAATAGTATCCCTTTTTCTCACATACAAACATAAAGGAATATATTTTTGCCAATGTCTGTTATATTTTTGGGAATATTTATTCCAATTAGGGTATGGGAAAGATTTTAATTGCGTTTGTTCTTCGTATTAATATAATACGTTAAGCTAGCTATAGAAGTAGGCAAATTATATGAAAAAAATTAAAATTTCTGGTTAGCACTTTCCAGTAAGTTTGTCAATCGTAGACTTTTATTAAACACAACCTGTATCTTCAGGGGCTCTTCGCTCAAGCGATTGTATAAAATAATATCGAACAAACTTTTTACCAATTTGTTGTCAGCAAATTTCTCATACAAACCTCCAAAGCTTACAAACTGCTAGCAAGAAATCATTTGCTTTTGTTTAAAGACAAATTTTGTAGAAAAATTTCACACCAGCCTTCAAACTTAGGAGACATAAACTACATGCTTACAGACAAAAAACCAACAAAACATCGATACTTTTTGAGAACAAATAGACTTTAAAGCTCCATTAAGAGTGATCCCATTTCAATCCAGACATACTATCGAATGCACACACACACTGTCATAAGGGTAGTCGATTTGATATGACTATGGTCGTTGGTCAATATTCCAATAATTCCACCTATGTCCCTTTAACGAAATGTACATATATATATGCGTTCAACTATAGAACAAAAATCCACATTCAGAGCCCTAGCAACATCAAGCACACATTGAATTATATCCAAATGCTTTAAACTAAACGAATGAAACACTCACCGAAACAGAGCCGACAAGGATCAAGTAGGAGTATAATTTATATGGGCAGGCAGGAGTTAAAGAATGAATCCACTTTCTATTATTAAAGCCACTCTCATTGAGCAAATAAAGCTACCAAAAGCGGAGGGCTAAAGGGATATGAAAAGTGCCTCCTATATGATTGCAAACATCAGACTGCATTGCCAGGTGAAAGGATTCAACTGCTTATTGCCAAAAACGAACGGGTGGGAGTCAAAAATAAAAAAAAAACTTTGTGTAAACAGATTGGGAGGTAAAATCTGTCCCACGATCTGGACCCTATGAATCATATAAACATTTGCTATATGTAGTTTTGGCAACACACAGCCTTATGTGTCGTTGGGTATCTACACATAAAATAGAAAACGATGTCATATTTGCCATTTGATTTTGGGTCAATTGAATGGGTTTTTAAACGAAATCGAGGTCAATCAAAGACAAAGACTGCTATGAGCGATGAGCGGCAACATCAACATCGACATTAAAAAGCGGTTGTTGAATATTTAAGCGAGCAAACACAGATCGTCCCGAAAAATAATTTTATTTCAATCAATTTTTTAAATACTGCTGACAGTTTTAATCCATTCACGAACTGATGCCACACGCCCATAGACACCAGGGTAGCCGGCTATAGCGCATCCACGTCCCCATGAAACAACTCCCACCAGAACTTTTCCGTGCACCAACGGACCACCTGAATCTCCTTGACAGGCATCTTTACCGCCTTGTTCGAGACCGGCACAGATCATTCGATCGGTGACACCATCGTATTGGACATAGGATGAGTTGCATGAAGCTTGATTGACTTTGTTAACAAGAGCGGAGCGAAGATATGAACGAGATTCTTGTGAGTTCTGAGTATTACCCCATCCGGTCACTTGCAATATAGTTCCATCTGCCACGTCTTCTCCAGTTCTTGGCAACTTAGCATTTCCTATAGACAATCCAGTGGAATTATACTTCATCAATTTCAAAATAGAGAAATCGTAGTCAGCGTTCGAAGGGTTGTATTTGGGATGAATTGTCACTTTCTTCACACCAACCAATAAACCACCACTGGCATATAAGGATGAACCAATGCGCACCTTCAGCCATGATGTTTTTGCTCCAGCAGTGCAATGAGCGGCTGTTAGAACAAAACTTTTCCCAATAAAGGTTCCTCCACATGAGTGGCTGCCAAGAACTTGCAAGGATACCTGATATGATGCATTTTTAATATTGATTTCCTGACCACCAACAATACGTCCATCGAGCATTGGTTTCTTCAAGAAACTGGCACTTTGAACCACAGCCAACAGGCAAAAGATAACAACGAAACGGAACATGCTTATAAGAGCGGTTAGATACTATTGCCAAACGAAGCCAAATGCAGGGTTTTTATACGATCAATTCAATTCCCCAATACTAACTTTGTACTAACAAATCGTAGACATTTAAATTGTGATTTATTTCCCAAAAACCACAGTAAAACATTGTTATCGCAGATTTATATTGAATCAGTTCTTATGCCTTAAATATATTTTGAGTATCTATAGATCTGACGTGTTAATCTAAATTATAGCATGCTTTGTTTAGATTTGCGTTTTTGTTGGAGTAAAATTTTTGGCGCAGGGGCTTAAATGTATAGGGAATAAATAATTCCAAAATTATCCCTAAAATAATTTCAAAATGTATGTCTGAGAACATCATCAGCATAGAGGTGAAGACTGATAGGTGAGTTTGCAGACAGATGGTAAGTCATCAATAAACATACAGAAAATTGTATGACATTGATTTATTCTTCTGAAACACCCTGCTTTTCGGGAAGAAGGGCTGGCAAATTTCACAACTTTCAAAAAAAAATTCAGTTATACTGACTCTAGAAGCCAAAAAACGTTTAGAAGCCAAACACAGGCTCTATGATGAAGCGCTAACACACACAAAAAAAAAAAACAATTGACACAAAAGTACCATGACGTAGATAATTGTCAATCAAGCCACCTAACAATGAAGTTGGCAAGACAATTTCTGACAACCGTGGAAACTTCCATGGCAGCTTATTTGATAAATCAGTCAATAATATCTGATTTGACATTTGTCTGTACTTAGCTTTAGCATTTATGGATAGTGGTATAAGGGTGAGTATTGAGAAGGCTGAAGAACGCAGAGAACACTTAAGCTATACTTCTAATAAAAAGCTGGGTTGGCAAAGCCATCACAGATAAATTACATCAGTAACGGAAATCTCTTATAACTTCGTTCAACCATGAGACATTTTAAAAGAAATTAATAGAAAACCTAAACAAATCTCTAGCTACTTGTTTCTCCGTAAGAAATGAGTTTATGGAATACATTTAAAATTAAAATGACTGCAAGAGTGAGTGAGCTTCTTCTCTTTTTATGCAATGTGATAAGCTACTTTTCTATGGCTAAGACCTTAGCTTCGCTGACTTTCATAATTCTGCCTTTAGTTGTTGCTTGTACGGCCTGCTGCTGATGCTGAAAATCCACAATAATATCCGTTTCAAATACTTAAAACGTTTTGAAATGTGTACAAAGATTTAAAAACGTATTTTCTGAGTTTAAGACTATGTACAATTCCACGTACATCACGGATACATCTTGGTTCTTGAATATTTCATTGGAAAAACACAAATTGCTCAGTAAAACAGTTTTATTTTAATCAATTCTATTAAACACCGCTTACACTTTTAATCCAGTCCCGAACTGATGCCACACGAGAGTAGACACCAGGATAGTTAGGTACAGCACAACCATATCCCCATGAAACAACTCCAACCAGAACATCACCCTTCATCAATGGACCACCAGAGTCTCCCTGGCAGGCATCCTTACCGCCTTGTTCGAGTCCTGCACAGATCATTCGATCGGTAACACCACCGTATCGGGCATAGGATGAGTTGCATTTGGACTGATTGGCTTTGGGAACAGAAGCGGCACGAAGATGTGAACGTGATTCTTGTGAATTTTGGGTATTTCCCCATCCGGTCACTTCCAATAGAGTTCCATCGGCAACATCTTGTCCGGCCTTTGGTAGTTTAGCATTCCCGGAAGTCAATCCGCTGGAGTTGTAGTCTTCCAATTCCAAAATGGAGAAATCATAGTCAATGGTCGATGGATTGTATTTGGGATGAATTGTTACTTTCTTCACACCAACCAATACACCACCACTGGCATAGAGGGATGATCCAATGCGCACCTTTAGAGAGGAAGCACTTGCTCCACTTGTACAATGAGCCGCTGTTAAAACAATGTTGCTCTTAATCAGTGATCCTCCACAAGAGTGACTGCTATAACGTTGCAAGGATATCTGATGTGGTGCATCGGCGATATTGATTTCATGACCACCAACAATGCGTCCATCGAGCATAGGTTTTTTCAAGAACCTAGCACTTTGAGCAAGAGCCAACAGGCAACAGAGCACAATGACACGGAACATTATAAAGGGAATTCAGATACTGTGCTTACTGAAGGAAAATCAAAGGTTTATATACCTACGATCGAGGCTATATTCTGACATTGACTTAGTTACGAAAAGATTGTAGTTATACTGAGGGTTTAATAGTTAAAAAAAAACTAAGCCACTCGATTTCAATTTTATTTTATGACGCAGGTAGCCTTGTTGAGATTTCCTAAGACTTGCAATAAAACAAATCTTATCGAACATTTATGATTATTTATTAACAATAAGTTCTTACATGCTAGAGATAGTCTGAGTAGCTTTGACATTAATCCAATTTATTACAATGTTTGTTTTTCTCTTTGGACTCTTTAAACGATACTTTAGGTATGTCTCGAGAGTACCTTAGTTAAGTGACGGTCGTTTAGAAAGTGTCTGCATTCTCTAGAGTCCACTTCTTACTTAATTCAGAAAATTATTAGATTCCACCGTACCTTCCATACTACTCCAATGTTTTTCCTTGATTTCATGATCACAAGTTGTATTTCAACGAAAACTCATATAAGAAATCAAATCTGCAGTTGGAGTGAAAATTTAAACTTGGAATTCGACTACAAAAGTTCTATTTTGACATAAAATCTATTGATTCCCAAATTCCTGGAATTTTCCAAGTTTGTTTTGGAAGAATAAGATGTGCGATGTGAAATTCTCGATTTCACTTAAATGTTTTTCTATAAATATTTTATTTTCACTCGAATGAATTAGGCTAGGCGCGTACATTCAATTTTTAGTTGCGCAACTGCTGGGTTCAAGCAACTAAAAAGTTTGTGTTTTGACACAAACTAAACGATTGCCTAAAATGAGTTCGCTATTTTGTGTAACATATGATTATATGCACCTCCGCGGACATTCAACCAAATAGACCATTCTGTTTTCCATAAGCAACCAAACATTTGTGCAAATAAAAATTGAATGTGCGCGCTTAGCCTACTAGGTCTTTTAGTGAAGCTTCAAAACTTACAAGAAAAAGTTTTTTTTTTAAACAATAATAACATTTTATTTAAGTTTTAAAACACATTATTTTTTGCCAATAATCCAAATTCATAAAGCCGTAGTTATCTTTGTATGTCTTAAATATAGCAATAGCAATCATAGCCTGAACAAAATCCGCCATTGTAATAACCCACCGACCAGCAGGCACTTGTACATCCGGAATGATCAAAAGGATTGTAATTACAAGGGTCTGTAATAAAAATAAGGGTTAGTTTTGATTTATAAGACTCAGGGCCTGTGGAACGTAGGTATTAGTTGTATTTTTGTTCGTTCCACGAGAATTTAGAACTAGGCTTACAAAAAACAAAAGGTACTTCGTTTGATTTAGAACTTACCATAAATTCTTGCTTTTCCGGCGTTTTCTTCTACTTTTCCAAATTGAACTGATTTTTTGGGCTCTGATTTGGCTTCACCTGTTGCAACCTGAGCTTTAACTTGACTCAAAGTAGCTGCAATAACAACAAACAAACAAAGAACAATGAGGAACTTCATTTTGATTGGATTTGATGTTTTTCTTATTATATGAGGCGTCTTTTATTTAATTTTTGAATAAGAATACGTATTCAAGCAGAAAGCTAATGGCAATCGGAACAAATAATGAAAAACAGTTATTGATGACAGAAGACATTAAGATAAAAATAAAAACGCATTAGGCAAAAATTTGTATTTAAATGAAAATGTAATTAGGTTAGTTGCTCATCAAAGGCAAACAAAATGAAAAAAGAGCTTTGGAAATTATTTATTCATTAGGAACATACATTCATCAAATCATTCAAATAAGGTTTGAAAGGAATTACATACATAATGTACATCCATATGTAAGTTTGAATATTGAATAAAAACAAAAATAATTGAAGGCGCAAAATCTCGTGTAGAAAAGCCTAGTGACCAAAAACTCTATTCCCGTCAGAGTGTAGGCGGTAGGAAAGGTGTTCCTCTACATTTTGTTGTTGAGTCCGAACGGCAAAGATGAGAAGCAGTTTTCATGATAAGAGATACGTTTGGAAGATCTGTCACATCCTCCCAAGAAGCAGAAACCATGAAAAAATGTTTTAAGGTGGCAGCGGCTGGAAATTGAATCCAAGACCTCCTGTGACATTCCTACGCATCACTATTACGCCAAGGAGTACTACAAATAATATTAAATATCTCTATTTTCCAGTGTATCTTTTCATAGCTTAACTACTGGATTGATTTTGATTGAAATAAGTTATAAATTAGGTACACCACACACTCATGTGATGGTGCTATACTTCTGTGTGGATTCCATGTCCAGAAAATGTAAATGGGCAATACGGGGTATATTATCTTACTTGCAAAGTTAATGACAAGTTTTGGATTCTAAATTCTTGAGAAGTCTGTCTGTTTGTATCTAAAGGACTTTGACTTTAGTTCGGAAAGATGTGTTTCTTTGATATATGCCATTAGCTCACTTAAGAGCTTCCGACTATTTATAGTTCTATATTTATGGGAACTCCGCTTTTCACTAACGAACTAACGAAAGTAAACTTATTTACTTTAAACCTGTTTGTTTTATTATCATAATTTGATCCACTTCAAATCATTTGTAAAATAAAACGTGGCTTATATTCAATTAAGATGTGTTTGATCTGTTTTCATATAACTTCCAAACGTTTGGTTAAAAATGTTCTCGTTTTGACAAGTAACATTTTATTGGAATATGTTTTAAGTGTTCTTTCTTCTTTTACTTCAAAATGTTAACGCATGGGATAATGGACTTTTTAATGGAGCTGACTTTTGATAACTTAAGAATTTGTTGTATCTAATACACAAACCAATTATAGGAGCTAGGTTCACATGTACACAAACTAGGTGACGTTTAACATAAGTAAAAGTCAGGGATGACAAGTCACAATTAGTAAAAAATTAATGAAAAATACCAGTCTTATTTTTTTGCTAACGGATTTTGTTTGAAAATCAATGGACTTTTTTAATAAAGATCAAATTAGCATACCTTACATTTGGCTCTTTAATATTGCTTGTTCTTGCTGTTTTCTCTTTATTATTTTTTTATTTTACAGCTGTTAGTGAATTCTCAAAAGCCAGTATTCCTTAAAAGTTTTTTTTTAAGAAGTAGCAACACATTATGTCAAGGGATATCCGGCTCAGTTTGATTTACTTTATTTTGCAAAATGAGTTTACCAGAAGACTAAGCTTATGACTGAATGGCAATAACCATGTTTCTTTGAAGGTGAAAAAAAATACTTAAGAGTGCTTTTTTAGTCATTTTCAATGAAACGCACAAAAATTCGCTGCTGGTAACAATATTTTACAATGATATCAGATTGTCATTTGTTTATGTTTATCAATAAAATGGAAAAGTGTGCATTGAATCTACTTTTGAAAAAAATCTTATCAAATTCATGAATTTAATTTTTTTCTAATATGTACTGATCTTATTGATAGCTCAACAGATCATCAAAATAATAAATTTACTTTACATACATATGTTTTTTTCAGTAGTAAAACTGTTATTTTGAACGGTTCAGCGGTTCTTTTCGACAAACCGAAATTTCCATAACTCAATCCCTCTTAGGCTAGGCACGCATTGGATTGGGAACTGTGATCAAAATCAAATAGTTTAATCACAGTTGATATAGCAGCCCGCACATGCAATACTTCAGTCACAGTTACGATTTTCTCTCTTGGGCTTATAGAAAACAATTCAACTATTTAGTTGAATGAGCGCGCAGGTGCATATGTTTATTTGTAAAGCAAAATAGCAAACTGATTTCAGGCAATCGTTTAGTTTGTGTCAAAACACAAACTTTTTAGTTTCTCGAATCAAGTTGCTGTATGTGGGCGGAGTCCCTTATGAATCCATATGTTTCTTTTTAGCAATTAAACAGTTGCGAAACTAAAAATTGAATGTGCGCGATTGGCTTTATTTTCTTTATTAAAGATGGCACAAGCAACACACATAACCTTGTATCTCTAAAGAAAAACTTACGAAAGCTTTTTTTCCCTAGTACTAAAATAATATTATAGCAACCTCACTGAACGCACTCAACACTCTACCACGAACATGCGCCATAATTTCATAATTTACTGTACGAACAAAAAACTTTGAGTGTTTTTTTATAAATTTTATTTGTGGTGTTGTATCGCGACGAAGAATGGAGGAGTGAATTTTTGTGAATAATAATTTTTTTTATCCACACAAATTATAAGCAAGCAAAAAAAGGAAACTAAACTAAAAAATGTAAAAATAAACGCCATTTAAGAAATCTAATAACAATTTCAAAGTGAAGCATACTTACTTAAATATAGACAACAACAAAAGAAAAAAATTAAAAAAAAACCTTTTTTGCAGGTTCTTTACGAAATCACAAATAAAAAATCGTAAATTACAAAAAAAAAATAATTTATCATCAGCTCGCGCCTCGCGAAAAAGAGCTGCTATTAAGATATCCCTTTAAACAAAAGAACGAAAAACTAAAGAAAAAGTTTTGAAAAACAAAAGTTAATAAATAAAATTGCAATTGCACAAAAACTTGTACAAAAAAAATTAATTTCAATCTCGAATTCGACACGAGAACGTACATACTTACTTTACTAAAAAACTAAAAAAAGTGAATTTTAGGATTTTCTTCATCAACCCTCTCGGTACACCGCACGATCCAACTGAGTGTGATTAAATAAAATTAAAAAAATTCTTATGTGAGACGGGTTTTTTTTCACAATATTCTTCATTTTATTTTTGCTAATTCCAAGGAAAACCTGGGAAAACATGCACACAATTTTATGCTGTCGAAGTTATAAAACCAATAAAACACATAATTTGTTAATAAATTCATAAATCGTATAAAAAACTATGTAGAGATGGTTAACTGAATTATAAAACCGAAAAAAAAAAACTTTTTCTAAAGAGAATTAAATCGTAGAAAGAAAATCTGTAAAAAAAATTAAAAAAAAAACTCTTTCCAATGAGAAAAATGTCGACGAAAGCTAACAAAGCAGCAGCGGCAGCAGAAGTTTCATCATCAGTGGCGTCAGGAGGTGGAAGTGGAGTGTCAGTGGGGGGCTCGCCAACAACAACAACAAATGGAACACCACAGCGACGCTTGAGGACTCGAACCTCCCAATCGGCTAGTGGCAGTGATAAAAAGAATAGCGATCGTCTCTCTACGTCTATGACAACTAATACAACGACAACCTCGCAATCATCTGATTCAAGTTCGTCTCTTCCTGCTGGTGTTGCCACAACTGCTGCCAATGGTTCGACTGCTCTTGATGATTCGGCAAAGAAGAAAAATCAGCAACAATTTATGAGAACTAAATCCTCCCCACACACCCAGCCACATTCTTCGTCCACATTTTCCCAGAACAAAAACGAGGAATTCCATTTCGACACACCACGTGAGTGTCCAGTATTTCGTCCCACAACCGACGAGTTTCGAAATCCGCTTGCCTATATCTCGAAAATCCGACCGATAGCCGAGAAGTGTGGCATTGCTAAGATCCTTCCGCCGGCTGAATGGCGTCCACCATTTGCTGTCGATGTTGATAAACTCAAATTCACCCCTCGTGTTCAGCGTCTCAATGAACTGGAAGCAAAGACACGTGTTAAGCTGAATTTCCTCGATCAGATTGCTAAATTCTGGGAGTTGCAAGGTGCTTCATTGAAGATCCCTATGGTGGAGCGAAAAGCATTGGATTTGTATTCTTTACATAGAATTGTGCAAGAAGAAGGCGGCATGGAACAGGCAACTAAGGAGAGAAAGTGGGCCAAAGTAGCCAATCGGATGTCCTATCCTTCCAGCAAGAGTGTTGGAGCTACACTGAAGATGCATTATGAGAGGTTGTTGCACCCGTACAACGTTTACACCTCGGGCAAGATCATAGATATGAAAATTGAAGAAGATGCAACTGGAACAGATGATTGTAAGTACATATTCCAATTTGATTTTTTGTGGAAAAGAATTAAATATCCGTTTTGTTTTATTACGTCATTCAAGTTTTTTTTTTTTTTTTTGGTTGTAAAGTTTTACAATTATTTCTTCTGTAAAATAAAAAAAAAACACGAATCCATCTGCTCTTGATATTAATTAAATATTTAATTTGAAAGTAGATTAATTAATTGTGAAAATGAATCTTTTTGTCTTATAAACACAAACATATGGAAGATTTTAGTGAAATTGATTAATTCTTCTGATGGCACTGTAACAAATAGGCCTCTGCCGTTATCTTTCTCAAATCATGTCGCACCATACCTGATTTACTGTTTTAAATTTAAGGGTCCTATTTTACAGTGCACATTAACCGACATTATGTAAATGAGAGCGAAGGCGAGGCTTAAATGTTAACTGGTTAAACACGTTTTCGCTCAAATCAAATATCAAATCTAAATTAAGTTGCTATTTAATTCAATGAAGGCTGGCAGAAGACATATTTTTGAAAAAAAAAAAAATTCTTTAAATATTATAATTTTATTGATATACATTTGCAGGATCGACCCACTTTGGCTTAACGCAGAATTAACTCATGTCTAAAGAAATTGGCCTAAGTTTTATAGGATACGAAACAAGTTCTGAATTTTGAACTCGGTTTACAACTTATCTCGTTTTTCTTAGTCTTATAATAAACAAAAGTAGGATTTTGACATTTTTGGTGAAAACTGTGATCGACTTTGTTGCGGAGAAAGAAATCCATTTTTTACTTAAGATGATTGTAATATTTTTTTTTAATTTATTGAAGAAAAACATTGGTCAGTTTCAAATGTTCGCTTAAAATTCACATACATAATACAAATTTGGTATTGGTTTTAGGTATTTTGTTTTGTTAGCAAAAACAGGCTTAAGATTATATACAATAATGGCAGGCAGGTGCTTAGATGAAAGTCGTGGTTCTTGTATTCTAACCTCCTAGGGCGAGAACGGCCACCGAGGGCTTATTTTAATATCGCGAATAAGAACAGTTTTCGAATTATAAATTCACAGAAACGTCTAGGACTTCTTAATATTTGATTGATCTCAATATACAATTTATATCCGTTTCACAATCGTTAGTCAGTTAGTTAAGTTTTTCCAAAAAAGTTAGGTAAGGTACTGAATTTCAGTTGACAAGCACTCAAAATTCTATCGACATGAAACAAAATACATAGTAGAAGTTACAGAAAAACTATTCCAAACCCGGCAATATTTTCTCCCCTATGTCGAATTGTATTCCGTTAGCTCCAAAATATATTCCCTGTACTTTATTTTTGCATGTTATTCCAAACCATATTTATATTGTTTGTTAAAAATAT
Organism: Chrysotoxum bicinctum; assembly: GCA_911387755.1. NCBI lineage: Eukaryota > Metazoa > Arthropoda > Insecta > Diptera > Syrphidae > Chrysotoxum > Chrysotoxum bicinctum. The sequence continues at coordinate 1,738,886 of OU426988.1, read as the reverse complement.
TACCTTTCTATGCCTATGAGACAACATGCATGAATAAAAGCAGTTTTCGAACAATATGCAAATTTTTAATCAGTAATGTGGTTATAACAATCATGTAACACATAATGTCACCCAAATATTCATCAAGGCTCTGGTCACAAACCTCATTCGGCTTGTCTCCGCTTTGAATGACACTGGGGTATAATTGCGGTTTAACTACATAAATACCTACATAATATGTCAAACTACCTCGAAAGAAAAGATAGAATGCTACAATTGAACTTTTGCTGCAATCCTCAATGGTCTAATGTTTTTCCAGCAGGTTTAATTTAACCGCTTAGGAAAAATGTTTGGAGATATGATCAGTACAAATGTAATCCTCTTACCTTCCCATCATTGACTCTTGGTGAAAGTTTTGAATTTTGGAATTTATTTTTTTCCTTGCCTCTGATTGAATTTTGATAAATGTCCTGCATTAATTGTCAAATTTCAGGCAAAGACTACAAATCGCACGAGATAGTTTCGCGCCAGCAAATAGCCCCACCGAATGAGACCACTGCTCGAAGATCAAAACGTTTCGCCTTGGGAAAAGGTGCAGTGTGTGGCTTAGGAGCCACAACATCTTCCACATCATCAGCCCCCGGGCACATCGAGACAAAGGAAGACTTCAAACGTAATTTGATTTCCACTTTTAATGATATAGCTGCTGGTGTTGGAGCATCCAAAAATTCAGCCGCTCCTCCAGAAATGGTGGATCCTTTAATGAAATACATATGCCACATTTGTAATCGTGGTGATTCCGAAGAGAACATGCTGTTATGTGATGGATGCGATGATAGTTACCATACATTTTGTTTGATTCCTCCGTTGGTTTCGATTCCTAAAGGTGAATGGTTGTGTCCTCGTTGTGTGGTCGAGGAGGTGAGCAAGCCAACAGAGGCGTTTGGCTTTGAACAAGCTGAACGGGAGTACACTCTGCAGCAATTTGGTGAGATGGCTGATCAATTCAAAGCGGATTACTTTCGCAAACCGGTGCACATGGTGTCGACAGATTTAGTTGAACGAGAATTCTGGAGGATTGTCTCGTCCATTGATGAGGATGTGACTGTGGAATATGGTGCTGATCTCCACACTATGGACCATGGATCGGGATTCCCAACAAAGAGTTCGTTATATCTTCTGCCCAGTGACCAGGAGTATGCAGAATCACCATGGAACTTGAATAATCTTCCTTTGCTTGAAGATTCGATTCTGGGTCACATCAATGCTGATATCAGTGGCATGAATGCCCCTTGGATGTACGTTGGAATGTGCTTTGCAGCCTTCTGCTGGCACAACGAAGATCATTGGAGCTATTCCATAAACTATCTGCACTGGGGTGAACCTAAAACTTGGTATGGAGTTCCTGGTTCCTGTGCTGAAGCCTTTGAAGAGACTATGAAAAAGGCAGCTCCAGAATTATTCGCCTCTCAACCCGATTTACTGCATCAATTGGTCACAATCATGAATCCAAATATTTTAATGAACAATGGGGTTCCTGTATTTCGTACCGATCAAAATGCTGGCGAATTTGTTATCACTTTCCCGAGAGCCTACCACGCTGGATTCAATCAGGGTTATAATTTTGCCGAAGCAGTTAACTTTGCCCCCGCGGATTGGTTGAAAATGGGACGTGAATGTGTCAATCATTACTCGATTCTGCGGCGTTTCTGTGTCTTTTCACACGATGAATTGGTATGCAAAATGGCCTTGGAACCGAATAAACTTACTTTTGGCATTGCAACTGCCTGTTACATCGATATGGCTGAAATGGTCGACTCCGAGAAGAAGTTACGTAAGTCTTTGCTCGAATGGGGTGTCACCAGAGCCGAAAGAAAAGCTTTCGAGCTGATTCCAGATGATGAACGACACTGTCTGGAGTGCAATACTACTTGCTTTTTGTCTGCGGTGTCATGTGAATGCAAGAGCTCGATTGTCTGCTTGAGGCACTACACAGCTTTATGTTTTTGTGGTGCAGAGAAGCACACTTTGCAGTATCGTTATACTCTGGATGAGATGCCGCTGATGTTGCAAAAACTCAAGGCAAAGGCACAGAGTTTCGAGAGGTGGCTATCACGTTGCCGCAACATAATGGACACAAATACACCGACAGTGGTATCGCTGGCTGAATTACAGGAACTCACGAAAGAAGCCGAATTAAAAAAGTTCCCCAGTTCGATGTTGATTGATCGATTAAATGCTGCCGTTTTGGAGGCAGAGAAGTGCGTCACCGTTATACAGCAATTGGGAATAAATAAAGTGAGTGGAAAGTGTATTTCTTGGTTCTTTATAAATATATTCAATCTTTGGGTTTTTCTCTTTGTTTCTTCATTTTCTAATAGGTTCGAACTCGACTTGATCACTCAATTGATGCCGCTCAATACAAACTCACCATGGAGGAGCTGGAATTATTCGCACAAGAAATCGACAACCTTTGCTGTATCATTGAAGAGGGTCGCAGTGTTCGCGAACTGCTCGCCATTGGCAAAGACTTTGTGGCTCGCGCAAAAATTATGCTAGCCAAGCCCACAGATTTGTCTGATGAAAAAATAATTGAAACCTTAATTGATGATGGATGTGTACTTAGGATCGAGATGCAAGAACTTATTGAACTGGGAAATCGTTTGAAGGCCATCAAATGGATCAAACGTTCAGAGATGCTGCGCGATTCTACCGTCAAGATGACAAGCGCCGAGATCAAGAACCTCTTGCTAGCTGGACAAGACCTTGAAAGCGATCCGGCTGTGGATAAGGAGATGCGAATATTGCACCAGATTTTAGGTCAAATCGATGCATGGGAAAAGATGGCAGCTAAATATCTTCGTGGCAGTGCACAGCACGATTTACAAGAAATCGAAATGTTTTTGAAGAGTGGCGATGAAATCAATGGACAATTGCAATCTTATGGAGTTCTGAAGGATGCCATCAAGAAAGCAAAAGATTGGCTTAGGTCGGTAGAGGCATTGCAAGCAAATGATCATTTCCCTTATTGTCATACACTCGACGAGATTGTGCAACGTGGTAAGAACATTCCCATACAACTGGAAGAGCTCTTTCGAATGGAAGGACACTTGAAAAGTGCCAAAGAGTGGAAGGAGAACACGGCAAAGGCATTCCTTAAAAAGAACACGTATTACACATTGTTGGAGGTGTTAATGCCTCGGGATGAACCAGTTGTTATAGATTCGGATAGTAAAACACCATTTGAAGCTGATTTCTTGAAGGACATGAACCCAGCTCAGATTGTAGATTCGTTTAAGATAGCCGAAGAGAAGGAAATACGAAATATGAGAGAACTACGACGATTGAATATGGGAAAGAACCCGCTGAAAGATGATTATTGTGTGTGTAACAGTAAGTTCCATGGTGTAATGTTTAACTGTCAGCTATGCAAGGATTGGTTCCACGAAGACTGTGTCAAGGAGGGTTCGTCAAAGACAAGATCTGCCTCTAGCACTCCTACGCTCGTGGGAAGTCCGGCTCCTCCAGCATTGAATGGCATCCATAGTAAGCCGAAGTTTTTGTGTTCATCGTGTGTGCGATCGAAGAGACCTCGTTTGGAGACAATATTGCCATTGTTGGTTTCACTACAGAAACTCCCAATTCGATTGCCAGAAGATGAAGCATTAAGGTGCCTAGCAGAGCGTGCAATGCATTGGCAGGATAGAGCACAGAAAGCTTTACGCAGTCCTGAAATTGCCTCCGTATTGGAATCCTTAACGCGGTCTAAATCAAAACAAGAAAAGCCAATTCGTCGGAACCACCTGCAACAGAGAAAACCAATATCCCATACGGAAAAACAGTCCAGCATCTCAGATGGTGAAGATCTCGACCATGAAGACGAAGACGAAGATGACGACGATGATGAGGGCCGGCTGCGAATCGATTTGGATGGTTTTAGTGACGATGAAGACTCCTCCCACAATCTGCTAGAAGTAGAAAACAGTAAAAATTTCCCCCCTAAATTGACTGACATGGAATGTGAAGCCATGGAAGAACTAATGATGGAAGGTGATCTACTCGAAGTCTCTCTAGATGTGTCTCAAGAATTGTGGGGTGTTATAAAAGCCTCTTATCCACTAGCATCAGCAGACCTAACCGCCCGCTATCAACAGACTTTCAATTTTCCCTCAGAAGAATCCAATGACAGTCTAGTCCACCAGCATACAAACAACAATTCGAGCAGCAGTAGTGGAAGTGGCGGCATTAATGCCCTCAAGAAACGTCGTTCCTTAGATCCGGCGGCGTTGTGTCCGGTGCCGAGAAAGAAGGCAGGCACCCCCAGCAAGTTGCAGCAAACAAATAATAAAAAATCCGTCGCCGGACGTCGCTCAGAGCCCACAAAACAGACAACTTCAATATCTACAGAGGACAACACAGAAAACAACACCCCAACGCAGACAAAAGGTGGCAACACCAAAAAACGGAAGCGCGCCACCAACAAGAAGCTCTCACAACGTGCCCAACAAGCACAGCAAGAAGATGACGAGGAGGAGTGTCGTGCTGAGAATTGTCACAAGCCAACAGGTCGTGAAGTCGATTGGGTACAATGCGATGGCGGGTGCAACGAATGGTTCCACATGTACTGTGTTGGTCTCAATCGGAGTCAGATTAAAGCCGACGACGACTACATTTGCTTAAGGTGCGCTAAAGCGAATCCATCGCAAACCACCAACAAAAGCCGAACGCAGACGAGGTAGGCGCTGTAAGCAGCTATAAGCCTATAATTTTTCATTTATTTTTACTTCAAATTTTGTGTGTGTTTAAGAAATGCAAAATACAAATAGAAACAAAAAAACAGAAACCAGCATAAGCACATTTTTAAATTTATAAAATTATCTAAATTCAAGTTTAACTATTATTTTTTGTACACAGCTGAAAAGAAAAGAAAACCGAAATCGAGAGAGATTATGCTCAATTTATTAATAAAAACAAGCATTCCTCTCTACTTATATGTGAAATATGTTATTTTTTAATTCCTTATTCAAATTTTTTTTGTGTGAAAGAAAAATTAAACACAAAAAGAAACAAAATAAATCAATAAGCACCCTACACAGAGAACCATTATTAAATAAATGTGTTAATTTATTATCTAAAAAAAATAAAAAAAAAAACATGTTCTAATTTCTTTTGGTTGTATTTTTTGTTTTTGTTGTTGTTTTAAGTTGTTTTTAAGTTTTTTTCTCCATCCTTTTTATTCTTCAAACTTTTTCCAGCATTCAGAATAGATGTAGTTGTATTTGAAAAGTATATATTTATAAATAAATATACAAAAATTAAAAAAAAAAAACTTGTACAATGTACTAAACTAATGTAAGTGTGTACAATAACTTTAAAACAAACAAAAAATAAAATTAATTATTTAACTTGTAAATGTTTCAAAATCCAAGGTTTCATTTCTTTCTAATTATGGAGTTTTTCAAGGGAGAAACTCAAAAATGTAGTAAAGTCTATTCACGAACTATTTAAAATTTGTATCACAATTATCGATTTAATTGACCACAGAATTTGTGTATCAATTCCAAGCAGACCAATGGAGGTATCCGTTCCCATTGACGAACGTAGATAAATGTCTTCGGGACAAATAACCAGAATATGACCATGGAGGTGTCTGGATGAAGACTTCTACTCAGGTGGCGTACGAAAGGGCTGAGTTGGTTAACAGCGAAAAGTATTTAACCAAAATGGAAATTGCCTCAAAAATGTAAGTTAAGAAATATTTTTGTTTTGAATCATCATTTAATGTAATTTACTTTTGAATTTCAATTTATATACATATTTGATTACTTGTAATATGGCCCCATGTTTTTCTTTATATATAAATTGCATAGAATTTAAGTTCAAGGTTATATATACGGTAAACAAGTAGTAAGTTTTCGATTGTTCCGGCTTTCGGCTTTTCAAAACTATCTTTGGATTGAATTCCCGCCAGAGAACCGGTTTATATATTAACACATAAACACAGCAGAAGCTAAAATGTGCAACAATGTGTGCGAATTTTAACAATCCAAATTTGGTATAGGATCTTATAATCTTAATAAGATCAATCTTACTGATTCAAAATAGATCAATCTTAATCATATTAAAAATAATCTGCAAAACCTTTGTACCTCAAATTATGCGTGGCATTTTTTTAAATTTTGATAATAAATTTAGTTTTTCTCTGAAAGCGATTCATACACCAGTCCTAATATCAAATTAAACATACATAATTCGAAAAACGAATGTTCGATTCTCGAAAGATAATGGCTCTTATCGTATGTATTTGGGACCAAATTTAATTTTTGATAATACAGTTTTAAACTTTGACTTGAGAATGAAACTATTTCACTGTGAAAGTTCGCATAGCGATTGCATGCATCCTTATTCAAACGGGAAGTTTTAAATGATTATCGTATTCCGTAATACAATACCTGAAATTTCCTTTTAATTTTAATATCAATTATTGTCGTTTTAGTAAAACGACTACCGGAATAAGAATGATTGACTCGAAATCAAGAAATAAATTCTTAGAACCAAGAAATTGAAAATTCCCGATACGAGTCATCAAGTATATCAAACTCAAGATACTTCCAAGTTTTCTTAGCCGCTTAAGCATTTGAGGGGTTTCACTGTTTTACTTGTTTCTTCTCTACACAAACCCGTTATATCAACAAATAATTTAGATGTTAAATGAAATGAAATAATCTTTTATTTAATCATAAGTCTTGATTGGGTACATTTTTAACAATGATAATAACAGGGCAGTTTAATAGTAATTCCTTAATAATAAAACACCAAACATACTTTTTTAATTGTTTTATTTAGACAATTAATAGATTTTTCATTAAATTTTTCTTTAATTTATGTTTTTCTATTATGTATCATTTTATTTCTGGGATATAATTTTGATAATTTATATATTATATATTTCTGTTTTTGTATTTCAAATATTGGGTCTGCCAAAAGTTAGTTTCATATTTACTTTCAGTGGATAAAAGTAGGCTTTTCAATCTCCATAGCATGAAAAGTAATCAGCCCTATTCTGCCATCCGTGTTCTTCCTAATTTTATAAAGATTTAGAAACAAATTTATCCAAACTTACCAAAATATTGGTTTAACTCACAAACGTATTGGTTCACGGGAATTGTAAAATATCCCACGATATTACTGACAAGTGAATCAAATACTCTTCTAATGACAGAAAAATGTCAGTCTGTTACAGGTTTTGGTTGCTAATTTCAACAAAGCTAATTTGTTTGCCATATGGTCAATTTTATCTTGTAATGAAGACCAGGGGTGCCGTCAAAAACTAGTCATGACAGACCGGTTATGAAATTAGGAGAACGGATGAAATCAAAAAAAAAAAAACAAATCAACACTGCATGCTGGGAGAAAGGCCGTCGTAGGCAATTGTGCGCGTGGCTTTTTATATCATGTTTATATAAATACATATAATGTGCATGATTACGACAGCAGGCAATCTTACCACCCGCATACTCTCACATCACCCAGCTTCAGCTTTGGTATTATGACCAACTTTTTTTGTTTACATATTCGGGCGCTCCTGTACCCAGCTGATAACTAGTCTTCATTTAAACATCAAATTTACCGTTATGACAAAAATTAGTTTTTGTGTAATGACCGACCAGAATATGTGACGCTCTTTCGGAGTAATAATGGTAAGTGAAAATCCAGAGAATTTCATCCGACGAATAGCAGAATACGTCTGATATAATAAATCTGTCCTCGATAATAAACAACAATTTTGAATATTCAAGATTTCTTCTCCATTGTATTGTTTTTTTTTTCAACTTTTTCTTCTGAAATAACAAAAGAATGTTAATTTTAAAAACAAAGTCACGCTTAGCATTTTTTCCAATTGATTTGTCATATCGTAAAATAATCAGTCCTTGTCTTTCTGCCTGTTATTGGTTTTTGTAGTTTATTTTAATAATTTTATCTGTTATTTAGAATCGTTTTCCATTTTTTAAATATTTACAATTAATACTTTCATCGGTTTTATCTGTTCTATTTAAACACAAAACTAACAATAATAATCAAAAGAAGTTGCAATTGAATCTGTCACGTTGGAAGGAAAAATAGTTTAGGGATTTTCGGGCGTAGGGGGTCTAACAAAAAAAAATATATAAAATGCGGATGGTTTGGGGAAATCAGTCTCTTAAAACCTAACTAAAAAAATGTACTGTTTTAAATGATATTATTAATCTCACGAGTTTTTAATATTTAAACTGTTGATTGTACTGCCATTGATGTCTCTTCTGATGTAGAAGAGTATATACGGTTTGCACTCCGCCACAGCCGATGAGGAAACTTCCTTGACGGTATGATCATTGAAATGCAACCATGTGCCGTTGTTTATTGCAAAAGATGTATAATGACCACAACTAGAACTGTATATAAAAAATTTTGTTAAGAAAAAATGTTGAGAGCCACGAAATAAAAAAACAAACCCATTGCCATGGTGCACAATTACAGCAGCCAGATCGTAGACATTACAGGACTGACTGGTTCTCCTTGTTTCGGGCATGTTATTCAGAACGTATTGCGACATGTCCAGCGATTTAATTGGGAAAGATATTCTCAAATCCAGTTTAGTTCTATCAAAAGGGAAATGGTATTTTATTTTAAATAGAATATATCAAAATGCTTTACCTGAAAAAATTATTCCACCTAAATCGCTTTATATGCAAACAAAGAACATTAGGTAGTCTTCGAATCCAGAAACGTTTTGTCGATCTCTGCTTACATTTGCAGGAACTGCAGTAGTAGAGCTCAGTTTCGGCCAGTTCTTCAACCTTCAAAGCAAAGACATCAAACAATTAACTTTTAACTCATTTGCGTCACAGTAAACTTTTTAGTTCACCTCAGTAAAACTTGATAAGCAATCACTGATGTTACAAAGTGGTTTAACTTTTGGCTGTGACCCTGACGCATCTGTTCCTCCTTCATTGCTATTCAAAGTCGAACTAGCTGCCACACATTCCTTATAAAATTTCTCTGGAATATCCAGGGACAAGTCGAGAAAGGGGTCATGTTTCTTGCTCTCCATGCCACAAATAAGGCAACGCACTTCGCTCTGCAGGGTTCCACCGAAAACATTTGTCACAATCGAACTTCGTCCACCTTTGTAATTGCTATTCGCTGGTGTAGAAGGAGATGTAGATAAAGATGAAGATGATTGTGATAGAGTGAATGATGGAGATGATGAGACAACATCTTTGTAGCACGACGAACCAATTGAATTGAGATTTCCATATGCGATGGACTTACCATTGCTTCCTATAATTGTTGCAGCTTTACATTCGGCAGCCAGTAAAGGTGTGACATCAATGCTGAGATGTTGCAGCTCGGTGTGTAATCTGTCTAGCATATATCGTAAGAATTCGTGGGCATCATGTTGACGATGCCCCCGAAATTGAGGAACTACCTTCCAAATCACCAAAAACAGACATTCAGGTGATATCGCTTTTGAGCCATCACCACCCTTACTGAGATTCAACAAGACTTTGCGCAGTTCTTCGACGACATTTGCATCGCTCATGCTTTCTTTTAAACTGCGCGAACAATAAACACGTTGTTGTTTCTGTTTGCCGCTGGGTTCTAGACAGGGAAGTGCATTAAAATAACAACTAAACTCTTTGATGTTGCTTAGCGATTGTAGAACAGAGTTCATAAAACAAGTATTGCCCAGATTCCTTAACCCTACAACCTAAAAAATGAAACAAATTTATTTAAAATTAATTCTTCCGTTCTCCGTGTTTGAAGTGACACGTTGCATCATTATTGCGCAGTGACCCCTCCGTTTCCATTAGTTTGTAACAAAGAGGAGTGTACTGAGCATTGTGTTTTTGTTACGAATGTCAATTTTGAATAGTTTTAATGACATACCTTTCTAAGTGATTTCCTTTTGGGTGTTGCCGCACTATCACCACTCTCACTTGAAATAGTTCTCTTCCGTGGGCGGAGTTTTCGACCTGGCTTTGGAGTATCTTCCCAACCAGAATCATTGGACGAAACACTTGCAGTTTCTTGTTGTGATTTTGATGAAGATGATGTCTCTGAACAAGAATCATCTTCACTCTTGAGTTCTTGTCGAAGTTCTTCCACAGAATGCGTTTCATTAATTACAAAGTCATCACATTTGTAACTACAGAAATAAGTTGTAATCATAGTTTTGTGTTGAGCTGTTGCTTTATAAAAGAAACTTACCAAAACACAGAAAAATCAAGAGTATTCATGCAGACTTTATGATTTTTCGCCTTGAAATGACTAAGGGCATGAGCTTTTTCGTAGCGGCCACATAATACTACTCCACAGTGCAAACAGATCCAATTATTTTTCTCCGACTTACATTCTGAAAAGAAAGGAATTGTTCATTTTTAAAAAAATACAGTGTTCCTTGCTTACAGCAAGTTATTTAAAAAAAATATGGTACAAATTAGTATATAGGAGTTAAACCATACATATTGCACATTATGTAAAACCACAAAAAAAAAAACAAGATGTAGGCATGCGAATGTAATCTAGCGTCCAAAAAACAACGACATGACCTCTTACAAATCTTGCTAAGGAGCTACGATCTTTTGAATAATCTTTTCAGGTAAATTCCTTTGAAGAGTTCTTCTTCTCTAATTTATTAATACAATTTAATTTATTGATACAATCGATCATATGCACCACTTAATAAATAATTTTAAAACAATTGCAGGAATGATCACAGTTAATTTCATTTCGCAGATCCTAACGCATTCAAATTCAATCTTTCTTTTTCCTTGCTTTCTGCTTCTTGAATTACTTTATTTCGTTAGATATTTTGTATATGAAAATTGATTATGTATCTTTATTTTTTACGTGTTGGAATAGAAGACCGAAAAAGAAAAAACTTAGGTTAGGTACCTATGTATAATATGATCAAAAATAAATTGAATCTAATTCGGTTTTGGGTATACAGAATTGATCATTCATAGGTTAACTTATGAAAGTAGATGGGTTTTGGTTTAAAAAATTGTTAGTATTTGTATGTATGTAGGTACTTGTTTAGTTTAAGTAATTTGATTTATTAATCTTTTTGGCTTGTTAAAAAATTAGGCAATTGGCCAAAAAGATTTACGTGAAACCAATTTTGTTTTATTTGCGCATTTTTTTCTTATAGGTATAACAAATTAGTATTGGTATCTATGTAAGAAAATTGCACTGAAAGTCAATAATAATTTTTTTTTAACTATTTTTTACCAAATTGTAGCTTTGTTTTCAAAACCTTTTTTTAAACTCAGGGAAGAATCTTTTTTGTATACCTATTCGTTTTTTAGTTCAAAGCGTTTCGTTTTTTAACCATTTAACTATTTCTAATGAACAAATCCCTAAGGTACGAAAACTCCTTTTTATCTTAACACAAATTTCCCACCCACTAAATGGATATAAATACAAATAAAGACAAATGTTCTAAATTTGCAATTTGTTTTGCTTATTTGTGGAGACTTCCACGCAACCATCTCTCCACGAAAATGAAAAAAACAAATGAACAAATTAAACAAAAACGACGTAAAAACTGGTCCCCTGCCCCTCCTTTCTGTTCTACATGTGTATATAAGTTTGCCTCTCTGTTCGTAATTCGTCTCGTTTTTCGTTTATATTCTTATTTCTCTACTCAAAGCGAAGGGACGTCCGAATGTTGCCTTCGCTGGAGGGCAAATCAGCCTGCAATAATCATCTTTAACTTTTCATTTCACCAAATTTCAACACAGGTCTGATCGAGAAACCTAAGTCCAACGAGAACTTTTTGATTATCGAATGTATTGTATAGCCCACCACAACTCCAAACTATCGATTTTCACAGAATCACGTTAATCTAAGGCTTATCTATGACCGTAGAAAAAAATGGAATTATTGAATGACCTTCCCCAATCACACAATCACAGAATAAAAAAAAGAGAACTCTGGACCCCTACTGCTTGTCTTGTCCCACCGACTACCGACTAAAGTCTTGTCTTTGACTTTTACCTGAACATTTCCATAATTTCTGCTGCTGCTGGCTATGTTGACCACTGACAGTGACGGGCGTAACCACCACCGGGAGGACGGAACTACTGCTGTTGCAGGTGATGTCTGCGGCCACAAGAAGCACCCCACATCCTTCTGACACTGTTTGGCTGGGGCTGGGGTTGCTGCCCGTGCAACGTCCATCAATCAGCTGACACTTTTTTGTTCGAATCAATCCACGATTTATCTTGCAATTATCACCAAGATGCGGGCAGTCCATAATTGGGCAGAGATTGATTTTTTTTTCTAACAAGATAAACGACAAGAGTTGAGGGACAAAATAAAAAGTCTGCGGTACAATAATTTAGTGGAGAATATGCAATTTTTTTCTTCACGAACTTTGCGACAGGCCGAGCGGAGAGTAGTTTGGTTTGGAACTTGAGAAAGAATTTTTGCAACTTTGTCACGCATAGGCTGCTTTTGATCGTGTGTCTTTGTCTTTCTTGTGGTGTTTTTTGTTGGGTTTTTGGATTTTTGATAGACTTCTGTTGCGGAACTTTTTTGTTGTTTTAATTTGATCAAATGCGAGATTATTAATTTCTTTTAATTCAAAACCTTGTATGTAAAAAAAAACTATAAGCCAATGCTTAAATTAGTTTTTTTGTTTTCACTCTGTCCTGTCTCCTTGTCTTGTACTCCTGGGCTGGGGTACAATGAACGCAAAGAACGAACAGAACAGTACAGACAGAACGGATAAGCTGCTTCTTTTTTACATGTAAAATGACACGGCCAACGATACATTCGATTGTATCTTCTTGTTCCTTTTCTTTTTATAGCAAGTGTATTTTTTGTATTTATTTTTTTGTCGTTTTTTTTTTTCACCATCAGGTTATGTTTCCTACTCTACTGAAGAAGATACTCAAATAACGAATTTGTACATAGGAGTGGAAATATCAATTTTTTGATCTTTTGAGGAAAACGAATGTTAGATTATGGAATAATTACGTGAAACCATCTGATACGAAACAAAAGATTAAAGACGGGAAATTCTCTAATTTAATTATAATTATACTTGTCTCGTTCGTTTTTATGTTTTCATTTTACAACAACTTGTTTACTCACTTGCTCCTTCACAGCTGATGTGTGGTTCAATGGAGGGGTTAGCTGAAATCTAGTACAATTATTTTTTAGTGCCTGACAAGAATGTACACTTTTGACAAAATTATTCTTTACCCGTTCAAACTAGACTGCTTTTACACGAAAGCGATTTTTAGGCTGGTATTCACCGAGCGCTCATAAACCTATTCACCAAGCAATATTAGTGAATATCTACGAGCGCTCTTAAAAGTAAGGAATGGTTTCGACCACTCCTAAACTTACGAGCGCTCTCTTCGAAAGTTTGTTCGCTAAAGACGTGCCACGCAATGCCAAGTAGAAGAATATCCATTTGCTGTCAAGACCAACATTTCACAGTTTGGGTATGCCTGAACAAGAGAGAGTGGCTCTCATTTTCGAACTTCGAAAAACACTTGTGAGTGGTTGGTGAATCGTGAATATCCCAAAGAAATTTCAAGTTAAGAGCCTCGTAAAGTTAAGAGCCGTTTAAGAGCGCTCGGTGAATACCAGCCTTAATCTTTGTTTCTCTTTTGACTCCCTTTCGATTGCATGGATGCTTTTAAACACAGCGATTTTTAATCAAAGTTAACTTTATTCAATTGGAAAGGAGACATCTCTCCACACTCTTTGCTCTACTTAGTTAATCGAAGTTCGCTCACCGAACGCCAAATAGAAATGAAACATACACAAGAAATAAAGAAAACCACAAAGAAGAAAGAACGATAACTCTGCTACGGGCTTAAAAATCGCAAGGTAATATTGCTTCGTTTAAAAGCAGTCTATTCACATTTCTGAGATGTTCATCAATTTAACTGAGGCAGGGGTGTTTTGGTTCTGATAAAGCCTACCACACAGATCACCTAAATTTTGGCTCCAGTACGACATTTTTTTCATAATTTGGGAAAGCTAAATTTAAGCCAAGTATTTTGACCGATAGGTACGTCGATGAATAATCAAACTTTTGTTTCCAACTGTAAAGCAGTCTTCTATAAATATTTAGCCTGAGATATAATTTACCCACTCATTATTCTTATTAACTTTTGACATATTCTTTACTTTACTTTATACTTCGTGAAAACGAGAAATATTTGGAGAAAAACAATCCATCCCAACCAAAGTGAAAAATCCATTTAATTTGATTAAATGCATTTGAAAACAAATTCTTTGAAAATTTCTCAGCTGAGTTTGTAACATAATTATCCACAAAAATCTTGTTAAAATTTAAGAAAGAATTTAGTTGATATTTGGAGAGCAATGTGGGAACTAGAGCTCAAGCAACCATATTCTATAAGGGACTTCATGCATTTAACAATCTGCCTTCCAATATAAGAAATATAAATAACTTATGTCAATTCAAAAACCAAATATGTCTATATGCAAAGACTTTTATTAATTTAAATTCCTAAAAAAAAAAAAATGTTTGAATGTAAATTTAACTTAAACGTAAAATGTAAATATTTTGTAAATTTTAATGGCCATTGAGCCAAATAAACTTTTTAAACTAAAACTAAACTAAAACTTAGCAGTATCTGCGTACTAGGCTTATATCAGAAATATAGAAAAATGATCTATGATTTATAGCTTGCTTATCTTTCAACACTCTTTGGTTTACATGTGCCTTTAAGTCAAGTTGGCAGATCGTACTTAATTGTTGGTCCAACATTTTGACATAAGCTCTTTGTGGTGATTATGTTTGCAAGAACAGCTCTTTATGAAAACAAAAATTATTCAAATATTTCCAGAACAGAATTTAATCAAAGAGCAATTTAAATAGAGCAATACTTCTTGGCGTAATGGTTAGTACATTAGACTGACACGCTGTAGGTCTGCGATAGGCTTAAAGCTTTTTTCCAGGAGTATTGTCTCTTGCGAGGAAGTGGCAAAGCTTTCAAAAGTATCTCTTGCTGCGAAAAGTGCATCTCATCTTAGCCGGTTCCAGCGCATAAGAGAATTGTACGTCACCTCCATTCTCACCGACAAGGACAAAAAATGGTTTAGAATTATTGTAAGTATTGTAAGGTTTAATTCCACTGAAACAAATAGTCTGAAAATGTAACAACAAAAATGTGAACAAACATTCTTGTTTATCACAGATTGGTAAAATAATTTTGAGCCAAGAAAAATTTGTTACAAAGATAACACACCTTTGATGACATATGGGCTTACCTAGCTGAAAAATCAGCAAGTATATTGAGTATGACAATTAACGAAGAAAAATTCGCTTTTTTCTAATAAAAAAAGTTATTAAAAAAATAACTTCTACACCGAATTCGCTGGCAGAAAAATATTGCTATAGAATTTTCTGCGTATCAGCTCATTTTTGAAACTAAAGCTATCCAATCTGGCTTTCATCGTTCAGAAAACTAATGGATGCTAAGGCTAGGCGCGCACATTCAATTTTTAGTTGCACAATTGTTTGGTTGCTTATAGAAAACAGATGAACTATTTGGTTGAATGTCTGCGCAGGTGCATATAATAATATGTTACACAAAATAGCGAACTCATTTTAGGTAATCGTTTAGTTTGTGTCAAAACACAAAAGTTTTAGTTGCTGGAACAAAACAGTTGTGCAACTAAAAATTTAATGTGCGCACCTAGCTCAAGACTGCTTTTACACGAAAGCAATTTTTAATCTTTGTTTCTCTTTTGGCTTTCGATTGCGTGGATGATAATGCTGCATCGTTTAAAAGCAGTTCCAGATAGCTAATCCAAATAAATCCTGAACGCGACCATTTTGAAAATATTCAGTCGAACAGAACTATACAATTCCATTTCACTATCGATCCACAACTTTCAGATGCAAAATTTCTGGCACAGCTGTCATAAAGCTGTCATCATCATCATCCACAAATGGTTGTCGTTTTTGGTGGAGTGTGTACGCGCCTGCACGGTCGTCGTCGTTAATTTTCTTCCACCGTTGATTACAAAATGCACAACGAAAAATTATCATAAATTATTTCTCAACTCAAACTAAACATTAGAAAATAGATACAAAACAAGAATTACAACAAAAACTCGGTAAAAGTGTCTCGAAAAATGAATTCCTTTCTGTGAAACAAAATACTCTCGAAGAAGTAAATTTTTTCGATTCTTGAAGAAGATAAAAAAGTTCTGCCCCTTTGCCTTTGCCCTCACAATCCATTCTCCCTGACATACACTTGCAATGTCGAAAATACTCTATCGTCCTTTGGGCAACCAATCGCGCCAATCATCACCCTCAGCCTGGGCCACGGCAGCAACCTCGAGGAATTCTCTGGCGTTCGCTATCGTCGTCTGCTTGGTCATCGTCTATGTTATTTGGATATCGTCAAGTAGTTCAACGGAATCAGGTAATCTAACTGCGACCAGCTTGCATCATCACAGCAGTATGCATCTAATGCGGTACAGCAGAGATGAGAACGAATTCATGTCGGCTGTTTCGCGAATCTCTGCCGCCGCCGCTGCAGCTGGAGGTTCTTCCGCGCATCACAGACCAAGTGAGTAGGGTTGCCACAAAGTTACCATTTTTTTTATTCTTCGTGTGAAAAAAACAAAAAAAAACGCTTTGTACAAAGTTGCATATATCATAAATGTGCTTTCACTCTTTCGCAAAGTTCAAGACCACTCCAAGTCCCAAGTTAAGTGAGCGCGTGCTCAAATGCGGAGGCGAACTTCAATAAAAAAAAATTGTTTGTAAATAATTTGTTTTTAATTCATTTTTTAAGTCGTTTTTTCAAGGGTTTTTTCTTACTGATAATATTGTTCATATACAAATATAGCTATACCGTGTTTTCAAAAAGACTTCATTCAAAATAGAGTAGTAGGCAGTAGGGGAGGAGCAAGTTAATGTTTTCAGTTGCTGGTTTCTTTTTGTCCAATTCACATTTTAACTTTCTTTAGCTTACCTTAGTTGATTAAGAAGGCTTGTCTTGGTTTTCGCTTTATCTTTTTTTTATCTTTCGGTGCAAGAAATGTCAATACACGAGAACGTATTTATTGATAGTATAAACTTATCATAACAAGTTTGCTCATTAATTTTCTCTTCTTATCTTCTTCTTTCCTGTACCTATTTGTGTTTCATTTTTTTTCTTTTATTGAATTCATTTTGCAATTGATAAGATTTTGCTCCTCAGCCATTGTTATTATTTTTTGTGTGTGATAAGAAATTTATTAATTACTCATTAAAGATTCTGCAGGCTGAAATTTTATCGCTGGATGGTACCTATCTGTTTGAGGCGAGAAAAACCTATAAAAATATACTTTTTGTTTTTAGTTTCTCATAAGGCTGAGCTATTTTGATTTAGAGTTCTGTTCAATATAATTTATACTTTAGATAAATAGTCAATCAGGCCTATCACCAATTCCATCGTAATCGGAGACTTCCACGAAAGCTATCACCAATTCCGTTGCTTAGGGGCAATTTATATGTGATTTTCCACTACGATGGATATTGTGATAGTTTTTTTTCAGGATTCCTAACAAGTTCCGATTAGGGCTGATTAATAATTTTAAAAAACTCTGATTTGTATAATTCTCTACAAAATAGTGTTTTTTTTAGTATCAACATGATATTTAGTTTTAAATAAAGTTCAAGAGACTTCAACTCTAAAATTAAAGTTGCATCTTTTGTTTTTTTTTCAAAATTAATACAACCTTGTCAACCTTCTAAGTAGCCAATGCTTTACCCCAATCTTTTGCTTAAAGTATAAAAAACAAAACTCCCAACACTAGCTCTAAGGTTTCGCCAACATGAATATCTAGAGAATTAAGAAGGTGTCATTAATATTTTCTCTGTATTCAGTTTGGCTAGAAGCTTGTTAACCATTCTTTTCAACGGATTCTATGTTTGTACAATTTTTTTTATTAGAATATTTGATTCTACCGTTTCATATGCTCGTTACAGGTCCAAGAAAATTGTTTCCTCTGCCCAGTTCTTTTTTCCATTCGGCTTAACAAAGCCGGATACAAATAAATCTGGATTCTCTATTGAAGGAAAATCTTCTATGCTGATGCTGACAAATATACAAAATTTATATAGATAAACATTCCAAGACCTGCAATTTTGTCGTGATTTATAGATTTTACAAAGCAACTATAAGATTTTCACAGCCATAGTACAACAAACAAACGAAGCCCAAGCTTTTCGAAATTCAAGAGGAAATATGGCAGTTCAAACTGCAAACACAAATGACCAGTTATTTTGAGTAAGATGATGGCCCTAGATTAATTGACTGAGATTACCTATTTGTTTTGAATGAATACTTTTTGAAAACACTGAATTTTTGTTTGTTAGATTGTTTAGGTGTTTAAATCTTACTTAAAATATACATCTAATTTTGTACTAACTAAGATTAATGGGAAAACGTGGCAACCCTAAACATTTTTATTATTTTCCCAATTAGTAAATGTACAATATTTTAAAGTGCCAGATTTTCCATTAATTCTTCGTATCTACATACATATATATATGTACATTTATGTCCATATGTTAATAAACTATAAACAACAACACATCTACTACTGGACACATAGACGTACCTTTAGACGGAACAAATATAATGAAATGTATCTGCGTATGAATCATATTTTTAAGCTTTAACAAAAGTCACAACTGAACCAATTAATATTCATATGAAAATCATCTAGATTGTGTGTTTGTTCTCTTTTTCTTACAAATAACTACTAAGTCCATATTTTGTTTTTAAACACAATATTCCGAGGCTAGACAAATTAACACCAAGCTGAAGTATACATCTTTTTATTTGCTTTAAAATCCAAGCCACAAAAGCTCTAAGTAAGGTTTTTAGGAACAAAAATGTATAGTAATACTTTAAAAAAATGTGTACAAACAAACATGATTTTTATGAAACAATAAAAACAAATAAAAGTTCAACGATCAGGAGTAATTAAAATACAAGGCAAAAAAATCTTTCATGTACAAATGTAAGTACATTTTTAATTGTTTTCGAGATAGTGCGGTATTCAACCATAAAAAAACTAGACTTTTGTTCTGAGTGCACTTTTTTGTATGAAGGCGAATAGTTTTGCTTTTATATGGCCTAGAATATTTTTTTTAATCCAGTTTGAATTAAGAACACAAAAATGAATCAACGGCAACACATAGTTAGGTAATAAAATCTAGTTTTTGTTATTATATACTTGCTCTTCAAGACAAGTTTTGGTTTCGTGTGCAAAAATCGAGGTTTTCATCAAAACTAGGATAAATATAATGGAGAATTTCCAAATAAGTAGTTGGGGTGTGCTGGTTTGTAAGTTCATCTGTATATCAACTCTCAACCTAATCGTATATATTTCGCTTTTAATTAGGATGACAGCATTTGTAAGCGATTAGAATTTGTCCATAGCGCATTGCAAATAAAAATATCGATTTTTTCTAAAATAAAAAAAAAAAAATCAAATTCCCAATATAGCTGTTTGTATTTTATGTGCAATACTTCAGATTTCCAGATTATCTTTCGAAAAGGTGATAACTCAAATAAATCAAATATGTCATTAAAGTAAACGGATTTTTAAAATAAATAAAAAAAATTTAAATAAAATAAAACCAATAAGATCTCCAAAAGCGTGTTTGTAAAATTTAAATGCTTTGGTTCAAGAGCAATAAATGCAGTTGTTCAAAAGTATTTGCAAGTAGGCGTTTTTCTTGAGCATTATATACATTATGTAAAGTTGCGGTCAAAATAATAGTAGTGTAAATAAAATCATTAGTAACTCCCTGAATGTTCATGTTTTTTGGGAGGAATGTTCTGTGGTCAGGCGAATCCAAGATTGTGTTATATGGTGGAAAGGGATCTCGTCAATATGTACGAAAGCCTCCAAACACAGAATATAATCCACGCTCCACACCCAAGACAATAAAACATGAAGGATCCAGCATCTTTATTTGAAGATCAAGGAGGATGTTATGTTCCCATATGCTGAAGATGAAATGCCACTGAAATCGGTTTTTCAACAAGACAACGGTGCAAAGTTGTAAACTTGCTAAGCAGTGGTTCCAAGAAAAGAGCGTTATTGTCATGCGCAGTCCCCAGACCTCAACCCTATAGAAAATCTTTGGTGCGATGTAGAGTGTGTTGTGTGTTGCTAGTTGTAAGCCAACTACTAACACAGCCTTTTAGAATATAAACAGCAGTCTTGCAGGTCCATACCTGTAGAAACATGTCAAAATCTTATTAATTCGATGCAACGTAGTTGTTCTGCTGTTATTTCTAACAAGGAACATGCCACTAAATATTAATTTAAGGTTCAAAAACTCTCGAAAAGCCTAAAAAACATTAATTTGAAAATCAGATGACAATTTATTTCTTTAAAATTAGTAGATTAATTTATTTTAGTTTTTGTTGTGTTAAAAGGTTCACTACATGTATATGTGAATATAATGTATATAAAATAACAAACTACTGAAATTAGTACATTTTATTTTAAGACAAAAATGTCAGTAAACATAGAACAGGTGTTTTTTTTTTTGCCCAAACAATTGTCCCGTAAAACTCGGGTTGTGTTCTTAGTAAACCTCTGTTTTTTTTTAAATTTAAAGATTTTCCCACGCCGATTTTTCGCGGGTCAATTGTTTTGTATTCAAATAAATTCCAGATGGTCATCCTATATACATATATGTACATACATATATACATACAAAATAATTCACAAGCTAAACTTGACAATAATGGATGGCTACATTGTGCTGCTTAGCTAAGAAATCATGGTATAAATGCAACATATACATCCAATTTGTAACGCACATTGTCAATAAACAATCTAAGTTTGCTTTTACCAATTCAATTCTAGCATTGAATTATTAATAACCAAGAAGCACCACACAAATACTCGCGATAACGTGCCTGCTTGGTATATTAATAGTTTTTCGATGGTTATCTTTCAGATACATTAAATTGTATATTTCAGGCAGCATATTTGTTAGCATGTTTATTTGAGCAATATAATTACGAGTATGTCACAACATTTTTTATCTTATAAATGCATTAAAATTGCTAATGTAAGATAAAAAAAAACTAAAACTATCCCATTAACAACTTCTTTTATACAAAAACAAATTGCAATATAACAGGATTTGTGAAATTTGTTTTTGGAAAGAAAATTCTTCCAAACTACCGTAGAATCATGAACGTGAAATTCAGGTTAATCAGTCACCCGATCATTTTTTTTAAGTTCTGCTAACAGATACAATAAGTTGGCAAGACCCATACGAAATTGCATAATTAATAAGCTTGCGAGCCAAGAAAATAAAATAATAAATAGAAGAGCACGACAAAGCAAAAACACTAGTTTTTTTTTGTTTGGAAGAGGCCTATAGAAATATTCGAGTATTAATAAATATAAAACCCCTGATTTGCGCATTTCTATAAATACTCATAAATAATGCAATAGGTAGCTAAATTATTAACTCACTAGCGAGCAACAGGCATTTAATTGAAGTAATTCGGAACTGAATTTTGATCCTCATTTCATTACTTATGTGTACATTTTTGTTTTCAATATACATATGTGTATGTATATGTATATTTACATCCATTAGAGAATTGTTTATTATTTGTCGTAGAGAAGATATTGCAGGGCCGCGATTATTCGGAAGTTGAGAACATATCCGAAAAAAATTTGCTCACCTTCTTAAAAATGTTGAAAATCTGTTCGTTTTAGACTTTGTTCCATAGTTTGTTTTGTAGAAATTATAATAAGGTACACAGTTAATAATTATTATTATAAATATTAGATACATACAAACTATTTTCTATATATTTAACCCCAGAGGAAAGATATGTATATATGTATCCGAAAATCTTTCAAGATGAGAACCTTATGCATTGAAATTCATGTACAGGTTTTATTTAATTTTTGTCTTTGCAAAATGTTTGTTTTTATGAATAGTTTTTGAAAAAAATATTTTCAAATGAAAAAGAATGTACATATAGATATGTATGTAGATAATATTTGTTTGTTTTTATCATGTTCTAATAAGACTTAGGTACTTAGGCACATACATACATAGATAAATAAAACTTCCACATTCGAGACAAAATTACGAATGTATTTTTTGAAATGGTTGCTCGTGATGATGATGAGGAATGAGTCCAGGAATGTTTGATAAAGATTTTATATTTAGAAGAAAGACCGAGTATTTCTGACTTTTGACCAACTTTCTGAAATATTGGTACATATGTATCTTCCTTATAATAACTCTAAAAATAAGTGTAAAATGTCTTTTGCTAATATACACCGCTTTCTTAATGATAGAGTAAAACCATTCAAAAGATAGGACATGCAAAAATGTATTTCTTTAGATTTGTATATCCATGTTTTGTTTAAATTTTAAGTTCCACATTTTTTTTTTTAAATAATAACTTAACCTTACACTGTTTTGCAAAAATAAACCTTTTACATTAGTCATAAGGCAAATTAATAAACAAATCTGAGTGAAAGTTGTGGATACGTAATTCGACTGATTGTATATTTTTACATACGTATCGTAAAATTACAGAAATGCTTTCATGTCACTCCACTTTTAAATTAATTAAATAAAAGAACATGATTCTTTAGGAATATAGACTCAGGAGTAAAGTTGCAATTAAAAAATAATAATTTTAATAGGATTGATACAAAAACAGGTGTAATGCCTTTTAACGAAAAATTGTTTGTAGTGAAAAGTGCGTGCTTCTCATCTTAGTCATTGGGAGGGTTTTAAAGTCATTAGGTGCTGATTTTATATGAATTGTTATTCAGAGAATTTATAATTTTAAAAATAGGGACCCTTTAGTAGTTTCTAAAGGAGGAATTTTATATTATTGAGACCACCATAAATCCACACAAATATAAGTTTTTACTTCGAAAAGTAAGCCAAGAACGAGAAATTTTTAGTTAATAAAAAGAAATATATGAATATTTTTAAATACTTTAAAACAAACAGAATGAAAATTACGAAATCCACATTTATAGTTTTTCATGAATGTACAGATGATTACAAATTCAAGGGAGGTAAAAATGGTGATTTGGGTGATTTTGGCCACAGATACAAAAGAACCACATTAAATAGAGTTAACATTCAAACATCTGTTAACTCTTTTTCCTGTGTCATAACTCATATCATAAGTAAGTAGAATGGCAAGTCCGCAGACTAGAATTTCACAAACGGTATTTCAACCACCTGAATGGGCTAAAAATGAGTACATAAATTACCCAGATGCAATGGACTCCTACATCAACTTATATTTAAAGAGTTGTCAATTTTTGGCTTTGCGATTCTGAGGTCGGATATGAATTGAAAGGCATCCGAAAAATATAGTCTGCTGTATATGGGCACTCTGTATATTGAACCATTGGCATATGTACTCACTTTATTGTTTAATATCGGAAGAGCAAGTTCGTTTTATACTCTGAACATAACCTAACGCAAACTTAATCAACTTGCCCAAAAGCATTTGTGTACCCAAAAAGATTCTTAAAAGATTAAGAAAAAAATTGTGTAGATACCTACAAGAACTTTAGATCAAATATAAAATCTATTTATATTTAGGGCAAAGTCCAATTTGTTGCCCTTACTAATAAGTTAAGGTTTATTGAACGAAATAATCCGCATTTTTTTCTACAAGTGCTTTATCAAACAAAAAATTCAATCAAAACAAACGTATGTACGTATTTGGTATGATTATAAAATAGCAATGAGTCGTTGAACTTAATTTTGCCAGTCGGTTCTGACGGAAAAATGAAAACGTGCTTGTATTTATTTTGTGCATAAGCTTATTATGTCAAACTTATAAATTAAAATACAACATGATGGGAACACTCATGCGGAAAATCGAAAAAGAAAATAGAAATTATTCCACACGTGGCAACAATATTTTTATTTATTTGTATTTAACATATTTTATCATTATTTTATGATAAGACAAGCAGACTTTCATTCGTTTTTACTGTTAGCGAAATATGGCCATCCAAAGTGATTTCACTGATTCCACAGATTTTTGAGCCTTAACTATCTAACAATGTGCTTGGGTGGCGATATTTCCGAAACCAGGCCTTGTAAAAGGTTGCGGTTTTCAAAATTTGTAGACAATTTTTTACGAGCTATTCACGGGTGAAAACCAGAAGGTTCTGCGAGGTCTGGTTACCGAAATATGGCCACCCAAAGTGATGGACTAACCACTTGTCTATTAAAATCATTATTTTTTCGAAGTTCACCAATCCCATCGAGATATACATCAAACGAAAGGTCTGTTCAATACCTGCACAAACATGTAAGCCAAATCGTCCTGCGTGGTCTGGTTAGCGAAATATGGCCATCCAAAGTAATTTCACTGATTCCACAGATTTTTGAGCTTTAACTACCTAACAATATGCTTGGGTGGCGATATTTCCGAAACCAGGCCTTGTAAAAGGTTGCGGTTTTCAAAATTTCTAGACAATTTTGTAAGAGCTATTCACGGATGAAAACCAGAAGGTTCTGCGAGGTCTGGTTACCGAAATATGGCCACCCAAAGTAATTTTACTGAAAATTGACCCAAATCTAAAAAAGTCATCGGATGCGGATGGAGATATTTCCGCAACCAAGGCTCGTAACGCGTAGCGGTTTGCAATTCTGAATAGAGAATTAACAGACCTTTCCAATGATGTGCCAAACTCAAAATTTTTTTTTCCAATTAATTTTGGGAAAAATCATGGACTAACCACTTGTCTATAAAAATCATTATTTTTTCGAAGTTCACCAATCCCATCGAGATATACATCAAACGAAAGGTCTGTTCAATACCTGCACACACATGTAAGCCAAATCGTCCTGCGTGGTCTGGTTAGCGAAATATGGCCATCCAAAGTGATTTCACTGATTCCACAGATTTTTGAGCCTTAACTACCTAACAATGTGGTTGGGTGGCGATATTTCCGAAACCAGGCCTTGTAAAAGGTTGCGGTTTTCAAAATTTCTAGACAATTTTGTAAGAGCTATTCACGGGTGAAAACCAGAAGGTTCTGCGAGGTCTGGTTACCGAAATATGGCCACCCAAAGTGATTTTACTGAAAATTGACCCAAATCTAAAAAAGTCATCGGATGCGGATGGAGATATTTCCGCAACCAAGGCTCGTAACGCGTTGCGGTTTGCAATTCTGAATAGAGAATTAACAGACCTTTCCATGGATGTGCCAAACTCAAAATTTTTTTTTTTCCAATTAATTTTGGGAAAAATCATGGACTAACCACTTGTCTATAAAAATCATTATTTTTTCGAAGTTCACCAATCCCATCGAGATATACATCAAACGAAAGGTCTGTTCAATACCTGCACACACATGTAAGCCAAATCGTCCTGCGTGGTCTGGTTAGCGAAATATGGCCATCAAAAGTGATTTCACTGATTCCACAGATTTTTGAGCTTTAATTACCTAACAATATGCTTGGGTAGCGATATTTCCGAAACCAGGCCTTGTAAAAGGTTGCGGTTTTCAAAATTTCTAGACAATTTTGTAAGAGCTATTCACGGGTGAAAACCAGAAGGTTCTGCGAGGTCTGGTTACCGAAATATGGCCACCCAAAGTGATTTTACTGAAAATTGACCCAAATCTAAAAAAGTCATCGGATGCGGATGGAGATATTTCCGCAACCAAGGCTCGTAACGCGTTGCGGTTTGCAATTCTGAATAGAGAATTAACAGACCTTTCCATGGATGTGCCAAACTCAAAATTTTTTTTTTCCAATTAATTTTGGGAAAAATCATGGACTAACCACTTGTCTATAAAAATCATTATTTTTTCGAAGTTCACCAATCCCATCGAGATATACATCAAACGAAAGGTCTGTTCAATACCTGCACACACATGTAAGCCAAATCGTCCTGCGTGGTCTGGTTAGCGAAATATGGCCATCAAAAGTGATTTCACTGATTCCACAGATTTTTGAGCTTTAATTACCTAACAATATGCTTGGGTAGCGATATTTCCGAAACCAGGCCTTGTAAAAGGTTGCGGTTTTCAAAATTTCTAGACAATTTTGTAAGAGCTATTCACGGGTGAAAACCAGAAGGTTCTGCGAGGTCTGGTTACCGAAATATGGCCACCCAAAGTGATTTTACTGAAAATTGACCCAAATCTAAAAAAGTCATCGGATGCGGATGGAGATATTTCCGCAACCAAGGCTCGTAACGCGTTGCGGTTTGCAATTCTGAATAGAGAATTAACAGACCTTTCCATGGATGTGCCAAACTCAAAATTTTTTTTTTTCCAATTAATTTTGGGAAAAATCATGGACTAACCACTTGTCTATAAAAATCATTATTTTTTCGAAGTTCACCAATCCCATCGAGATATACATCAAACGAAAGGTCTGTTCAATACCTGCACACACATGTAAGCCAAATCGTCCTGCGTGGTCTGGTTAGCGAAATATGGCCATCAAAAGTGATTTCACTGATTCCACAGATTTTTGAGCTTTAATTACCTAACAATATGCTTGGGTAGCGATATTTCCGAAACCAGGCCTTGTAAAAGGTTGCGGTTTTCAAAATTTCTAGACAATTTTGTAAGAGCTATTCACGGGTGAAAACCAGAAGGTTCTGCGAGGTCTGGTTACCGAAATATGGCCACCCAAAGTGATTTTACTGAAAATTGACCCAAATCTAAAAAAGTCATCGGATGCGGATGGAGATATTTCCGCAACCAAGGCTCGTAACGCGTTGCGGTTTGCAATTCTGAATAGAGAATTAACAGACCTTTCCATGGATGTGCCAAACTCAAAATTTTTTTTTTTCCAATTAATTTTGGGAAAAATCATGGACTAACCACTTGTCTATAAAAATCATTATTTTTTCGAAGTTCACCAATCCCATCGAGATATACATCAAACGAAAGGTCTGTTCAATACCTGCACACACATGTAAGCCAAATCGTCCTGCGTGGTCTGGTTAGCGAAATATGGCCATCAAAAGTGATTTCACTGATTCCACAGATTTTTGAGCTTTAATTACCTAACAATATGCTTGGGTAGCGATATTTCCGAAACCAGGCCTTGTAAAAGGTTGCGGTTTTCAAAATTTCTAGACAATTTTGTAAGAGCTATTCACGGGTGAAAACCAGAAGGTTCTGCGAGGTCTGGTTACCGAAATATGGCCACCCAAAGTGATTTTACTGAAAATTGACCCAAATCTAAAAAAGTCATCGGATGCGGATGGAGATATTTCCGCAACCAAGGCTCGTAACGCGTTGCGGTTTGCAATTCTGAATAGAGAATTAACAGACCTTTCCATGGATGTGCCAAACTCAAAATTTTTTTTTCCAATTAATTTTGGGAAAAATCATGGACTAACCACTTGTCTATAAAAATCATTATTTTTTCGAAGTTCACCAATCCCATCGAGATATACATCAAACGAAAGGTCTGTTCAATACCTGCACACACATGTAAGCCAAATCGTCCTGCGTGGTCTGGTTAGCGAAATATGGCCATCAAAAGTGATTTCACTGATTCCACAGATTTTTGAGCTTTAATTACCTAACAATATGCTTGGGTAGCGATATTTCCGAAACCAGGCCTTGTAAAAGGTTGCGGTTTTCAAAATTTCTAGACAATTTTGTAAGAGCTATTCACGGGTGAAAACCAGAAGGTTCTGCGAGGTCTGGTTACCGAAATATGGCCACCCAAAGTGATTTTACTGAAAATTGACCCAAATCTAAAAAAGTCATCGGATGCGGATGGAGATATTTCCGCAACCAAGGCTCGTAACGCGTTGCGGTTTGCAATTCTGAATAGAGAATTAACAGACCTTTCCATGGATGTGCCAAACTCAAAATTTTTTTTTCCAATTAATTTTGGGAAAAATCATGGACTAACCACTTGTCTATAAAAATCATTATTTTTTCGAAGTTCACCAATCCCATCGAGATATACATCAAACGAAAGGTCTGTTCAATACCTGCACACACATGTAAGCCAAATCGCCCTGCGTGGTCTGGTTAGCGAAATATGGCCATCCAAAGTGATTTCACTGATTCCACAGATTTTCGAGCTTTAACTACCTAACAATATGCTTGGGTGGCGATATTTCCGAAACCAGGCCTTGTAAAAGGTTGCCGTTTTCAAAATTTCTAGACAATTTTGTAAAAGCTATTCACGGGTGAAAACCAGAAGGTTCTGCGAAGTCTGGTTATCGAAATATGGCCACCCAAAGTGATTTTACTGAAAATTGACCCAAATCTAAAAAAGTCATCGGATGCGGATGGAGATATTTCCGCAACCAAGGCTCGTAACGCGTTGCGGTTTGCAATTCTGAATAGAGAATTAACAGACCTTTCCATGGATGTGCCAAACTCAAAATTTTGTTTTCCAATTAATTTTGGGAAAAATCATGGACCACTTGTCTATAAAAATCATTATTTTTTCGAAGTTCACCAATCCCATCGAGATATACATCAAACGAAAGGTCTGTTCAATACCTGCACACACATGTAAGCCAAATCGTCCTGCGTGGTCTGGTTAGCGAAATATGGCCATCAAAAGTGATTTCACTGATTCCACAGATTTTTGAGCTTTAATTACCTAACAATATGCTTGGGTAGCGATATTTCCGAAACCAGGCCTTGTAAAAGGTTGCGGTTTTCAAAATTTCTAGACAATTTTGTAAGAGCTATTCACGGGTGAAAACCAGAAGGTTCTGCGAGGTCTGGTTACCGAAATATGGCCACCCAAAGTGATTTTACTGAAAATTGACCCAAATCTAAAAAAGTCATCGGATGCGGATGGAGATATTTCCGCAACCAAGGCTCGTAACGCGTTGCGGTTTGCAATTCTGAATAGAGAATTAACAGACCTTTCCATGGATGTGCCAAACTCAAAATTTTTTTTTCCAATTAATTTTGGGAAAAATCATGGACTAACCACTTGTCTATAAAAATCATTATTTTTTCGAAGTTCACCAATCCCATCGAGATATACATCAAACGAAAGGTCTGTTCAATACCTGCACACACATGTAAGCCAAATCGCCCTGCGTGGTCTGGTTAGCGAAATATGGCCATCCAAAGTGATTTCACTGATTCCACAGATTTTCGAGCTTTAACTACCTAACAATGTGCTTGGGTGGCGATATTTCCGAAACCAGGCCTTGTAAAAGGTTGCCGTTTTCAAAATTTCTAGACAATTTTGTAAAAGCTATTCACGGGTGAAAACCAGAAGGTTCTGCGAAGTCTGGTTATCGAAATATGGCCACCCAAAGTGATTTTACTGAAAATTGACCCAAATCTAAAAAAGTCATCGGATGCGGATGGAGATATTTCCGCAACCAAGGCTCGTAACGCGTTGCGGTTTGCAATTCTGAATAGAGAATTAACAGACCTTTCCATGGATGTGCCAAACTCAAAATTTTGTTTTCCAATTAATTTTGGGAAAAATCACGGACCACTTGTCTATAAAAATCATTATTTTTTCGAAGTTCACCAATCCCATCGAGATATACATCAAACGAAAGGTCTGTTCAATACCTGCACACACATGTAAGCCAAATCGTCCTGCGTGGTCTGGTTAGCGAAATATGGCCATCCAAAGTGATTTCACTGATTCCACAGATTTTTGAGCCTTAACTACCTAACAATGTGCTTGGGTGGCGATATTTCCGAAACCAGGCCTTGTAAAAGGTTGCGGTTTTCAAAATTTCTAGACAATTTTGTAAGAGCTATTCACGGGTGAAAACCAGAAGGTTCTGCGAGGTCTGGTTACCGAAATATGGCCACCCAAAGTGATTTTTCTGAAAATTGACCCAAATCTAAAAAAGTCATCGGATGCGGATGGAGATATTTCCGCAACCAAGGCTCGTAACGCGTTGCGGTTTTCAATTCTGAATAGAGAATTAACAGGCTAAACCGACCTGCATGGTCTGGCTACCGAAATATGGCCGTCCAAAGAGATTTAACTCATTCTATTGATTTTCGACCTCTAACTGCCTAACAATGTCCTTGGGTGGCGATATTTTCGAAACCTGGCCTCATAAGAGGTTTCGGTTTTCTAAATTCCTGGTTAACTTTTCCAGAGCGAAGACCGAAGCAATTGATAAGAATAAATGCCTCATAATAAAAAAATGGACTTATAGGAAGCTTCCATTGAAAGCAACAGAATGTCCAAAAATATACTTACATTGTCTTAACTATCTGCTGCCTGATATTACCAAATTATTAGGAAAATCGCAGATTCAGTGTGTGGAAAAACATTCACACAAAAAAAATCTAACCTTAAAAAATTCCAACCTAAAAAGAACCAGTCGTCATAAAATTGCATCAAAAAATTTCATCCATGCACCAGGCCACCATAATCAGCAGCAGGTATACTAAATTCATACTAACGCCTAGAGGTAGGCAATACTAATTGTTCACTCCGAAAATTGTTATAATTTAGTTCAGACACGAACCGTTTCAAAACTACAAATTAGTGTTGCATAATTTTAGGCGTTAATATGAGTTTAGTATACCTCCTGCTGATTATGGTGGCCTGGTACATGGATGAAATTTTTTGATGCAATTTTATGACGATTTTTGTCAGGTGGATGCTTTTTAGGTTGGAATTTTTTAAAGTTAGATTTTTTTGTGTGAATGTTTTTCCACACACTGAATCTGCGATTTTCCTTCAAAATAATTTTGGTAATATCAGGCAGCAGATAGTTAAGACAATGTAAGTATATTTTTGGACATTCTGTTGCTTTCAATGGAAGCTTCCTATAAGTCCATTTTTTTTATTATGAGGCATTTATTCTTATCAATTGCTTCGGTCTTCGCTCTGGAAAAGTTAACCAGGAATTTAGAAAACCGAAACCTCTTATGAGGCCAGGTTTCGAAAATATCGCCACCCAAGGACATTGTTAGGCAGTTAGAGGTCGAAAATCAATAGAATGAGTTAAATCTCTTTGGACGGCCATATTTCGGTAGCCAGACCATGCAGGTCGGTTTAGCCTGTTAATTCTCTATTCAGAATTGAAAACCGCAACGCGTTACGAGCCTTGGTTGCGGAAATATCTCCATCCGCATCCGATGACTTTTTTAGATTTGGGTCAATTTTCAGAAAAATCACTTTGGGTGGCCATATTTCGGTAACCAGACCTCGCAGAACCTTCTGGTTTTCACCCGTGAATAGCTCTTACAAAATTGTCTAGAAATTTTGAAAACCGCAACCTTTTACAAGGCCTGGTTTCGGAAATATCGCCACCCAAGCACATTGTTAGGTAGTTAAGGCTCAAAAATCTGTGGAATCAGTGAAATCACTTTGGATGGCCATATTTCGCTAACCAGACCACGCAGGACGATTTGGCTTACATGTGTGTGCAGGTATTGAACAGACCTTTCGTTTGATGTATATCTCGATGGGATTGGTGAACTTCGAAAAAATAATGATTTTTATAGACAAGTGGTTAGTCCATGATTTTTCCCAAAATTAATTGGAAAACAAAATTTTGAGTTTGGCACATCCATGGAAAGGTCTGTTAATTCTCTATTCAGAATTGCAAACCGCAACGCGTTACGAGCCTTGGTTGCGGAAATATCTCCATCCGCATCCGATGACTTTTTTAGATTTGGGTCAATTTTCAGTAAAATCACTTTGGGTGGCCATATTTCGATAACCAGACTTCGCAGAACCTTCTGGTTTTCACCCGTGAATAGCTCTTACAAAATTGTCTAGAAATTTTGAAAACCGCAACCTTTTACAAGGCCTGGTTTCGGAAATATCGCCACCCAAGCACATTGTTAGGTAGTTAAGGCTCAAAAATCTGTGGAATCAGTGAAATCACTTTGGATGGCCATATTTCGCTAACCAGACCACGCAGGACGATTTGGCTTACATGTGTGTGCAGGTATTGAACAGACCTTTCGTTTGATGTATATCTCGATGGGATTGGTGAACTTCGAAAAAATAATGATTTTTATAGACAAGTCCATGATTTTTCCCAAAATTAATTGGAAAAAAAAATTTTGAGTTTGGCACATCATTGGAAAGGTCTGTTAATTCTCTATTCAGAATTGCAAACCGCTACGCGTTACGAGCCTTGGTTGCGGAAATATCTCCATCCGCATCCGATGACTTTTTTAGATTTGGGTCAATTTTCAGTAAAATTACTTTGGGTGGCCATATTTCGGTAACCAGACCACGCAGGACGATTTGGCTTACATGTGTGTGCAGGTATTGAACAGACCTTTCGTTTGATGTATATCTCGATGGGATTGGTGAACTTCGAAAAAATAATGATTTTTATAGACAAGTGGTTAGTCCATGATTTTTCCCAAAATTAATTGGAAAACAAAATTTTGAGTTTGGCACATCCATGGAAAGGTCTGTTAATTCTCTATTCAGAATTGCAAACCGCAACGCGTTACGAGCCTTGGTTGCGGAAATATCTCCATCCGCATCCGATGACTTTTTTAGATTTGGGTCAATTTTCAGTAAAATCACTTTGGGTGGCCATATTTCGATAACCAGACTTCGCAGAACCTTCTGGTTTTCACCCGTGAATAGCTCTTACAAAATTGTCTAGAAATTTTGAAAACCGCAACCTTTTACAAGGCCTGGTTTCGGAAATATCGCCACCCAAGCACATTGTTAGGTAGTTAAGGCTCAAAAATCTGTGGAATCAGTGAAATCACTTTGGATGGCCATATTTCGCTAACCAGACCACGCAGGACGATTTGGCTTACATGTGTGTGCAGGTATTGAACAGACCTTTCGTTTGATGTATATCTCGATGGGATTGGTGAACTTCGAAAAAATAATGATTTTTATAGACAAGTCCATGATTTTTCCCAAAATTAATTGGAAAAAAAAATTTTGAGTTTGGCACATCATTGGAAAGGTCTGTTAATTCTCTATTCAGAATTGCAAACCGCTACGCGTTACGAGCCTTGGTTGCGGAAATATCTCCATCCGCATCCGATGACTTTTTTAGATTTGGGTCAATTTTCAGTAAAATTACTTTGGGTGGCCATATTTCGGTAACCAGACCTCGCAGAACCTTCTGGTTTTCATCCGTGAATAGCTCTTACAAAATTGTCTAGAAATTTTGAAAACCGCAACCTTTTACAAGGCCTGGTTTCGGAAATATCGCTACCCAAGCATATTGTTAGGTAATTAAAGCTCAAAAATCTGTGGAATCAGTGAAATCACTTTTGATGGCCATATTTCGCTAACCAGACCACGCAGGACGATTTGGCTTACATGTGTGTGCAGGTATTGAACAGACCTTTCGTTTGATGTATATCTCGATGGGATTGGTGAACTTCGAAAAAATAATGATTTTTATAGACAAGTGGTTAGTCCATGATTTTTCCCAAAATTAATTGGAAAAAAAAAATTTTGAGTTTGGCACATCCATGGAAAGGTCTGTTAATTCTCTATTCAGAATTGCAAACCGCAACGCGTTACGAGCCTTGGTTGCGGAAATATCTCCATCCGCATCCGATGACTTTTTTATATTTGGGTCAATTTTCAGTAAAATCACTTTGGGTGGCCATATTTCGGTAACCAGACCTCGCAGAACCTTCTGGTTTTCACCCGTGAATAGCTCTTACAAAATTGTCTAGAAATTTTGAAAACCGCAACCTTTTACAAGGCCTGGTTTCGGAAATATCGCCACCCAAGCATATTGTTAGGTAGTTAAAGCTCAAAAATCTGTGGAATCAGTGAAATCACTTTGGATGGCCATATTTCGCTAACCAGACCACGCAGGACGATTTGGCTTACATGTGTGTGCAGGTATTGAACAGACCTTTCGTTTGATGTATATCTCGATGAGATTGGTGAACTTCGAAAAATAATGATTTTTATAGACAAGTGGTTAGTCCATGATTTTTCCCAAAATTAATTGGAAAAAAAAATTTTGAGTTTGGCACATCCATGGAAAGGTCTGTTAATTCTCTATTCAGAATTGCAAACCGCAACGCGTTACGAGCCTTGGTTGCGGAAATATCTCCATCCGCATCCGATGACTTTTTTAGATTTGGGTCAATTTTCAGTAAAATTACTTTGGGTGGCCATATTTCGGTAACCAGACCTCGCAGAACCTTCTGGTTTTCACCCGTGAATAGCTCTTACAAAATTGTCTAGAAATTTTGAAAACCGCAACCTTTTACAAGGCCTGGTTTCGGAAATATCGCCACCCAAGCATATTGTTAGGTAGTTAAAGCTCAAAAATCTGTGGAATCAGTGAAATCACTTTGGATGGCCATATTTCGCTAACCAAACCACGCAGGACGATTTGGCTTACATGTGTGTGCAGGTATTGAACAGACCTTTCGTTTGATGTATATCTCGATGAGATTGGTGAACTTCGAAAAAATAATGATTTTTATAGACAAGTGGTTAGTCCATGATTTTTCCCAAAATTAATTGGAAAAAAAAATTTTGAGTTTGGCACATCCATGGAAAGGACGATTTGGCTTACATGTGTGTGCAGGTATTGAACAGACCTTTCGTTTGATGTATATCTCGATGGGATTGGTGAACTTCGAAAAAATAATGATTTTTATAGACAAGTGGTTAGTCCATGATTTTTCCCAAAATTAATTGGAAAAAAAATTTTGGCACATCCATGGAAAGGTCTGTTAATTCTCTATTCAGAATTGCAAACCGCAACGCGTTACGAGCCTTGGTTGCGGAAATATCTCCATCCGCATCCGATGACTTTTTTAGATTTGGGTCAATTTTCAGTAAAATTACTTTGGGTGGCCATATTTCGGTAACCAGACCTCGCAGAACCTTCTGGTTTTCACCCGTGAATAGCTCTTACAAAATTGTCTAGAAATTTTGAAAACCGCAACCTTTTACAAGGCCTGGTTTCGGAAATATCGCCACCCAAGCATATTGTTAGGTAGTTAAAGCTCAAAAATCTGTGGAATCAGTGAAATCACTTTGGATGGCCATATTTCGCTAACCAGACCACGCAGGACGATTTGGCTTACATGTGTGTGCAGGTATTGAACAGACCTTTCGTTTGATGTATATCTCGATGTTAATTCTCTATTCAGAATATCAAACCGCAACGCGTTACGAGCCTTGGTTGCGGAAATATCTCCATCCGCATCCGATGACTTTTTTAGATTTGGGTCAATTTTCAGTAAAATTACTTTGGGTGGCCATATTTCGGTAACCAGACCTTGCAGAACCTTCTGGTTTTCACCCGTGAATAGCTCTTACAAAATTGTCTAGAAATTTTGAAAACCGCAACCTTTTACAAGGCCTGGTTTCGGAAATATCGCCACCCAAGCATATTGTTAGGTAGTTAAAGCTCAAAAATCTGTGGAATCAGTGAAATCACTTTGGATGGCCATATTTCGCTAACCAGACCACGCAGGACGATTTGGCTTACATGTGTGTGCAGGTATTGAACAGACCTTTCGTTTGATGTATATCTCGATGAGATTGGTGAACTTCGAAAAAATAATGATTTTTATAGACAAGTGGTTAGTCCATGATTTTTCCCAAAATTAATTGGAAAAAAAAATTTTGAGTTTGGCACATCCATGGAAAGGTCTGTTAATTCTCTATTCAGAATTGCAAACCGCAACGCGTTACGAGCCTTGGTTGCGGAAATATCTCCATCCGCATCCGATGACTTTTTTAGATTTGGGTCAATTTTCAGTAAAATTACTTTGGGTGGCCATATTTCGGTAACCAGACCTCGCAGAACCTTCTGGTTTTCACCCGTGAATAGCTCTTACAAAATTGTCTAGAAATTTTGAAAACCGCAACCTTTTACAAGGCCTGGTTTCGGAAATATCGCCACCCAAGCATATTGTTAGGTAGTTAAAGCTCAAAAATCTGTGGAATCAGTGAAATCACTTTGGATGGCCATATTTCGCTAACCAGACCACGCAGGACGATTTGGCTTACATGTGTGTGCAGGTATTGAACAGACCTTTCGTTTGATGTATATCTCGATGAGATTGGTGAACTTCGAAAAAATAATGATTTTTATAGACAAGTGGTTAGTCCATGATTTTTCCCAAAATTAATTGGAAAAAAAAATTTTGAGTTTGGCACATCCATGGAAAGGTCTGTTAATTCTCTATTCAGAATTGCAAACCGCAACGCGTTACGAGCCTTGGTTGCGGAAATATCTCCATCCGCATCCGATGACTTTTTTAGATTTGGGTCAATTTTCAGTAAAATTACTTTGGGTGGCCATATTTCGGTAACCAGACCTCGCAGAACCTTCTGGTTTTCACCCGTGAATAGCTCTTACAAAATTGTCTAGAAATTTTGAAAACCGCAACCTTTTACAAGGCCTGGTTTCGGAAATATCGCCACCCAAGCATATTGTTAGGTAGTTAAAGCTCAAAAATCTGTGGAATCAGTGAAATCACTTTGGATGGCCATATTTCGCTAACCAAACCACGCAGGACGATTTGGCTTACATGTGTGTGCAGGTATTGAACAGACCTTTCGTTTGATGTATATCTCGATGAGATTGGTGAACTTCGAAAAAATAATGATTTTTATAGACAAGTGGTTAGTCCATGATTTTTCCCAAAATTAATTGGAAAAAAAAATTTTGAGTTTGGCACATCCATGGAAAGGTCTGTTAATTCTCTATTCAGAATTGCAAACCGCAACGCGTTACGAGCCTTGGTTGCGGAAATATCTCCATCCGCATCCGATGACTTTTTTAGATTTGGGTCAATTTTCAGTAAAATTACTTTGGGTGGCCATATTTCGGTAACCAGACCTCGCAGAACCTTCTGGTTTTCACCCGTGAATAGCTCTTACAAAATTGTCTAGAAATTTTGAAAACCGCAACCTTTTACAAGGCCTGGTTTCGGAAATATCGCCACCCAAGCATATTGTTAGGTAGTTAAAGCTCAAAAATCTGTGGAATCAGTGAAATCACTTTGGATGGCCATATTTCGCTAACCAGACCACGCAGGACGATTTGGCTTACATGTGTGTGCAGGTATTGAACAGACCTTTCGTTTGATGTATATCTCGATGGGATTGGTGAACTTCGAAAAAATAATGATTTTTATAGACAAGTGGTTAGTCCATGATTTTTCCCAAAATTAATTGGAAAAAAAAATTTTGAGTTTGGCACATCCATGGAAAGGTCTGTTAATTCTCTATTCAGAATTGCAAACCGCAACGCGTTACGAGCCTTGGTTGCGGAAATATCTCCATCCGCATCCGATGACTTTTTTAGATTTGGGTCAATTTTCAGTAAAATTACTTTGGGTGGCCATATTTCGGTAACCAGACCTCGCAGAACCTTCTGGTTTTCACCCGTGAATAGCTCTTACAAAATTGTCTAGAAATTTTGAAAACCGCAACCTTTTACAAGGCCTGGTTTCGGAAATATCGCCACCCAAGCATATTGTTAGGTAGTTAAAGCTCAAAAATCTGTGGAATCAGTGAAATCACTTTGGATGGCCATATTTCGCTAACCAGACCACGCAGGACGATTTGGCTTACATGTGTGTGCAGGTATTGAACAGACCTTTCGTTTGATGTATATCTCGATGTTAATTCTCTATTCAGAATTGCAAACCGCAACGCGTTACGAGCCTTGGTTGCGGAAATATCTCCATCCGCATCCGATGACTTTTTTAGATTTGGGTCAATTTTCAGTAAAATTACTTTGGGTGGCCATATTTCGGTAACCAGACCTCGCAGAACCTTCTGGTTTTCACCCGTGAATAGCTCTTACAAAATTGTCTAGAAATTTTGAAAACCGCAACCTTTTACAAGGCCTGGTTTCGGAAATATCGCCACCCAAGCATATTGTTAGGTAGTTAAAGCTCAAAAATCTGTGGAATCAGTGAAATCACTTTGGATGGCCATATTTCGCTAACCAGACCACGCAGGACGATTTGGCTTACATGTGTGTGCAGGTATTGAACAGACCTTTCGTTTGATGTATATCTCGATGAGATTGGTGAACTTCGAAAAAATAATGATTTTTATAGACAAGTGGTTAGTCCATGATTTTTCCCAAAATTAATTGGAAAAAAAAATTTTGAGTTTGGCACATCCATGGAAAGGTCTGTTAATTCTCTATTCAGAATTGCAAACCGCAACGCGTTACGAGCCTTGGTTGCGGAAATATCTCCATCCGCATCCGATGACTTTTTTAGATTTGGGTCAATTTTCAGTAAAATTACTTTGGGTGGCCATATTTCGGTAACCAGACCTCGCAGAACCTTCTGGTTTTCACCCGTGAATAGCTCTTACAAAATTGTCTAGAAATTTTGAAAACCGCAACCTTTTACAAGGCCTGGTTTCGGAAATATCGCCACCCAAGCATATTGTTAGGTAGTTAAAGCTCAAAAATCTGTGGAATCAGTGAAATCACTTTGGATGGCCATATTTCGCTAACCAAACCACGCAGGACGATTTGGCTTACATGTGTGTGCAGGTATTGAACAGACCTTTCGTTTGATGTATATCTCGATGAGATTGGTGAACTTCGAAAAAATAATGATTTTTATAGACAAGTGGTTAGTCCATGATTTTTCCCAAAATTAATTGGAAAAAAAAATTTTGAGTTTGGCACATCCATGGAAAGGTCTGTTAATTCTCTATTCAGAATTGCAAACCGCAACGCGTTACGAGCCTTGGTTGCGGAAATATCTCCATCCGCATCCGATGACTTTTTTAGATTTGGGTCAATTTTCAGTAAAATTACTTTGGGTGGCCATATTTCGGTAACCAGACCTCGCAGAACCTTCTGGTTTTCACCCGTGAATAGCTCTTACAAAATTGTCTAGAAATTTTGAAAACCGCAACCTTTTACAAGGCCTGGTTTCGGAAATATCGCCACCCAAGCATATTGTTAGGTAGTTAAAGCTCAAAAATCTGTGGAATCAGTGAAATCACTTTGGATGGCCATATTTCGCTAACCAGACCACGCAGGACGATTTGGCATACATGTGTGTGCAGGTATTGAACAGACCTTTCGTTTGATGTATATCTCGATGGGATTGGTGAACTTCGAAAAAATAATGATTTTTATAGACAAGTGGTTAGTCCATGATTTTTCCCAAAATTAATTGGAAAAAAAAATTTTGAGTTTGGCACATCCATGGAAAGGTCTGTTAATTCTCTATTCAGAATTGCAAACCGCAACGCGTTACGAGCCTTGGTTGCGGAAATATCTCCATCCGCATCCGATGACTTTTTTAGATTTGGGTCAATTTTCAGTAAAATTACTTTGGGTGGCCATATTTCGGTAACCAGACCTCGCAGAACCTTCTGGTTTTCACCCGTGAATAGCTCTTACAAAATTGTCTAGAAATTTTGAAAACCGCAACCTTTTACAAGGCCTGGTTTCGGAAATATCGCCACCCAAGCATATTGTTAGGTAGTTAAAGCTCAAAAATCTGTGGAATCAGTGAAATCACTT
Source organism: Chrysotoxum bicinctum (assembly GCA_911387755.1). NCBI lineage: Eukaryota > Metazoa > Arthropoda > Insecta > Diptera > Syrphidae > Chrysotoxum > Chrysotoxum bicinctum. Next base: position 1,699,410 of record OU426988.1, on the reverse strand, counting down.
TGGATGGCCATATTTCGCTAACCAGACCACGCAGGACGATTTGGCTTACATGTGTGTGCAGGTATTGAACAGACCTTTCGTTTGATGTATATCTCGATGTTAATTCTCTATTCAGAATTGCAAACCGCAACGCGTTACGAGCCTTGGTTGCGGAAATATCTCCATCCGCATCCGATGACTTTTTTAGATTTGGGTCAATTTTCAGTAAAATTACTTTGGGTGGCCATATTTCGGTAACCAGACCTCGCAGAACCTTCTGGTTTTCACCCGTGAATAGCTCTTACAAAATTGTCTAGAAATTTTGAAAACCGCAACCTTTTACAAGGCCTGGTTTCGGAAATATGGCCACCCAAGCATATTGTTAGGTAGTTAAAGCTCAAAAATCTGTGGAATCAGTGAAATCACTTTGGATGGCCATATTTCGCTAACCAGACCACGCAGGACGATTTGGCTTACATGTGTGTGCAGGTATTGAACAGACCTTTCGTTTGATGTATATCTCTATGAGATTGGTGAACTTCGAAAAAATAATGATTTTTATAGACAAGTGGTTAGTCCATGATTTTTCCCAAAATTAATTGGAAAAAAAAATTTTGAGTTTGGCACATCCATGGAAAGGTCTGTTAATTCTCTATTCAGAATTGCAAACCGCAACGCGTTACGAGCCTTGGTTGCGGAAATATCTCCATCCGCATCCGATGACTTTTTTAGATTTGGGTCAATTTTCAGTAAAATCACTTTGGGTGGCCATATTTCGATAACCAGACTTCGCAGAACCTTCTGGTTTTCACCCGTGAATAGCTCTTACAAAATTGTCTAGAAATTTTGAAAACCGCAACCTTTTACAAGGCCTGGTTTCGGAAATATCGCCACCCAAGCATATTGTTAGGTAGTTAAAGCTCAAAAATCTGTGGAATCAGTGAAATCACTTTGGATGGCCATATTTCGCTAACCAGACCACGCAGGACGATTTGGCTTACATGTGTGTGCAGGTATTGAACAGACCTTTCGTTTGATGTATATCTCGATGGGATTGGTGAACTTCGAAAAAATACTGATTTTTATAGACAAGTGGTTAGTCCATGATTTTTCCCAAAATTAATTGGAAAAAAAAAATTTTGAGTTTGGCACATCCATGGAAAGGTCTGTTAATTCTCTATTCAGTATTGCAAACCGCAACGCGTTACGAGCCTTGGTTGCGGAAATATCTCCATCCGCATTCGATGACTTTTTTAGATTTGGGTCAATTTTCAGTAAAATTACTTTGGGTGGCCATATTTCGGTAACCAGACCTCGCAGAACCTTCTGGTTTTCACCCGTGAATAGCTCTTACAAAATTGTCTAGAAATTTTGAAAACCGCAACCTTTTACAAGGCCTGGTTTCGGAAATATCGCCACCCAAGCATATTGTTAGGTAGTTAAAGCTCAAAAATCTGTGGAATCAGTGAAATCACTTTGGATGGCCATATTTCGCTAACGAGACCACGCAGGACGATTTGGCTTACATGTGTGTGCAGGTATTGAACAGACCTTTCGTTTGATGTATATCTCGATGGGATTGGTGAACTTCGAAAAAATAATGATTTTTATAGACAAGTGGTTAGTCAATGATTTTTCCCAAAATTAATTGGAAAAAAAAATTTGAGTTTGGCACATCATTGGAAAGGTCTGTTAATTCTCTATTCAGAATTGCAAACCGCAACGCGTTACGAGCCTTGGTTGCGGAAATATCTCCATCCGCATCCGATGACTTTTTTAGATTTGGGTCAATTTTCAGTAAAATTACTTTGGGTGGCCATATTTCGGTAACCAGACCTCGCAGAACCTTCTGGTTTTCACCCGTGAATAGCTCTTACAAAATTGTCTAGAAATTTTGAAAACCGCAACCTTTTACAAGGCCTGGTTTCGGAAATATCGCCACCCAAGCATATTGTTAGGTAGTTAAAGCTCAAAAATCTGTGGAATCAGTGAAATCACTTTGGATGGCCATATTTCGCTAACCAGACCACGCAGGACGATTTGGCTTACATGTGTGTGCAGGTATTGAACAGACCTTTCGTTTGATGTATATCTCGATGGGATTGGTGAACTTCGAAAAAATAATGATTTTTATAGACAAGTGGTTAGTCCATGATTTTTCCCAAAATTAATTGGAAAAAAAATTTTGAGTTTGGCACATCCATGGAAAGGTCTGTTAATTCTCTATTCAGAATTGCAAACCGCAACGCGTTACGAGCCTTGGTTGCCGAAATATCTCCATCCGCATCCGATGACTTTTTTAGATTTGGGTCAATTTTCAGTAAAATTACTTTGGGTGGCCATATTTCGGTAACCAGACCTCGCAGAACCTTCTGGTTTTCACCCGTGAATAGCTCTTACAAAATTGTCTAGAAATTTTGAAAACCGCAACCTTTTACAAGGCCTGGTTTCGGAAATATCGCCACCCAAGCATATTGTTAGGTAGTTAAAGCTCAAAAATCTGTGGAATCAGTGAAATCACTTTGGATGGCCATATTTCGCTAACCAGACCACGCAGGACGATTTGGCTTACATGTGTGTGCAGGTATTGAACAGACCTTTCGTTTGATGTATATCTCGATGTTAATTCTCTATTCAGAATTGCAAACCGCAACGCGTTACGAGCCTTGGTTGCGGAAATATCTCCATCCGCATCCGATGACTTTTTTAGATTTGGGTCAATTTTCAGTAAAATTACTTTGGGTGGCCATATTTCGGTAACCAGACCTCGCAGAACCTTCTGGTTTTCACCCGTGAATAGCTCTTACAAAATTGTCTAGAAATTTTGAAAACCGCAACCTTTTACAAGGCCTGGTTTCGGAAATATCGCCACCCAAGCATATTGTTAGGTAGTTAAAGCTCAAAAATCTGTGGAATCAGTGAAATCACTTTGGATGGCCATATTTCGCTAACCAGACCACGCAGGACGATTTGGCTTACATGTGTGTGCAGGTATTGAACAGACCTTTCGTTTGATGTATATCTCGATGAGATTGGTGAACTTCGAAAAAATAATGATTTTTATAGACAAGTGGTTAGTCCATGATTTTTCCCAAAATTAATTGGAAAAAAAAATTTTGAGTTTGGCACATCCATGGAAAGGTCTGTTAATTCTCTATTCAGAATTGCAAACCGCAACGCGTTACGAGCCTTGGTTGCGGAAATATCTCCATCCGCATCCGATGACTATATTGTTAGGTAGTTAAAGCTCAAAAATCTGTGGAATCAGTGAAATCACTTTTGATGGCCATATTTCGCTAACCAGACCACGCAGGACGATTTGGCTTACATGTGTGTGCAGGTATTGAACAGACCTTTCGTTTGATGTATATCTCGATGGGATTGGTGAACTTCGAAAAAATACTGATTTTTATAGACAAGTGGTTAGTCCATGATTTTTCCCAAAATTAATTGGAAAAAAAAATTTTGAGTTTGGCACATCCATGGAAAGGTCTGTTAATTCTCTATTCAGAATTGCAAACCGCAACGCGTTACGAGCCTTGGTTGCGGAAATATCTCCATCCGCATTCGATGACTTTTTTAGATTTGGGTCAATTTTCAGTAAAATTACTTTGGGTGGCCATATTTCGGTAACCAGACCTCGCAGAACCTTCTGGTTTTCACCCGTGAATAGCTCTTACAAAATTGTCTAGAAATTTTGAAAACCGCAACCTTTTACAAGGCCTGGTTTCGGAAATATCGCCACCCAAGCATATTGTTAGGTAGTTAAAGCTCAAAAATCTGTGGAATCAGTGAAATCACTTTGGATGGCCATATTTCGCTAACCAGACCACGCAGGACGATTTGGCTTACATGTGTGTGCAGGTATTGAACAGACCTTTCGTTTGATGTATATCTCGATGGGATTGGTGAACTTCGAAAAAATACTGATTTTTATAGACAAGTGGTTAGTCCATGATTTTTCCCAAAATTAATTGGAAAAAAAAATTTTGAGTTTGGCACATCCATGGAAAGGTCTGTTAATTCTCTATTCAGAATTGCAAACCGCAACGCGTTACGAGCCTTGGTTGCGGAAATATCTCCATCCGCATCCGATGACTTTTTTAGATTTGGGTCAATTTTCAGTAAAATTACTTTGGGTGGCCATATTTCGGTAACCAGACCTCGCAGAACCTTCTGGTTTTCACCCGTGAATAGCTCGTAAAAAATTGTCTAGAAATTTTGAAAACCGCAACCTTTTACAAGGCCTGGTTTCGGAAATATCGCCACCCAAGCACATTGTTAGGTAGTTAAAGCTCAAAAATCTGTGAAATCACTGTGACAAGACAATGTAAGTATATTTTTGGACATTCATCATCTCATAGTCTGTCAGCATCCAAGTAACTCAATGTTTTTGTTATTATTCTCCATATCTGGTTGGTGTTTTTCTTGTTTTAATGAATATACTTACTGCCTTTCATTCTCGATAACTAGAAAAGCATTTGTAAGGTCTTATTAAAAACAAAAAAACGCACATACATTGATCATTTTAATTGGTTTTCAGGATTTAACAAAAAACTCTTCTTGTTTTGTTTTCAACTAATATAAGCACAGTTGGAATTATAATGTTGCACATTTGCATTTACATTCTTCTTATTCACACTTTCACGAGGTGTCTTCGTCTTCATAAGTGTAAGTGACAGGTTATCTTTCGTTCTTGCATGAACTTCTTCAGTCGAGATCGTGCGAGTAATGGAACCCTATGGTTAATGAAAACCTTTAAACGAAAAAAAAAATATAAATTAAAAACAACATTTTACAGAATATATTATATAAAAGTTTAGTTCACTGTTTTATTGTTCCTGTGACACTTAAATAAGTCTCAAGGAATAAATTCATGTCTTAAAATGAATGGAAGTGTACAAATAAGTACATTGCGTATCACTTGATTGAGGTTTAATAATTTCATCATTTTTCATAATGTATACCTAGAGTTATTTTAAATGAAAATACTTACTGCTTATTTAGTGTTTTTCTTAATGAAAATACTCACTTCATTTGATGGTTTGCTGGGTGAACAATTGCAGGGAGTATTCGAACATTTAGATAGAGTTACATTATCAGGTTGCACCTTTATAGTTGGAATCTTTTTAGTGTCTTCATAAGTATTATGATCTTTAGGTCCTCCTTGTCAAGCATTAGGCTTATTCGAACTTAATACTTTGGTGCAGTTCTATAGTCAGAGTCGGTGAAGTCAAGGAAGTGTGTGGCTGTAAACGATAAAATTAACGTTAAAAATTAAATTTACGGAATAGAAATAAAAGTGTCCTTTATTGTTTTATGGTGACCCTAACTATTGGAGAATTCATTCGCACTAAATTAAGGACTCATTTCATACCAAATTTTAATTATGTACTAAAATTAGAACAAAATAAATACTAAACAAAATACCAATTCGGGATTTGCTGGTGCTTCTTCATGAACCATGTGATAAACTTTTTAACTCCCTTTTTGAATACTTCATCACTAAGTTGTTTGTTTCTAATATCCAATCCTATATATTTTAACAACAATGGGGAATTCAGTTTAGAACGAAGGATGTCATTTAGATTCAACATTCTAGTTTTAAATGAATGTAGGGATAGTACACTAATTTAGTGTCATGAAAAAGAATTATTATGCTGCATTTAGCCTTTGAAAATACTCACGGGAATGTTGTACCAGTTAAATTAATTGCTGGGATACACTCCGTTATAACTTTTAATTTGAACACATAAATTCGAATGCATCAAGCGAAAATGTATGTGTAATGTAATAACATTAAATTTGATGGTAGACTACAGTGTATGTAGTATCTTATTGAATACTTCTTTAGGAATTGATTTAGTTCCAATCTCAAGCGTCACAGATAAAAAAGCAACTTATTCTCAAATTATTTTTTTTTTAAATTCACTGGCTTCTTTGGATACTTTGAAACAAAATTGCTTGTTTTCCACATTTCAACTTTATCGCTTTGAGGTCGGATCAAACAATATTTATTGGTTATTATTTTCATGGTTCTTAAAAATTAAAAAATCAAATTTAAATGTGAGAAACGTTGTGGAACTTATAAATTATTCATTTATGACAAAAGCCCTAATTTAAAATTCATTGGAATTTAAAATATCGTCCTCCGTGTCGAAGTTAAATCTACAACCTAACATTTTCCTACTTCCTTTTGCAAAATCATTTGACGAATGTCAATCGTTTTCGCGCTATTTAAATCTCCTTGTGTGAAATTCAGAGAGAGTATACATACCTAACCGAATTGTGGAACTCAATCACCCTTAATATTATAACTACTTATTACTTAGTACATAACTAACTATAAAACCGTATCTTTTGAAACCATTTGTAGGGTCTGCTTTGGACTTTCGAACGTAGCCAACCCTCTAGAAAACATCTATTTTCACCTACATGAATTGCTATTCGGAAGAAAAAAGAAGCCTAACTATTTATGTATGTAATTGCAGTAAATTTAATTTGCGACCAAATAAAGCTGTCTACAAAACCTTTTTACCTCAAAAATTGTATAATAGTACTTGGGTCTTTATTAAAAAGCTGTTGTGGGTTTTCTTCTCTTTTTAAATTCACCTGACTATGCAATTTAGCAAACGTGCCAATAAATAAAACTTGTTTCCAGCTAAATGATTCTAATTAAATATGCCACAGCACCTGCAGTTCAGTTTGGTCCCAACCTTCCATTTCAAAAGCTATAATGTACATGAGCTGCAATAAAAAAAGGGTTTTCATGTATTCTTGGCACGTTTCGGACAAATACACATCTATAATGTATTGTAGAGTAAGGGAGAACTGAACGGAAGAAATAAAATAAAAAAAGCGCATAACATGTCTCACGAAAGTACTATCTATTTACATATATACATGCATACATATGGATATGAAAAATAATTTGTAATAATTTGCTAATTTGCGTTGTAGTTAAATTTGTATTATTATTGAGTATTTTATTCGTAGAAAGGATTTTCAAATAAATTAATTTATGGGGGCCTTTCAACCCCCATAAGATTTTCATCATGAGCTTTCTTATACAATTTTCAATACAATTAACTTCAAAATAATTTCTTAACCAAATAAAAGTTTTAAACTTTTTGAGGAGAACATTTTCTTAGCTTAATATTATCTATATTATGATATGATATTAATGAAAAACTAATTTAGGGAACTTTGACCCCTTAAATCATACTGATACTGACCATTTGACTGAACTTATCACTATTAGAATTATTAAAAATATATATCTAAAGATACAAGTTAAAACCAGCCCCTATTCCATCTTTTAAAAGAGTCGTGTCTGGTTTGTAAATTTTAAATTGGGTCATTTTTGTTTCGGTCAATTAGTTCTACTGCATTTGTTATTGTCAAAGAAAAGAAAACGTTGCATGCAACACGAATTGATTTGTTTATTGATTCTACAAATTTTACAAAATAAAATAATGAAAACCGTATATTTGTACATACAAGGTGAAAGTAAAAGTGACTCAGTTCTTAAAGGTTAAATGTGCGTGCAAAGAGCAATATGGGAATTGAATCCAGGGAACAAATATGTCAAGTAAGCGAGTTGACATACATACATCTCTGATGGTGCTGATGGGTGCTCTTGGTACACAATAATTCAACCACCTAAGGAATAAATTTGCCAAGTACAAATGGTGTAAAAGTTAATGTGAACGACAAAAAAAATATAGGTTCATGTGGTTGAGAAATGAGTGTTAAATTGTGTACATTTGAGGAAGCCTAATAATACGAGTAGGTTATATTATAACAAGAATTGATTTTTGTCGATATGAATACTGATGAGGTTATCCTCAAATTCCGAGTGATAAGGTTGTGGTCAGTTTAAAACAGATCCATCATTAGGGAGGTTTATTTCCATGAAGTTGAAGTACAAATTAATAGACAAGTGGAATTATTGCCTAGTCTAAGGGATTCGGAATCGATATTGAATGAAAATTTAATAATGGACTGTGGCGCTGAGGACAAACGAAACGGTAGTGTCATCACGGAAGTAACGTCAAAAAAAAGTCTGCCTGGTAGTTTACCTCTTTCGAAAAAATATATATCCCTTTTGCAAAGCTGAAACTTGGGTTTTAATGATCGAATTTTTAAGGTTAAGGTGTTTTTGAAAGTTAAAGCATCCAACAGCACACTGTCACTAATAAATAATAAACTATATCAAGCTATGAATCCTAATTAAAATAGTTCAACCCGAACCAAAAAAAGCAACCGACATTATCATATTCATAAATTTGTATTTTCAACACTATTTTGTTCTATGCAAACAATTATTTTTCAAGGTTTAGAAATTTTTGGACTGCTCCATTGATTTAAAAAAATAAAACAAACCAAAAATTGAAATTATTTTCCTAGAGAATCACATAAAAGAATAAGGCAATATCTCTATAAATACATATACATGAATACATGCATGTATAGTCACTTTAAGTCGGTTTATCAAAAAAAAAAAAAAAAATGCTTCACCCAATTTCCAATGTTGTCCTGTCCTCAACAAAGCTTCTGATATTGGCAGTATAATACCTCAAAATAAATAGCTTTCCCTTATAGGACTCTCTGGGTTCCAGTAAAAAACGTATGCATCAACTGAAAAAATTTGAAATTCTAAATTTTTCACAGATAGGGTGTTATTTATCTGGTTCTCACAGACATTTTATATTCGCCGCAGCAGAAGTATTTTATTTCTTTCTTTTTTTTTTCTGAAGACTCATGTGAATCTCATGCATTATAAACGGCATGTGGCTTAAATTAATCCCGACACACGACAATCATCTACTTCCACTCTACAAAACCCCAACAACGACGACGTCTGGGTCCCGGAAGAACATATAAAAAGTTAAATCGTTTCATAATCCTGGCAAATACATTCAGGTCACACAGCAACTCGAGTGAGACGAAAAAAAAATATAAGAAAACAGTTTTACATGATGTAGACCCATTAAGGGCAAGGTGTGCTTACTTAGTTTACTATACAGTTACCGCGTGTGAGGTTCTTACATTTATCCGACTACGACAAATGTTGGGTACGAATAAAAAGAAAATGTAAATTTAAAGAGATTTACAGAATTTATTTCAAGTATGTCGCCAATTAAATGACCGAGATCGTCGGAAACGTTAAAAAGAAAATGTGAGATAACCACGCATAGAAATTTAAATCTAGAACAAAATGGATTTATAAGTCTCAGGGGCTCTAGGATGTAGGAGTTGAGTCGGTTCCAAATAAACAAGAAACACAAAAAGTCATAACATGCCATAGATTCCTCCCTCGTAGAGTTGACCTTGACTGAAATATTTAGGACACCGTGTTGGACGGATATACGTTCATATGTACATAAAGTAGTTTGCCAAAAAGGTGTGTTAATGACTGCGCACGAAATACCACCACACATTCGTGATATTAAAAAAATAATTTCCTACTTAATAATTTAGATGATAAACATCTAGGTCAACATATTTTAAGTTACCATACTGACTGTACTTACTTATAAAAAAAAACTAATATTTTTTTCATTTTTATCATCTCCTTGCAGAAGATACGTCAAATTATATTATAAACGATACATCAGTTGTGTGTAGTGAGAATTTTTCCGACACACGACAATTCGTACAAAACCGTCCGATAAACGAATTCGATGACCTTCCAACAATATACTTCATTACGCCAACCTATCCGCGGCGGGAACAAATTCCTGAACTAACTCGATTGGCACATACACTGATGCTTGTTCCGAAAATCCATTGGATAGTTGCAGATGATTTTGCCGAATGTAACATATTCTTGGGTTATCTATTTAATAAGTTTGGTAAGTTAACTGCAATTAATTTTGAAAACAAAATAATATTTGTAAATTTTGTTCCAGGAATTCCATTTACTCATATTTCCAGTCCGATGCCTGATATTTATCGCAGTCTAACACCGAATCCTAGAGGAGTGGCGAATCGTAGAGCAGCGCTCAATTGGTTGCGTCAGCAAAAACAAACCTCTGGTGTCCTCTACTTCGGGGACGATGACAATACTTTTGACTTGAAATTATTCTCGGAAATTCGATCTACCAAAAAGGTTTCAATGTTTCCTGTTGGGCTAATTGGAATGTTTTCAGTTAGTACCCCGGTTGTACAAAAGGTAAGTTCGATTTCCTATCATATGTTTTACTTTAATTTAATTTAGCATTTCCATTTTATTCGCAGGGAAAAGTCATTGGCTTTTTCGATTCATGGCCTGGTAATCGAAGATGGCCAGTTGATATGGCTGGATTTGCTGTGAATCTCGAACATTTCGCCAATCATCCAAATGCAACTATGCCCTATAAAGCTGGCTATGAAGAAGACTCATTCCTACGGAGCATATCATTGTCTCTCAAAGACATCGAACCTAAAGCCAATAATTGTACGGAGATATTAGTTTGGCATACGCAAACGCAGAAAACAAAAGCCCCAACTATTCGACTTAATTCGCAGTACTTAGATGATAAATCAAGTTTGGGGGCATTATTTAAGGAACTCGAGATCATGGGCGTCAGCCATGCATCAGATTATGATGGTACGTAATGAAGGGATAGAAAATATTATTTTTTTGTAAAAAACTGTAGCCTATAATTTCTTGATTTACACACACGTTATGAAAAAATGCCATTTTAATAGTTGGAGAAAAGCTATACATTCGTTTTCAAGCCGATTACATAATGTAGTTTTATAAAAAGCTAAACAGATAGGTCTGTTCATTTTAAGCTGAGTGAAGGCTTGTTGCATGTATTCAAACAATTGTTTAACAGTTATGTAGATGGATTGATTCCAGTCAAAAATCAGTAATACAGCTTTGGGTATCAATTCGATATTTAAGCATGGGATATTTGTTTGGTCTTAATGACTCATAAAATATAAGCAGACTTTTCTTTTGACATGAGATTAACCATGGATTTCTCAGTAAAATTTTGGTACGAATAATATTTCAAATATATGTAAATCTGTTGAAAAGTATTGAAAAGATCTATTTAAATAAAACTCCAACAAGATCATATTTATTAATTATCAAGGCAAAATATGTCAATCGATAAAATTATTATTCTGTTGTTATTTGATTGGTCCTAAAATTGGATATATTTCTTAAAGAAAAACCCATATCACAACGGGATCTATCGAAAAACTATAAAAATTCATGCGAAATGATTTTTTTTTTCATTCTTTTAAGATTATGCCTCAAATAAACAAAAATAATTTAATAAAGTCATCGAATTTGTTTACAAAAAACCGATGGCTATTTCAGACCTGTTTGCTGATACGAAACTTAAATATTTAAGTGCAGCATGCACGATTTTGTCTTTATTTTCCTCGGCGTAAACTGTCACGTACATAAAAGTTTAGGCCTTATGTTTCGAGGCGCAAAGTATTGAAATGTACTCACCCACAGGCAATTTTGTTTAAATATTCAATTAAATTACAATAAAGTTTGAGAAACGTATGATAAACACTTCCGATATCTTCCAAATCTTATACACCATTTGTTTGGTGTGTTACTCGATAAATTTCTAAGACATTTTAAAAAACTAGAAATTTTTGGGACTATGTTACATCGAAAACCGTTAAACCAAAAAATCAAAAAAAAATAATACTTTAAAAAAATTAAAATCCAAGTATCAAGCCACCATAATTATTACCAATCAATTTTCTCAAATTAAAATAATTGATTTATTTCTACTCGTATAGTTATTTCCGAGTGCTTTTTTCTAACCGCTTACTAATTTGATAATAGAAGCCTGGTATACATCATTTCCGAGGCATGTTACCTCCAGTGTATTTTGGTCACTTGGTATTTCAACGATATTTTTTGAAGGATTTTTTAAAACTTATTAGACTAATAGATCGAATATCAGGGTTAAAATCTTTAGCTAGATGTACTTAAATTAAAATGTTCATTGAAATTATTGATTAAATTACCTTTCTTTACAGGAATTAAAGCAACAATAACTAAAAATGGCAAAACCAAACCTATATCTTATTATCTTCGGTGAGATTCGGCCATAATCAAATTTTGGAATTGGTTGTTTCCCAGTTATGGCTGATAATAGCGATGTTAAAAATTTTCTCATACACCGGCGCCGCCGTCCGATTTATTGAAGAAAAATAGTAGAAAAAGCGGCCTTTCTCTGTTTGGTATCGAATTTCGCTAAGTTTAGTACTGTAAGGAAAGAAACAAAAAACAAAAATTACTCAATATCATTTAAAAGACAACAATAAAAAAAGAAAGAAAAGTGAGGTTTTTCTTGATTTTGTATTTTCTACTAACAATAGAATTTATATGGGATGTACCTTTGTTAAATCATATTAATTATTTATATTGATAGACAACATACCTCTTGGATTTCTAACAAATACAAAAAATAAAACAAAAACAAAATAAATTATTAGATTTTTTAGATTAGATTAAAAATAAAAGATTTATTAACTATTTACCATAAAAATTTAAAACAGTAATAATTAAAATGAACAAATATCTATAAATGGCATGGCTGTGCCATCTGCCGATTGGTACTGATTATCATTAATAAATAAGATAGACAGATTGCTTAACATACTCATATTTATTCTGATAATTGTTTTATTAAATTACCAATTTGCTTTGTGGGCATGAATGGTATTACCAAAAAAAAAATATTTTTTGCACATATGTAATGTATGATTTGAATATTTTCACATGGCAAACGGATTATAAACATTACAAGTTTTTTGTCCTATTCAATTACATTGTTAAATGAGTTAGTTTTTTTTAAACATTTAAATCAAGAGAGAAACACGCTTTAATTTAAATCTAAACTATTTAGTAAACCGATTATCTAAATAAGAATTATTTTATTAACAATGATAACATAAGTTTGCTTCTTCCCATTAAAATTCTCACTAAAAAATTTTCTCTCTATATTATAAAGCTTGGAGTTTATAAAAATAAAATATTAAAAAAATATTTGGAACTTGGAATAGAACGTTCAAGTCCTATCGTTTTGGATTTTGTTTGTTCAAACCCGAACAACGAAATTTCTTTTGTGATTTTCGGTCGAAGCTTTCGCTAATTTTTCTTTCAAATTGTTAAATAGACTAACAATAAGGTTTCACAATACACAAAATTGTCCTGAATTGTCATAGGACATATTGTAGATCTCCTTCTCTGTCTTACTGCTGATTATAAATGTAATTTTCCACTTACATGGTGCATGACAGTGATTATTTGCTTAGATCTTAAAAGATATTTACTACCCTGAGAAAGAGTTAGCCGCCCACGTATTTTAAGAGTTTGAGATATGAATGCATATTTCACTCAGTTTATCTATTTTAAATCGGCAAGGCAGTAGGTCTTTAATCAGATATCACTTATCACAAATAAAAGTATTGGCGATAATAAAACTGACTTGTATAACTCCACTTTTTATTTCAAACTCCATCCTTATGTAGGACGTGAAATTTGAAGATCACCTGGAAACATCTTATCGTCGGCTTACTACGAAAAGTCAGTAATATTTTAATAAATTTAATATAATGGAGTTTGGTCATTTCATCTTCTTCTGTTCAATCCGAGTATTGTGCACTTATTGAAATAATATTTGGTATTTAATAGATTTTGTGTCATTTTGATGCTTTTATCTATAAATTAAGTTATTAAATTGATTAATGTGATCGAAATTACAAACTTTTTGTTATAATTTCATTGTTTAAAATTGTTGTCCACGTTACCTACAAATGAATATACTCAACTAAAATGACAAAGTAATGTAATCTCTCGTCTCTAGAGAAAGCGATTTAACTTTTTTTTTTTTGCTTTAATGTTTCAATGGAAGATTCAAATTTAAGAAATAAATAAATTATGTATCGTAAAATAAATAATTAAATTCAATCATATCATGTGAGTCTTATAATTTGCCAATGATAATATCAAGAACAAAATACACACATAGGCATCTTTTGATCTTTTTTAGCTTATTAGAATAAAATATATATGCTTTAGACTCACACAAAAAGAAACAAATAAAAAATAATTTGCAGTTCCTGCTTACACTCTCACTCTAAATTAAAAAAAAAATTCTAAAAACCTAAATTATTTTATGTAGAAAAAACAAAATTAAATTATTTCACAGTATATACACAAATAGTTATTAATTAGATTTTAGTTTGAATATAAAATAAATTATAAACAACAATATTAAACCAAATACTAAATACATAAACAAAAATAATAAATTTATAAATTAAACAATGAACAAAAATTGTAAGGTGCATTGCCGCGCTTGCTCTTGTATGTAAATACAATTAATTGATCCTTAAAGGATTACTATTTCAAATATAATTATGTACAAAACTATTATAAATTATAAACAAAAACACATAAATATATTGTATGATATTATTATAGCGCCATGTATTTTTATTTATTTTGTTTAACTTATTTATTTCTTGCAAACAAAAAATTAAATTAAATATAATTTTAACTTAGTAAAAAATTTCTAAATAACAATCTTTTTTTTTTCGTTTTTGATTTTTAAATTCGAAATAAATCTTAATGGCAGTAAAACTACAATACAAATTTAAAGTGTATTTTTTTCTCTATGGGGATACTATTTGTTTTTTATTTCTTTGAATAAATATAAAAGTTCAAAGACCAAAAACAAAAAAACCAAAGCCACATCCCAAAAGGCAGCAATGTTGAGTAGAATTTGAAATCATTCAAACACCGAGAAACACGTATCCTTAAAATGTCCATCTCGTTGACCAAAGTTCTTCTGAATAATTCAAACTTTTTTTTTGTTGTTTTCTTTTCTACTATTTCTAGTTTTGATAGTTTTGGTTGCAATCCATACGGATAGTTCATTTCTTTTTCAAAAAAAGGAAGAATAAAACACATATTGATAAATCCTCCTTTCATATGCGCCTTGAGAAGAATTTTCATTTTTTTATTTTATTTTCGGGTGAGATTGTTTTCTGCCACACGAAAAGTAGCAACTAGCAGTAGTGAAGTAGCAACTTCTATTCTTCTCTTCCCATACTCATCTATGATGCACACATCTGATCTGAACTATAAAATAAACTTGAGTAAAAAAAAATTGGGATATATACTTTGCGGCATGCAACAAACCGTAAATTTGAATGAAAGTTTTCGGGCAATCGGGAATATACTCGTATTTCAGAAATTTAATTTAGTTGAATGAAGAGTAAGTAGAAAACACAGTATGTATGACAAGGTCCGGTTTTTAATTAAAGTGTAGCAAATATTTAAATAAAATTCATCATCTATCATGCAGCTTGTGAAATGAGAGAGAATTTGATGTTAAGGGAAAAGGACTTGAGTTAAAAATTACATTTTTCCAAAAATTAAAATGAGCATTAAATTTAATTAATTTGTGCTTTTGTACCAGACTAGAGATATTACTAATAAAGAGAAATGTTATACATTTGCATTACTTGTTTAACTTGCATACCTATTTCTTATTTCCATCGGAAGCGCTGATCGAATAGGACTGAAACGAAAGATCGTTATTTCACCTTAGGTCTTTACCCCAAAAGATGTGATAGAGGCAGTTATCGCTTAGTCGACTAATGTTCTTAGTCTTCCAATTAAAACCCAAAAAGTACTGGTGCTGACTTAAGGCTATCAAGGCTGTTCTGATTTTCGACCGAATTGTTAAAAGGAAACGAATATTGAATACGTAGTGATTAAAAAAGGTTGTTCTAACTTCCGATCGGATTTAATATGCAGTGCAAGCAACTTGAAATCAAAAAAAAAAACATTTTCGAAAGCAGCTGTGCTCGTTCTTATGAGCTATCAAACAAGTTTTTGATTAATTTCTTTCATATAAGGTTTTAAACGGTGATAAGTTTATATCTTTTCTTAAAAAAAGATAAACGGGTTTATTTGATATGTCTTCAAGATTTGTGTATTTGATTTAGAAGATGGATGTACCTGCTTGGGTTTTACTTGAAGTGTGGCAAGCTTGAACGAATCTTAAAGGAATTAAGATATATCATGATTTTAGAATTCTACGATACCTTCGTGTTGCAAGGAGAGCACTGCGCCTTGCCACACTTCAAGTTTCTTAAGGTTTCTTGCTGAAGGTGGATATCAACGAAGAGTTGGAAATAATTTCCGTATTGCTATGGGAAGGTCGACTTTTAGCATGTAGGTATGATTGGCCGCATAAGCGGTACCTGTTTAAATCAAAACTGTTTTAAATTGGCATTTCTTCAGTCACTTTCCTTGCAATCGGTAGACTTTTTTCAAATCTTGGGACGTGTGACATAAGTATAAAAAATCGACAAGAAAATACAAATCGAATAAACATTTTTGAACGTAAAAAATTGGAACTTGATGAGTGTTAAGTAAAGAGCAAAGTGCGAATTCAGGTTGTGGTGCCGATGGTGATAACGCGAGGACTTACGTTTCAATTAGATTCGTGGTAATTTTTTTAGTGGTTATATAAAAATCCATAAAAATGAACTACTCAATATTCAGATTTTCTAGACTCACTGCAAGAGAGAGACACAAGACTACACATATCAACTCTATCAATTAAAAATCCCATCCATTGCATGTGCCCAAACACACTGTACTTCTCACTAGCTCCTGCCTCTTACAACTCCATTGTTATACGATACACATTTTATGCAAATGTTACACTTCGCAAACTTTACCAAAAAGCATTTGTTTCTCCAAATCGGAGGGAGTGTGAATTTTGTAGTCTTGTGTATAGGTTCCTCGTCTCTATATGTGATATGATCCTTTTTTTATGTTGCACTTTCTATAAGTTATTACTGCAATATTTGAGTTTTCACAAAATAAAATTTGGATTAGGGGCAAGATAAAGTTGAAAAGAAAAAAAATAATAATATTATTTTATACCCCATATACTCGTATATCCATTCTATCATACACATTTGGCTCTCGAAGCACACACACCCTCTTTCTTTGCCTACCATAACCGACAATCTGTTAAGAATTTTTTTTATTGAATCTCTTTTTTAAAAATTAAGGGTAGAAAAACAGATGTGCTGAACCTGATGCTGGGGTGTTGTTTGTTTAGAGTGCGGTAAATGGTATTTTTTTTTAAATACTTAATCTGTGCTCACTCAAGCTTACTTTGAGTGTTGTTATAAAAGATTATTATAGAAAGTGTTGGGATGTTGTGAGGTAGATACCCATAACATTAAAATATGGGAATGGCTGGGGATGAAGTGATAAAAATTGCAATTTAAATTGAAAGACACTTCTTCTCATTGAACAAAAAAAAAAAATATTTAGATGGATTTACAGCTCCGTTTTATTTTATTTTGCTGCAATCTAAAGCCTGAGGTTGAATTGTAATATTATCTATTTTAGAATAAGGACGAGATTTTATACAGATAAACATTGAGTTAATATAACATTGATGCTTACCATTTTTATGGGAAATTTATGAAAATCTTTTGAGTGGGCAATTCCTAAGTTAGGTTTGGGAGTAAATCCATTTGAAAGAATCTTAAATACACCTGAACCTGAAAAAATAAAAAATAAATGAATTACCAAAAAATTCTCTTCTGTAGGCCGATTTAAAAATCTTTAAGTGGACAACAAACCACCTTCAAATAAACAGAAAAATAAAAAGGTGAGTAGGTAGGAAATGAACACAAGATGTTCAGAAATATATATCTACATATATACTGTATATATGTAGAGAAAAGGGAAGCTACACCCTCCCGTCAATCAAAAATTGTTCAATTTTATTATTACCTTGATACAAGAAAAAACATAGAGCTTTACTTAAGTCTAACACTCAATGTCTTGAATTTAGAAGAAAGTGGAAAGAATTATGAAGGAGGGGTAAACTTATTATTTGACCGGACGTTCATGTTGACCGTATTCTGTATGGTCGTTTGTAAGCGAGTTAAAAGAAAGGTACAGATGCCGTGAGGCTATGGCAATCAATAATTTCAATGTAATATCTACACATATTAATAAAGCGAAAAAGTAACTTGTTTGTATGTTCGGATTAATCTGAGAATACACACGTCCGATTTAAAAAATTCTTTTTCTATTTGAAACGTTAAAGTAGACTAATATTTTATTCAAAATGTAATTTTGTAAAATTGGGCAAAAACAAAAAATAAACGATTTAAAAAATTCTTTTTGTATATCATACGTGCATATTTATATGATGGAACTTGGATGATGTCTTTAGGGCTATATATTTTAACATGGAATATATACAATGTAAGTACTAAATGGAACGTTATGCTTTCGTAAAAGATAATTAAAAAATTAATAAAAGCTAGCTAATGGTTCAAAACATGTTTGCAAAAAGTTCTTATTAATGGTACCTCAACTAGATCCATTTTTTTGTTTCGAATTTTCTCAAAAACTAATTTTGATCAATTTGGGTTTTCTCCTAAAAAGTAGATACTTTCTATCCAAAATTTCAAACAATTTCGAAAACCATATGCTCGTTTTTCCTTGAAACTTGACAATTGATAGTTTCTTAATACCATTTAGAAAATGTAGGAAAAATAATGTTATTTCATCTCACAAAAAATAACGCTATATTCACTATAGAAATGTATTTTCAGAACTCGTATTTTTGTCAATAACGAGACCTTTTTTCCAGTTTCGCTTAATTTTTACGAAAATTTGAATTTAAGACATAATTGACAGTACCTATACCTACATACAATAGAACCATTTTTTTATTTCAGAATTTCTCATTATCAGCAAATCCTTTTTATGGAAGCACAGTTTTGAAGAAAAAAGCTTACAATTTTTTTTAAAAAGATCATTTACAATTCAGATATAAATTTGAATGGAATTCTACGGTATTTAAAAAAAAAAATAAGAAAACATTAGTTGGGAATGATGCTTTGTTTTTCATTTAAAAAAAATGTTCACACAACTAACGTGCTTGAGATGAAAACTAGAAAATAGTTATTGATAGATATTGACAAATATTTACGAAACTATTGATTGAAGTTATTTGGATTAAAGTTGAATAGGTTTTTTATTTGCAAGGTTAAAATTTTCTAGGTAAGGTCCTATGATAACAATTGTCTAGCACCTAATTTTCAACTTCTAAATATATTTTAGCGATGTTCTCAAAATTTTATGCAGTTTTGGAAAGCCGGCCGTGTAATTTGTATTAAATTGTACACACATCTACTACTACATCAGTTGTGTCAATATTAGTGGTTATGAAAAGCTGAATTAAACTTTTCCAAAAACCCTCGTTCAGATATGAAACATTCAGTCTTTCTTTCGTCATAACAGGTGCTTTTTTCTAACGTTCTTGAAATATTAGATACCATCATACAAAAATATAGCATAAAATAGACTTTTGAACGTATTTGTGTTAAATTTCACTGAAACAAGTACCAAAGACTTTTTGATTATTTTGCTACACTACATTCTAATATTCTGAGTAAATAATGAAATGCAGCCATTACAAAGTTCAAAGAAAATTAAAAACCAACAAAAAGAGAACATTCCAAAACACATTTGTTTTCATAAATTTGAAATTACCATATCAAATGGCAAACCTGTCTATGGCAACACATTTTCCGATTCAACATTCCATTCGTAAGTAAAATTTTCTATTTATTCAGAATGAATTATTATTAAACGAAAAATTGATGTAATATGTCTTAAAGTGAGCTTCGTTATTTTAAGATGAAATGTATTTCTTTGACTATTTATTGACATGGTGTATGCATATTTAATTTGCTGTTGTACCCTCGCATTTAAATAATACAAAAAAAAGAAGAGAATACATAACTAAGGAGTTTACAAAACTGGGGTAGGATATACCCACAGGAAAGCTATGTATTTATTCTGAAAACATATCTATTTTTTGAGGCTCATGAAATAATTTTATTTATAATAATATTTTTCATTTTTTTTTTATAAAACGATGAAAATAAAAATAAAATAAAATGCTGTCATCAGATAAATTGAAAAATTGATACATTCCACAATATTTTTCATGCAAATTTTCATTTAAGTTGCGGATTAAAAGAGATGAATTAGGTTGGCAATATTTGAATTTTGTCGATCAATGAATTTTATATTACCTTAATGATTGATATTTCATTCAAACTACTGCCTTTAATATTCACTTATGCGATATGAAAACCTTACAATATTTAGCTCAGCATAATGTACTGTGCACTGTATGTGGACTTATTGCTATTAACAAATATAGTGTACAATATATAAAAATTTATATTTAATAGATATTTTTATTCCACCAGTTAACACATAATACTAGAAAAAGCTCAAATGGGAAATAATAAAACATGGTAAAAGGACAATAGATTTTCGCTCAATTTTTTTGGAAAGTTATTTGAGAAATAATACTGACTTGCTTATAATATACATAAGTCCTTAAAACGACTGAGAACATATTTATTCAAATGTCGAACCAATTCAATTCTTTGGCTTATTTCCGTTAGCTTTGAAATATTTCGTCATAATTCAATGAAAACTCTATGCATACATTTTCAAAAAAAAATATGTGAGAAAGAATGTGGAACGTATTCGTTAAACAATGAACGACACGTTATTAAAAGGGTTTGTGTAGATAATATTAGTAAACTAGTAGTTCATATGAAGTTTTATTTCATTAAATCGACCTTACTTTTTACTTTTATATTTTTAGGTATATTTAAGCCTATTTGAAATTACATATGAACATTAATTATGCTTACATAACATCAAAAAGGAATTCAAAACTTTATACTCTACCGGTTTTATTTTGAAAAGAAAGTATGTATATAATTGATATACTACCGAAGCTTCTTTCGGTTTGATCAGAAACTGAAAATTCGAAAATATAACTAGAGAAATATTGTGGAGCGTTTTCACTTTCTTTATATGCAGAAAATAGGTACCAGGTTTTAAATATTTGTTATAGAACAGATAGATGAAAGTTAAGTTATTTACTCAAATATTAGTTAGGAAGAAAATTCCATAATTTTTCAGGAAAAATGCTTTAATATTTTATGGCGAATAAAATTTTCTTGGGATAAATTTTCACGATAACAGACAAATTTTCGAAGCAATACAATATTATGAAATTTCAATTATTTTTGTTCTAAAATATTTCCAGTTCAATGGAAAAATTGTGGTATTCTTGTCCACTCAAACTTATATTGTCTTTGGTTCAAAGGCCATAAAAAAATTCTATCACGCAATGGCAATAATAAAATTGTCTCTTTCTTATTCGGTTCCAAATGTTCTCTTCCTATTATTTTTAGATTCAATAAAAATAGCTAAAATATCATATAATAAAACGGCAAACATGTTTTTTGTGGTACACTTTTCTCCAAAAGTATTTAACCGATTTCGATAAATTTTATATGGTTGGAAAGCCACAGTTACGGAGATGTGCAGAATATACTTGAGACACGCATTTACACACTGTGGGTCATTTTTGTTTTTGCACTGTCGAACACTTTGCATAAGTATTACATAAAATAAAATTTAATTTAATAAATTTGCTTGAAAACACTGCCAAAAATATAAATAATAAATAATAAATAAATTGGCACTCGAATTTCGAGAGCTGGGTCGGCTAGTATTAATAACAATGGAAAAGTAGCAAAGTTCAGGAGATTATGTCGTTAATAATAATCAAATAAAATTCATCAATAAAAAGACATTTATTCTTCTTTCAGATATAAATTTACTCGATAAAATTTTCACCTTCTTAACGCGACGAATGACGAAGACGAAAACGACGACGAGAAAAAGAAAATATATGTATATACAGGGTGTCCCACAGTCACCGCCCCAAAAGAAAACCATGGATTCCTGAGGTCATTTTAAGTCGAAAAACTTAAGAGGCAATTTTCTCGTTTTCGTCCCGTTTTCGAGTTATAACGGTTTTTATGATTTTTCCCTTAACTGGCTTTATCTATGCCAAACTGCGTCCGATTCGTAAGATTTTTTTTATAACCAATCAAGAATTTATTACAGTTTTAGTTTGTCCAGAGACTTTTTTTTCTGCGGACAACCGTTTCTCCGCAATTTTGCATCAAACACAATTTTTTCGTTTTTTTAAGTAGTTTTTTCACTTTGATATCATTTTATTCAAAAAAACACGTTAATGAGTATTAATTTTTTTCGTTAATTATTAAAGCCCAGTTCATTTTCTTAAAAAAAAATATTTTTTTTCCTTAAAAAGAATACTAAATGTAATTAACAAAAAATAAACAAACTGAGTGAATTTAAAAAAAAAATAATTTTTAAATACAAAAGTAACTTTTTCTGAGCTATTGTGGTTAAGAAAAGGACAAATAGATAAAGTTGTCCCATTTCAGCATATATTAATAATATTTCCAGATATTCTTGATAAGTGTAATCCATTGTTCGCAAATAATTGAAAAAAAAAATACTATTTGAATAACAAATCCAAAATGGTGTATCAAGTGAAAGAACACGACGCGGACACTAGATCACGCGAGAAAGACATTTACAACCTTCAAATCATAATGCAAATCTTTACTGTTTACATTAGTTAACGGTCTTACTAATTAACTATATCTATTTGTCCTTTTCTTAACCACAATAGCTCAGAAAAAGTTAATTTTGTATTTAAAAATTATTTTTTTTTTTAATCCACTGTTTGTTTATTTTTTGTTAATTACATTTAGTATTCTTTTTTAAGGAAAAAAAATATTTTTTTTTTTCAGAAAATAAACTGGGCTTTAATAATTAACGAAAAAAATTAATACTCATTAACGTGTTTTTTTGAAAAAAATGATATCAAAGTGAAAAAAACAACTTAAAAAACGAAAGAATTGGATTTGATGCAAAATTGCGGAGAAACGGTTGCCCGCAGGAAAAAAAGTTCTGAGACAAACTAAAACTGTAATAAATTCTTGATTGGTTATAAAAAAAATCTTAGGAATCGGACGTAGTTTAGCAAAGATAATGCCAGTTAAGGGAAAAGAGAGCAAAAATCATAAAAACCGTTATTACTCGAAAACGGGACGAAAACGAGAAAATTACCTCATAAGTTTTTCGACTTAAAATGACCTCAGGAATCCATGGTTTTAGTTTGGGGCGGTGACTGTGGGACACCCTGTATATAACAAACGCTCTCAACATCCTCAGAAATTTGTTAAATACATTATATCTTATTCCAATAACTTTTTATACAGACAGAGTACTTTTCCGTGTTGTGTTAGGGTAAAGGGGGACAATTTCGTAGATGTATTGGAAGACTCATAAATATTTTTTGATAAAAAATATTTGAATATGACCAACGGTTTTTTTTTCAAATAAAATATCAACAAAGCTTTAAATTCCCAATCTGAGCTGAGGCAATAATTTGGAATTTTGAATCAAGAACATCTTCTTTTATGTTCTATATCTATATCTATAGACATATATTTAAATCCTAGAGCACAATTTTAATAAAAGTTAAATATCCATGTAAATTTGAAAGTATTGTGTCACGAAATATTGTAAAACTATTAATTTTTTTTATAAACTTAAAAATAAACTTTCAACTTCTAACAATTCACTGCATATATGTATGTATTGTATATTGACCCAAAGTCTTATTTAATAGATGAAACATTTTTTTCTTATCGAATGTTTTGCTTACTTACAAAGTTTAAAAGAAAATGAAATATCAGAAAACTAGGTGTGGTGGAACTTTATGTTCCACAGCTTCTATTTTTAAACAAAAATAATTGATTGGCAAATATGGAACTTTACACATTGAATAATTTTTGACTTTTCATCACATGATCAGTAGTTTAAAATTAAACATTGTGGAACGTATTAATATTTCATTTCACGAAAAGCTAGTACTAGTGGTGTGAGCGGTTTTTCGATATTGAAAGTTTACGTTCAACAAATTTACACTTGAAATCATATTAATAGGCTGACAAATGTCAAAGTTTTCAATAAACATGACAAAAAAACTGGGACATGTATTCCTTTTGGGTTTTAGGCAGTTTAGTTTAAAGCTTAATTTATGCACACGAAGCATCAGTCTTCTCAAAATTCGAAAATAAGAAAATAAATTCCACACAAATTTCACCTTGATTGAACTACATAAATGTTTACACAGAAAAAACAGAGGGCTATTCATTTTGTGGCATGAATGTTAATAAAGTCTATTTAATTTAATTTTCAAATTTCTTAGGCTTATTGAACAAATATAAAAATATTGAGCAAAAAGTTGGTGGTAAGTATGCATTTACTATTTCTAATACTTCTGAGTTTTAATATTTCTTATTACATAATGTTTCCTTCAAAAATTCTTCAAGGGTTATTTGTCATTCATTTAAAATGTATTTTTAATTAAATTTTGCAATTTAACTTAATTTTTGTAATCTAAAAACAGAAACAACGTGTTGATAAATTGGTAATTGATTTTTTAATTATTTCAATTGACCTAGCCAGCTTCACTTTACCACACTTTCCCCTTCTCAAAATTCAGCAACAATTGCTTTGTTTCCGTCAAATTCAAAACCGAAATATACCTTTTTATATACCAACCTTCGTTGTTGGTCGTTAACCACTCGCATAAAACCTTATTGCAGACACTTCAGAAATATTGAATAAAATTGGCAACATATGTGTGCAAAACATAAAATGACAATTCAAAGATATCCCACCCTCCAAGAATTCCCTATAACAGCATCCAGAAAACTCTTGATTACACGAGTACGGTGACACACACACATAAAACCAATTTTACAATCGTTAACGGCAAATCACTTTCATTTATTCCTCTTCTGGGTATATCCAATTCCTCCATTCAGTAGCAGCATCCCTTGTTGGATGCCAATGTTCCAGCCACCCACAGTCCCACATACATGGCAACGCATCATTGTGTCAAACCAGCAAAGGAGTCTGATGGAAGGTAGAGAAGTTCTTATAACACCCCATTCATCATACTCGTACCCAATTGAAAAGGCATGAATCAAATCAATTCGTCAACCACTTATGCATCCCCTTGTCACCCTACGGTACCTGTCTTCAAATTCATCAATGAGCCGGGGGTAAAGCAAAGCACAGAGCACACTTTTCAAAACTCTTGTCCGATTTTATTTCTCTTTGTGTGATCTTCAACATCCCCTATCTCTAACTTTGTTGTTGTCAGTGATGTTGATAAGCCCCTCGACAATTGTCTTGCATCCCACAGAAGCATCTCTCTTCTTCCTCATTCAGGGGGCTTTGTCGACCCCAGCATCATCAGCGCGTTCGTTCATACTCTCGAAAACTCTCCAATTCCCAAGTACAATGGCGATAAGCAAGTCAGATAGTGAGTGGACGTGGAGTATAGAAGAATCATTGTATGGCCAACAACTACTGAGATTTTTCTATTGCTCAGCAAAAAATATAATACCAAGTTACTCGCCCCACAAGCCAGGCATCAGACATACTGGAGGTACTATCAGGACTCCAGTTGGTCGTATCATCTCGGTTCGTTCGCACGCTTTTCCAGCTTCGCTCCTCACTTACAAACAAAAAAGAGAAACTAACGAGTAACGAGTCTCTGCTGACGGCGACGACAACGACGTGTACAATATTTCGTTCTATATTTTTTGAATATTCCCTAAGAAGAGGACGTGTTGTCGGGTTTTCTAACCAAAACCGGGTTAAGGTAGTCAAAAATACTACAGAAACAAAAACATCCTCGTTTAACTCCTTAAACTTGTCCCATTATCTTTGTTTTGTGTTGTGTTGTGTTTTCTTGCATCGTAGTCATTTATACGGGACAAAAAAGGGATGATTTTCAAAAAAATAACGATATAAAGTCCATAATGCAATTATCCCCATACGTGGTCTGCAGATAAATTTATCCTTATATCATTATTTGTGCATTATAACAGCAAGAAGGCTCTAAGAATACTTTACCCCAATAATCGGGGAAATAGTGTTGCAAACTATAGACAGCTTTTATGGAAGGAATTCAATGAAATTTTAGTTTTGGCCAGTTGATAAATTTTGTCTATGTTTTTTGATATACACAAAATTATGATTTTTAATAGTATATAAATAAATAAAGTGCACCTTTGTCAGTTTTTTCTATGTTTCCCAATTTAATTATAAAATTGAAAAAAATAAATTTCATTTGGAGTATTTTTGAATACCCTTTTTTTTAAACGAATTGGGGAAATTTATAATAACTTTTATGTTTATAAAACATTCTTAAACAAATATACAATGACCAAAGCTTCTAAAGACACAATTTTCATACGAACAAATATTACTATAACAAAAGAAAAAAATTATTTCGATTTATAAAAAGCGAAAACAAAGCATTTTTTTAAGAAAAGTATTTCGAGTGTCTGATTTCGGAGAAGGATCTATTGTTTTCGAATATTTTTAGAAAACCATTTAAAAATTTCGATTTCGAATTCCAGTGTTTTGTAACTTTTTCATTAATAATTACGAAACAAATTGTAAATAAAAGATGTTCCTTAGACTGTCTCCAGAATTTATTTGCCTTAGACCTTCGAGAAGCAAAGAAAAATATTAACGTAAAATGCAACATTTTCCTGCTAGACTATAAGGATAATTTGGTTTAATAATTTCCAAGAATATTATTATAACTCAGAAATACTCGTTCGGTAAAAAAAACGCTTTGTTCGAAAGAAAAGTTGAAATTTGCAAAATTTCCAATCAAGTCTCCTCCGAGAGATAAGACCTTCGAGATAACGCACGGAAGTTGTGCCCTTATCGCCTTTGGAATGATGACCCTAAGGGTCATCTCTCAAACCTTAACAAACATACATAAGAGGATTATCTATTAATTTATTCATATTATTTGTGACGGCAGCCAGCGTAAAACCGCTCAACTGAATTTTCAAAATCTATTGAAATCAATTTTATTTTTTGAAAGAGCACTAGGAATGCTCTGTTCGTATATAATTGGCACGTGCTAAGGGTTGTAAATTTCATGCAAGGATTGTAAAGTTTTTTCACCCCACGCGAGTGTTGGTGATTGCAGAATAGTGATGAAGTAACGGGTTCATCCTCATTGGGGCTAAGGAACGGAGGGGGTAGATGTAGATGTGGAATTTTATTTCTAATCGCTGCTGATGGTCGGTCGTGGTTATGCTCGGAGAGTGGTTTTGGTAGTTTCTGTGTGTTGTGTTTTTGTGTTATCTGATTGAATTACATGGATGATTGAAATTTTGGGATTTTCGAAGAATAAACCTCCTTATACCTAACTACCCTCATGTTAATTAAATATTTATACTTTTTTGTCCTTTTTGTGATTTTTGTTGTTTTAGATAAAAATTTAACGATAATGTTGTAAATGGAAAACAAAAAAGGGAAAAATTCATTGAAATAAAGTGAAGTGATTATTCTGACGGTGAAAATGAAAATAAAAAGAATGGGGAATTATTATTTGGATTATTTACTACTGACGGTGATATTTTGTGGATTACATTTAGCTGATGCTGCAAGACAAAGTAAGTACTGAATGGATTTAATTATAAAAAGTTTGCTTTGTACTACAAAGCATTTTTTCAACAGCACAATTCGTCAACCCGTAGGATTTAATTAGAAATATATTGGGTGATACCAAAGCTCTTTAAAACAGGGGTGATTTTAGTTGTCAATTTTGAATTTATGAATTCCATGATTCTGTTGGGTATTTTATTTGAGTTGACAGCATGTATACATCATTCAATTAAAACTATAGTTGCTTGGTTTTGACCTAAAAATTAGATTTAGGACCAACTTTTCAAAAGTCAAAAGTTTATGTTTATTTATGCGAAAGCTCATTAAGTTATGACAACTCTTAAAATGGTTTAACACAATGTGAGCATTAGGAAAATAGGGAAGGATTCAAAATCATATACCCGATGTTCACTGGTTTTGAACTCCTGAATATTACAATGTATGTATATGCGTAGTTAAAAAGGGAAGAAGAGTCTCAAGTGTACGAATACGAAAGCAGATTTAAAAATAAATGTTTTAAGCTTTCAAGTACTAGAGGAGGTATCGCACATTTTGACAACGTAAATTAATTTTATTTATTAAAAGTGCAGAAAATAAGTTTTTTCCGAGTTATGTAGGTATATATTTTTCCAAAATATTTTTTATTTAATTTTAAGGCATTTGAGTCCAAGAAATCCTCATATAAAATATGAATGAATACATAATCTGGACAAAAAATGCTGACATTGTAACAAATGAGCTACGTTATTTGGTTCAAATTTAACTGTTATTTACAAATTTGTCAATTTATTAGACATTCATGAAGGCAACAGGTGACAATTTGACCCCCGTTTTAACTGTTAACATGTCAAGTAAGACTTATATACTCTACTTGTTTTAACTGACTGACTTTTAAGTGATTACTCATAATTCATAAAGTTAGATTGAAAATGATCTGGTGTCAAAATGACTAACGCTTAATGATTCGTCCATTTCGAACAAAAACATTTTGTAATTTCGTCTTATTTACCGTCCTTAAAATTAGAATGTACTTTCGTATAACTTTGTTAAAAAATGATGAAAAAGAATAAAATTTCTGGTAAAAAACAAACAGAAGAACGAAATTACTTATTTAAATTTAACAAAGCTATGAAAATTCAAACTTTGATTCAAATAAATAATTTTCTCTCTCTCATAATGAGTTAATGACTACACCTTAACTATTATTTTTACTTGCGATATAGGTGATAACGAAGACCAACGAACGATGATAACGAAGACGAAAAAAGTTTGTCCGGGAATTCCAACTGCCTGTCTGTATGTCTATATGTCTGTACCTCGATCTACAGCGTTTACGATCAGTAGAAGTATTTTCTTCAAACTCGGTACTTAAGGGTCTTCGGTGATTCGCCTAGAGGAGAAACTGAAATTTTTTTTAGCTCCAAAACTAATGATTTATCTTGAAAACGGCTACAACGATTTTGATAAAAAATTAGGTGTGCTAAAAAATTAGGCATGTAGTCCATTTTTACCATTTGGTAAAAAAAAATTATGAAAAAATGTTATTAACGGTACCTGTAATAGAACCGTTTTTTTGTGTATTTTCGACTTTCTCATTAACGGCTCTAACGATTTTTCAAAAGGAGGAAGGAATTTAAAATAATATTGTATATAAAAATATTCAAAATAATATTTTTTGGGTTTTTCGGAAAAAAAAATTCAACTTTTTTTTTTTTTTGAAAAATTGAAAAATCAAAATCTTCAAACGTGTGAATGATTATTTTTTGAAATTATTTCCTAAAACCTATATTACGAAATTTTTCCAATTGGCATCCCAATTTTTTTTCTTGAAAAATTTTAAAGAAATTTCTTATATGAAAAATTACTTTAAAAATACGAGTAAAACGATTTTGAAACTTTGTTTGCATTAATTCATATTTTTTTAGAAATCAGATGGCAATTTTATGCATTTCAAAATTTGTATCTCATTAAATCCATGTTTTATATTTATTTATACATAATTTTCAAATTCCAAATTAGTTTTTCATAAGAGCGAGGAATTGCAATCCAGTCGTGCATTTAATTTTTTTTTTAATTTTTTGGTCATTTAAGCTTAACTTTGTAAAGAAGAGATCTTAGAAATTCCGAAAGAACTGTTAAAAAAAAATACTTCATTCGATCTCAGCAATTTCATAAAAAAAACGAAAACTGGTTTCTCCAGGAAAATTTTTTAGTTTTTCTGTTAAGTCCTGACCAACAATTTTGAATGTGCCTACTCAATTTCGGAGCGAACAATTTTATTGGAAAATTAAATTTCTCTGAACAAATAAAATAAAATTAATAAAATTTATTTCGTCCTACAGAATATTTTTCTATCATGCAAAATCACCACCCTCTTGCTTTAGCTTTTCTACTTTGACCTATTAATTCAAATCAATTTTCAGAAATTCTTTTAACAACCTAGTCCATTGTTAGAAATGCTTTAAAATTGTTATTCTTTAATACACGACCTACATTCATACATATATAAATTCTATACCAAACAAAAAAACTTCAAGTCCACCTTATTTTAACTATGACTTCTTTTGCTTGGAAAATCCTCCATTGATCGTCCACGTTGTTGGTTGTCATTTTCTTTTAAAGCACACCTTCTTTCATCATCATCGAGGAATGATGGTAAATCTTTCGCAGATTGAAAATTTTCATTCAAGACAAGATTCTTATGGTTCCTTCATTTATATGTATATCTTCTAATCTAAGAAATCATTTTTTCATAAATTCAAACCGGAAATTCATTCTGAAGCATGCAATTTCTTCTCTTCAGGACATCATACTTTCAAAGTTCTATCAAGGGAGTTGGATAAGAATGGATTTTACCGTCAGCATTATTATAGAAGATTATTGTTGCATCCTGCAGTAGATACACTCGTAATTCTTTTTTCAAAGAGAGCCTTCTTTTAAATATTTGAATCATAGAGTGTTAAATGCATTTCTGAGTCGCATGCAGTTGCTCTAAGTTACCTAGAATTTTTATTCTTGAAAAGAATAGTTTTTTTTTGTTTAATCCTTCGAGTAGTCTTAAAGAGTATAGTTTTGTTTTAGTTTGATATTTTATATTTTTTATATTTATATTTTTGTATGCATCATCCCGGTCACAAAATTGCCGTTTGGTCCCGACGAACTTACCTTTTCACTGGTTATGACTAGTGATGTGAGCTATAACCAACAGGATTAAAATTCTTAGTGGGTCTTTGGACCTTAAGTGCTGCGTTGAAGCCAATTTTTTTGACATAATTTTCTTCCAAGTAGACAAAAATTACTAAAAGTCAAGCCTATTTTAGGCTAAACGGCTTTTTCAACAAAGAGAACATGCATTATTGGCCAGGTGAAAATCACCAAGTTCTTCAAGAAAAACTACTTCAACCATACCGTATGGTAAGGCTTTCATTCCGGTAGTGTCATTGGAAAACACTTCAAGACATTTTGAAATGTTATTTCTTTTGTCAATTGCATAGACTAGACATTAATGACATATGATTTCAACAACGTGCAACGTGCCGCACAGTGGGTGTAAAAATACAATTATAAAAAACCTCAATTCGATGAACGTGTTTATTTCGAGAAATGGGCCTATTGATTAAGCGCCTAGATCGTGTGGTTAAATATATCTAGATTTTTAATGGGGCTACGTTAAAGTATTGGTACATGCCAAAAAGCCGGTGGTGGAGTCGTTAGAGGAGTTCAGATCCAAAATGGAAAAGAACGGCCGTTTCCGTCAAAATATATGAGGCAAAGTCATCTAAAAATTGGGTTCAATGAATCAACCAAATGTGCCCGCGGTGACATATGAACATTATCGAATTCCATGCGTTCAATGTTTTTACTTTACTTCAATTCAAACAAATACAAACATTTTCGACGCATCTTAAAGGATTTACGTTTGATTTAAAAAAAAATGATTAGTCTTAATTAGAAGACCCGACGTATACCTTGATCCTCAACAATCACCTCCCAGTTTATTCGTTTAGTACCGATTACTCTAAAATATATGCGTTTATTGCCGTGTGAACCTAGCTTAAATATCAAATTTGAAGTAAAATGCTTCAATGGCTCAATGGATGAAATACTAACAGTCAGATACAACTTCTCCATCATCCTTCTTAGAGTCATATTTAATTTAAAATCTCGATTTATTTTACAAATGCAAAGCTTTCCCTTACAGTCGCTTTATCTCAAGTGAAATAAAAAAAAGCGAATGAATAGAAAATATACACGTAATTCCCTGGAAGACGTGCCATAAAATAAATAGTACCCTCTCTCCGTTAGATGAAAAAAAAAGGAAAAAAATTATAAAGCTTATTGATTCCTAATTTATCTTTTTCCAAGATTCAATTTGAGGGACCTATTTTTCCTTGTGTCAACAACAGGTGTATCATTCAATCTTTTGTCTACCTGTTTACTTTTTCATCATACCTCCTTCCCCAATTCTCGCTCAGGAAAAAGAATGAGCGTATTTAATTTTATCTATGGCCTTTCGCTTCATTTAGTTGCGAATTAATCACGTAATGGAATGAATAAAAGCAACGATGATGATGATGACGGTGTGTCTGTCCAAAGATTTAGTGCCAAATGATGATTCTTCTGCTGTATGTGAATCCTGGAAACAGAATGGTTAACGCAAATTTTAAATTTACTCAAGCGTCACACGATAAAATCCCCAGGAAAAACTGGGTTAATGTATCCAATGCAGTCGGCCGGGTGGGCGGAGGGCGCAGTACGAACAAGTAGAAGTAGGATAAATAACGGAATTCCTTGCTCGCACTGATGTGTCTGCGACTTCCAATTGCGATTTAATGTAAGTTTTCAATGAATATCCTGCGAACATGCAAGAAATCGTTGGTTGAATTCCTGAATAGTCCCAAACCCTAACCCACAATACCCAAGGCAAATGTGCAGAATGTATGGGAAGCTCTGATAACCACATATGCATACTATTATAAGAAAACCAATGACGAGGTTAAACTAGTTGTTTTTGTTGTTTCTTAGACGAGAGCTGGTAGTCTAAGTTGTTCAACGGCTGCAGGAATATTATTCGTAGGATTTGGATTTGGAATTTGGTGTCAGTTTAGTTTTTTTTTTTCCTTTACTATACGAGGCAGTAGTTTTGAGCGAAATTAAAAACTAGTTTTTTTTGGATTTACGGATTTTCAGCATATATGTACTTGTATTTCTGGATATAATCAGATGGGGCTGGATGTAGCTTTACTAGTACCAAAGGACATGCATGTGCTTCGGTTGGTTTATTGAATATCGGGGTCATCGGATAGGGAAAGAAAGGAGTATCTATGGCTTGAAGCAGTCAGTATGCATATAATTTGAATTCCTTAAGACTATGTGTCGTTTTTGTTGTTTTGACATGCTCGTATATTTTTGTTCACATTATTCTTCTCATTCCTTAAACAAAAAAATTTTGACGAATAATATTTCACCATCAAATGAATCACAAAATGTGTTGTTTTGACCTTCGACCTTTGCTCTAATCTTAATAAGAGATAGGCAACGGAAAATATGAAATATTTTCAGGGCCAATAAACTAGGGGAATTATCTTATCGACGCTCAACTGTATCTTCAAAAGAATCTTTTTGAGGTCTTACATCGAAAAGTTTAGTTTATTTATTTGAAAACATCAGTATTGCAAAAACTTGTTGTTGTTGATAGAAGAAGTGTCAGTGTTAAGTCGCAGTTGAATTTTCTCGACCCACTTTGCCGTGACAAGCAAGATACATATAATAGACCGCTTTGGTATACTTGTATCAGTTGAATGACGAGGCGAGAATTCATATGGATCTTCACGAATGAATCCACGACATAAGTGACAGCTACTACTAATTTAAAAAAAGCACACACAATGCAATCATTTCTTTAAATACATTTCGATTTCATCAAACTAAAGCTTTTGACGTTTGTGATTGGAGAAGAGTGAGTAATATTGCTATTTGGCGAAAATTGTGTGAACCTACGCCTTTGGTAGTGCAGAACAAGCACAGAGAAGAATTCTTCCTCTTCCTTGCCCGTACAGCTACGGAAAAAATTATTACCCGGTAACAAAATAGACGATTGACCTTTGGGCAAGAAAATTTAAAGTTTATAAATATGTAATGTTTGTTTCAGCATTTAATTAAACTCACTTTACAAAACAAAAATTAATATAAAACATCTTGTTTTCTAGATCCACTTAAAAATCCAAAAATCTGCGGCCGTCCTATATGTGATCCAGCAACATCAAAATTTGCCTACACCGATACGAAACGGTACAAATATGACTACAATGTCCATCTTCGAACCGAATTTGCCGGAACCGGACAAAATTCCTCGGATGTAT
Source organism: Chrysotoxum bicinctum (assembly GCA_911387755.1). NCBI lineage: Eukaryota > Metazoa > Arthropoda > Insecta > Diptera > Syrphidae > Chrysotoxum > Chrysotoxum bicinctum. The sequence goes on along the minus strand of OU426988.1, from coordinate 1,665,579 downwards.
ACATTCAGACTACGGTGGATCTGGTATTCCCGAAACCGTGTGAAGGTGTTATGAGCCTAAGTGCAGTACAGTTACGAAAAAAAATCGAAAAAGAAGAACAAAAAGAAGTCGAAAAACCAACGGAAAGCGGCAAATTTATCGACTATTACGACTATAATCTCGAAACGAGTTCAGAAGACAATGGATTCTCCGATGTCAATTTACATCCGAATAGCACAGATTTGGCAGTTGATTTGCAAAAATACAATTTGAGATTTTCATTTCACGATGGTGTTATAAGTGAAGTGTGTCCCAATGTTGCCGAACCTTCATGGGTGCTGAATTTCAAAAAAGGTATCTTATCGAAAATACAAAATACAATGATGCGATTTGATGTCGACTTGAATACCATCGAAACGGACGTATCGGGTCAGTGTAATGTGGCTTATACATTGGAAGGAAATAAAGATGCTTTTGTGATTATTAAGAAAACCAAAGATCTTCAATCTTGCCGATTTCGACAGTCTACACATTCCATTCTACAAACTACTCCGTATGTTTTTAGGGAAGATAAATCAATTTGGCCAATTCTGAGTTCACACAGTTATTGCAATGTAAGTTGATTTGATATTGTTCTTTGTTCATATATTTTAAGACCTTAGGATTATTCGAGGTTGGCACGTTCAAGACTTTTTGAAAACGTAGAGCATTTACAAGTAGCATTTAATCGAAAACACAACCTTTAAATCGGAAAAAATATACGAATCGTTTAAAAAAAGGTTTTCCAGACTTTCAAGCACAATGTTTCAAACTCGTTTTTTTTTCTAAACTTATTTGCTCGTAAATATGCCTTTCTTCTCACGTTAGTTAATTTGATGTTAATTGTCAAAATATTTAGTAACAGCGAAGAAATTTATTTCGTTTTTTTTTCTGTACAGATAACTATTGACCAGAGTATATATAATGAGATAAGTTGCTACGAACGTCACCAGCTGATTCCTTTTTCGAATAATCAATCAGGGGCTTTAACTGAAGCTCATGCCAAATTAGTACTAAAAAGCGAGGATAATTACAATTCCGGCGATTTCTACACATATGAAAGTTGGAAAAGTCTACCTTCTTAAATTGTACCTAAATTTAATTTTAAAACTTTTTTTAGATGAAAACCTCATAGAAAAACGTTCGCTACTTCTGTTCGATCATACTCCAGCTACAAAGCCAACACATGGAGAGATAAGAGCTTCAAGAGAATTGCTGAAACAAATGTGTAATGTCGGCTTCCCCAACATCCAAAGAGAATTCATTGATGTTTTCACGAAATTTCTACAAACAACTAAGCACTTAGACTACAAAGCTTTGACGCAGCTTCTGGCAAGATCAGCTGGGATATGTAGCAATGGAAAGTAAGTGATAATTGAAAATTAAAAAAAAAAACACAAAACAAAACAAACCCCCAATTTTGGCGTTCTTATCAGTCCAGGGTTCAATCGAATATTTGACTATCTCATCATAAACTAATCTTTTTTTATTTGTTAATTTAGAAACCATGTGCTCGAAAGTCTGCCGTATATAAGAAGCACAGCCTCATATCAGCTTATGCGTGATCAAATTGTTTCGAATACCATTCCCAAACCGCTGGCTCAAAGCTGGATGACTTCGCTGGCCTTCATTCAACGACCGGACGAGGAAAGCCTCGAAACCTTCTACACGATTCTTGAATTTTCGAAAAAGAAAATCGATGCTGAATACACTTTGGCTTCAACAGCTGCGGTTCATAGCTTTTGTAGACACAATCCCGATTGTGGATCAAATGCGAAAATCCAGAAAATAATTAATCTCCTCGAGACTGAGTTTTTGAGCCTTTTCAATATGTACAAACACGAACGACGTACTCATGACCGACTAATGGTTATACTGAAAGGTCTTGGAAATATCGGAGTTTTATCCGAGACCTTTGCTGAACAGTTAAAGGAGCTGATTACGGAAGATCTAACTCCAGTTGATATTCGACTTCAGAGTGTTTTGGCTTTTCGACGAGTTAATTGTGAAAAATACAAAGAATTTTTCTTGGAAACCTACGGAAATGTAACGATCAATACAGAAATACGGATTTTCAGTTACATTCAAGCCATGCGATGTCCCGATCATTACTCAGTTGATTTCATCAAGGAAGTGTTGCGCAGGGAAGAAATCAATCAAGTAGGATCGTATGTTTGGTCGCATCTGAAAAATTTGGCAAAGTCTTCGTCACCAGTTCGAGTGGAAGCTCAAGGTCTTTTGGTCAATGATGATTTGGCTGATAAATTTAAAATGGACATACGAAAATTCTCAAGGAACTATGAGTATAGCTTGTTTTTCGATGAATATAATTTTGGTAAGAAGCTTTATTTGACTCAACTACACTTTTAGAATGTAAGACACACTAAACATTTTAGGACCTTAAATAATATTTAAAGAAATAAGACCCTACATTTTTGTTATATCTTTAAATAATATAAAGCAACATGAGATGAAAACCAATTTAAGATCCTACATTTTTCGGTACTAAGACAATTATAAAATAAGATACAATTTCAAAAGCTATTAGACCGAGAGCCCACAGCAAATTTTGGGTGTGATTGATAACTAAAAATAATTAGCATAATTAGATAGGCCTTTTATAGTTATTTATGAATGTGAACGTCTTGCATACTCTAGTGGGCGCCATAGTGCACTATAGTGCATCAAGTATGCAGTTCTTTCCAAATTCAAAAAAATTGGGAAACAAAATTTGCCATAACTTCAAAATGAACAGCTAATTGCCCTGATTGCAAATATCGAGGTTCAAGACGTTTTGAAGGTGGCCTTCTTAGTGCAAGAAGTTACCTATTCTTATCGCGTCTGCCAGGCAGAAGGCTGTCTGTAAATTGTCTTGGACCTCGATATTTTCAATCAGGGGGCTTAACTCTACATTTTGGCAAAGTTGTTATCACAATTATTTGGACTTGGAAAGAACTGCATACTTGATGCACTATTATGCACTATTGCTCCCACTAGAGTATGCAAGACTTTCACGTTTGTAAATAACTATAAAAGGCCTATCTAAATATGCTAATTATTTTTTGTTATCAATCACACCCAAAAATTGCTGTGGGCTCTTAGTCTATATTTTTTAGCTTAAATAATATAAAATAAAGACAGATGAGAAACCTATTTTTAGGACCTTTAATTATATAAAAAATAAATTAAAAATCGAGGGTCTTACAAAATTACATTTTTGGGACCTTAATTAATATAGAATAACATAAGTATTCACAAATATTTTATAACCATTCGGGGCTTGAATTTTCATTCTTAAGTATTTTCATGTTTAAAAAATATTAAATATATTTCAAAAAGATATTTTATTTATTTATTTAGTGCTACATATTAAGAGTTTATTTAATTTTTTACGTTATGACCTATTTTAATATGAATTCCCCAGTAAGAGGATATTATTTATTGTAACTTTCGGCTCTTATTTCCTATTATTTCAATATTTCACCAAATTTTTGAAATTTCTTACACTTTCAAAACAAAATCTTATTCCAGGATCTTCAACTGATGCCAATTTGATATTCGGAACTGATTCCTATCTACCACGCATGGCTACATTGAATTTTACTGCTGATCTATTTGGACAATCGGTGAATTTCTTTGAACTTTCTGCACGGGCTGAGGGATTCGAAGAATTGGCTACTGCAATATTTGGACCCAAGGGTCCATACAATAAAGATTTTCTTCGAACAAAATTTCGGTTCTTGACAAATTGGTTGGGTAAAAACACAGCAATAAATGAAGGTAGTTGAATTGGTTTTTATGTTGGAACAAGTCTTTTTAACAATTTTAACTTGTTCACAGATTCTATTGACAATTTGTTAGCTTTTGATCCTTTGAGGATCAAGCGAAACACTCCTGATGTGAATGATAATGAAGATTATGAATTCGAAGAAGACGAAAGTAAGAGTCGTAATCGTCGAAGCGTCAACCCTACACAAACAGAAACTATTCAAAAGAATATTGATAATTTGGGCTATAAACTCAACTATAACTACAACAATCCTAAGGCTACTTTGGGTCTTCGAATTTTCGGCAATGATCTTCAGTTTTATTCAATGGAAGGTCTTATTGAGGTTATGGCATTTGCTAAAGAGTTTGATCCATTTCATCAAGCTGAGAAAATGCTATCAGGAAATGAATTGAAGTACACCAAGTCGAGTGTGTTTCTAGATGGTTCATATAATATTCCTACAGAAATAGGTCTTCCTCTATCGATTCACGCATTTGGAGCCTCATCGGTTGATTTACGACTTTCCGGAAGTCTGGAACGCTTGAGGGATTCCTTCGATTATAAGAGTTTTGACTTTAATGGAAAACTTAAACCGAGTGTGTCAATTGATGTTATAACAACTTTGCAAACTGATGCCTTCTATGCTTTGTCTGGTATACGGGTCAAGAGTAATTTATACTCAAGTTCAGCGCTTGAAGCTAAGATGAAAATTCGGGGAGCGAATTTAGTTTCTTTCACTTTCAGCCTGCCCCAGGATAAAAATGAAATATTCAGTGCAAGATCAGAAATGATTGTTATGAAGGAATCTGAAGAGATTCCTCAAGTTGGAATCGATAAGAGACGTTCAAACACAACCTGCACGTGGCCAGTTTTGGATCAAGCCATAGGCTTAAAAGTGTGTTCGTCATTTAGTTTACCAGATTTGGTGAATCACAATAACGTTACTGCTCATCCCGGTCTTTTGTTGAGTGGACCAATGAATATAAGTTGGATTCTCGAGAAATCTGACCCAAGTGCCAAGGATTTTGTATTTGAATACAAATGGACTCAGATTAAGAACGATTCAAAATGGTCTCTAGTATTTACCACACCAGATTCCACAATAACGAGACTCCTTATGGCGAATGTGTCAACAACGCCAGAAACTGCAAATGTGTCAATGCGATTTATAAATGGCGCCCAAACATACTCAGCTGGCGGAGTTTATAACGGAAATCCCGTCGATAGAAGAATTGATATCTGGATCGATACCAATGGTAAGAAAAATTTTAATTTCAACGCCGAAATAAAGCGATCTCAGGAACGAAATGCATTGATCTACAAACCTATGGCGCTACTGGCTGTAAATGGAGAGAATATAACGGGTTTAATTGGAACCATACGAATTAATGAAAAGAAGGGAGTATCACAAAATGATATCGAGATAACTTTTGAAACGAAAAAATTACAAGCTTTGATTAGAGGAAATGTCGTGAAAACAGAAATTAACACCACAACTAATATAACAGTTCAATATAGGGTATGTAAACAAATATTTAGGAAGCTTTGTCTCATTTTAGATATTTTACATTTTAAATTCACTTTGACGCATGTCAATACTATGAAACGTATGACACAGAAAGTTGCCAGATGTCACAATTATGACATCGAAATTGCCAATTTAATAAAAAAAAGTTTATCTCTTTGACAGTTCGAGTCCAAAAAAATAGAAACAATTAACTTCGAGGGAAGACTGACAAACACTGGTGATAAATCAAAGACTGAATACAATGGAAATATGAAGCTCAGAACATCAGCTCATCCAAAACTGAATTTCGCCTCCAATGCAACATGGCTATCATTAAAAGGGCACACCGAAGGGGTTATAACCTACAACAATGTCCCCGATGCAATCAATCCCAGTCAGACAAGTCAGCTGCGTCTTGTTTTTGCGCGCTCGTTTTCCGAAGACTTCGGATGGGAGGGCTCGAGGACCAAGGCCTCTGTGGAACTTCTCATGCCCAAGTCAAATATAGATTTTCGTATTTTAGTTAAGTAAGTATTGAATTTTATTTTCGCTTTTTCCGATGTACCAACTCTTTCTTAGGCACGAAGAACGCAGTAAAAACGGCACAGAACATAATGTTATTATTGGACTTCGCTATGCTCCGCAAAAAGAAGCAACCGGAGTTTTTTCAGCTCACTTTCCTAGACGTAATCTTTTTGCGGTTGATGCTTATATGAACCTTACGGTTCCAGACTTTAACTCCTCAACAGTTCGTTTGCAAATTAATGAAAGACTCAAGGAAGATTATATGGTAAAGAATACAACGTTTTTTTTTTTTTTTGTGCAGAATGTTCATGGTAGATTGTTTTAGATACATTTTAACGGTACTTGGTTTTCGGGACATTCAATCTCAGTAAAAGGTAACTACAAGGATAAAAGTTCAGCCCTTCAGGTTCTTCATCAACTCAAATTACTTGTGGAAAGTCCCTCGTTTGAAGTGACTTCATTCAATATGATCTTCCGACGTAGTCAGCTCGTAGTTTTTGCCGATTTACAAGCCAAATACAATAAGGACCCTTACGGACTTACTTTACAATATAATCGTAATGAAAATCAAACTAATTCAAATGCCGAATTTAAGTTGAAAATCAAAGATCGGGAATATGGAATAGCAGCTAAGCTTCTCTCACAGCAACCTAAACTTCTGCAGATAGAGATACATCTGGACAAGTAATTTTTTTTTTAATTTTTGAAGAGTGTTCTTTTACACAAACCTTTTATTCCAGACTTCGCGACATACACCTGAGGGTAGGAGTTTTGACAATTCCAAAGGAAAAAGAACTGTCGGTTGAACTAAAATGGGATGCCAATAGAGATCCTTCTCAGAGACTGGCTTTGAATGCCGAGTACAACAATCCTGCTGATAGGACATACGATTCGACCATTATGTTCACCTATCCTGATCGTACTTTCAGCTGCGGATTTAACGTTTTTGCTGGTGGACCGAAATATTATGGTTCTGCAAGAGCAACTTGGGGTACGAATGATGCGATTCTCTTCAATTATGACGCAGGATTCATTTCGGGTAAAGAATTCAACAATTGGATTCGAGCTGAATTATCAACACCTTTCCAGGGATGGTACAAGAACAGTCTTCAAGCCGGTGTTTTCAACCGAGATAACCATTACCTGGGAAATGCGTCAATACTTTGGGCCGAAAAGCAAAACCTTCAAATCGGCTACGAAAGCAACTATCAAGTTGCCGAACCCCTTTTAAGTTTTCATCTGGAATTGGGCATTAATAGCACTATTAAAGACATTCCAACGATAAGCATGAAAGCTAAGCACCGACAAGACTTAAAAAAGTTTGACTCTGAACTTGATCTGCGACACACTGATGCTAATGATACATTAAAGGTCTACAGTGTTAAATCCGTTTGGGAGCTTGTTAAAGAAGGAGGCTATCAAAATGTCAGTGGTTCGGTTCTGATGATAAGCCCGTTCAATGGTTACAGAAAAGGTGGACTGGCAACGAAGCTAAGTCTAAGCGACGACCGCCATGTTCAAGGCGTAGCTTCACTGAACTTTGACATAAGAGAGTTCACATTAGCTTTGGATGGTTATGTAAAGAAATTCACAGATAGCATGCTAGAAGTCAACATTACAACACCTCTGGAAAAGTTCCGAACTATAAATGGCCGGTTTGGTTTGAGTGAAAAGAAACGCCACGCAGTCGCTGAAGTCCGTTCCGAAACAGTAGCTTTAGGAGCTGAAATTTTATTAGTTCTTAATGCTTTTTCCGATTTCGATACAAAACTAAGTCTTGCAACGCCATTTGAAAACTTAAATCAGCTCAGTTTTATTGGAAAAGTAAAACCCACTACTGTTGATCTTCGTGGAAGTTTAAACAATGCTACTTTAGGTTTTACTGGCGTCTGGAGATTCCATAATGGTACAGATTTCGAATATTCATATCAAGTCTATACACCATTCGAAGGCTTCGAACACAATGGGTTTGTCTTGAAGTTCATTAAAACAGATGTTTTCGTGTTGAAAGTGCACGGAAAGCTTTCAAAACATAAACTAGGCGTAAAGGTAAATGGAAGACCGAAATCAAAGCTTCTAACTTTGATAATCCCAAACAAATTAGATCTTGAACTATTCTACGACGAAGATTTAAAACCTCCGGAGTCTTCAGAAGATGATGACGAAGAAGAAGAGGATTATGATTTGAGTGAATATTTTTCATATTTTGTCGAAGGCGAGCTTGACACTTTAACATGGCCAACTATAAACGGCCAGGTAGATATTCAAGAAATATACGATTACTTCATTATTGTTGGTGATGCTAATCTGCCTGCTGGTCGGGTAGATTTTAAAGATCGTCTTTATTATCCTGACATGATGAATGTGAAGAATATTTTAAATCTTTGGACACCGTTCGAGTCTTGTCGAAATCTGAAGAATATTTTTGAATATCATGTTGATCTAGATCGATATTTTGTTGAAAGGGTTGATTTTACGATCGACAATGGAATTTCCGCTCCAACGGAATTCGGTTTTATGGTAAATTATACAAAAATGTTGGAAGAAAAAGTCGCCAAGCAACATGAATTGGCTTTGAGAGTGACAACCCCATACGACATTTTGAGAGAAATCCAAGTCGAAGCTGTGTTGGAGCTAGATGACAATATTCAAAGAGGTAACATAACCTCAAAGACTGCTAGTACCACTCTTTCTTTAGCTGCATCAGTCGAAGTAAGTTTTTCTGGCTCTAAAAAACAAATGGTTACAATTTTTAAATGACTTTCTCTTAACATAGGTTGAAGAGAACTTCATGGAGAGCTCTGTAGGTTTCATTTTAGATACTGATGTGGTTCCCTATTATGGTTGCAGGGCTTACATTAAGAAAGACTTCTCCGACGTGGATAACTCCTTAGACCTACAGCTTGAAGTCAATGACAATGGAACTATTAACTTGGTTTGTTTGTGTACTGGACTGTGGGACCCTATTTTTAATGCTCTTTTATCTTTCCAGCTTAAAATCGAAACGATCTGGCGTCTTGACCAAGCCAACATCGTCAATGCAAAAGCAAAAGTTCAAACTAGTATGCTTCCTCTAAAGTTGGCCGAAAGTTCTATTCTCCTCACAAAAGGCCCCAATCCAAATCTTAATGTTGACTTTGCCATGGTTCATCGTGATGGCCATCGAATTGAATACGGATCGAGAGCGAGTAAAAAGAAAGACATAATTAATATTGAAGTTTGGACCCCTCTGAAAAACTATCGAAATGTTTCGTTTATTGGAACCTTTGTTCGTAATCAAGCTAAGCCCAACGAATATTTAGTGAATGGTCATTTGTACCGGAACGTTGCTGTGTTTATTGTAAGCGGCACCGTTCAACTAGCAGAGACCTATCCTTCCCAAGCTAGACTTCGAGTTCAGCCGAAAGCTGGTGGTCCCGATGGTTTTATAGAATTAGATATCAAAAACGATGATGATAAACAAGGAAAGAGCTTCCAATTCAGTGCAATCGAAGATGGCAAGATGTGCCAAATTTCGGGAGGCTATACCTTCAGGAATAAGTTAGATTGGGATTTTGATACTTTGATTCAATCAAGTGAGCCAGAAATTTCAAGAATAAGTCTAAATGGAAAGGTCCAACCCAAAGGGCAGGGAAACATTATCGGTGAAATAGGTTTCCAGACTCCATGGAGACAATTGGGTCTTGAAGCTGGTAGTTTTGAAACTAGCGTCAATATTCAAAAAGACTCGGGGAAAATTGAAGCACAGTACCAAATTGGTCAGATTAATATTCGAAAATCTTGCTCCTGGTCTTGGATATTAGCTGAAAATATGCAATTAGCCTTGGAAAGTTCTTTCACCAATGTAGTAGCCCAGCCCCGCAGAGCTGAAATAAGTATCAAGTATCTCAACCCAAATAAAAGCTTCCAAAGACTATTGACTGGTGGAAAAGTAAACGTCGATTCCGAATGGATGCTCGATGTAAACGGCACATTGGCCTTCTTATCCCGCGGAGATATTCAAGCTGGTTTAATTTTACAATTACCCAAGCCTGTAGGTGATACCCATCATTTGGGAATACGTTATCGTGGTAATTTGATGACAAACGAACAACCGAATATATTTGCTGAAAGCAAATATGAGTCACAAGAAGCTAGGAATAAATTTGTTACTCGAGTTTCGTACAGAAATGTGGACGATCTTCAAGGATTGGGCAGAATTCAATGGGGAAAGGCGGCGAATTTGTCAACAATCGAAGGAGATTTCCAGGTTTTGAGGAAGAAACAAGTGAGAAAGGAGTTTTATGCAAAGCTAACAACTCCGATGTATCCCGAAGAAACACTGTTTTTCAGAGGAAACTACGACGAGGAGAAAGATTTTCATCTCTTGATGTGAGTTTTGTTGTTGACAGTTTTTTTGATCAAAGAATTATAAAACTTACGAGATTTTCGAAACTATTGTTTCTCTCTCTTTCCAGGTGTACTCTGGATTCTCCAGCATCTAAGCGACTTGGAGAAATCGATATGGCTTTCAACACCCTTTCCAATATGAAGGGATACGTGAATGGGACATTACCTTTCTTTAATATAACATGGCTTCGAGCTGATATTAATTTTACAACTAATGGGTAAAAAAGGCGTTTGAGGTATTTTAATTTAATGAGTTCAACTTTTTCTGGTCAATTTTAGTGGGGAATCAATTCGTTTCGCAAAGGCTACATGGCCCGAAGACTCAGGATTTTTCAATTTGCACAGCATCTATACATCGCAAAACCTCAACCGAGATCTTCAAGGAACAATTCAAGTAGAATTACCTTTAACAACCCGCCACCAAGGAAATGTCGAGTTTAATATGAAGGAACGAGAGCTTTTACATATAGGACAAGCCAACGTTATTTACAACGACAAAAACGTACTCAACGGACGATATAACTGCAAAACTGAGCAGCGTATGGGCTTCGAAAAGGATGTCATCGATATAAGTCTTGAAAATGAACTCAAACCTCTGGGTATTCATTATGTACATTCGAAACAGTACACCAACGCTGAACATCCAGACAATGTATGTTTAAAAAAAAAAAAAAAAAAACAGACCAAGACTTAAGCTCTTCTTTCTTGCAGGATATGAAACATTGTGAAATCTTTGAACTTCGAAATTCAAAGGCCATGAATCTAACAGGGGAGTTACATATTCGAACAACCGATACTGGCCAAGAATTCAAAATTGTGGCAATTCATCCGAACCGAACGATTATTTTGAACTCCGAGTACGATTATTTGGATTTGATCACGAAACACAAGTCAAAGCTTCAATTGGCTCCCACAGCTTGGATTGGGTACAACGTTGAATTGGGGAATTCTAGCACGGTTTGAAGGGTCTTTTCTGAAAAACTTACCATTCATATTTATCCGTTTTTTTTTTTCTTCTTTCATTTCTTATCAAAACAGGCTTCAAATGAATCTCAAAACTTTTTACTGGAGCTTTCGTATCCTAGGCGAAATCTTTCCGCTGAAGGCTGGTACTACGTTACTGAAGATACCTTTGATTCTGATTTATCCCTGAAGTGGACCATAGACAAATCTGCGGAAAAGAAAACAGTCAGAACGGGACTTCTTTGGCAAAGTGAGAAATTAAAACGAGATGATAAGGATAAACAAAGACTAGTTTTTACCATTGGTCATCCCTATCTTGAGAAGGTATATCTTTCCCGATTTTAAAATCGTACCTAAGATACAAAGTTTATTTTATAGGACGTTCAGTTCAAAGGATCTTTCTACCGGGGATTAGAGGATTTGGTAAAGGCAAACCTCATAGTTGAATACTCTGATGATCCTGAACACTTGCTGTCTCTTGAAGCCTTACTAAAGGATGTAGGCTCTAGAAATGGCATTACCAATTACACTTTGGATTTTATAGTTCTTCATCCAGCAAGTACTTTGAATGTTAATGTACACGGAATACTTTTAGCAAAAAGTTCCTACTATAAGGCCGATACCAAAGCATACTACCAACGTGGTTATTTCCCCGAAAAGAATGGTCGATTTTTAGCTAAGCTTGATTTAATCAACAAAGAATTTGAATATGAGGTACTATTATGGAGTGTCAAAATCTGTCTACCAGCGCTTTTAACATTTTTCTTCATATTTTTAGCGAAACACACCTTATCGAGCGATTAGATTGTGGGTAGTTCCATATAGCAAATATCCCTTATATGGGCTGAATGCAACAGTTTGGGATTCTCCGGATTTAAATAATACTGGATATGCTTATGTTGACTTGGCGAAGAAATACACTCGTGCAGAATTCAATTTGACTGAAGATTCGAGTCAAAATCTTCAAATGATCGGACACATTCCGGATGCTAGAAATGGATTTTTGGATGTTTGGAGAAATTATGAAGAAATTAGAATAATTGACCTTAGTTCGTATTATAAGATGAATCATTCAAGACTGATAACGGGAAAGTTCCATTGGAGGCCGAAAATAAAGGATGAGATGAAGGTTAGTAAAATAAAGAGACGAGAAGATAAAAAAAACCTCATTCGACAAAAAACTGGTGTTATTTGTTGAACAAATTTTAATATATAATGTGGAATATTTTCAATGAAAATTTATCAAATCCTCCTTTGTTTAAGGCAAAATTAAAATCCATCGGAACTTCATTCTATACATCATTTTCCGATGGAATTGATTTTTGGATAAAAAGTATGTACACTGAAACTTCGGAAACAATCAACGATGTTTGGAGCACAGCCAGTGTTCATACTCAATCGTTCTTAGATGATGTTGGGTAAGTATGAAGTAATAATCAAACCATCAAGTTGTGGATTTTGATTTTGTTCTATTTTGTTTGTTTAGGGAATTGAGTGTTTTGGAACAGGATTTGGAAGAACTGCGAGTTTTTGTTAACCAATCCTACGAAGCCAACGACTTTTATATCAAGACTGTTGTCAACTTTACACTCTCTGTATTAGACGAACTGGCAATAAGGGATCATATCGAATCACTGCCAAAGATATTTACAGAATTATGGCATGCTATGGGAGATTCAGGAAAAGCCCTGCGAAAGAATATTCTATGGCTTATTGAAACTGTAAGTTTTGTTCTTGTGTCAAAATATACGTATAAGACCCGTTCATTAAGTTGAAACCAAAATCTGAAGTTTAAACCTAAATATTAATGATTTTCCTGAGCAGATGTATCGCATAGCTTAAGTAATGTTGTTTTTGTTTTTCTCTCTAGATCAAGAGCTCCTATCAAAAAGCCCTTGAAGCCATTAGTAAATTCTTCCACGGCGATTCACTGCGTTACTTATCTAAGCTCATGGAAAAGGGTGTCGAGAAGTACGATAAGTTCATAAAGGATCTACATATATCGTTTATAAAATCTGTCGAAAACTTGTGGAATAACTTTTCAACAATGATGGCTAATTACTGGAAGTCTGTATTGAAACGTATCGAGCCACATGTGTTCCGGTTTCTTTCGTACATTGAAACAGTTGCCTGGGATATTAGCAAGGAAATTTTTGGTAAAAAATTCTTTGATTTAATGTTTTTTTTTTTATTAAATCGGTCCTCTTTGGTTTTATTTAAGATTTCATTTATAAACGAACAAATGAGCTTGCTGAATCTCCCTATTTCAACAAAGTTTCCAGCTTTACCCAAGACGTTGATCGGCTGTATAAGGACATTAAATCCAATGATGCCATAACAAACATAAAAAAATACTCAGTCATCGCCTGGAACTTTATCAAAGAAAAGTATTTTAAACTTGTACCATTTGGTAATGAACTCAATGAGGTTATCACGGAAATTTGGGACAAAATTAAAGGACTTCAGAAGTTGGAACACATTCAATTGGTACTTCAGAAAATTGATGAAATTTTCGCTAAAATCGAATGGTTAGCTGATGAGCTGCAACTCGAGTACCGTTTACATCAATTATATGCTCTGGTGCGTAATAAATTACAAACGTATGCTTTGAATGCACTCGAAACTTCTGACATGTATCGTGAGGCCAAAACAAATTTTGTTTTTGATCCTGAGGTGGGAGTTATAGATTTGGAACAGAAATTACCAATGTCATGGCATAGTTTCAATGAAACTCCGAAATTTGAAGAGATACCCGAATATAGAATGCTAGCTAAGGCACAAAATTTCTTTTCCAGTACAAATGCATCGATTGTAAGATATCTCTATGGTTTAAAGTCTAATTTGGATCCCGATACGTGGTTGCCTCCGTATAAAGGTGCGATTGAATTTGAATGCTTCCAGCTGGTTTTTTAGATAAATCTGTTTGATTTTTTTAGAGCTATCTCTGCTGGTGGGTTCGCGACATTTTATGACTTTCGATAAAAGTTTTGTTGGGTTAAACTTGGAATGTGATGAAAGGAATCAACAATGTTCTTATATACTGGCACATGATTTCTTCCAACGGAACTTTACTCTTCTGTTAGAACCATCGGTATTCTATAGATCGACATTTTCAAGAATAACGCTAAAACTCTCTTTTCTTTCGTAGACATCTTCCAGACTTCCAACTAAGAAGCTTACACTATTGACGGATAATAAAGTCCTTGAAATCAATTTGGATGACGATGTTAGTAAAAAAAAATAAATACAATTTTTCTTCTATTTACATTCTTATTTTCTTACAGACTTTGATAATAGATGGCAACCATTCTCCAATGCTTCCTTTACATTTTGACTCGGTTACCATCTATCGTGAAATGGATATTCTAACAATTCAATCAAAAAAAGATTTCATCTTAAGTTGTAACATTCAATTTAATCTCTGTTGGTTTGAAGTTGCGGGCTGGTATTTCGGTCAGACCGCCGGCCTATTAGGTACCCTTAATAATGAACCTTTTGATGAGTACATGACTTCGAGAAACCTCATAGTCAACGATAAGGAAGAATTCACCGACTCATGGAGTTTAAAATCGTGCAAGCAAAGGAAAGCTCCTACGAAAGTCAAGGCTTCTAGTGAAGTCTTGGGAGCTTGTGCGAATATATTCACATCGGGAATATTCTCAGCTTGTGCGGACACTATTAATCCATTGCCATTCTTGGATATGTGTAATGACTTGGGGGCAAATTCGAATTCAATGAGGGACAACAATCCAGCGATGAAGGGAGTTTGTACAGCAGCTTTGGCTTATATCGAGGCTTGTGCAAATTCTAAAATTCTTATGAGAATTCCTGATCAGTGTATATTGTAAGGCTATTTGACAAAAAAATTCTTTTCTAAAGTTATATAATGGTTTCATTTTAAAACAGCTGTAAGCTTTTGAATGGAACCTATATCTCTGAGGGCACGTTTATTACTCTCAACAAAGAAGACATACCAAAAACTGCTGACGTTGTATTCATTGTAGAAGCAAAACCCTGTAATGCTAATTTGACTTTTGAAAAGAATATTATGGCAGTTGTTGGATCGATAGAGGCTGAACTTGTAGCTGCAAAAATCAATAATAACAGGTAAATATAAAGCCAATGGAAGGTTCAAGCCACAAGGTTCACATTTTTCACAGTAAAATAATACCCGCACGAAATCCCCTCCCCATTAATTGCCTCAATTTGAAGCTTTACAACTTTGTTCATAGAAAACGAAAAAGTGCCATTTTGAGTGGTTTTCCTGAGATAAATTTACCAAACTTCAATTCAAGCTTCAATATAAAAATTATATTTGTAATTTTCAATTTATAGGTTTTCGGTACTTGCATTTGGAGGTTATGAGCCATTTAACTCTCCCCGTTCGATAATTCATCAAAATCAGGTGTTCACTTCAGATATAAATGAACTTCAAAAATACTTCGATCACATTGAAGTAGGAAATGGCAACAATAGTGATATATTAGATGCAATCAGTGTTGCGACTCACCTTGAATTCCGACCGGGGGCTTCAAAGGTTTTCATTCTGCTGTCATGTTCTGATTGTTCTTCGCAAGCAATGAAGGTACGTGCCTCCCTTTAAAAAATCTCCTACTTTAACTTTTCGAGTTCTAAGTACTAACAAATTTATTTTCAGTTTGATTTTACATCTATCCTTCAATATATGCTCGAAGAAGGTGTCAACCTTCATATACTTGCTGATACCGAATTCGAGTTCGATACAAATCGCAAAGTAAGACACTTCTTCGGTTTAGATCGTGATTTCGTTTATTCGAAACGATTTGTCGATGGAGATGCCGCAACAAGAAAGCAACTTTCTATTCCCAAGGATTACTTAGGCCTGTGTGCGCCATTGGCTTTGGAAACGAATGGCTCCGTTTTTACAGCTCGAAAACTTCAACCTGAACATAGATACCCGATTAAAAAAATCGCTGGTATTTTTGCAAAACGTGTGGCCAAAACTGCAGCACCCATCAGCTGTCAGCAATGTGAGTGTACAGGACATAACACTGGAGTCGCACATATAGCATGTGCACCATGTTCACTGCCAACACACTCAACAGTAGAGGATTATGTAGGTTTAACTAATATTCGAATATGAAAAATTTCAAAATTCTAAATTTTCCAAAACATTTACTATTTTTTATTCGTTTTCAAAGGACTTTCAATTAAATTGGGATTATGGCGACAAAATCGAAGAAGAGATCTAAAATGACTATTAACATATAAAGAGAAAGAATAGATTAAGTGATGAAGATAATTTTTTGAAATATTGAATTACGGATTTTTTGTACCTTTTTTCAATAAATTTTGTATAAAATAAATTTAAAAAACATTATTTTCAAGTTCTGGGTTTGATTTCATTGTGATTTTAGCTGACATTTAAAACTGGATGGGTGTTAAAATGTAATTCAGTACATAAGTCAATACTATACCTATATTGAATTGAATCTAACAACTTAACGAATACTTTAAAATCATTTGAAAAATGAAATTCTTAGTTTTTTAGTTTCTACATAGGAAGCTTTATCTACAAATCTATTTTTCTTAATTCTAAGATAATATAATTTAAATTTCATTTCAAAACTTAAAACTGAAAGAAATTTTGAGTTATAATTGATTATATTTTGTCCAATCCCCTGGTGTTTGTTAGTAGCAAGAAAACTTAATTCTTGGAAAGCTCTTCAATGAAGGGCTTTTTTTTTATCAAGTTATTCACATCACAAACCGTAAAGCTCTTAATGGAAAAGCATTTGCTTTCTCTTAAAACCCTAAAAATGAAATCCGTTATTTTAAAATTGTGAATAAATTTCTGAAAGCTTTTAAAAAAACGTTAGATACATTTATAGATAGGTATGAAGATACAGTTTCTTTTTTTTCTTTCACCATTACATCGTTAAGTACACGTGCTGTAAATAAAATGCATATATCCTCGGTTCTAGGAGCGATTGATTTTCTCATATACTCAAGGCATTACACTTATGGTGTCATTTTTTTGTTTTTTTTTTTTTTTTTTTTCGAACACGCGCTCCATTTATATCCCACTCTAGGATTATTCGTGATTTTCTTCTAATTTAATTTTGTCAATAAAAAAAAGGGGGGAGATTTCGATTTCGAGATGCGGATGTATGAGATGGAAAGTAAACATTTCTCTAACACGAGTATGCATTTGAAAATGCATTTGTAAGATTGATTGATTGGAAAATAGAAATTTAAATTTGATTTAACAAGGAGCAGGTAAATATTTGTAGGTGGTGTGATGTGGTATTTTGGAAATCCTTCGAAGAATATTGAAGTGTAACACAAACCACTTGAATGTGGCACTAACGTATAAGCGCATCAATCTACATCGAATCGCTTCGAAAAAAATCTTGTTATTATTTTTATAATTTCACACCAAAAAACATCAAAACAGCCAACTCATTATTTATCAGTCTGTAATTGCTCCGAATTTTCTAGTCAACTATCGAGTTGCCTCAAAATATATCTACAAGATACATTTTAATATTTTTTTTTTATAATTGACGCGCACTCAAGGGGTTATGACTACCCTTTATATGTAAGACAACAAAGTGCGAGCACTAGGGAGAATGGAGAGGATTAAAAAGCAGGTACCGATGCACATTTGGATTTGGTTTTTTCGGTTAAACTCTTAATTTTAAATAGATATTTGTAACTTCAAATTAATTTCTAATTTTAAAACCACTACAAATTTGTTTGTAAAGAAACGTTTGTTTGTAAAGATAAGTAGAGAGAAACTTGGTTTGATGTATTTAACTGGCGCCCGAGCAAGGATTAAGATTACCACACATAACTGATATGCATTCAACAGCAGCTAATGGAGCAAATGAGCCCTCAAAATCTGAAAAAGAATAATTTTGTCAGTGGTGAAAGCATGATCGAGAAGCCAGGCAAAAATTTTATGCAAAACGTATATGAGGATATAGCAATTAAAAAAGTCGGGTGAGAGCAAACACAAAGAAAAAAGCCATCACCACAGGCTCCAAGGCATCAATCCTTCACAGGCTCCCCATAGCCGCATCCCCTATCTGCTTGCGAGTGAAAACCTTACATCATCAGAAGATTATCAGCGTTTCCCATCGATCAGCGAAATCAAGCTTCATTGTGCGTGGTTAGTACTTGGATGGGGGATCGTTCAATAGCAACCGTGTGTTGTTGACATGTGTTTCTTCTGTTGTTCTTTGTTTCTGTGTTTCTTTGTTTGTTTGTTATGTCTAAGCCGATGGTCTCAGTTTCCAGTTCTTTCAGTGTCTCTTCTTCGTAGATTTGTCTATGAAGTAGTGTAATATTTAATGTAATGTAAATGAGATTAAGAGTGGAAAGTGGTGTAAGCCCTTTTGGCAAAATCTCTTATTTTTAGATTTAGAAATGTATCAAAGCCTATTTCAGAAACCATTCTTAATTCTTATATAGCTAAGGTTTTCAAAAATGTGACTCCATTCAAAAGTAAAAATATGTTTAAAAAAACATAAAAAAAAACAACAATTTGAAAATGCTCTGGAGTTTATGAAAAGACTTGACAAATCAATTAATTTTATCCTCAACAATTTAAACATTGAACCCTTTTTTGTCTCATATCTTCGTTAAAATGCTCCTCTGTGCCTGCCTAAGCTGCTTCTCAACTGCTGCTGGATTTTGACGTATTTTTAGAAGCATACATTGTAAAGCTGTTTGTTCGTCATATTCTCATACTCTTTAGCAGAGCTGGATAAAAGCTTTGCGTGCTTCGTCGATGGTGTGGCACAAACAAGAAAAAAAAATAAAGTTCAAATCAGCACCCTTAGCCATCCAGCCAGCCAGCCAGCCAGAGACATTGAGCTAACCAGCAGCTTGATGTGTCAAAAAATACTCTTTATTTGGTCGCATCGCATCAGAGACAGAGTTTAAGTATATTGTTTAGCAAAATCGGATGGATTTATGCGGAGGCGAAAATTCCTTATTATAATTTCCTCTTCATTAATTTCGAACATGTTCTGTATCAAAAGAAATTTAACAAATCATTGAACAATAATTAATTCAGCGTTAACAGCCATCTTTTGTTGGTGTCGATGTTGTTCGGAAATATTTTGTGTATGTGTGTGTGTGTGCGAGTGTGTGTATGTGCAATGATGGGTTGGAAAAATGGGACGGGCGGAGGTGTGTTTTTAGAGGGTGTAAACAGTGTTGTATCCTCATATACACTATCAATGTTTTTTTTTAGTTTTGTTTGTGGACATTGACATCATTTTCGAGTACTTGTTTAATTTTTGTTTTTCTTTTTTCTATCTTGTTGGTTTAATTAGCATATAAGTTGTTGTTGTCGCAGAGTGCGTTTATTTACATTATTTCGACAAAAATGTTTGGAATACTTTTAACTTTAAAGGCAATACAATACAAACACTGACTAAATCAAATTAAAAAAATATATAAAATATATAAAATCTATACTCATACAATTTGATGAAAAAATTTTTGTACCAAATGTACCATTTTTTTTTTAATTTTGAGTGGACTTTTAAGGAGAAATGATGTGTACAAAATTGTTTAGCAATGTTAAGTATCCTCAAATATGTTTTGAGAAAAAAAGTAAACAAAATTTTGTAAATGTTAAAAATGACTTTACAGCGTGAGATTGTAGAAAAACATCGTCTTTTACGAAACGGACACTTTTTTAGGTTATAAATAATTTTTCAAAAACCACTTATCTTTCACAACAAATCTTGAAATACACAATTTTGTTATTGTATATTTTTGTACTACTATAGTCTGTCAAAGCTCTTCAAATCCAGAAATCTCACCATAACTTCAAAACTACTGCTGTACAGGACCATGGTCCTGCCAGTACTCACATATGGATCCGAGACTTGGGTGCTTAGCAAAAGGCACTCCGACCTCTTAGCTGCGTTCGAGAGAAAAGTCTTAAGGAGAATTGTTGGCCCCGTATGTGAGGAAGGACGATTCCGGAGACGGTACAATCATGAACTGTACGCAATCTACCTTGAAGCAGATATCGTGACAAAAATTAAGCTCGGTAGAC
The DNA here is from genome assembly GCA_911387755.1 of Chrysotoxum bicinctum. NCBI lineage: Eukaryota > Metazoa > Arthropoda > Insecta > Diptera > Syrphidae > Chrysotoxum > Chrysotoxum bicinctum. Next base: position 1,645,350 of record OU426988.1, on the reverse strand, counting down.
TCCGGTGGGCAGGGCACCTAGCTCGCATGAGCGAAGAGGAACCTGCTCGGAAAGTTCTTTGTGGTACATTCTATGGTAGACGACAGCGTGGTAGACCGAAGCCTTGGGGTGCGCAACTGGATGGCGTCGCGGTCGGCTAGAGACCGGGATAGGTGGAGAGACTTGTTGAAAGAGGCCAGGACCGGAACCCGGTTGTCGAGCCGATGATGATGATGATGATATTTTTGTACAATTTTTTCCCTCACTTTTCTGTCATTGGTTTCTGTACATAAATTTTGTTTCAATCGTTTTCGAAATATTTACAAAATCGGTACATTAGGTTGCAACCAAAATTGAAGATACATATTTTTTGTTAACAGGGCACCATTATTTTCAGCTACGTAGAATAAAAAATGAATGCGTTCCACAATCTTTTAATGTCATGTTTATAATTTCATAAAATCCTCAATTGGAGAATTTTGTGATGTCAATAGCACAGCTTGTATTGAAAATATCGTTCTTTCCATTTAGTCTAGAAGATATCACAGATATACAAATATCAATCAGTTTTTTTTTCGACTGACAAAAATAACTGTCGAATTTAGTATTGTGAAAATTCATTACACCGACAATTTAATATCGAGTTTTCAATTTCACTCAAACTCTATCCCATTTGGCTAATTGAATTTGTCCCACAGTTCAATGTTTTATTCAGGATGAATTGATATTTTTTGTACTAAGTGACTAAATGTCCATTCTCACTTGACTGATTGAATTTGTCCTCAAGGTTGATATGTACGAGTAATCTGATTGTGTTGATGAAATATTTGTAAATAGAAAATACAATTATTTTTAATAACAAAACAAGAAAAATAGACGAAAAAGGAACAAGGACTTACTTAAATTAATAAATCAATGCCACTTGTATTGAATAGATTGGTGAATAGGTTCAAGGTTCGTAAAATTAATTACTTTTCAAATAAAATAAAACACACATTTACCTACACGATAAGTGAACAGAAAAGCAAAACATTTAAAAACAAACAAATAAAGAAAATGGTTCGTCTTATTAACAGAAAATATTGGCCAAACACTAACGCATTCTTCTTCCTCTTAATTAATTCAATTCAATTTATAAAGACTATAGCGATGTTAAAATATTCCTGCAAGAAGGTTTAATCCCTTAAACTTCCTGGGTAACACGACAAATACTGAACGAACTGGAAGGATAAAATCAGTGGCAGAATAGTACTTTGGAAGGCCCAGGACTTTATTTTTCGTCAAGATACGAGTATGTACGTGCGATTGGCAAATCTCGATACATCAAACCCTGGCATGAACTGCGTAGCTGGTTGGACTAGAATTCCTTGAGAAAGATTTGATTCAAACTTCTCAAATGCCAATTATAAACAGAACTTCCTTGCTAGATAGCAATTTATTCATTCCCTTAACTTTGAGGTGGAATTTTAGGAATTTCACACAAAATTGAATTGCATATTTTTTTTGAATCCAACTAGGAGTCTCCATAATTCCATCCATATTCAGCTAATTTTTAAATCCACTACTGTCTATAACCACTATCAACACCGCAGCCCTTCATCAGTTAACATACTCACACACATTATTACCAACCAAAAATAACTTCCCTCTGAAAATCAATACTAAACGAATCCTCGTTTCGATCTCTTCTGCACACCTTTTCAGCTTTATTATGATTATTTCAATCCAGTCGCTTAATGAAAAGACGGAACACCAGAGTTTGGAATCTTTCAGAATAAAAAAAACAACGGAAAAGAATGGAGATTTCTATGTATATCCTCGATTTGAGTGTATATAGTATAGTAATTATGGTGACCATCTGATATATATTTCAAACAATACAATTTACAGGTAAGTTGTAAGTTGTATGTTCTTTACATTTTAATCAAGAAGAATTATTCTTGTATTTGATTTTTTAAATTTTTAGTTTTTATCAGTTGAATCCATATTAAAATTTCTTTAAAATCAGAAGTACCTTTAATATATATATTAATGCATGTAGCGAGATATATTATAACACAGAACTTTATGTTTAATGAAATAATATTATTTTATTTATTTTTTATTTATATTAATTTAATTTAAAAAAAAATATGGTAACCTTACTTTTAGTATAGTTATATCTACAAGCCTTTATATTGATTTTCCCTTCTGTCTGTATTCGCAAAAAAAAAATACAAAAAATGATTTCAAATAGATTTCACTTAAACAAAAGGGTAGACAAGTACTCGTATATGTAAGTAAAATTATTATTCTCAATTAAATATTAATATTAAACAAGTTTCATTTTCGGAAAGTCAACCACAATCGTCTTCTAAGATATAAATATAAAATGTACATACATATATGAATATATGTAAATCTATAAAGGACTTGGGAGGTTTTTGGACAGAGAATTCTCTGCAGTAGTGTACATACATATACATATACACGGCCTTATAATTGCCCTGTCATCCATTAAAATGGGTCATTTATAAATAGGTTCTATTCAAGGCATACACAACGATGTGTGTAGGCAAATTTTCCAAGAACCGAAGGAGATTATATTTGGCATGTAAAAAGGATATGAGGAATTAAAACACAACAAAAAAAAGCAAATCACCCTACACATAAAATTTGATGAATGATATAGAGTAATGAAAATGTGAGAGTAGTTAGCATTTGTTCTTTTTTGCCGAAATTACAAAAATTATTGCTTAAGCAGCCGAAACTTTTTGCTCAATGAGTCAAGGTTGCGTAGCAATATTTGTGGGGCTACATATGTGGACTTATACTGATTGTAGAGAACGAGGTATTTTACAAATGTTATAAATTTTTGTTGGTGAAAGGAAAAATCAGCATGAGAATAATATTGTGCATTAAGGTAGTGTTTATAGAAAACATTGTTTAATTTGTATACATTTTCACCATTTTTTAAACCCTTATAAATACTCGTAGTTTTGTTATCAGACTTTGGGGTTTTATAACTTTGGTAATAAATTGATGAACAAATTCAAAATTTGGAAAAAATATTATGACCCATGCTTCTGATCCATAAAGGCTTGCCGTCAGAGACATGGCGGATTTCCAGCCTCCACTAATCCGACCATGCTGCTTCCAATTATCCAGGCGTTGGCATGAATTTTAAGCCGTTACTTCGATTTGTCTTGACGCCTGGCATTTGAAGACTCTCTTGACTGGAGCATTGTTATGTATTTACTCGATTTGTATTCGATAGCTTTGACCTTCTAAATTAACTCCACATCTCAGAACAGTTAATGGGGTTTGTGGTTGTACCTTCTCAGCCAAAACAAATATTCGTGGAAGAATTTTACACACAAAAGAGTTCTTCACCAAGTGATCTTTCTGCACAGCCCAGCGATTTAAGACCTGGGGTTTGCTATATTGCAGATTCGGGATAAGGAATTGATAATCCAAGTTTTTGGTTAAGTATAGAACAGTTTTTTTATAATTTTATACAAATTTTTTAAATGTGTTAATTTCTTAAATGTTTTTTAGTTTTTAAAAAAAATTAAATCATTTATTTCTGCCATATTAATTTAGTACTCTATTCAGAGCTTATTTTCCATTTTCTTTCTTCAATATCATTCGATGAGAATGAAAATTAAAATGAAGAACACTGAGTGGAACTTATTGCAGGTATTAAACGTTGTCTATAAAAATCAAATTAGAAATATATTAACTAATTGGATAAGTCACATCAAGTCTCTTCCACAGAAGAAGACTAATGGTTTTCTTGTGTTGCTAGTTTGCCCTTACGAAATTAAAACAGAATAGCTCGTTGTACTAAAATAGTAATTAATTAAAATGTCTTTTGCAGAGGATTTGTAGAAACAAACAAATAAATTTGCACTTAGGTGACCGCCTAAAAGAAGGAAAAATTAATGGCCCTTCGGTTGGAGGTCAATGAGAAATTATTACAAGGACACATGTATGTATTTCTTTATTGTCAAATGGGGTAGGGATAAACACGCCTTAACAGCCATATAAGGACTTCCTTCAGATTCATTAATTTGAAAATATTTATGTTTTAGCTAAATAGTTTAAGCTTTTATGCTTAGCAATAAGTCGGAACGGATTTGAAAGAATTTTATGTGTTTAAAGGATGTGAATTGATATAAGTCATGTGTTCGGCAATAATTGGATGCAAGTTGTAGAAATTAATTTTATTTACCACACTATTTTTTCAAAACTAATTGGTTTTTTTTTTTTGTTAAATCTTTGTATCATTAAAAGCATGAATACCAGGGAGCGTTAGTAAAATTCAGGATGAGTTTATGCTAACAACACATAGCTGACGTCAAATCACATACAAAATATATTTTTTGATTTCTTTTTTGGTTTTCAATTGGAATTTTCGTCTTTTCACAGTTGATTGCGGCCATATCGTTGAAGATACATGTATAAAATCGCCTGTCATTTTTAAGTTTGTCTGTGAAAATCAACACTTAGAATAACATCGTTCAACAACATATGCAAATGATTAAATTGTTTTATGAAAGTGGGTCTTCTGTTCGACCAACATTTCGCGTCATTTCGTAGAAAAACTATATTCAGCGATGAGGTATTTTTCTGAATGATCGGTCCATACAATGGACACTGACGAGCATGTGGTTTCAGCAAAACGGCAGTACGTGCCACACAGCCTGTCCCACAACGGACATTTTTCACGAGCGATTTCCGAGCATCTCCGTTTATCTCACGCGGACGCGATGTAAATTGGCTATCGGTATCGTTTGATTTCACCACGTTAGACTTCTTTTTGTGGAGTTTTTTTTAGGTCAAAAGTCTATGCCAATCAACCATAAACCACCACTTTACTGAAAGACATCATAATCAATGCCATTGGTCAAATTCAGGCTGATTTATGCGCTAGAGTTACGGAAAATTGGACGTTTCGGATGGGCGGCATCCAGTGAGGGTGCTGTGGACATTTGAATGTTCCATACATAATGGCATAGTACATGGGCCTTCTAAATAAATAACTAAATAACTCATTTACAAAAACAATTAATAGAAAACCCTTTAGTTCGAAATTTTGTGTGCGGGATTTATCTCTTTTCAGAGAAAATTCTTTATTTGCAGGTTGAATTCAGCAGTCAGGTTTTTTCACGGTGTATCTTAGCCAAGATTTGTAGGACTTTGTCCCATTTATAAGAATTAAAACAAGCAACTATAATTTCTTTGCATGTTAAGCATTTATAGAGACATTTAAACCAATTACCCTAAAAAATCTGAATTGCCTTGGATATGACAGTTCCTGAGGTTAAGAACTTGAAAAACCATATAGATATCACCTCGCTGATTAAGTGACTCATTAACTTACCGCTTAGTCATTGATATAAGTAGATAAGGTAAGCCCTCAGATCAATTCGCAGCCGTTTTTAAGTTGTTCGGTTATAGGCACCAACAAAATCTTAAATACATACTATGAGAGCTCAAAATCAACATCCATAAAAATATAGCGGATATAGCCGCTAAAATTGTTTGTTAAATCTTTTTTTAGATTAAACAAAAATTAAATTGCAGAATTCTGAAGAAAAAAAGCATTTTGACCCAGTCAGTTTAAGTTTTTTTTACAAAAGCATCAGCTTTATGTGTTTTATTGGAAAATCAAAAATTTATTATGAAACAAATATTTCAAGAGTAATTTTTGTATTGAATATAAACAGAAATTCAAAGCGCATCATACGAGTAGACCTAACTACATGACAGCTCAATACTAAAACCATATTTATTTTATGGAGAAGAAAAATCGAAAATCCAATTTTGTTGTTTTAACCCTAATCAATTTTTGTAATAATTTAATATAAAAAAAAACTCGCAATCCCACAACACAATCAATAACCACAGACCAAATTTAATTTTATTAAGGATAAATTCGAAAATCCTTTTATACAAATAAAAAGCACATACATTATACTTGAAACAATAAACTAAAATAAATATTATTCCATTCGTTAGTAGGTACATTGTAAACAAGCTACAAATCTCATTTCATGTATTGACCACATTTATTTATACAAATACAAAGAAATTAAATCGAAAATAAGAAAGCGAAGAAGAGAACAACATGCTTTTGTTCCCATCGAAGAATGAAAACGAATATCCGTACAAATTTCCCGCAGTAACACCCACTAAATATAGAATTACACCAACATAGCAATTTTGTTGGATTATTTTGAAGTACATATCGAATTCCTTCACCCAAAAAAAAAATAAGGACGAAAAACTATGAGGACACAAAATAACAAACCGACCATAACGACTCCACAAGTTTTTTTTTTCTTTTTTTTGCTATCTCTATAACTACATATCACTTTTGTGGGACAGATTTTTGTTTGAAATGTTTTTTTTTTTTTTTTAGTTTCTGGCACTCACCAATATATTTACAGGTACATAGGTAACCTTCCACAATATTTCGTTTTCCTTGGAAAATTTAAATTTGTTCTATACAAAAAAAATAATAATGGAAGACTCTGAATGGTAACAGTTTTGGAGCAAACAAAAATAAAATTACATCAACACTCACACTTTCTGCGAAAAAAGTATTATTCCACACCTTAAGTGAACATTCCGAGACAAAAAATGCGTCAAAAGAATCCTTATATAGAATCCTAACAGCACACCAGGAATGTAGATATTTTTAAGGATAAATCAACAGTGGGACAAGTAAGGGACAGATATTTACTTATAACGAAAATAAAGAAAATGAAGCATTCAATTTGCTTCTGAAAAACTGTGGAACGCATTGATTTTTCAATTCACAAGACAAAAAAAAAACTAAGAAAAAAATTATTCGCTTTAAAAATAAGTTTTGTTCAAGAATTCATCAAAGCTGTTGGACGTACAAATGAGTTGATCGCATATTTAAAGTATTTATGGGCATTCCAACACACTAACTTTTATCACATGCTTCCGTTAAACAAATCTCAATGCTTCAATCTTCGACAAACAAACCATATTGATGATTCAGAGCACTCACATTGATTGGAGAAATGTACTAGATTTATAAATCTTCGAAAAATACCCTCGAATGAGTTTCAACCCACTTTCAATGGTCAATCTTGGAAAATATTTTAAAAGTATTCAACTTGAACGAAAACATGGTTTGGAAATTTTAAACATAGGTTTGTCATATTAAATTAATGTACTAGATCTTTGAGATGCCAAAAATCCAGTTAAGGAGCTGTTTACCAGCTAGAACTGATACATTTACATATGTATCGACAGAGATAATAAATGATAAACGTTATTTACTGACTGAGAACAAATTTTTCCACCTTCAAATCGATTGACCCCAGTGTCAACTTTTAAGTTCAAAATCCAGGGCGAAAATAGGACAAAATAAAAAAGTTGCGCAAGGTCGGCACGTGAAGCACACAATCACTATAATTGTGTGCAACTACTACAATCCTGGGTTAAGCATGAAATAATGTAAGGGAATCTTTGAAAATAGATGACGTCAATAGCAGAAAAAGGTCCTTTCACTCCTCTCTGATGTTCATCCATTTAGGGCAATTTTTGTGTTTTGTGTGTAAAATTTATTGCATTTTGTTTTTGTTTTCAAGTCATCACCGAATATGGATTCACAAAGATATTTTTGTTTTCTTTTGAAAAAATAAAAATCAGACGAAATAAAAAATTATGTAATAAAATCAATCAAAATATAAACAAAAAGGATATACCTACAACAACTGATGCCGCCGACATTGTGATGCTGTCGTCGTTGTTTTTGACATGGATACCAACTTTGGTCAGGAGTTGTGAATTTTTGGTATTTTTTGTGAACAATTAAAAATATTTTTATTTTTTTTTTTAATTAAATATTTAAGTATGAAACAAGAGTATATTAAAAACTTGAAGAGACTTTAGTGATTAAATAAGTCATACAATTGTAAAGTTTTTTTTTTTTTAAAACGATTCTCCATCCTTTATATGCGTTAATTAGACTGACTATTTTAATTTCGTTTTTGGAAAAATTGTAGATTTATACATATATCAGTCATCGAAAGGGAAAAACAAATCTTTTTGAAGATAAGACTATTTGAGAGGTTTATACAATGTCTCCATTTACAATTTTTAAAAACTAGATTTTTTTTATTTATTTTTTTTTATTTTAATATAGTCTCTGTTAAATGGAACGGCAACAGTGTTTTGTGTTACGCAATTTCAACTTGTTGGCTGCTGCTGGCTACTGTGTCGTATTATGATATAACAAAGAACCAGGACAACGCAATGCATTAAATCCAGAAAAGTATCTGAAAACGAAAGGCACCAAATACGAAAAGATACGAGTATAAGGAAAATGAACACAAGTATATGTATATTTGTAAATGCCGAAGAAGAAGAAGAACAAAAATAAGACGCAGGAAGATGTAACAGGAAAAGCATCACAACTCCCGAGAGCCAGTTGGCACTTAAGTTTCAAAAAGACATCACCTTTCGAATGTAACAACAGTAGATGTCAGCTAAAAGCAATTTCAATGAGTAGGAGGGAGGAAAGAATCTTTCTTGTTTATAGACTAAAAACTGAAAAGGACTCATAGGTAAGAAAAAAATCTTAAACATAGAAAAAGAAAAACTGAAAAATGGAAAAATTCACATTGCTTGTTCGTGTAAGGAAAATTTTGTTTTCTTTTCCATGAAAATTTCTTTTTACATAAAAAATTGTTATAAAATATATTATGAAGAGAGAAAAGAGATAAATTGTCATCTATTGTGGCTTTTTAGGGTTTCATCGATTCATGTTTATCTTTTTTGGTAGTTTTCAATCTTACAGTTAGAGCATTTTCTCATGGGATTATTATGTAGTAGGGTGGGAGGATTTTATTTTGTGTTTGCAATCTGTTATGTCATACGATGAAATACAGATAGTGAGTTCTTTGTATTCTTTTGGGAAATTGAAGTTTGTATATTTTTCTAAGGAAATCACAATAATAATATGGTGTTTTGCTTGGCAAACGATATTTTGAAATATATTTAATATTGTTATTGGGTAATTAAAATTTCTGAAATCGGATTAGAAAAAGAAACGGAGTAAATTGGTTTGTTTAGTGGAGGGAAATAATATCTCGGAATCTTAATCCACTGAGGAAATTAGTTCTTACTAAGAGGAAAGATGCGACAAAGTTTTTTTTAAGGAAAGTAAGAACCCAAATTTTTTTGAATTAATTTCCCACACTGTATAGGAAATTACCAAAAGATTTTTTATTTTCCACTAGAAGTAAGTCTCTCAGTCTGCTTAGATCCTGAGGATTTGATTTCCTCCATCGAAAAAAGCGCTAATGGGAGATTGGCTACCATAAAAATAAGGAGATATCAAAGCACATTAGTTTTAAAGCTCTTAATATTAAAGAGTAGTATTAAAAGTAGAGCCATGCAAAGCATTCTACATTCGTGAAGTGCGGCTAAACTTAACACCACGTCCGAAGCTGGATTCAAGGATAAAGTGTTGAGAAAATTCTAGATAACTATATTTAAACAAAAATATATTAATTATCATAGTTCTAGTCGAGTTAGTTTTTGTACTCTTAATTTGTATGTTAAAGATCTCTACAACCTCCTGAGCAAAAATTATCAATATTGCGACCAAAAACATAATGAAATAAAAAAATTGATTCACGTGTGTAGTTTTTGTTAGCGGAGAGTTGAATAGGCCTTGGAAATATTTCCGAACTAATTGAGTTTGAATTGATTTAGGTTTATTGAATTCCTTAAAAAGATTAGATTTCAAAATGAAGCAAGAGGGGAGGTCCGTTTTAATAGATAACTTTTGTATACAAAAGTTATCTAGGGGGCTAGTTCCGATGTGTTCAAACTAAAGGTTACATTATCATTGATTTCTTTAGCTTAAAATTCTTGCGAGGCAATGGAGACTGGCAATCAATCACAAAATTAATTTTCAAGTTCAGAACATAAATCCTTCAACTATTTTGGCACAAATTGTCATCAAATCAATGAAAGAAAAAAAAAACTACTGCAGAACCATATTGTTGTCCAGGTCAAGCCTATTCGCCGAAAAATATTTATCAAAAGTAAAAAAAAAAAAACACCGATAGCGACACGTAATAAAATTATATTGTTGATATGCTTTGCATAATAAAAAGCTAGACGTACTTTCTGGATAAGTTGACAATGAAGAAAGAAAAAAAAAAAAACTGTCGTGGAAAGTTTGGTGAGTTAAATTTTAAATTTTCGACCAAGTACTGGTACAATTTTTTCCCCCACTTTATTAACAACAATTTAAAAACAAAAAATTAAAAAGATCATAAAAACAAATCTCTCTGCCTCCTTTTTAAATTGCATCAAATTAAAGAGAATGCATTTCTAGTTAAAATTGACGCAAAGTGGCAATGAATTTACACTCCGTGTATAGTCACTGGCCTGCGAAATTATTTTATTGCATGTTGATTTTTTCTTCTTGCTTTTTTATCACTTGTTTTTTTTTTTGTTTTTTTTTTTTGTTGGTTCAATAATTTAATTCAATGTTGTTTGTGTGTTAGTTTGAAAATTGTAAGTGCACTGTGTAGAAACGTCAATATCCAGGTCACCAGTGCCATTGGTGCATGATGGAGACAAGAGGTACACATTAAAGGGTGTTTCAAAAGCCATTTTAGATGTTAACTAGGAATAACTATGATTATGTAATGGTGAATTTTGTTTAGTACATCTGACTTTGAAAATTGTAAGACAAAAATAGTAAGATAATGAAAGAAATCGGCTGCAGAAACTGGGAAAGGTGTTCGGTTGGATCAAAATTTAGACAACATTATATACTTAAAGTTTACTATCAGACAAAGGTTCAATTGTTTACAATTTTAGTTTTCTATTTGTTTCACTTCTAAAATCTGAAAATTAAAATGCAAATTGTGATGGAACATGGTTTGAAAAGTTTATACCATTTTCGTTCCTTATATAAACACCCGTTATATGGTAAGTTAGTGAAGTATGCAAGTTGACAGTTGTTTGAAGAGTAATGCATACTAGCTATAGAGTATCTGATTCTGCAGTGTACTTTGGTTCAACTTAATTGCAGTTCTTTTATTATCAGGGTGTTTTTGTATTTTATTTTATAAAAAATATATTAAAAATAGTGTTGAAATATGTATTTAGAAAGAACTAACAGAGTAGGTGTTTTCTTCTACCTTTTTTACCTAGACAAATTTTGTTTTTTAAGAAAAAGAGACGCAGTTTTTTAGCAAATTCATATGCAACTTATAAATTTTGTACAAAAAGATATGTATGTTAAAAATATTACTCATGGGCCACAGTTTATCTTGACAACTTAAACCTAGTAACAAAGACGCAATTCCAGATTTGTGAATTACACCTAAATTTGTACATGGAACTTACACTATATACAACCAAAAAGTTACACATACGCCACAGTGCACTTAGCTTAAAAACATAGCATAATAGAAATATAACACAGGTTATGATGGATATTGATAAAAACAAAATTTATATATCTAGAACTTTCTCGGCTAACCATCTGCCTAATTGTGTAAGTTAATTGAAACGCTTATAATCTCAATGCAAGTTTTCTATTTGTCTGGTGAAAAAAAATTACTCATACGCCATAGTGAACGTAACCATTATTATTTTCTACTACTCACTTTTCTTTTGATTTAAAGACCTTTCAAAGGTAGATTGTATTTAATAAAATCAAAATTTTAGGAAAAAAAAATTACAACACAATAAAAGTATTTCGGATCATTCAAATATTATAGAGGAAAAGTAGGGTTCAAATAAACCAATGCAAAATTTTACAGAAAAAGATCACAGAAAGTTTGGAAAATGAAATCTATTCAAGTTTAATTGATTTCATCAAAATAAGAAAAATTTAAACAAAAACATCTTTTAATTTAAAAGAGAAATGCATCAACAAATCAGAATGTTTATAATTTTTCAAATCCGACAAAGTGTATTTTTGCATTGTTGTGTTTCCGCATTTTTTTTTTTGTATCTGTATAAAATGAGTTAAATTGAATTGCTTTCATTCTTTTTAGGTAAAAGATAAATTCTTCTAGGTGTAGCTTATATTTTTTTTTTGCATTTCACATCATAAAGTCTATTTATATCCTGAAAAAAAAGTAGAAATCACTCAATGGAACAACTTTCAAACAAAAGGTAGAAAAAGTTGCGTCAATAATTTATTTAGCAAACTTCAATGAAATGGTCGCTCACTTTTTCAATGGACACACCTTGGGAATTTTATTTGTTTAAACTAACTGTAAAACGAAAAAGTACATAAAATAATTTGCCTGGTTTTTCTTCTAGGAATTCAATTTAAAACGTTCACGTTCTTCTATTCATTAAGATTTTTTTTTAACAAAAACTTGTTCCTTGCTATTCCAAAAAAAACTTAGCGTTCTTAAAAAGGGACACACAAATGGTATTCTGTGTACAACAAATTATGCGAACGAAAATATAACACTAATTTTAAACAAAATTCTTATGTAAAACGACGACAATCACTCCCTGGAATTTATATACTTAAAAGCTCTGTCCTACATAAAGTACCTAATGAAATAATCGATTTTAAGTTTTCAAAGGTAAAAGTATAATCAGAAAGTAATTAAATTCAGTAAATGGTTGCAGAAGGTCTGTGTGGAAAGGTACCATAAATTGAGGAAGAAATAAAATAGGTTGCATCGTTGAATTAAGAAAAACCCAATTAAAAATTAAAAAAATATATATGTATAAGAAGCAGACAATCTGAAGCCAATATGCATCCAATCTATCTTCTTATCCTTAGTATACTTATTTATACCATGAACTAAAAGGCCAGGAAGTCAAGAAGTGTAGTGAACGAGTAGTGAACAAAAAAGCCAGAAAGTCAAGACATATTTACAGTGCAATTAAAATTCATTGATTTTCTGTAATTTTATTACGATTGAATAAAAATGTAAGATTCTATTTTGAAGCTCAGAAATGAAGATATGTTTAAGGTTTGTAAAAAATAGTTCAAGATTATAAAAAAATTTAAAAAAGCTTTTTTGGACTTTAAGTCCACAAAAATTGGCGTTTCGTCCCGGCAATCTCACATGCCTCGAAATTATTTGTTTCCACTTAACTTTTAACTTTTTCAAAACTTAAATTTTCCATAACCTAGATCAACCTTTGCCGTGAAAATTATAAATGGACTCACCTAACTTGAAACGCATTAAAATGAATACCCTACACACATTGAATCATAGTCTTTTTTTGAATCTCGAACAGAAAAAGCTAAAGAATATAATTTATGTCTTTAATGTTTGACCATATTATAGCTTTGAAACACAAGATGCATATATTTTATCATAAAGTTAATTTTTCTATTTCCTTTTTCTAACGCTTTCTTTTCAAAAAACAGCCTAACCGATTCGTATTAAATTTTGGTAGGTAGCCAACCATTGAAGATAAAACATACATTGTACATATGTGTATGTATGCATCATTTTCAGACAGCAGATATTTAACAAGATTATCACAATAATTTTCCAGTTCAATAAAAACCAAAGTTTTCTTTGAAATAAAAAAAAAATTATAAATGAAACAATAAGAATATTAATTTTGAATCACCGCACCGTTCCGTTTAAATATTGTCATTTCCATAGTAAAATTATTAATAATCTTTGAGTGTTCATTAGTCTTTTTTAATTCCATGCTAATAAAGGTACCAGGGCTGCCGTTTCAAAGTCAATTTAGATGGAGTATTGTAGAAGAAAGTGCAAGCAAATCAAAGTCAGTGCAAAATAAAATCAATTTTTGATTAAGGGGCCAGTTAAAGCTATCATTGAATTACATCATTGAAATTTTTCATTTCCATTTTTAAGACGATTAAACATACTGTAATGGCTTAAATTGGTACCAAAATGAAGCTAATAAGTAGTAGAATTTTTTTACTCTAAAAAATACAAAATTTTGATTTAAATCCATTTTTATTATTTTACTGATAGAAATCAGTGAACAGCTGGTTTTCGTTTCTTTAACTTGGATTGTCTTTCTATTCTCAAATGTCACTTTTGCTTTCAATGATCAACTCTAACATCAAATACCTAGAATTGGTTGTTATTAGTCACTGACAGGATCTTTTACTGAAACTAATTTTTCAATGATTGCTATAACTGGCTTGTCAAAAAAATAAAGTCAGCATTCCACCGAATTGTTCCAATGATGCATTTCAATAAGAGCTATAATAATAATTAGATTTTTGAACATTTTTTTATATTTTTAAGTGAAAATTTTATTTATATTTTAAAAATTCAATTCTGAACCGTTTTTATATTCAAAGGAATTAAAAAGTTGAGACTAGCCAAATACAGAACATTAATAAAAAAAAATCGAAAAATCTCACGTCGACAGCCCTGTCCATAATACTAATTCTTTAATTTTAATATCTTTAATTATAGTTTTTTTTTTCAACACAACCTAAGTACCTTCGTCAACTACTCTCGAGAGCAAAAACAAGCTCAAATTAAAATCTACAACTTATTACATTTTATACGTAGACTTATGAATATCATGTTGCACAGCACTTGAATTTCAATTGCAGTATTTGTTAACTTAGTTTTTTTTTTTATTTTTTCATCTCTTTTTATCTTTATCTTTTATATACCTCCTTGTTGTTGTTCTTGTTGTGCTTATAAGTTGAAAACAAAATAAAATAATAAAGCAAAAAAAAAAAGAGTTCTGCTTATGGCCATATACATTTAGCTTTTTTTTTTAATTTTGTGCATCGATTGACTGGTGGTGGTTTTAATAGAGATACTGCATCTAGAAAAGAAATATGAACACGCCAACCTCCATAATTGGTCAGAATAGTTTTGCAAAGGCAAAACATTCTATGAATGATGAATGTCCAAAGTAAGACAAATGTTTGCTTTTTTTTTATTAATCGTAATTAGATGGAAGAGATAGACATAAATATGTATTTTTTCTTGCCAATGTATATATATATATGTATTTAAATTTAGATTGACCATTGAACTGGAATTGTTCGCAAAAAAATGCTTAATTCACCACGAAGTTTTATTCACAGATTTCTTACAACACTATCTATCCTCAGCAAATTGATTGGCCTGACCTTTTTTAAGTAAATTATATTTCTATTAAATTAACCAATTACATCATAACGTTCATTTAATATATATGTATAGATATCGTTTAACATTTTATGATAGCAATGCCCAGTTCTATGTTTCTATGTCTTAAGATAGGTTTCGAAATAATTCTAAACAGAATGTGATATTTTCCCTTACAGCTTGTGTTCTTAATGGTAGGTTTATGAAGGTATATTTGAGGGCTTACATGTTGATTTTATATATTCATTCAACTTAATCATAAAAACCCAATCTTGTATATGCTCCATTTTATTATTAATCAATATCCCAGCATGTTGATTAGGAAATCACAAAAGTACTTCCCACACATCAACAACTGTGCGTAGTTTGGAAAATATTAATTTTATGATATTTCCTCTACTTTCAACCTTATCCTGCTATCCATAGTGTAGAAAGAATTGTTTAAAATTCACATAAGAATCAATAAATTTTAAATTTTGGCAATTTAAATACGAAAAAACGAATTCCACCATATGCCACCAAAAATATATTTGGAAGTTAAGATATTTTCTTGTTTATCTATCTTCGGAATCAGAAATTGGGCGCCACACGTATTCACATATTATGTATATTGGTACCGATTCCTTATTTAAAAGTTGTCTTGGTGAAACTTCTATGCATATTTTTCTCCAATTCTTCAATTTTCTTTCTTCTTTCAGATAAAATCTGAAATCTGCCAATATTTTCTTCACAAACTGTCAAGTGCCACTGACTTTCTGTCTTCTGTTGTAATTTGAACTTCTTATCATCTTGCAAGCCTGTCAGACAGTTTTGAAGGCTAGAATATAATATACTTTATTTTCTCTAAGGATTTGTAAATTTCAACAATTAATAAACCATAAATATACATTCATAAGAATTTCATTCTTGATGCAATCGTCCACTTGAATATGAAAAGAATTTAGAAATTCACTGGACAGTATTCTAGTGGTTGGTAAATATACCAAGAAGTGAGTACATACTTGGCAAGGTACTTACACTTGTGTTTGGTGATTTTTTTAAGTACACGTTGAAAATAAAGCAGTTAAGGAAATTGCAGTCTGGACTCGTATTTTCTTAATTGAAAGCAAAAATATGTTTGCAATGTTTTTGATTTGTCACTCATACCCTTTTTTACCACATTTGTGATTTGTTAAGTGAATGTATTTAATGTTCTACAGGAGCAAAGGGTTGATCGTTTTGTTCAAAAATGATATCAAGCATTAACAGGTAGTTAAAATGTCACCAACATTGCCAGAATAAACAAAATGAGGCCCGCATATATTACATCGATGACGAAAGCCGTAAGCCTATATTTCAAACGTGGGTTTTTGAATAATAAAACTTTGCGCCAGATATAATTAGACTTGGTTTTGTTTGCGAACGATAACGAGGCCCGCTTATTTGTTTTTCTTCTTTTTTTTCTTGTTGTTGCCGATGATGATAGTAAAACAATAGGTTGATTAAAATTTGTCTTTAAATGTTCGTGTACGTGTATGTACATGTGAATGTATGAATAAATCAAGATTAGGACTATTATAGTCGAAATATAAATGAAATTAGGTTATTTTAATCTTATCTTATCTATTGCCAACGACTGTGTTGGCACTCCTTCCCCTCCAACTTTAATTTTGTCTTCATTAAAGCGATTGAACATACAAATAAGAAAAAAAACAACAAACCTATTTGGAGAATTATTACTATTGTTTCCAAAAAAAAAAGCAAATAACAAATGCTTAATTGCCGTTTGTCAGCTGGTTTTGATTTGATTGCTATTTGAATTATATTTAGTTAAGATTAAACATCAAAGAAAAGTTTCTTATGATGGCATAGTATTATTACTTATTGAGATTCAAAGGGCTTACGATCTAACCAAGGACAAAATTCTTTCGAAAAATGTTTCCAAACAGCAGTTTTTTATATATTTGGGAATCCACTTCGTATTTTCGATGTAATCTTTTAGAGTTTTGGTAGAAAAATATTTATAAAATTTTTTTGGCAAGAAATTTCAATTTGTCAGATTTATTAATTAATAATTAATTAATATATTAAATAAACAATACAAAAAATATAATATACGACGAGATTTTCCACAAACATAAATCGAACATTTGTCAAATTTTCATATTTCTTTTATATGAATGGGCGTGGCAGTAGGCGGAAATTTGTATTTTCTGAGGATTTCTTTTGTCATTTTTTAATATATCTGAAATTTTTATCGAAATCGGTTGAGTGGTTCAGACCTTATTGAATTAAAACTAGCTCTCCAAGCAGCTGTTCACTGTGGCGTATGAGTGACCTTTTGCCTGTTTCATTAGATGTAATATACAGAAAAATAAAGCTAGAATTAAAAATAACTCCCACATTTCACAAATGTGATTTTAAAAAAAATCTGCATAATTAATTTTAAAGAAAATTTAAGTATACAAAAATTAGCTGGCAGAAAAAAAAATTAACTGAGGAATGGTGAATAAAAGAATGTTGGCGATAACAATTGTTCAAGTCAACGAGCCTTCTGAATTTAAAAAAATGGGGAATTTTCAGGCACAAATTATATCATAAAGTTAACATGCAATTATATATTTCTGTTTGAAATTTCTTCAAGAAAACCCTTCATTTCATTGAACATCGAAGTAGCTCATTACAGACTTTACAAAAAAAAAACTATTATTATTATTTTTCTTCACTAATATCTGTTCACTTCTATTTTGAGTACAGAAAAGAAGAGCTTTCAAATTGATGCATCAAATCACTGTGTGAACTGCTCATCTGAAAATATCTTCTTTTCAAATATCTGATAAGAACTGAACTTTCAAAAAACTAACAAACGAATACATTTTTAAAATTAAAACATAAACAAAATAGCAGAAGAAAATAAGGACAAAAACTGCTTCACAGGACACAGCTTTCACGTATTAGTTCAAGGAAGACAACAACACAAAAATAACACTCGGTATCAGATTAGACAAGGAGACGTTGCATGACCTTGCATGTATGTTAGAGATACGTGCCTGGATTATAATTAAAATCTTCAAAAAAAAAAGATACAATGATATTAACATTCAAAAGCTTCATAGAAGGCTCAACATTCGTACAAGTGTTAAACAAATAAATGTTCAACATAATGTAAAAGAAAAATGTTGTATAAGTAATCGAGCATGTCACAGTAAGTTCTCTTATTCTGGATGGAAATATAATTCTGAATGTTGAGTTTAATTTTCGAAAACTATAATTTTTGATCCAAAAATTTTTGATAACAAAATCCTAGATTGAAAAAATATCTCCCTAACTTTTCAGAAATTGAATTTTTGGAACAAAGCTTTCAACTGAATTTCGCACCATATTTCAGAAACAGATTTTTCGATAAAAAATATTAATAAAAGAATTTGGATCTACAGTATTTTGTATAAGACAAATTCAAAAGCAGAATCCTGACTTACAAGTAGCAAAGTTCTGAAATAAACAGACTTTAACTTCAGAATGTTTTAAAACACAATTTGGAACATACAATTTTAAAATAGAGAATTGTGGATTTTCAGAATTTAATTATTTTTTAAACCGAAACAAATAGTTTTAGAAATTTAAAATCTTTGACCTTTTGAATTGTGCTATAAAAATTAAATTTTTTAAACAAAATTTTCGATTACGAATTATAGAAATAGAATTCTTCGATTATAAAATTTTTCAACCACATGCGATCATTTTTGAATTGAGCATTTAAAAACTGTACAGAATCCTATTACCGAATTTCAAAAACTGAACAATTTCTGAGTAAGCAAAGAAAAAGAAAATAAATCTGATACCCGCTCCAAAAATTTCACTTATAACTTTTTCGCTTAAAGCCTAGTACTCACCTAGCGTGAAATGAAAAATAAATTCGTTCCAAATTACACGCGGAGAATAAAAATGAAAATAGAATAAACATTTCCACGTGAATTTTTGATACTCACCTGAAATAATGAATACTTTCATTAAGTAAACTCTCGAGAGCAGTATCAAAAAATTCGTTATCCATTCTTTATTTCTGTTTATAAATTTTCGATTTTTTATTTTGAAAAAAAAAAAAATATTTAAATTAACTGACAAATGTCAGTTTTCCACGCTGCCTTAAACTTTTTCCTGATGGTTGTACATTGAGAAATGAAAATTTGGAGTGGAAAAAGTTGTGGAACATAATTGTTTTTCCAATCCACATTTTGGTACTCACCTCTCGTTGGGGATTTCATGCGAGTGAAAAAGCCGCCACATTTATATGAAATTTTCATTTTCACTTGAACTGAGTACTAGGCTTTAAAGAGTAAATGTAAATATTTCAGCATTATGATACTTCGGCAATGAGAGATTTTACTTTATACATTCCCAACGACACCGCTTAGCAAAAAATAATAATAAAAATAATACCAAACAGGATAACATGTGCCAATAGAACGTGTGAAAAATAATTCAATTTAATTTTGGTCGATGGCGATGGTGGCGGTCCATATCCAATCCACAAGACTCCCACATTTAACCAACATTCGAAACAAAAGCAGAAGCAGTCACAGACGCCTGTCCGGATTCACAGCCACCTAGAATTCGACACCCCTGGCCGGCACCGCTACGGTCAAACAAAAAATAAAATAAATCAAATCGAGCATTTGCTCGGTGGTTGACTGCAACAGCCTACGCAATTTGTAATTCACGGACTGTGACAATATTTTTACGGTCTTTGTAATATTACGTCAACCATTAGTAGTTTTCAGTTGACTTATAAGTAAAGAGATAAATCGCGAAAGAAAATATCCAACCTTGTCGCACGTACTTCGCACAAGAATTGTGACAGTCGAAAGCAGCAAATTTGCGGATATATTTGGCGTGTTTTTTTGTAAAGTGTATAGCCAACTCAGTGTAACAAAACCAAAAGTGAGTATAAATACTCTACAACTGTTTTGGTGTAAGGAATCGTTGAGCTGGCTATAAAATGAAATCCTGTAGTTCAATGGAGGTCAAGGGGCCCCAAATCGTATTTTTACAGGAATATCTTCTAACCAGTCAGATTTTAGGAAAAACATAGTATAGCAAGTTTGTAGCTTTGGCAAACTTCTTAAAAACTCCGATTTTTATAAATTTGAATTAAATGATCGAAATTTTAAACAAAATTGTTTTTTTTTTTTATCAAAACCCTACCTGACCTTCTAGAGCAAATTTTAAAAAAAATATATGCACTTCTTGTGAGAAGAAAAACTATTGCAGATACAATATTTCTTAGAAGTAGGTTGATCTCTTTGTAAATCAAACGCCAAACCCGCAACAACAACCCATTTCGGGCAATTTCAAGCTCCAAAACTCCGAGAAATTTTATACTCTCGTCGACTTAAATGCAAAGACTGGCAGTAGAAGTGGTGGCGACGACGGCGGCGAAGTGTGTTACGCTCACTAAAATGACAACTTGCAACAAGTGGAATGTATATCTGTTTTTGCTGGCTCTATGCAATAATTTAGTAGAGGTTATTACTCAATCACAGCGTGTCAGCATCATTTTTTTTTGTTGTGTGCCTGGTGCTGGCCAGATGTTGTTTTGCCCACGGGGACATGGATTTAAAAGTGAAAGCCAGTGGCCGGCATACAACTGCTTTGATGGGCTGGAGGCGGTGGAGGTGGTTGGGGCTGGCGGTGCATAGGTTGTTGATCTAGTTAGCCGGCAAGTTCTTGCATAAATAATAAAGAAAAAAAAATAGATTGAGACAAAAAAGAATATTTTAGTTGAGGCATTTTAAATGGACCTAATGACTCTGTGATTAGAGTAACATCACAAGAAGGTTACAATAAATGAATCACGTGCAAATGTAATAATTATTATATGTAAATTCAACGAAAGTTACTCGAGTCACTTAATCATATGCTGTCAGACTTCATGCTGTGTCTCAATAATTAAGAGGCACATTGACCTACCCCAAGGAGGTTAAACGCGGTAATTCATTTGAAAAAAAAAACAAATTGCATGCATTATCCTCGAACAGCTCATGCCCTAATTTTTACCAAACTTTGCTTAGGCCATAATTTTTATCAAACTGTCCTAAGTTATATGGAAGATTGAAAGGCTTCAAAAAAAGTTTCTTACTAAAAGTCACTTATGAATAATAAATTAATATTACTTTTGATCAATGAATCTCATACTTGATTCTATGTTCTTGCCCCAAGTTCAGCTTTATTTAATTAAAATTGTAATTCATGTTCCTTTGGTCTTGTTTTTTTCAGTTACCCAACTTAAAACAAAATACTTAGGTTGTGACGATAGTTTGTATAATATGATCAAGTTATGAAAGATCTTTAGAAAAGTTCAAAATATGGAAATGTAAAAAAAATTAAAACGAGTTTACCAAGAAAACAATATTTGCAATAACCAATTATTCGTCATGGTGTCTCGAAATGTTAAAAGTTAAAATTAAGAAAATTCCTGTATTCCGCAACTTCGGAAAGAATATTAAAGAAATTTTTGGAATAGTGTTATTATAAGTGGAAACGTTTCTAAATTTAAATTTAAAACAAGTACTCAGGGGCTTATGACTACCCTTAAAATTATTAACACAATTGTAATCGTTATGAAAAGGGGATAGGATTAAAACATGGGATTTGATGGGAGATACCTTATGGTCTTTTAAAATGGAAGAATGAAGAGAGTATATGTTTACTTATTAGAAGCATTTTTTAAAGAATTATCATAACCAATTCCCATACTTTCCAAATTCAACGCAACTTATATGGTAGTAGTACTAAAACAGAAATAAACATGACACGCACATGTTTTATCGTTTCCAAGCTTCAGTTACAAATTAATACTCGTACCTACCTTCAAAAGATCGGGTATAATTAAAATTTTGATTTTCATTCATCGCAGGTCTTGTGTCATATTTGCATGTTCTGCTTTAAGACCCCCAAGACAAAGAATTATAATTACAGTTAATTGTTGTAGGGATGTTTTTCAATGAACATGTAATCACTGCATGCATTTTATTAATCATTACATTTTTTAATTTGCATTTCTCCCCATCAAATCACAACGAAAAAAAATATAAGGTGAGAATTATCTCAAGGCCAGTGCCACGTGAGATGACATATTCCAAAAAAAAAATACACACCTATAGACAGCAACAACAGACAGACAGACGGATAACCCAAACAGAGGAAGTGCTAATTGACTAACAATGTGCGAAGTAATCATGGCTTTCGAGTGATCTTAAAATTATAAAGATGTATATTTACCATGCACACATATTTTGTAAATTGCTTTTATGTATCAACAGCACATATGTATGTGTATATGTGCATTATGTAATGTAGTTAGGTAAAGGCACTGTTTCTGGATTCATTTTAGTTCGTTTTGAATTACTTGTGTATTTATATATACACTTGGTGTCATACGATTGGGTCATTGGAGAAAACAAAATTCCACATAGAGAGATTCAACTGTATGTTTGTAAGAAATATGTTTTAATTGGAAAAACGTCTGTTGTGCGTCTTCCTAATTTATATTAATTATATCACTTAAAAATTATTTATAAATTTTGGAAAATTCTTCCATAGAAAACTCATACTCTCATACGAAAATCCTGTTTGTTTTTTATAGTTTTGTGATATAAGAAGCTGTGAAATGCAAAATTGATGCAATCACCTCGATGTTTTCCGAATAAAAAATGCAAAACTATGGCATTTCACAATCTTTTAATGGTCATATTAACATTTTTGAGTATGGAATAAGTAAGAAAAAGACATGTACATAAATACAATTTTAATTCGAGTTGTATTCCACGTTTTAGGAAGAAATAAAGGCCTTATAAAATTTGTGGTAAGAATTTTTTTTACAAAAAAAAAAAAATAATCCCTAATCAAATTTCCCGGACTGTATTATATTTTTTTTTTCTAAACATCCCTGTATCATGGGAGATATAAGGTATAGAGAGAGATGCTGATGATGTTGTATTATTATGGTCGAGTGAGGGTGCACAGCTAGAAGGCACTTTTCATCGCAGCACCACCGACTGTACGCCCGACCGACCGGTATCCATTTTGAAAGCCGAGTTGAGATGTAAATTGAAGACTTGTTGTTGTGGGATTTCTATTACCTCGTGGTGTCCTATTGCGTGTTGGTTTTCTTAACATTGATTATGTTTATTTTAAGTCATGTTAGCATGTGTATATAAACCTACAAAAAAGAAACTGTGGGTGGAAGGTAAAAGAAAAAAGAGGGTGAATTCTAGAAGCACACGAGAGTTGGTGCCACCACATCATCAGTTCCTTAGTGTATACTGTATAAGGTTTCACAATTAGCCGACCATTCGAAATGAAGGGATTTTTGCTTGTACTTGTAGATGTATTTACTCGTCGTTGCTATAACTTATTTTATCTACATACATATGTGTGTATATGACTTCTCTTGAAATGGAGTGTCTTTTTTATTTATGTATATTGATTTGTTAAAGTTTTGGCATTTTATGGCTTGAATATGGCATAAACTTGACCTTGTAAATCGACCAAAGTAAAAACTCTCATAAACTGAAGCTCTTAATCGAATATAAGGTTAGAGTGAATCTTCATGTCACAACTTACCATGTATTAAAATGTTCTACTATCGATAATCTACAGAAAGAGAGCTTCTACTGTATGTTGTAACATTCCTATATAGATTCCCACATAATATCTCGTTTCATGAATATTGTACAAAGGTGCTATTGTATCAACATGCAATGTGGACAACAATACTTTCATGTAAGTGGTGTGTTTTATAGTTTGTAAAATAAAGTTGAAGAAGTCATTAGGTTATAGCAAATGCAAACTTACTTTTTCATCTTTAGGCCTTTGGAGCATCAGAAGCTTGATGAAAATAAGAAAAGAGACGACGATGACGTAGAGTTTGACTATACCGACCATGTTATGGCTTATGAGTTATGATTGCAAAAAGTATGAGTGTGATATAATAATATTTTCTATTGAATATTTTGTTTTTCTCTCAAAGGGTTGCAGTTTTAGTTTTTCATTCCCAACTAATAAAAGTGGCAAAATGATGAATGTGTGAGGGAGGGTTAAATGTTCCTATTTATGCAATATACATATGTTGGGAAGCAAAAAAAAAAGGTTGATTTATACCTTTGTGTCAGAAGAAGTCAATTGTATAATAGGTTTCTTTTTAGATTGAGTATTACATGTTACATTGTTTTGTTATGCAATTCTAAACATTTTATATTTTTACCGGTCAAGGCCAACAAAAAGTTCTTGTTTATTTTTAGTATTTTCTTTACATCATAAGTAAAATATTTAAAATGAATAAAAGTATTCGTTATTTGAAAAGTTTGTACATCATGTTCTTAGAAAACTGAATTGATTTTTTTTTTTTTTTTTTTTTTTTTTTTATAATCTACCCGCGCTCAAGGGATTATGATTACCCTTTAAATGTTTCAACACAGCGCGGGCGTGAAGTTAATGAAGAGAAAGAAGGATAGGAAAGATGTGTGGCACGATGTTCTGAGACTGTTGGTGGTTGTCTCAGATATTTTTATCTCCAGGGATGGCGGCTGAGCTAAAGCGGAGAAATTGATTGAAATAAGTAGAAGTGAGCACACAATTTTGAAAAAAAAAATTGGGCGTTGATTGTCCAAATAGCAAAATCTTACCACGCCTAAATTTTCATACATTTTTTCAATGTTTTAGACATTGCATCTAAATTAATACTTGAAACTAAATGCCTGGCAATGTACTAACTGTAGTACCAGCGGCGATTTACATCTTGTTCTCTGCGGTAAGTACGTGGAGTTTAAGCCCCGTGAGCGATTGTGTAATGAAAGAAACTTAAGCTTACTATACGCTGCAAACAAGACGCCAGCAAGGGTAGTAAGCATCGTTTAAGAAATGCTTCGTGTGCATAAGACCAAAGGAATACAAAGATAACTCATAGCTAACTCAATTCCAAATGAAAAAAAAACTACTAAATGTTCCACACTCACAAAAGGCAAAAATAAAATAAAAAGATTCCCATATTACAAAACTTATGCATGTAATTGAAAAACAAATATTAAATTGACATAAATTTCCTCTTCAAAAAAAAAACTTATATCACTCCTCATATTTATACATACATATTAACATTCGTCTGTGTTTTATTATTTTTTAAGCACCCCCTTAAAATTTCTCTTGCCAAAAAATATTTCATATTTCACAAGGTCAAGTGAAATAGAAAGAAAAGAATTACTTGTTTTTTATTAGAATATTGTCATTCATATCTAAATAGATTCATATTTTCCCACGAACGATAAAAATATGTCTCCAAAAATAATTAAATTAAAAGTATCTCTCAATTATTGATGAACTTCTTATAGAAAAATACAATCACAATATTAAATATATTTATGATTTACTCATCTACCATTGCGACTGTTTATCTATTTCAGAGTGGAAAAAGGATATAATAAACACAGTTGATCCGTTATTTTTTGATCAATTTGCATCCACAAAAAATCAGTTAACCTAAAACAAATTGTAGTTTTTTTTTTGTTTGAGTAAGTAAATCAAAATAATTAGCAATCACTACTTAAAAGCATTCCTTCATTTCCTGCCTCTACGTTACTTTCTCATATTTGCAAAAATATTCTTCTTTTTGATTGATATTTGTTTATTTTTACAATTAGAGATATTTTATTAACCACCCGTCAGTTCATCTTAAAGATCGTCATAGATACATACACACAGACTGAATACAAATACAGTATGTATACATTTTTATTTATACCTACTATGTGTTAGTTTTGTGCAAATTTAAATTTAGAACGCTCAAAAGTTTATGATTTGTTAAGATACTCGTATATACACATAATGTATCTCTTATGTGGCATACACGTTACGCTAGCGGGTATATTATGATGCCGATTAAAGTTTTATATCTTCCACAAGATTCTTACAATTGAGCCTTTTTTGTAAGAAAAAAATCAACAAAAAAATAATAATAAAAATAAACATTGTTTAAATATTCATTCTTAAAAATTCCTTTTTGTAAAAATTTTCGATTTAATTTTAACGTGTTCATATGTATGTTTGCAATAATTTTTAATGATCAAACATTTATCAAATTATCATAAGAGTAAGTAGATACCCGTCGGAATTGTTATTTTACCAAGAATGTAAATACAAAAAAAATATATGTATTTCGAATTTGATCAATTTTTAAAAGAAAATGTGTGCCATAACAAAAAGCAGAAACTTGTATTTTAAGTGTTATGAAGTTATGGCTACAGGGTAAATTTAAGACTTGATTTTAAAAAAGACGGATAAAATGATAAGACAAAAAATCGATTGTTTCAATATGGTGATTTTGGAAAAGGTCGAATCAACACTGTGGATTATTATCAACGCCATTTATTTTAAATGTCAGAAGGAAAAAAGACAACAAAGCCGTCATTCTCTGCTATTGTTTTTTTTCTTTATCATGATTTGACAAAGTCGGAGGTCTAAAGTAGGATCCAAGTTTAGGCGATTCCACCTTTCTTTGGCATTATAAAGTGCATCTCATCTAGACATTAGGATTCGGCAGAAAACTGAAGGTTCAGTTGAATACCAGCACGCATGACTAACAGTGTGAGTCAATAAAGGTTCTCCATGATCAATCGTTAAATTTCTTAGTGCATAAAATATCTGATCAACAAAAACCTTGACATTTTGAAAATTTCTTGCTCGTTGGTTAAATTTTATGATTTCCTAATAGATACGGATAGATTTTAGATTTTGACAGTTCATGGCGACCATGTTGTTTTATCCGTTACTTATTTTCCTGTTTTTTTTTTTTTTTTTTTTTTTTTAGGGAGAGGATATTCTGCAATTTGAAGCACGGTTTTCTAACGCAGAAACGAGGTTAACTTTTACATTTGATTTGAACTCGTTAGACTTTTTTGTTGGGTTACAGGTCTATGGCGATAAGCTACAATCGTCTTGTTACAACAAATTCAAAATAGCCCATGTCATGAGCCAGAGTCCTCAAAATTGCATGCGAAACTTGTTTTATCCAATTTTAACTCCCTTCATATCTAACAAAATACATCTTGAAAGTGTATTTGAAAACAACTTGGTATTACTTGTACATAAAATCAGGTGATTTACCGAAAAACATGCCATAAAAAATGTTTCCATCGAAAATTGCGAATTAATAAGGAATTAATAAAAGATTTTTTATTTTTTAATTGATTTTGTTCAGAAAATTGTAACTCCAAACATGACCATCCTTTGATTCAAACTTCTATCTTGACTTGGTTCAACATACACGCCTTAGAATATTCTTCCATCTTATGGACACACCATAAATATAAGAACGAACAAACCTGGGATCGAAAATATTTATAAAGAGTTAACTATAATAAAAAAAAATTCGATCTTGCGAAATCACAACTTTATACGAGTAATTATTTTGCAAGGCCTTATAAACGAAAATCGAACAGATCTAATCGGCCTATTTCGAGGTAAAAAGTTGACCAAACTAACATTTGCTTCTACTTTCATACAACACACAATTACCATTGAAAACAACAGGTATGTACGAAAAGTTGCATAGTTGACTTTCAGCATTTGAATATTTTTGCTTTGTGAGGTAACCAGCTTGTAACCACCGAGGAAGCTTGTTTGTGTTTTGGCAAAGGGACGATATCAAAAGGGACATAGTTGAGAGGACAACGAAATTGGCTGTGATAATCCTCTTTGAATTTGGTATACTTTGAATTTTGGAGATTGTGAAACAGGCGTGTCTGTTTACAACAAACAATGGACACATTGTCCGACACCGTTAAAGAGAAGCAAAATTACTCATCATTTGTATGCAAAGTACATGGTACTAGCTAGTGTAGGGTTTCTTTTGTTCTTCTCTGTTTATTCACAACTGCAGTCCTTTGACTATAAGTTGAAGATTTTTGGCTCATTGTAAGGGGCGTTTTTTTTTTTCAAAAACTTGACATATTTCACTAATGAGAATACAAAATATATGCTTCAAACAAATACTCTCGGTACTAATCGTTCCCTAACTACAAATTAAACTTTTATTTCAAAAAATATTTCATTCAAAAATAAAACGTAAAAATTATTAAGGAGTAGTTTCGAAGAAAATGAAAATGTCAAAAAGAATCTGCTCGAATTAAAAATGTTGTAATGAAATTTTCACTACGAATATGTATTAATGTAATTAGGGTAAAGTCGGGTAATGTGGACCACACGGCTAATATGGACCACCAGCTTTTCTCGTCTTACACAAATGCAATCGAGGAGACTATTGGTTGCGATTGTGCGTGACCTGCTTAAACTTAACTCAGTATAGTTTGAGTAGTCAGGAGTAGTGCGTCACGAAGTTGTCCGGATTAAAAGAAAATCCAAGGCATTGATTATTTTTTTTTTCGTAAATGTTTCTCCTTTTTTCTATAGTTAAAAATATAGTTTGTTCTCCTTTTATTTTTCAAATATAAGAAGTGAATATTTGTTTTAAGGTTTTATTTATAAAACTATTGTAAACAGTCTCATTTTGTTGTAAGATTTGCTTTTTCTCCAAACATTATGTTGCGGGTAATATGGACCACGGGAAGAAAGAAGTATTTGAACTAGTGGTCCAATTTACCCACCATTTCAATATAAGAAATTTCGGGTCTGGATGAGGATGAATGATCGACCGTTGATGATTTTGATATATGTGAATTGTTTGGCAAGGCATATGTCAGAGTCCAAACTGGATAAATAGCCGTCAATGGATTGAAAACAAGGTGGTCCATATTACCCTCCACTTTTTCTTACGTTTTAGAGTTATGTACTTAACTTTTTGTTTTTTGTTATATTTTTATTAAGTGAATTTATTTTTTTGTTGCTACTTTTTAAATCAGAATTAACTGATGTATTTTTTCTTGAAATACGAGTATCTTTAAAAAAAACTTACACCGTTTGTGTTTTATTAACAAAAATATGATTGGTGGTCCATATTACCCGACTATACTCTACATTTCCCTCCTTCTACTATGATTCGTTATTCAAAAGCAAGTAGGAAAGGTACGAAATTTTCTTTTTTCAGTTGTTGCCAATTAACTTTCTAACGTCTTCTAGGTAACTTGCAACAGCTGAAAAAAGAAAACCTTTTCGGCATTTTAAATCATCTGAAAGTATAAATCGTATAAAAAAATTTGATATTAAAAAAAGAAGATAATTATAATTTGTATACAAAAGATCGTAACAACTTTCATGTGTAGAAAGAGCAGTTCTTAAAACGCTGATAAAAAATATTTTTTAATTGTAAATTTTGTTCACCTATTTTCATACAATTCGAACATTATATTTGTATGAAAAATCTTTTTTGAATCCACCGACTGGCCCATATAATAGCATTTTGAAAATGTGTAATAGTTGGTACATATACACATACCTATGTACATACTAGATGTACAAATATCTGAAAATAAAAAATAAATAAAAACTCATTTTTCATATATTTTTGTTTGTAATTTTTTTTAATTATTTTTCTTGTTTTTTATCTTTTGGATTTATTTTTATGTGTCTTAATCATAACTTTACATAGCATTTCTTTATATTTTCATTTTTTTTATTATCATTATTAATTAGTTCTTTATGATCTTTTTTATTCAATTGCATTTATATGAAATGATAAATTGTTGCTGATGTTTTATTTTTTATTTTATTCATTTTACCTTCACAATGAAATTATTTTTGTTAAATAAAATTATTGATTTCATTTGTAAGTTATAATTTATATATCATTTATTTTTAAAACATTAAAAACAAATTAAATTTAAAAACACGTGGTGTATACAAACCGAAAAACGAAAATGAAAAACAACAAAAAAAAAAAAAAACAAAAATTATACCTAATATAGATATTTGTTTTATTAGTTTTCTTTTAATATTATTATTATTTAATTTAATAATTTTTAATGTTTTTTGTTCTACATTATTTTGTGGTTGTTTCATTTTTTTTATTTTATTTATTGTTATAAGTTCTAGTTTAAATCTTATTTTACGACAACGACAACTTTTGTTCCACTATAATTATATTTTTTGTTTTGTTTTTTTTTTTTTTTTATTTTTATTTTTCATTATTGTTGAATTGATTAAATATATATTGTTAGTTTTTTTCCTTCAGTTTTACTCTCGGATTGGTGTGTTTTTCTGTTTCAAGGGTCTATGTTTGGTTACCCTGTTTAGTTTAGGATGATTTTTGTTGTATGTATGTATATTTACTTTTTTGTTAATTGCCTATTAGGTATGATTTTTTTTAAATTTAAATATAGCAAATATGTAAGGGTTTTTACGATTTTTATTTTTTGGACTCGACACTACATATCTAGATGATTTTGTTTATTTTGTTTTGAATTCTTTTTGCTAAATAAGTGTGTATTTTGTTAGTTTCTTTGTTTCATTTTTATACTTACACTGATAATTTAAAATTTATCTGCACAATATGATTTATAATGACCAAAAATTAACGAACAAAACAAAATAAAAGAAAAAGAAAACAAATAAAATAAATAACAGCAATAATAATACCTATACATTTACACTTAAAAATCAGTTTATTTTTTAATTTTATATATTCTCTATTTTTATTTTTGTATCCATTTAAATTTTAAATCATAAATTACCTATACACCTAGAAAAAAAAATATTTTACACAGTTTAATATAATTGAGAAATTATAAAACAGAAACAAAAAAAATCATTTTTAAGAAAACAAAAAATGAAGAAGAAGACATTGTGTGACACAAGAGTTAAAAAATGTTTAAAGCTGAGTCTAACATCAGCTTTTGTTGTAATGAAAGACGAGAAACAAAGTAATTTATAGTTTACTTTGTTTATATTTATTTAATAACTCCTAGTTAAATGTAAATAAATTTCTTTTTTTTTTGTTTACGTTTTAATGGATTTTTTGTATTTATATGAATAAATATATAAAAATGTTTTCTTTATTCTTTTTTTCTTTAATATTTATTTTAAATTAAAAAATATTGCATTTTTTTATATTTCATAAATTTGTTTTTGTTTTTTTTTTTTTTTATTTTTTTAATGTATATATATATATTTATAGTTTATTTTTTGTCTACACATTCACATTGACTTAAAAGTTGTTTTTGTTTTTTATTTGTTTATACAAAGGGCTATAACATATACATTTAGTTGCTTTTAATTTTGTATCAATTTATTTTTCTCATTAAATTTGGTTTATTTGGTATTTATTTTCTTTCATCCAGTTTTTTTTTTTTTTTTTGAAAAGATTTTATCAGTTTTGTTTTTTGTTTCTAGATGAATTCGGACTTTTTTCTCATTATTTTCCTAATAGATATTTTTTTTCATTTATAATATTCAAAAAACCTTGACAGAAAAAAAAATTAATAAAAGAAATTGAAAAAATGTATTTCTCTTTTCACTTTTTGTTTTAACTTCTTAAACTTTTATTTATTTATTTATTTTGTATTTTTTTTTTTAATTTTCTTATATAACATTGCGCAACACTGACATAAGTTAAAATTTGAAATTACATACTGGTCGTAAAGAAAGAAACATCCAAAATGCGAGAATAGGAGAAATCCATCAATTTATACAAAGAGATTTTCTTTATTTTTTCATCAATAAAAACGTTTATTGCTGGATTTTGTTGTTTTCACTTTTGGTTTTTGTTGAGGCTTCACTGAAATTAGATATAAAAAAATTGAATTTAAAAATTTTGTTCATTGATTGTGAAACTTATAGATGATCCCTTACGATTAGGTGTCAGGATTGGTGTTATTTTTTTTGAGGTTTTGGATGATTTTGAATTGTGATTTTTTTCTTGAATGGGTTTATGGAAGTCACATTATAAATTTCTTGAGTTCTTGAGTTCTTGAATTCTTGAGTTCTTGAGCTCTTGAGTTCTTGATTATTGGCATTGAGATCTTTTTTACAATTGTCAATTTTTTCAAACTTAAATTTAAATTATTAATTTGTTATAAAACAGTACCTGTGAAAAGCAAATTAAGGACTTCACAAACAGCATTTCTTTTTCGACACACAATTTATCGTTTGACAAGTGTCAAATTTGTATACGTAATATAGTTAATCTGTCAATATTATGTTAGATTCAATTAAAATCTCGGGATTGCATAGCATGCCTTTATAATATTATAGACCTACGTCTAAATCTAAGATAAAAATAATTAGTTTAACAATGATTGTGTTAGGTATACCTAAATTTTGAAATCTTTTAAACCAAAATGAAATAGGTATAAATATATAGGTATAAAACCAGTGAAGACATCGAAATCAATTTATTGATGACTGAAGAAGAATGGTAAGCGTGATTGCGGGCAGCTCATAAATTATATTATCTTAGAAAGGAGGATTCGAACATGTAGTATGTGGTGAAATATATTCGTAATGAAATCAAGAATTGCCCGAAAAATTCACTTAATTCAGTTTTTCATTACACATATGAACCTGGAAAAAAGGTCGCATTTTTGGGACTCCAAAATTACGTTCTTTATTGGATGGAAATTCCAAAAACTAATTTATTATTGTTTTATTGCTAGAATGTGGTTTTAACTTCGTCAAATAGTGCTAATAAAGTTTAATAAAACATAAACCATTACCTAATAATAAAACACAAAAAACATGTGTACTGGGGACCGACAAACAAAATAAAAACAATAAGCTGACAGTATTCGATTGGATTTGATGAATAAGTATAAATTAGGTAAAACTAATTAAAATTTGATTCAATTGCTTCGGTAAATTGTGTTTATTTTGTTGCTGATTATATATTTGTTTTCATGTTAATTAATGTTCATCAATAAAAGTGATTGCTGTTTGTATGTAATTAGTTTGGCTTTTTCAATATGCACTTTTAAATGAAATTAATTGTCTGAAAGGAACAATTGAATCGGTTGTTTTGACAAGAATTTAAAGCCAATATTAAGTATGTATCACATACAAAATTTATAATTATAACAGTTTTAACGTATCACAATGAAATCATAAAAGCTAATATAAGACAAAAAATGTATACCAGGTGATCTATACTTTATCCTTTAAACGCAGACTGCTAGGGAATCAGAACCTAGTGAAAAATCTTAATCATTTATGTCAGCATTCATATAAAATCGCCAACCATATACAGCAACTAGTTAACTTTGACATTGTTTGGGCCTCCTCATAAAACAATCTGCCTCTGTCGGTAGATTTTGGGGAATTTTTACTCTTTCAGAATTATTTTTTTAAGGACTTTAAAGCGGACCTGCCTTTATTCTTCTTTGATAGGTATTGTATCATAAAACATTAACAATGTGACTCTTCACGAATCGTTAACTCCGCATCCATTGAAAAATTATTTGAAACTATTCTGGTAATTTATTTAAGCACAGCACTGTACTGTAAGAACACATTGCTCTTTGTGCAATGAAGACACATTTCAATCGACTTAATGCGAAGAAGAAAAAAATTGTTACAAAATTGTCTCATCCGAAAAAAAATATCTCAAAGCTATTGACATTTGATTGAAGAGAGTTGAAAATTAATAAAATAAATAAGAAAAACTCGAGAGATTTTCCAGAATGTTTTCTCTTTTTTTCATCTCCTCTCAAAGAAAATTTAAACTTTTCTTTAATTTACCGCAAGATTGAACACAAATTTATCTAAAATTTTCAATATCCTTTCTTCCTATAGTGTTTGTGTAGATATTGATTAACTTTTGAAGTCATTTTACTTTAAATTTTCCATCACATTAGCTGGCAGGCACAATTCGTGAGAAAATGCACATAAAGAGATTGAAGGAATCTCCACTTGGCCTAGATAAAGAGAATAAGTTTATCTTTATTTTAATAAATAAATTGTTATTATGTATTTATATCTCTGAACACCTTTTGAAGTGTTTTATATCTTGAATAATTTAGTGAGTATCTTTTGATACTTGAAAATCTTTTATTAAGTTCATGTAAAAAAGATGTATTTTTAAAATAAATTTTATTGAAACACAAAAAAAAACATTATTGTATATAAATAGCAGGGGTCTGGATTGTTATAAAAAATGTAGGCGAATATTAACCATTCATACATTTAAATTACCTCCGTGATATGTGTTAACCGTAAGGACAAGTTAGGGATTAGTGAAAACAATTTTAGATTCTCATTTCACTTATTAAGAAGAAACATAAGTGGGTTACAAAATACAGACTTTCCCGTACAACTCATATATTTGTTAAATTTGAATTAAATATAAATTGCATTTAACGACATATGCAATTTTTGTATACAAATTAATTCTATACAAAATTTGAGCTTGCATTTTTTTGAGAGACCAACGTATTTCTATAATATTAGGAGTCTAAAGAATTTTAAAGAAGACGATGACAGCCAAACTGTTTGATAAATAGTTCCGAAAAATAATATGGTATACGAGTTATGTTAACCTGTTTTCCTAAATTATTTGTCTAGGGGCATGTCTGTGCGACGCAGTCATACTCTGTACTTATTTTTGCAATTGCAGCATTCAATTCAATTTTATCGAAAGAAAACACTTTATGAAGCAATTTACTCCACTCAGAGTCCTTCCTGGGGGTTTATCCTCTGCAAGGCATTTAAAAACAAAAAAAAAAAACAAGGAAGAAAAAAAAAACAGTCTATACAGGAAAGTATGATTGAGTATGTGATGTTTGCATGTGTATCTCAAAACGAAGCCATATAGTCCAATAAGTTACACACTCTATACACAAACGTATAATAAGTATCTATAAGAAATATAGAGATACAAGTGTGGTAGGTTATTAAATGATGGTGATATTTCGTATACATTTATGAATGCAGGGGCAAACTGAGATTGAAAGCGAAAAAAAAATAAATTCTCCCAGTTGTACTTGGTGTAATGATATTGTGTAGGGCTGTAGGTATTTATGCAATATGTATCTATATATGTACATATTCAGAAATCAACAGTGAAAATCAATAAATATTCATAAACAAACAGGCAATCAAATCAGAAAATTGTTTGAAAATTATTTATAAATCAAATTAAATTCACTGAGGAATAAGAGTCGTCGAGAGATTTGTGAAAAAAAATCTGCACTGCGAATGTGTTTTGATATAAATTAATTTAAAAGAGCATCCAAATTCGATTTACTAGATACAGTGTATAAAACAGGGATTGTTACCGATGGCACTTGTATTTAACTTTTTTATAAATTCAAAAAAAAAAGAAAAGTGATCTCTCCTTTGGTCACAGCACAGGCTTTTAAAAATTTAGGTCCAAGGTTATAATTTTCCAAAATTTATTGATCGAAGTTCAAAGCTTGGGTTTTAAAATTAACTTTGTTTTATAAGCATAGACCCATTTGCTGATACGAAACTTAGGAGCTAATTTTGAGTTTAAATATTTTAGTTTCGTTTAAGCACGGAGATAATAAGAAAAGTATAATTTTAAAATTGTTTTTTATTATTCATACATTCATTTCGAAAACATGGTTCAATAATGTTTGTCATAATATGTGCCAGACGCATTCAAAAAATGCAAATCAAATTGTCTATAATAGTTATTTTTTTTTAGATTTAATAGTGTCAAGTTAGCTTGTCCAGATTACCCAAACCCGAATCATGTTTACAAAAGACAAATAAGCATATAAATATACGTAAAGTGTGCAAGACGTGTTGAAAAATATCGACTTGTTGAATTTTTTTTTAGGTTTTTAACTTTGAAAATGAAGATAAAAAACAAACGACTTTATAATTAATGTGGTTATTGGAGTTGACATAGTGAAACGTCCTTATTAACGTGTCCATGACTATGTGAACTTTTCTATATGTATACATTTTTGGTAGAAGGTTCCTTCATCTTTGAAATTCGCAGTATTTTTATTTTGTCTTAAATAATTGCACTCAAGATAAAAGATACCAACACAAGGCTATGAGATGGAGAATTCCAATAAACGCTTTCAATTATTTAAGGTTTTTCTATATAATAAAGCAATATACTTGTCCAGACAACAAGAATATGTATGAATCAATGTCGTTTGTCAAGAAGTAACACTGTCTGCCAAACGAATTTTCCAAACAATGTATGAGACTCCCATATACAATATCCAAGACATTGTTTCGAAGGAGCCATTATGTCTGCCAAAAGCTTTCATATTTAGGCTTTAATCGTACCATTTTCTTTTTTGGATACTCATGAAACAGAAACAACCCCCCACAAACGATACAAATAATAAAATTTAATTGTTATTCTGTTGCGTTATGGAGCCCGACTGGCCAATTAGTTCACATTTGGTAACACATTTTGGACGTGTGCCATTATTGCAGGCAACCACTAGCCAGCAATGTAGTCTTCTCTTGTCTTACACATACCAAATTGATTTCAAATCCACATTTGCTATTGTACAAGTATTTGTGTTCACAAGAATGTTTTTTTAAAACATTTTCAACAACTTTTAATCTGTGAATCTAAAAATAAATCCCAAACGACATAAAATCACATAAAATATTAACAACATAAAGCATTCGGATTCCGACACACTAAAGTGCAAATATAGAAATCCTGTCTACCAGCAACTCAAAAAAAAATACAGAAATCGGAGCACACCAACAAAGTGGAAAATGATTTTCCCTAACGAAATTTTTCATTTGTCCTCCTCGCAATGACATTTTTTTTTATTTGTGAATATTAGATATTAATTTAATTTTGTATTTGTTTCTTTTTTTATTAATTTAGCAAGGAAAAAATGGCGAAATATTTTCCTTTCATCACCTTCGTGTGTGTTTGTATGCACATACATATATGCAAATATTTAAACTTAATTACATACCAATGCGCTTTTTATTTGCTTTTTTATTTTTATATTTCGCCTTAGGTATGTATTTATACGAGGTGATAAATTTTAAAAGAAATATTTTGTTGCTATTTTTGGTTTATTAATTTCCACTCAAGAGATATTTTCGACGGTTTGTTGTATTTAGTTAAATTTATCTGTACTGGCGGTGGTGGTATTTTTTTTTGTTTGTTTTCATTAAAATTGATGAAAATTGCCAACAACAGCAGCTCCACTTATTTCTAGTTGCCATTTTTTTTTTATATTTATTTTTATTTTTTTTTTGAATACAATTGACGAGCATGGGATAAAATGTGCAAAATTAATTTGTACAATTGTGCGATAATTGGTTTTTGTCGTCGTCGTTGCTTAGAATTGATCATTTTGTTAGAGAGAAGAATTATTTATTTCCACAGATTGTAATGTATTCTTACCACAATTACTTGGTAGAACCGCATCACCACGGTGAGGCGTTTGTGATGATATTTTGTTGTTGTATTGTATGTATTTAATATCGGAAGCCAGAATTAGAATCTTTTTTTTTTTAAGTTTATATAAATGGGGGTGGTGTAGCATGACTACGAAAGCAAATGATTCAATTATACAACTTTTCATTTCATTGGCATTTTCAATCAATTTCAGCTCGCCAGTTTAACTATATAACAGACATTAGTAATAGCACCATTTAAATTTTCAATTTTAGTCAAACATTAAACTTAACTTTAAGCAAATGTATCTTCACAAAGCAGCAGAATTTCTTCAAACTTTGTGCGATTTTGAGTTAAATCATTGAAATTAACATATTCGAAAAGAGGATTAAGTTACTTCGGTTCTAGACGAATGGGAGTCAGAATGAAATAGATGTGAAATTTAACTTAAGTTGTTTTTATTTGTATTTCTGGTTGACTTCTTATGAATCGTCATCCTTTGGCGCTGGTGCCGCCACTGACTTTTTGTATACCTATTTCGAGAATGATGATGTTATTTTATGTTAATGACAGTTCGATTGGGAGTGCGTAGAGGTGAGAACGAAAGGCAAATATGAAACGTGCGTGTGTTCCACATTGATAGTAAATTCTTCATTTGTTTGTAAATTTTTTAAATGCAACAGGGTGTTTGTGGCAATAGAGCTGCTCGAGTGATTGTAGAAAAAAAATTGTTCCGACAACTTGTTGATTTCTTCAATGATTGAATATGCTAGAAGATGCTGTTAAGAATGAAGTATTAATTTAAGATTCCCGAAGCTGTTATTAAGGATAGCCTTTTGTGAGACTTTTGAACTTAATTTTGCTGGGAATTCTTGAAACAAGTATTGCTTCTTATGCGCCCACATAAATACATACAAAAAAAAACAAAGAATGTGCAAAAATGAAAATTTTAGAAAACAATATTTGAATGCCACTGGAGGAAGACAAACAATTATGACTCGATGTCTTTGTAAAACTAATATAACTTCCGAAAAATTTGTCAAACCAGTGAATATACCCAAATACCGAAATTCTGGTAATTCATTTTTCTGAAATAAGAAGGACCCTATATCTATAAGCTTAATTAAGAGTAAAAAATGTGTTAATATTGTTGATTAATTTATAATTTTGGAACTCAAAAACTACAGATCATAATAAACACAGCTCGTACATTTAAAACATTTAAAAATTCTTCTTACTCGAACCCAGTGTTAACAAATGCAATACAATAATCTATTCCAGTAAACGTCAACCTGATCCTGTCCGACACTATTTTATAAAAGGCGACCCATTACCATATGTTACTTCCTCGCATGACTTAGGGGTATAATGTAATAGAGAGCTTAACTTTTATGCTGGTATTGATTCTATCATCAATAAAGCTACTCGTAATCCAATGCTTGGATTTATAAAACGTTGGTCCAAGTTATTTTCTGACTTACACATATGTTTCAAAGTCCCTTTAAATAACCGTTGTCAGAGACATTCTTGAATATGTTTCCCAAGTCTGGTCTGGCCTGTTCAGCGCAGATTTCTTCGTTTTACCCTGCCAAGTCAACCGTAATACGACCTAATAATATAGACGTCATATTTATTCATTATTTGCTTACTGGTAACATTAATTGTCCAACATTATTGGATGAAATTAGTTACTATTCTAAGAACTTAGTTAACCTCTTTTTTGATATTATTGGCGTGAAAATTTAAACAGCTTAGTACTCGTACATATAAAATTATTAGTATGATACTACTTAATAATCTGCTAACTTTTAAGTAGATTAATAACTCTTTCTTAATTTTAAAAATTTTCTAACTAGTATCGTGCTAAGGCTATGTTTTTAATAAATTGCTTTTGAACACACCTAAAGTAATGGCAGTTCATGCAAAAAACTAAGTAAACAGACCTGTTTTGATGTTTGGAAATGTCAGTCATATGAAGTTAGCACGATACTAAAAAATAAAATAAATTGGTAGAGAAAGTATGATGCTAAGTTTGATTAAAATTTGCAAAATCCTCTTTTACTCAAACATCTTTAAAATCGTACTAATTCGACTAAAATTTTCCGCTATTATACATATTTAAGTTCACTTTTTTACTTGCGATATACATACATAGGTACTATAGGGCAAGTTCTGCATTTGAAAAAAAAATCCAACTCGAGATTTTGATCAAAGTTGACATTACGATGATAGCGAAGACGAAAAAAGTGAGTCCGGCAATTCCGTCTGTCTGTCTGTATGTCTGTATGTCTGTACCTCTCACTGCAGCCTAAACCACTAGACCTAGACTAGACCTATTTCTTTCAATCTCGTTAGTTAAGAGTCTTCGGTGATTCCCTAGAGGAAAAATTGAATTTTTTTTTTTAGCTCTAAAACCCCCATACACCCGTAATGCAAACTCTTATTTATCACCACGAAAACGGCTCTAACGATTTTGATAAAAAAAAAAGGACTACATTTTGGCCAAAAAAAATTTTGGCAAAATGTTATTAACGGTACCTGTCATAGAACCTATTTTTTGATTTTTGACTTTCTCATTAATAATAATAAATAATTTTTTTTTTTTTGAAAAATCAATATCTTCAAAACCTATGAACCATTATTTTTTGAAATTATTTCCTAAAATCAATATTATTAAATACTTAAAATTCGCATCCCATATTTTTTTTCTTAAAAAATTTGAAAGAAATTTCTGATATAAAAAATGTATTTAATAATAAAACGAAAAGTTTGTTTGCATAAATTCATACTTTTCTAGAAATCAGACGGCAATTTTATGCATTTGAACATTATTATCTCATTAAATCCATGTTTTATATTTATATAATGTATCTTAAATTCCAAAGTACTTTTACATAAGAGCAAGTTCGTGCGATCCAGTCGTGCATTTTATTTTATTATTATGTTTGAAGAAAAAAAATATATTATTAATACCCAATTATCACACTGGGGGACTGTTTTGTACAATTTTGCAACTATTATCTGCATACTCTTATTTGAAAGCTATCAACTCAAGTTCGATATAAGCATTTTCAAAATCACATACAAATTTTTTCATAGTGAATCTATTCTTTATAAATATCCACTACACTACACATTCTGTAGAGTGTGTATACGAGTATATGATATGATCTTATAATACGTGTATATTTATCTTTATTTGAGGATGTATTTTCTGCACGTGTCTATATCCGCAGTTAAACTGATGGTATTATCCACTTGAAGGTATATTTTTGGAATACGACAGTCGCTGTTCTCAGTAGTGATGTTGATGGCAAAAAATTTCTCCGCACATCGTCAAAATAAATATTATTTTTATCATCCTAAGGCACCCTTCTACAAAGTTTTAACGTGTTTAAATTTAAACTTGTGAATAGGGGCACAATGTCTATTGAACCACTA
Source organism: Chrysotoxum bicinctum (assembly GCA_911387755.1). Classification (NCBI taxonomy): domain Eukaryota; kingdom Metazoa; phylum Arthropoda; class Insecta; order Diptera; family Syrphidae; genus Chrysotoxum; species Chrysotoxum bicinctum. The sequence continues at coordinate 1,604,553 of OU426988.1, read as the reverse complement.
CAAATATGATAAAACAAAAAAATGTATTTTGGAAAGTCACAATGCCTTTCACGGGGGCGAACTCACTTTAAGAAGCAAACAAGACAAAAAGAAAAAAAAAACAAAAAAACAATTGAGAAATGTATCGTCGGGCGTATACGCAACCTTTTTTTCTTTTCTTTTTTTTTCTGTGTTAACCCGGCGCTGCTGTGATACGCACTCCAAATACTATACTACTCAGAATGTATATCGATTTTTTGCAAAAAGTGTGAAGTATAGGTATATTTGCATGAAGAAAAGTATGTTATGTATGTTTGTATGTCTTCTACTCTTGTAAGGCTAGTTATCTTTGGGTGTACCTACATTGTTCGTATTCTCTTTCGTGTTTACCCATTTAATTTGGTATTAAAACTAACGCGTGTTCCGGCAGTATGGCATTGATTGGGGTATGTTAAACGATTTTTGTTTGCTTTGTAACATAACATAACCTTTTATACAGGGTGGTTTAGAGATCCAACGCACTCAACAAAACATTTCGACATACAATATATGAATGAAGGTCATGAGTGAGACACGAGTAGGTTAATGTTTTGTACTTATTCAACCAAACTGTATGTTTATACCATTTAACTTTATATCACTTTCTTTCCATTTTGTACACCATTTATTTATTATGTCTTCTTCCATTTTCTAAGTTTATACTAGTTATGTTCCTTAGCCCATTTAATATATTTATACGTTTTTCTGAATACTATAACCTCCTAATATAATGTGTGTAATGATTAAATTTATTTATTCTATTTCGTTTTGATTGATTTCACGTTTTCTTTCTGAATCACCTTGTAGTGAAAATTGTATAGTGACTTTGTAGAAGGGTCAGCTTGAGACCATCAATATAAATTGAAAGGATTGAGTATTTTGTTTCTTCGCTTATTTTTCTTTGGTTTTTATATTTACTATTTTTTTTTATTCTATTTCGTTAAGTGAAGTAGATAAATAATGGAGAAATTTCTATTCTTCCTTCGTTAGGGTTAGTTGGCAATAAATTTCAGTTTGTAGTTCAGGGTATATGTTTTTATGTAGATTGTATGGAAAAACCTCACGTTTCGGTTAGTATTGTTATTGATTTTTTTTTGTTCATTATTTGTACTTATTTTAATGATGGAGGTTTTTATTATAATCTGTTACAAATAGTGTTTATTGATTGTTTGCTGATTGCTTGCAAATTATGTTATTAGACTTTGACCTTATAAAGCCGGTTTAAATGAGTGTCTTTTTATTATCAAAAGTTGATGAACACATTTGAATTATGCAGAACTGTCAAACTAAATTTATAATAAATTATATTAAATTGTAGTATTGTATTTATTTCTTGTTAATGGTAGTCTTAGGCGTTCGACAAAGCTTTTCTATAAATGGGCAGAGAGCAATTTTTTATTTAGCTATATCTAAAAGCCCGTTCTAATTTATTGCTTGTATTTAAGATTCATTTAAAAAACACGCTCAGATCATACATTTTCAGGTTTATACTTTATTCTTGAATAAATTCTGAGGATTTGCATCTGGCAGGTACGAGTATTTGAAATTTTAAAAAGCCTTTTGAATTCAAAATGGTCCTAGTCTAGTTCAATCGAAATATCTACCTTATCTGGAACAAAATTCAAAATGGAAACTTTGTCAATTTGCAGAACACAATCAATTTCTTAAAATTCCATTAAGCAGCGTCTGGTATGCAAATGTAAACTGAATTGTTTTTCAGAAAGAAATAAAGGATATTTAAATCAAAAGTTCCCGGAAAGTCTAACACATTAACAAGAAGAGACGGTAGACAGAACTGACACAGAATTGATTCATCAAAATCAACATGTTCGAAACGATTGTATTTCATAGAATAATACAAAAAAATGCCGGATAGTTTATGTAATTAGAATTTTAAATAGGGTACATAGGGGTAAAAATGCAGTAATCGACCGTTTTTATATTCAAGAAAGTAGACGGATGAATGATAAAAAACAATTCAAAAATCTATACATATACAGATGAAAGTTGAAAATAAAAAATTGGAATGATAAACCATTATAATGATTTATAGAGGTAAACTGTATGCACCCAGAAGGGAAATGAAAAATAATCACAGGTTTTTTAAGAAAATGCTTTTTGGAAAAACCGGCAATATCCTCGCGGAAAGACTAGTTTCAAATGAGGAAGCAACTTGCATTTCTTACAAAGTATGCCACCAGGGACGTAAAATAACGTTTCATCGTCAAGAATGATTTTATTGAACAGTATTTTTTTCATTTCAAGCTTTTAACACTGTAAAATTGTAACTTGACAGTTTTTATGAAGATACATTGATCCTTAACAAACCACATCCAGGGCAAAAAATAGGGATCAATATGACCGGAAGTTGCTACTTCTGCCAATTAAATGCCTTCACAACCTCATCAGCATATATATCTTTCATAAAACAAACAAAAAAAAACACACACACACATTAATAAATCCTTCAGATATTTGCCTATTTTAAAACAGTGCCAATTTATAAAACAAAATGTTTATTTAAGTGTGATTGCATTTGCAAAGATATCTCTTAAGTCTTAAGTAATCATTTAATTTCGAAGAAAGCAACAAAACCAAGAAAACAAAAATATATCGTAACATTTAGAATTGATTAGACGGAAATTTTTTAAATCAAAAATCATCTCTCAACTCTCATTAATTCTTCTCACTCATCTCTTCGACATCCGCTGCAATTGATTTGAATTCTAAATCCGAATAAGCCCATCAAGAAATTATATCTTTTTCATAATTTTCTGTAGGTACATATACATTCTTATACATATGTACGAGTACCTAAATTATTGCTGATATCTTAATTTTGTATTTACATTTTTTTTTTTAATTTCAACCATAAATCACACAAAGAACATTTTCTATGTGCATATGCCAGAGTGTTAAAATCAGAGAAGCAAACAGCACAAATAATAATTGCCATCAATTTCAATTCACTTTACGTACATTTATGAGGCCGGAGACAGCCCCCTTTCATTTTAGGGTGAACATCTCTCCGAATGAAAAATGTTTGGGTAGATACAGACTTGACCAAAAGTACTACGCACACTGTTTTTAATTTTCTAACGTGAGGCGAGAAGTGAAAAATCAGAAGCGTGAAAAATGTTTATTTGAGTCTGAGCATTTTGTTTCACATCAACTAAGTATGATTACCTTTACAAATAATACACTTTCTAATCTCACTTTAGCTTAAGATCGATTATTATAAATCATGGGAATAATTGGGGAACTGATTTATTTTCCACTTCACATAATGTGCGTACTAAGCTTTATTAAAAAAAAAATAGGCCTACAAATGTTATCTAAAAAATGAAGCGCCCAGTAAGTAGTTCAAAACTAAACGACAAATATCTTTAGATAGGTGACTTAATACTTTTGCACAAGACTGTACGTTTAGTTTCAAAGTATTCAATGTAAGAGCGCTTGAATTCAATTTTGTAGTCTTTAAGTGTGGAATTAAGCGTCTGCCCGCCGAAATATTTATCATTCGTGGTATAGCAGGAGGTGGAGAAACAGTAACGATGACGACGACGTCCATGGTCGAGGGCAGATGATGATTTGAGTTCGACGGCAATGCCCATCAGCAGCCACAATTTGCTATTAATTCCGAAATCAATTTTAATTTGTGAAATTCAAATAAATTTTGACAGAGCAAACGATGGACGCTTTTATATAGTATATCTGAATATTTAGTTGGTTTGGGAAGAAAAAAAAAAAACTGATTGAAGGAAATGGATGAACGGACGACAAGCAAAAAATTAATGACAGTCTGGGTGCAATGAGGCTTTAAGAGGTGCGCGCTACAACGTAAAGCGAATCAATTAATTGCCGTTTTCAAAAGTTTGTATTTCTTTTGCCATCATTTGCAATGGCTTCATGTTCACCATCAGTACCATTTACCACTCCCAGATGTAAAACAAAAATACTGATGGCGCTGGCTAGTGAAATGAAATTCCAGGAGTAGACACACCCTTTTTTAATCATAAATATTTCATTCTAGGGGGTTCTGTAGGTTGACACAAACTTAAAATACAAGGAGCGCAAGTTAAAATGAAGGGGTCCTCGGATCGCTAGGTACCTCACTTCCCTATATACATACATATAGGTATACGAAGCGAAATTATTTTCACCCCGTATCTCTTCTATCTTTTGTCTCTTTTATGACCGCGATGTATCTACCTATACATTTGTGAAGCCCTCATCATCGTTTCAAGTAACAGGCGTTATTAAGTTTTCGTTGACTATGATGAGAGCTTAAATGGCATGAAAACACAACACCAACGACGAAGGGGAGGTATGAATCCCCTGATGGAAAGTTGACATTTTATTTCATTAACCAGAGAGACCATTCTATATTTTTAGTTTTTTTTTTTTTGATAGAATGGAGGAATGACAGAGAAAAGTTTACAAGCTCCAAACCAGTGAGATTCAAAATTTTTCGGTTGACAACTGTTAAAATTTTTAAAATAGGATGAGAAAAGGTTTGAAGAACGTGTCTGATTGTACCTAATCAAATCTAGTACACAGAGTGAAATTTTTAGAGGCACTTTTAGCTTTGAAGAAAGAAATGTTAGTTTTTTCACAATGTCACCGTTAAGATTTTTAAATTTCTTACGTACGTTAGTGAACTTAGGTTACTTAACGTTAAGTTAGATTACGTTAAATTAAGTCAGGGTACGTAAAATTTAATTGAGTTCACTTAAAGATCCTTTACTTGATATAAGTTTACAGAACTTTCACATTACGGTATGTTACCTTTATTTTCAACTCCACAAGTTGTATATTGCTTAGCGTATTTGTAGTTCTTTAAGACTTAACACTTTGTATGTCAAAAAGGAATAATAATTTTTATTTTATTTCCACAACTGGTCACACTGTTTTCACTTTGCGTGGTGTTGTGGTTTGTTTGGGGATAAGATAGAGAGAGATGAGCCATTCGACCCAGATGAGCCTTGTGCATAATTAAACAACCATGTTTCTTCTACCATTGCCTAATACTGTTTTAGAAAACATTTTTTTTTTGTCGGTTGTTATTTTAAGTCGCAATATTTTTTAAATAACCAAATTTTAAGTTAATTGAATAAAAAGAAAAATTAACAAAAACTATTACAAACACCAATCAGCGGATACAGAAGAAACAACTGTTTGAACAAGTGATGTAAAATTCGATTAAGGCACCGTCTACATTGAATTATGTATGTCCCACTGGATTGTGTTGGTGTTTTTACAATCCGCCCTGGCAAGACAATACTTAATTTTCCGGTAGCTAATTGCATTTTTATTAACATGGCAATTTCTTAATTTCTCCATCAGATATTTATGCTTAGAAAATATACACAAAGTTTCTTATTCTGAATGTGTTTTTCGACGTCATCACCATCGTCGTCTTCGTCGCGGATAGCGCATGTTTCAATTCACCTGCAGGGCTAAGATATGACCTTGTTGCCATCAGAACACCCTCATCAACATCATTATCACCATTACCATCCCATCTTCGTCTAAAGTGAAAGCCTTAAAGCTGCCATGATGATGATAGCAATATCAATCTAATGAATTATGCTTGATTTTCTATAATAATCGAAAAATAATTGAATTTAATTTAAACATGACATTTTTCTTGAAGGTTTGTTGCCCTTTTCCCTTTGGGTATTTTTTTTCGCCAACGTATTTTTGACGCGTAGTTCTTGTCTGATTGTTTTGCAAACAAAAACTGCAATTTATTTCATCGTTTGAGGTGTGAAATTGGATTCGGATAGATCTGTGAAAGCGTGCGGTATACGTAGGTCCAGAACAGTACGAGAAAAAAGGAACTTGAGATGTCCACTCAATAAAGACAAATGCGAAAAAATAAAAAAAAAATAAAATTGTTACTTAACCTAAGGAGGGGATTGCACAATGTTTGTATTTTTTTGAATAAATTTGTTTTTGTTTGTGGTAGTAATTTATTGATACAGAAGTTAAAGAGAAAAAAAAGATGACAATTAACTTTAAATGTGAAAGAAAAGTTTCTTAAATTTAGAATAAGCATAGATACATAACATATTTGTGATTTGACAAGTCTGCTACATCTGTTTTTGTTCTTGGCAGGTGATATTTTAATATCACTCAGCTAATTATCGTAGATTGGAGTAATTTAATAAATATTGTCTGAGTTTTAATAGACCATTCTGACTTCTATAAATGTTTGGTAAGAGACTACCATTTTTTTGCAACTATAAAACCATTAACGAAAAGTTATGTTGAAAGTCAAATAAGACGATTTGTAATAAAATATTTAACGAGCATGTGTTTTGTGGTCGGCGACTAATAGACGTCAAAGTACTTTCAGTTTTAGTATACATGAATAATAATTGTATTGACTCACATCAAAAGAAATTCGAAATAAGATAATATGAGGGACTTGTCTTATTGAAATAGGGCCAAGAGGGGTACGAGATAATAATGAAAATAACTTGTGGGTTTTGAAGCATTGGATTTCAAGTCCCACAAAAGTACTTGGAATTGATCGAAAGCATTTATTTTGTATCATACTGCATAAACGTAGAATTCTGGCCTCTACGAATTTGTAGATTAAGACTATGATGAATCATTTGCACAAATCCGAGACATTCACGATATGGCAAACAATGTCTGAATCAAATGAAAGCAAACATTTTCCGCAAAATTACATAATCTGAGTACTTAATATTTGAATACGGATCAGAACCTGTCAATCAAAAACGATCGACACGACATGTGCCGACCAAGTATTCTTAACAGTTGCGAGAAACTTTACTACTGGTGTGTTGAACTCTGAAGCCCCACTAGGCCGTTCGGAAAAGGCTTGACTCTGCCCTTGTTCCCTGGAACTGTCGCGCTACTAATATATATAAACATAGATACTCAACGGCATACATAATCATTACAATAATTGGCCAAACAATGAAACGCCCACTGAAAAAAGTAATATAATTGCCAAAATTGGTAAAAATTCTATTCGCTATGTTCTTTTGGAACAATTCAATTAATTTACGCTTGCAAAGTTTTTTTGCCACGCTCACTAGGGGGTTTTCATAACAAGTAGATAGTGTTTCCAATCCCTGATATAGGTTTCGTTCTCCCAAAGTTCTTGCTTCAGCTGGTTGGAAGAAATGCCTTTTTTTAGCTAGATTAGGCGATTTGTTTTACAAATTTTATTGCAATATGTACTGTAGATCTTAAAGATCTTAAAATATAGTTTTTTACCTCATTTTAAGAGCACCAAAAGTTATGTCCAAATTAAAAAGTAAGTACCCCTTTTCGATAAAAAATTCGAGATACAAATATCCTTATAGAGTAACATAAGGTATAATTTAAATTTGAAAACCACAAATTCATAAACACGCCACAAAAAACAACAACATATGAATGTGACGACATCACAGCAACAAAAAAAAAAAAATAAGCAAACAAATGTACTAGGCAAAATAATTCAAGAGCTCAAATCAACCAACCGACATGCGAGTATCTGACCTTTTATGATAAGGGTACCCCCTAGTTTTCATGATAATCAGCATAAAACAAAAAATATTTAAAATAACCAAACCATCACTATGAAACAAACAATCATCAGTGGTTTTTGTTTTGTTCCTTTTATTAAATTTATAATGTGCCATTTATATGCTTTATAGAATTATTGAATACAAATTGTAAATATTTTGATATTGGTTTTTCGAATGACTCAAGCAATCATTCTGCCACAAAAATACATTTTAATGCAAATGACGATAGGAACAACATACGAAAAATAAAATAAACAAAATGTGCTACGCACCATATTTCGTGACACTGTACTAACGTATTTGACCTTTTTAGATAAGCACAGTCTTTAGTTCTTATGATCATTAAAAAAAATACAAAATCGAGAAATCATTTCTGAATGACTCAGGAGTTCCTTGTTTTGTGTTTTAATGTGCTCTTTATATGCTTCATGCATCAATTTTTTTGTAAACATTTTAGGAACTCTTATAATTTTGTTAGTATTAACCGTTTGAAAAATGAAAAACATATTTTTCTATAACTATCAAAAGGTCACAGATCTCATTATACGAATTTTATGTTTTCAATGATTTTTAAAATAAAATCCACTTAAAAAAAAAATAAAAAGTATATAAACTTCAAACTTACTTACTGCAACAACCTTATAAAATATCTTTCTTCGTTTAAGCATATTTCTGCATCTTGGGTTTTTTTTTGTTCCATCGACATCTACATTCTATCCTTCAATAAAGGATGTGGGTAGAAAAATCCATCCACGGTGGTCTGTCAAAGTCAAAAGCCACTTTATGAAGACCTTCAAATCTTCTTAAAGATTCAAAAGGGCCACACCGTACGCGCATGACTTGCAAAGTTCCCCTTGAACATTTCCGCTCATTGTGAGTGTTAAAATTTTAAAGCTCAAGTATGAGGAAGAAGAACTTTCAAAAAAGATACCACAAATTTTATTTTAAGGCAATTCCTTTAGGAAAAATGTTTGCGATTTCTTTTGGAAGTAATTTTGAACCCGCAAAACAGTGAGCTCCTAAAATGAACTCAGATGATATAATATTAAAATAATTTATTGATCTAAAAAGTTCATATAATCTTATCAAGAAAAAAGGAAGGCAACAAAAAAGAAAATTCAACCTGTGACTTCTTCTTCTTAACTTTTTCAAGAAGAAGAAGAATAATTAAATAGGTCAAGTAGATAAACCGTATTTAAAAAAAAGAGAAATTAAAGATAATGCCGTTCTGTTGCCATAAATAAATAAATTACCAAAGGTAAGTGCAAGCAATTAACTTAATGATGCCAATCGTTAATCACCATTCCTTTAGGTATACAAATAATGGAAAAGATGACATTTAAAGACATCTAATGGAGAAAAAAAGCCAACTCAAGCTGGGGAGATTCTTATTTGTATTAAAAAACAATTGTTTTTGCATGTGGTATAAAAGGGTTTTCTGAATCGAATTGCAGATTATAAATGAATGATATTTGCATGTTGAATATAAATGTATACCAATTGTTAGGTTGAAGGGGGAATAAAAATAAGTACTGAAACCCTTATGTCATCCAGCCGCTTTGACTTGAAAACAAACATTTCAAAGCAAAGGCCTTCGTAGAATAATAAATGTTCTTTGGTAAACCTTATCTCAAGCTTCATTGCGATTCGTATGAAATTCGTGGGTTGTGATGTCATTTTTCAAGAACTACGAATTTCGTCTGCTACGAACAAGAATACTTGACATTGTTATGAATGTTAAGCTGCAGAAAATTTTTTTTAATACTAAGAAACAAATCTCTAATAAATTTGTTTGCAGCTCATCTTGAGAAGATGAATTCTGTTTTTGGAGTCCTCATGTCGATAGTGTAAATATTCAAATCAGATTGAGGAAAAATCAGCTAAGAATGGTTAGTAGCCAACACAAAGATAAGATGTCGTAAATGACCTCCCTGAGGCACTTCAAAAGTATTGATGGTCAACCAACAGACAAGAACAAAAGATTTAAAAGCGAATACAAATCCAGTTGCGGGCTTGAAGAAACAATAACGAAGGGGTAAATATTGTTTTAGTTTTTGAAATGTGAAAAAATATTGAAGTCAAAGTTCTTGAGGCGCCAGAAATATCAATTAACTTCAATTAACTTTGTTTCATATTTTTTTTTTTTTTTTTCATAAACATTATTAATTGAGATTCACAATAAATTAATCTTTTTCTGAGAACAATATCTACCATAAAAAAATTGATATTTTGTGTGTTTACGTATGTTTCTTTTAAATTATTTAGAAAAACAATGAGAAGGACATCGTTAAAAAAAAAAGAATTTTTCATTAAAAAAAATGCAAAAAACAAAGTGCATTTCGCTCTTTTTCGAATTTCTTGGAATTAGGGAAACCTGCTGATTTTTTTGTGTTCGCACATGAAGGAAAAACTAAAAATATTATTTATCACAGAGCTGTTAATAAATTCATTTGAAAGAAAAAAGAAGTTTTTTTTTATTTAGGATACTTCTAGCAAATCGGACAGTATTACAACACAAAGAAAGAAAAAAAATGTTGTATACCAAAAAGCGTTAACATAAATAAATACAAATTTAAAGATCTTTTTGAAGAGAATATTGATGGTTTTATTTAACGACCAGCGAAGCGGGGGAAGGTACGCTAGTTTAATATATGTAATTTGTTCGTTGGGCATTGCTCTTTCTGTATCAAATCAGAGTCGAAGTTGATATTTTTCCCAACAATAGCAATTACATAGCTTGCAGAATTAGTATTTAAAAAATAAACAAAATGAGTCCAATTAAATGAAAAGGATTACTAAATGACAAGTGTGTATGAATGAAGCTTTGGTAGAATTTGCTCTATAAATATTCTAGTCCATGATATACACTGTCACAAAAATAATTGTGTACTAAAAAGTTTTATCGGAGGTTTATGACCATCGTAATGAATATCACACACTTTTATGATTAAATAAGGCAAAAAAGTATACTTAAAAAAACAATCATAAAAGTGGTACATTAGCTTTTTGAGTATGAATAGTGTATCCTCTGAAATTTTTAAATCGAAAGTTATATTATTTTCCATTGCTATTCATAGGTCTAGACATTTTTCAATAAAACCAACAGACATGACAGAACAAAATGAGTTGCTAATGTTAGAGATTTACAAGGGTGGTCCGATAAGTATTTAGTCTCATCGCCCGATGGTGCCAGTATCGCAAGAGAGATTTCCTATCGCCTAGTACATTCTCTTAGACGGCTACTGTCAAAATTTCAGGCGAATCGGACTCGGTTTTGTTTTGACCACGTTTGGAAGCCAACTTGTTCGCGAATTTTAGAAAAATAGAAAAAGACCAATATCGTTCGGTGATTCGATTCTTGTTTTTGGAAGGGAAATCATGCAGCGAAATCAAAGAACGAAGAGCAGCGAAATCAAAGACTCTTCTTCTTCGATGGAGACCGTCAAAAATTGGTATAACAAGTTTCAACGTGGTCGCACATCGCTGGGCAGAAATTTGAGTCGAATGAGGAGGTTATCGCCGCCACGAAGGCCTTTTTTGCAGACCTCGAGAAAACCTATTTTTCGGATGGGTTAATGAAGTTAGAGCATCGCTGGATCAAGTGTATCGAGCTAAAATGAGACTATGTTGAGAAATAAATCGCCACTTTGTTTTTCTTTTGTAGACTAAGTACTTATCGGACCGCCTCGTATTGCCAGTAAAAAGACTAGAAGAATTTATAAATATATGAATAAAGATAAATTGTTTTCAATTTAGCAATTGCTTAAGATAGGACGAAGGGAGAATTTTCGAATTCAGAGAATAATGAACTTTTTTTCTTTGGTCGAAAAAATAGTCAGATACATAATTTTTGTGGATCCACGGCAATTTTCAAAAACTGACACTGAAAATTCGAAACAATATTTTTTTTCGAAGTCTTTCTTAAATAAAATTTTTCAAATTTTGTGGGGACTAAAATCTCTTGAAGAAAATTTTAATGGAAATTCATTAAAATTTCCAGGATTTTCATATTATTTCTAATGTGAATGTCATGATATTTCTAACTGGCAATTAGCAGAATCCATATTTCTTGGAAAAAATTCCCAAATATATTATGTACGTGAAGTATTTTACTTTCATACGTGCGATTTGTTCTTTTTAAAACTACCAATCTTCTGGGTACTCCAACACGTTTAAACAGAGATTCGTAAAAAATTACCTCAAACTTACAGTAAGAGAAATGACCAAATTATTGTCCCCGACTTGAAAACATTTTAATGACCTTTCTATAAAGGACTATAAGGATTTTTTAATTTTGATCTTTATACACCTTGTGGTGTGAGTGTGTATTTTTGACAACTGTATGCCCTTTAACGAGAATAGGTTACCATTATCTGCGGCTATTCGTGCAGGTAATTGAAAAGTATGTGTTAATATATTCCGATGACGTCACCATTGTTGCCTGGTTTAACTAACTTACTCGTATTTAAGGTCAATATTCTCAATACATTCCAAAGCACCTAATTATTATTTTTTTTGAAAAGCGATATAAAACATATTAATGTTACGTGATGTATAACTTTGAAAGAGAATTCACGAAATCAATATTATAATCATCGATTCTATCAATGATAAATTTTATTATGTTTTGAAAATGACAGAAATTGAATCCTTTAATCACACGAAAGCATTCATGATAATTTTTAATTTCCGCCTAAAGTGAGGAAAATCTAATATAAATGCGAGTAAAATATGCGTTTGAGTATGGAATTTAACGTGGGAAGGGTGGTTGCTGGTGGGATTTATGTATTATCGTTAGAACGTGATATTAGTGAACATGAATGTACATATATTTTATTTCTGTAGTGTAACAGGATGTTCAAATTTACCAGGAAATTAGTAGCATAACGAAACAAAAATGTATAAATAGAATATTGATTATATAAAATACTTGATTTATAAATAACCTATAACTTGCAGGTACATTTTTAGTGAAGTATTTCAAGTGAAATAATATTCAGGGTGATCATGTTTATTTATTTTCTTATTTCAAAATTCATACAAATGTTTTCGTTGTTAAAAAACAAAAGTTCCCAAAACTAAGTTTTGTAAATCTTAATGGAAAAAAACATTTTTAGGGAAATAAAATGCCACAAAATTCTAAGCAACCTAGAGTTAATTTTTTTTTAGTTTTAACTAGTTTTGTGTTAAACATTTTTGTTTAACTTTTAAGGTTTTCGCAGTTGTTGGACATAATAAATAAGTATTTTTCGGATTATCCGCGTTATTTGAAATTTAAATATATGAGTGCAATTTAGGACTCACCCCGAACGTTTCGCATCAAATTACATTGAGCGTGGTCACCGGGAAACTCATTAATACATTTTTGTATTAATAAACTGAAGAAAAAATTACCTAGAACATTGACGGATCTTACAAAGAACTAAAAACATTCATTTTTTTTGAGATTTTTAAGTAAAACATAAAATAATTAAGCATTGTATAATTTTAACTCAGAACTGTGTTACACAATAATATTATAAGTATAAAAAAAGAAAGTAGGTATGATGCTTAAATCTATTAAAATAAGCCAAATCATCTTTTTAAGCTCAATAGCTTTTTAAAACTTAAACTTTTTAAATTTCGAAAACATTTGCTTAGAAAATTTTTGCACCAAATATATTTTGCATAAAATTGCAGAATGCATATATGGTCATACTATAATAAAGTTCGTAATTTGTTGTATTTAAAAATTTAAGGTAATTTTGTTTTCACTAGAAAAAGAGACAAATTTAACTTCAGTAGCAGAGGGAACTATTATAATGATGAAATAATTGGAATTTTAGGGTAAACCCTTTGTACGAGTATTCTCTTCTTTTTGGGGATTAAATCGACTTTGAATATTGAATTCGATTAATTAATCTTTGGCTTTTTAATTGCAGAAAAGTGTGCAAAATAAAGGAATTATGATGATTTTATACGTAATTAATTTTTTGATTACATTTAAAATGCATATAAACATACAAATATTCAATTAGCACTGGTGGTGTGCGTAAGTTACAACAAACCTTTATGCAATTATAGTTTTCGTGTTGGAAAAGGAGTGCAAGTGCTTGAATCGTTAATTTTACTCAATAATTAATTACATGCTTATTAATTAGAAAAATCTATCATCTATAAGAACGCAAAAGAAAACAATTGACGAATACACGAATATACATATTTCGTTCTCTGTTCATTTCGAATCCATTTCATATTTGTGATTTTCAATTGTGAATTAAATTTGTAGACTTTTTTTGTTTGGTTTAAAAAACTGTAGGAACATGATGAATAAAATGGAAATTGAATAAAAATATGGAATCGTTGGACCAGCCAGCATTTAAACGATTCGATCTTTTAAAATGAACGATTGGCAAAAATTTTCCGTACAGAATAACCCGTGCAATGGCTGAAACTTAGGCTGATTTATGCGCAAGTTCTAGTGGAACTGAAGAGAAATTGTAGAAAATTCACACATAACAATAATAAGTGGAATTTTTATTTTATTCCAAAGATCTTATATAATAATATGATTTCGTATCATTTGATCAAAAGAGATTTTAGATGGAGATAAGTCGAACACAAATGGCAACTCGAAATGGAAACAGAAACAACAAATGGAAATTTAACAATGTCAGCAATTTTAACTTGAATAATCTGCCCACTCCGAAAGACTAAGATTGGCTCACGTTTTATGCCAAAAGATAGTTTTCAAGGATTTGTTCTTCGCATTCATAATACCCTTAAAAACAGATTTACTGTTTTGAAGTGGCAGAGTTAGAGGTAGGTAAGGTACACTTATCAAGTAACAACTAACTAACAACTAACATTATAATAGCTTATTTGGTTTAGAAAATTCACAATAATAATTATTCACCAAGTCATTTTGATAAGTGAACCCTCTTAGTAGATGACGTTTTTTTAAAACTCAACTGAATTTCGTCTTGAAGTTTATACATCTACATATATTGAGTTATCGTTTATGTAAGCCACAGAAAGTGTCTTTATTTGAAATGTATTTTTTTTTTAATTTTTGTATTCTCTTATGAAAACAAAGGATTCAGTATGTAGAAAAGCAATAACAACATTAATGAGAACTCTTATTTCAATTTGGGGAAACCATTTTTTTATATTTTTTTTACGATTTTATAACTTAAAAAGAGGTATATTTGAAACGTCTTCTCCAGAATGTTTGTCTAGAAAAGACATTTTGCATAAATGAGAAATAAATTTGAATTTTTGATAAAAAAGAGTCGAATAGTAAATATCCAATGAAAACGTTTGCACCTTCAACTCATTAATTTAAATAATGTGACTAATGGTATGGGAATAGGAGAATATGTGTACTGAATGTCTAATTTTATAAATTGATAAAATAAAAATTATAGTTATAAATTGATAAAGTTAACAAATATATATTTGACTTACTTTGCTTTTGTTGTTGTATATTTTGTTGTTTTATATTTAGTTATATATTGCTGGTGTTGGTTTGCTGTTATTTGTTTGTTGCTTTGGTGTTTAATTTTGATAACAAAAAAAAAATCAAAGAAAAAATTAGCTCCTTTAATCATTTCTTTCTCTCTCGCTGAATAACTGTCTTTGTTTTTCTCTCTCTCTTTCTTTCTAACTCAGTTAATATAAAAACACATGAGATTTTGATTAAATGAAAGTTTAGTTCTTATTTTTTTTAATATTATGATCAATAATAAATGTGTTTCTTTTCTAAGACGTGGGAACAGGGCAGAACAGGAGACCAAGATGGGCGACGAGAAAACTTGTATTATTTATGATGATTGTGATGCTCCTTTCTCCTCTCCTTCTCTTTCAGCTGCTCTAATGCTAATTTTTTTTTTTGTTTTTATAAATCTTTTCTTTTGTTGCTTAAACACACAATTTTTTATTTTATTTAAAAATTATTTTTCTTAGTAAGTTTTACTGATTTAATGATAACAACAACAACTCTTTTTTGACAATTTTTTTATCTTATTTTTATATAATATATAAATATAGTTTACTGAATGACTTTTTGTGTTTTTTTTTTGTTTTAAATTTAATTTTCTTTCTTAGGTGAGAGTAGAAAAATCATTTATTTTATTTTTTTTTTGTTTGTTTAAAATTCAGCAAACTCCTTGGCGCATTTCTCGGTACTACTAATCCGCAGCACTTCTTCCTCGTAATCATCAAAATTACTAGTATCGCCTGGTCCCTTACACCTGGGTATGAATGGCGCTTCGATTTTTTTCTGGAATATGGCAATCCAATCTGTGGAAGCGAACCATTTCTGATTCTTGATATCATTGACCCCTGCTTTCAGATTGCCATAGCGTTTGGTTAGGTCGACTTGGAGCAAATTTCGCAGCAAGTCCTTCAAATCGGAACCGAAGTGCGACGGGAAACGGACCTTGCCCGAGACGATCTTCTCGTAAATCTGAATTGGCTGATCAGCAAAGAACGGAGGGTAGCCGGCCGCCATTTCATATACCAACACACCCAACGCCCACCAATCGACCGCCTTGTTATAGCCCTTGGATAGGATGATTTCCGGAGCTAGGTATTCGGGCGTGCCGCACAGAGTCCATGTGCGCCCTTTGACGCGTTTGGCAAAACCAAAGTCTGTCACTTTTAGATAACCCTGCGAGTCTATCAGCAAATTCTCGGGCTTCAGATCGCGATAGATCAAATCCAGATAGTGGAGATACTCGAAAGCCAGAACAATTTGTGCGGCATAGAAACGCGAATGCGGTTCCGAAAAGCGACCCACTTTGCGCAAATGCGAGAACATCTCCCCTCCCGGTACATATTCGAGCACCATGTACAAATTCGAATTGTCTTTGAAGTGATATCGCAGGCTAACCAGAAATGGAAAGGATATTGCTTGTAGAATGCGCTTCTCATTGAGCGTATGCTCGACCTGCTTCAGTTTGACGACTTTCTGTTTGTCGAGGATCTTCATGGCGTAGTAGTCTTTGGTTGGCTTATGCTGAACGATCATCACACGACCAAACGACCCAGTTCCCAGGGTTTTGATGCGCTCGAAGTCATCGAGAGCGGCGGTGTTAGTCGGATTGCGGCGCCATTTATCCTCGAATTCTTCTTTGGCTTGCTCGAGGAATTCTTTGACGGTTTCGGCAGCATCGACCTTTTTGTTCGACGAGGATGTTGTGGCGTTGTTGCCCATTTTTAATGAAGACGAAGCTGCGTTGGCGTTGGCAACGGTGTTGGAAGAGGAGGACGGCGATGATGTTAGAGGAATTAGCGAAGACAACTGCCTTTTGATATTATCCTTAGATAGTGATCGTGTTGTTGTTGTTGTTGTAGGTGTTTGGTTAGTTCCGCTTGATCCTGCTCCTGCTCCTGCTCCTATCACCGATGCCGAAGTAGTGGATGATGGTGAAATGGAAGTGGATTGTGATGGTGAGTGATGATGGTGGTGATGTTTATTGTGTGGATGGTGAGTTGTTGGTGAAGATGGTGATGGACTTGCTGTTGCTGATGTTAATTGAGCAGCTGATGCTCCCAAAGACGACGACGACAACGACAACGACGACAACGGCGGATGCGAGGAGGGATCTTCTATCGCGACGACGTTGTTATCCTTTATAGAGTCCAGGGTGTTAGTGGATTTTTTATTTTTTTGTTTTTTCAAAAATTGAAATATCGCTTTCGCAATTTTGACAGATTTTAAATTTACCGATTGTAAAAAAAATATATGACGGAAACAGATTTAAGGTGTTAACACACACACACAATTTCTGTGTATCTCTGTCTGCTTCTTTCTCTTTAGTACGATGGAATTGGTACTGAGATGGATGTTGGATTTGACAAAGAATTTGTCAATCTTCACAGAAAGTGTAATTTTTCTTTTACGCACTGAATGAAATATTTTGGACACCACTGTTTGGTTAGTGAGGTTAGTTTTGTTCAATTTTATTCAGCTTTTTTTTTTTGTTATGAAAAGTGAATTAATGAGGTGAATGAGCGCAAGGAGGTGATGAAGTGAGTTTTTAGTTTGTTTGCAAAGGAGTTAGTAGATTTTCCTTAATTTATCACACAAAATGAACACAATTTTATTTTCTATTTTATTTAGATGATTTCGTAATCAATTTATCTTTTAGCTGTAGGTATTGCACGTCAGTTGAAAGAAACTGTAATATATCGCGGCGACGAGCGACGGTAGAATTATTTTTTTTGCTTGCTTCCTTTTTTCTCTATTTAGGGGATAGAAACGAAGAAAATTAAGCAACTACAGCCAAAAATGAATTAAAACAAAAAAAAAATAAGAAACAAAATCTCTCAGAATTTTGCACTTTTATGGGGTTGTTGCGGCAAAAGTGGTGTCGGTTCGGTGTGTAGAAAGAACGCAAGTAGATGGATGGCGAAAAAAAAATCAATCGCTTTGCACTTCTTCTCTATCTCTCTACAACGCAGCAGCAACTGGGGGGGTATTTTTTTCGTTTTTTACTATCATTTGCAAAAAAAAAAAAGAAAAAACGAAAAACGACACAGGAATCAAGGAGGTTTTCCTTGATTTTTTCCAAAACTTTATTCCTCACAATTTGTTAGCCAGTTTCTTAAGCACTTTTTTATACGAATGCGTTACTCCAGAGGTCAGTGGTACATAATTTTCTTTCGATTCGATTTTTTTTTTGCGATTTGTATTTTCCCGAGTTGATAGTCGTCGAATTGTTTCTTTTTTATTAACCGCGACGATATGTAGTTTTCTAAGTTTTTCTCACTAAATAAGCACAATTCAAGGAGATTTTTCTATTACTACTTTTTTGCAAAGAAGAACAATTTTCTATTATTTTTTTTATTTTAATGCACCCGCATCCGTACGACCGAGCTACTTTGCAAAATGGCGAATTCGTTTGAGGAAAAATTTTTGCTACTGCTGGTAGATGAAAAGAGAGATTCGATTTTTTTATTTTAGTTTTTGGTATGTATACATATGAGGGTGTTGGTACACCTGTTCTGTGGATGTGTATTTTGTTTGAAGAGGAGTTGTGATTGTGAGATGTAGGTGGTGCGGAATGTGGTTGAGTGAGATATAACGTTCAGTGATTAAAATTGGTCGATGTGTATTTGCTGAACGCATTCTCAAGATACAGGACGGGTCATTTTTTAATATGGTTTTCCTTTCGACTAAGAAAATCGATTTTTTCTGTATCTTCGATCGATTTTGGCTTTCCTTTCTACCAAAAAGATTGATTTTTTTTCAACCGCACATGGATCCCTGTGATATGGGTTTTTAACAAGATTCACACACCATTGCGCAAATTCCAAATTGATGTGACATTTCTCAAAACGTCACTGTTTTCAACGTTTTTGTTTTCCATTTCGGTTGTTGTGTTAAAGTTTCGTGATTAATAAACAAATTCGATAAAAATTCTAAACTCTGATTCCGGTTAGGCTAGGTGCGCACATTCAATTTTTAGTTTCGCAACTACTTGGTTCGAGCAACTAAAAAGATTGTGTTTTGACACAAAACGATTGCCTAACATGAGTTCGCTATTTTGTGTAACATATAATTATATGCACCTGCGCGGACATTCAACCAAATAGTTCAACTGTTTTCTATAAGCGACCAAACAGTTGAGCAACGAAAAGTTGAATGTGCGCGCCTAGCCTAAGGGCAGGAAATAAATCTTCAAACAGGAATTTTAAAATTAAGCAACAAAACCTTTGTAAATTAATAAAATATGTGCTACATATTATTATATTCAAAGACTTACTAGAACTAATTTTTGACAACAACCGTTGGGGTTGAATTGTCAAAAATTAGTTCCTTTTTTTAAGTGACATCTTTTGATCGCGCATTTTCGTTAGAGAAAACCTTGAAAGTAGAACCGCTTTTTTTTTTGAGGATTTGTATAAAGAAAATGAGCGACTAGCAGTCCATATATAGTAAGTCAATGATTATATTATTCACAAAAAAAATTGATCCCCATTTGCCACCAAGGAATCTGATCTGAGTGGGGTGCTGTATAGAGTAGTCTATTGCTCCATTGACATATTATATAATAAGTCAATGTATTGCTCCTATGGATATCATACGCGTAGAACCACATTTGTGAGCCTGGGTATGATGCGGGTTGTGTCTTGTATCGAAATCTTTTATGTCACGCTTTTTCCATACTATGAAGTGTAACATTACATACATATATTTCCGTGTATAGAAAAAAAAAGTACATCAAACAGCCAGAATAAATATTAATTTTTGCATCAGGAAACGCGAGATTATGATAAAGAGTACAATCTTATATTATTGTTCTAAAGCACGCTTCTTGATGATCTATAAGAACATAACATAACAATAAATTGGCTTGTAAAAAATTGTTCAATGGTTGGCATTCCAACCGATGAGCAAAATAAATATTTTTCATAATATTTTTTTTTTTGATTCTGGTTCTTTCTTATAATGTTTACTTGATTCTTTCACAAATAGCGTATAGAACAAATACACTGCCGCTCATCTGAATAGGTTCACTGTTTTTCGTAACTTACTGTAAGACTATCTGCATATATATGGCAATGACTCGTCTGTGTTATGTATGTAATGAAAGAGCATTATTATGCGCTTAGTTTGGGAAAAAAAGTTTTCTCTTAAAGCTTACCGTTATTCTCACACGCTAGCTAAACTTAATTCATTAAAAAAACTAAGTGTTTTTTTGGCTCATCTGAATAGGTTCGAAAGCAAAAAAATCATTTTTAATTGATGTGCGCGGCGGATGTGTACTGAAAGTTAAGTTTTTTGGTAAATCGAATTGTTTTAAACCGTTTAACAAGAAAAATGGGTCGCGGAAAATCCTTAAAATAGAAAGAAAAAGGCAAAATAAAAGCATTTATTGAATTAGGGATAAGCCAAAGAAAAATCGCAAGAAAAAATAGAAAGAAGCCAAAATTTAGTGGGTAAATTTGCGGAACATCGAAAACTACGGGAAAAATATGAAAGGTTACACTTATAAGGCTACATCAATGGCCGATAGACGCGCAACCATAATAGCTGCTTCTAATTCGCATGATTCCGCGTCAAAAATTAGACTCAAAACTGGTGTTAAGTGTAGTTTGGTGATGGTGAAACGCGTTATTAAGAGTACTAAGCATTCAAAAAGAAAAAAATACCGAAAAAACACCTTTGAACGAAAAACGAAAAGAAAATCGTCTCCAATTTTGCAAAAAAAATACATGTCGTTGAAATCGGAGTGGAGGCGAGTTATATTTTCAGATGACAAAAATACAACTTAGAGGGCCCAGATGGCTACAACTATTACTTTCATGACCTTCGTAAAGAAGAACATTATATAAGCCGTCTGCATAGCTGTGAAGGCAGTGTCATGGTGGTGAAGAGCAATTTCATATTATGGAACCTTTGAGGTGCAATTTCTTACATCGCAAATGAATATCAATGTGTACAAAGTTGTGTTTGAAAAGGTCTTCCCACAAATCTCTGACCTTTTCAGACCAATACCATTGTCATTCTAGCATGATAATGCCCCTATCCATACAGCGAGGTCGGTAAAACAATGGATCGAGAACCAAAATGTAGAGGTGTTGGAATGGCTTCCATACTCACCTGACCTTAACATAATTGAAAATGTTTGGGGACTTCTTTTCCGTAAGGTGTATGAGTCGGGGAGACAATATGAAGACAAGTTGTCCTTAATCGAGGGAATTAAGAAAGCGTGGGCAGAGATTTCGCTGCAATATCTAGAAAAACTGTATGACTTCATTCCAATTCCAATTTTCGAAACAGTTTCAAAAAAAAGGTGGCGATACACATTATTAATATAAGTTATTATATCTCTACCTGTTCAATGTGCAAAATAAATCATTTAATTACAGTTATTTTTCTTGTTTTCCTCCATTTTTTGTTTTTGAACCTATTTAGATGAGCCAAAAAAAAACACTTAGTTTTATGGTACGAGATGGAATTTCACTTGATCTTTATACTCCCTGCATTTGATGTTATAAAAAGAACACTATTTTGTCTCATGCATTCTATTAAATGTTGGGACATTTCAAACACCAATATTTTTTTTTTAAATATGCTTTTTAAATAAGCATAACATCGGAATTTTTTAGAACCCAAAGCTTTTGTCTTTTGACTTTCTTTTAAATATATACAGAGCTCTACACATCACATTACAGGATATAGACGTGCATGGAACTTCAAGGCCATTAGAAGAACAAATCGAGAAGCAAGCTATAGCTGTAAAATTATTTATACAAGTATTTGACTGTTCGTGTAACGTTTTCATTCACAAACATTTGTTGTCATTGGCATATTCTTTTTATCGAAATCGGTACCTAGATATAAAAAAAAATTTAAGAGCTTGCAGGCAACTTGCTCGTCAAGTGGCGTGCCAGTGACTAATAGCAACTACAAAAACAGGAATTTGACTAGAAGAGTAGCCGTGTTTTTTTCGCAAGTCCATATAGAATTGTAGAAAAAACCGACATTGGGACCTAGGAGCTTTTTTTCCAAATACCTGGAACCATCACTGTGTACGCTATGGCATTTGTCAGCTGTATTGACGACTAGCATCAGCCAGCATCCAAAAACGTCACTTTTGACTTCTCTGAACAAAATATCGTATGTACCCAATATGCTTTGCATATGTATTTGCCTACCTCTGGGTAAGGAAATATGAAGCAAGCAAATAAATTGAACAACTATTCTCATTATACCAAGGTTATTCATGAAAGAACATAACTTTCCACTTGGCAGAAAAAATTAACTTTCCGCTACATGTTTCAATTTTTAGTTTCCCAACTGTTTGGTTGCTAAAATAAAACATTTGGGGTTATATGACATGCCACGCACATAGAGCAACTCGATTCGAGCAACTAAAAAGTTTCTGTTTTGACACAAACTAAACGATTGTCTGAAATCAGTTCGCTATTTTGTGTTACACATAATCATATGCACCTGCGTGCACATTCAACTAAATGGTTTAGTTATTTTCGATAACCCAAAGAGAGAAAATCATAAGTGACTGAAGTGTTGCAAGTGCGCGCTGCTCTATCAACTAACTATTTGATTTCGATCACAGCTGTGCACATTCAATTTTTAGTTGCGCAAATGTTTGGTTGCTTATAGAAAACAGATGAACTATTTGGTTGAATGTGCGCGCAGGTGCATATAATTATATGTTACACAAACTCATTTCAGGCAATCGTTTAGTTTGTGTCAAAACACAAACTTTTCAGTTGTTGTTATCAAAAGTGTACTTCATTCGATATTTTAACTTAAAAAGTGATTCTGTTTTCTTTTAAGTAAAGGAAGTATGTTTGTGTACAATTAACAGGCTGCATTGAATAAAAAAAAATATGCAAATATGCTTTTAGTTAATTGTACATAGGAACTGAAAATCTAACAACCATTGGATGATTGGAATGTTTCTGAGTTCTAGTTAATGCCCTCCAGTGCTCCTGAAAACCATATTTTAGTCAAACAAAGACTAACAAAAATTTCCATCTAAAACTAATTTTGTCATTTTTCAATGCTCAAGAAAATGATGAATCGTTTTTTCTATGAACATTAAATTTATTGAAATATTTGTTTCAAATAAAAATTGTTTGCAGAATATGTTATAGGCGTTAAATTAGAACACAAAATCGTTTCATTTCAATCATCTAAGGCCAGGTGCGCACATTTAATTTTTAGTTTCGCAACTGAAATGAAACATATGGGCTTATATGGGACACCGCGCACTTAGAGAAACTCGATTCGAGCAAGTAAAAAGTTGGTGTTTTGACACAAAATAAACGATTGCCTTCGCAACAGTTGAGCTGTTTTCTATAAGCGCAAGAGAGAAAAGAGTGTGAGCGTGAGTAAAGAGTTGCCAGTATGCGGTTCTCTTTCAACTGGTGATTAAATTATTTGATTTCGATCATAGTTGCCAGTGCGCGACTAGCCTAAATGAAGCAAGTAGTTTTCGAATAGCAAGGCGATATGTATAATTTTAAATCATTTCTTAGAATTTAGAGAATTACTTAGTTTATATTAAGGGTATTCATGTAAACGCGGAACACCCTGATAAACCTCGGAAAACAGATAATTTTATCTCTGCTGAAACGAGCTGTCAAAATTTGTATGCGAAAAACTTTCTCACGAATTTGATGCGGAAAGTGAAGAAATAAACCTGATATACTAAATTAATATGGATTCTGATTTTTAATTTAACATTTCACAAAATGTTTCCCACATTTACGCAAGCATTTTTTAGGGGATGTTCATGAAAACATGTTGCAAAAAATTATATCTTTCTACAAAGCGGAAAATTATCTCGTTTCATGAATACCCTTATTATTTATAAAATTATCTGGTTTCTGATGATTATCCGGGTTTTCCGCGGTTACATGAGTAGCCACCAAATCGAAATCTGAGATTTAAGCCGAAAAGTGTAGCAAGTTTTCAATCAGATTTCGTTTAAATCCAGAGTTTTTATTGAGAGTTCATCAAAATCTTATCCCATTATTTTGAAATAGCAAAAATTTACTGATATTATTAAGTTCTGAAAAATATAAATTTCAGTAAAAATGTGAGTTTTTTCTAATCAGTTTGCAGAAATTATATAAAATTCTTGTTGGACACGTTCATCGTTTTTTCATGATTTTAATTCATTGAATGCAACCCCCTCAAACACGTGTTTGCTTTGACATATAGATTTGTCAAATCTAGAAACCGCGTGTGTTCTGCTTGTAAACCTTCCAAAAATTTAATTTTATTTGACTGCCCTCAGTGAAGCACCTAGCCGAGAGGTTGCATTAAAAGTTTTAATTTCTATTAATTAAATATCTATCCAACAAAAATCATTATGGTTTGAAGTCACATATTAGATCAATTATAGTATTTTGTTATAGCTTGTAAAAATTTTCAGACTGAAGAAGTTAACCCCAAGGCATTCCCGCTCGCTGATGCGCAATTGACCAGCAAGATCATGAATCTTCTACAGCAGGCTCTTAACTACAATCAACTACGTAAAGGTGCTAATGAATCCACCAAAACTCTGATGCGTGGTTTGGCTGATATCATTGTAATGGCTGCTGATGCTGAACCAATTGAAATCCTATTGCATTTACCTTTGTTGTGCGAGGACAAGAACGTCCCGTACGTATTCGTACGCTCAAAGCAAGCTTTGGGTCGCGCTTGTGGTGTATCGAGGCCAATTGTCTCGTGTTCTGTGACTACTAACGAAGGGTCTCAATTGAAGTCACAAATCACTTCAATTCAACAAGAAATCGAAAGGCTTTTAGTTTAAGAAATTTTGTGAAAAGATGTACAAATTTTTACCATTTTCAGTTTAAAAAACGATTTGTTATTTTTTTTAAAATAAATCGTATCAAATAAATTTATTTGTTATTAAATAATATTCAACTTAATGCGTACCATAATGGGGTCTCAAGATTCGATCAATTGTATATTCATTATGGTAAGCATCAATGGCAAGTAAAACTGTTGCTCCCTGCCAATTTTCGCTTTCCTTTCCAAAAAAAAACCAAAGATCGACTTACTGAAGACATTCCTAAGATATCAACGTTATAGGGCTTATAACTAAAAAAAAAGATTTTTTTTAGGTTAGACCAATAAAGGTTTTACTTTTTCAGCCAAAAAAGTTGATTCCTCGGATATGAGGTCGATTCTTTGGGAATTCAAATGTGTAGGTGTAAATCGAGAATTGGTTTGGGATAAATAAATTTTGAAAATGTTAATATGGACAAATTCTTCAATGGGGAAGAAATACTAGTCACGCATTATAACATAAATTAAATTGTTTTTCCATGATCCAGTCATAAATTTGAAAACCGATCTGAGGTGCAAGTGGTTGAATGGAAAACTACACAGAAAATCTCAATTTTTTTGCTGTCATCAATCTGTCACTGAAATGTCATGCAAATTCTTTAAAAAATTGCTGCACTGTGCGTCGTCGTCGTCTTCGTCCATCGTTGTGGTGTAAAATTTGTTTATTACAAATCACAGAAAAAGAAAAATGAAAATTTTCAACAACGAATATACTAGTACACAAAATAAATGCAAGTGACAAAAAGCTAAATAACAATTGCAATTATGAAGTTAGTTAATAGAAATGTAGATAAATCTTATCAGGGGTAAGTTGGTCTTTTATTTTGCTGTTGGTATATGCTGAAGAAGTGTTGTGATTCTTCAAATATTGTACAAATTATTTTCTTAATATTATTCTGAAGAGATTCTAAATTATTTATTTATATTTTAGAACTGTGGTCCTGATCCCAGAGGAACCTGAGGATATGTGGCATGCATACAATCTGATAACAGAAGGAGACAGCGTCCGAAGCACAACAATACGGAAGGTATGTCAAAATATTTGCAGTCGCGAAATTTCATCAGCAACGTTGAGAATAATATTAAATACATTACTCGTAGGTTTTAGTGTATTTTCAAATAGTGTGCAAAACGTGGCTCAAAGCCAAATGAATAAATGATGTCTTTAATTTTGACTTCTAATTAATGTTTGCCTTTAAAGAAAAGTTATATTGGGATGACTCAAATGTGATGCTTATAATCGATGAAGTTATTAAGATTAGTAGAACAGTCATGCCCCTTGCCGGAGTGCTTAGGCGGTTGGACTATGACACCGAAAGTCCAGGCTCGATTACCATCTGCTTTCACAGAAAAATAGGAATACTGTCACTTGCGGAAAACTGGCAAATATTCCAAAAATAAATCTTGTAATGGAAAAGAAAACACGCCTACAGGAATGGTGGAGAGTTGTAAGTCACTAGACCCAGGACCTTTAGGAACTGTTGCGCGTAAAATTTAATTTTGTATACTTGTCTAGGTAGTACCGCATGATGGTTAGTGCATTGGACTCTTATGCAGAAGCTGTAGGTTTGATACACAATACACACAAATGTTTTCGAGGTGTACTGCCTGTTACGAGGTTGAGATATATAAGTCACTATGCTTAGGCTCTCTAGAAAACGTTGGTTTCTATTTTTTTTTTCAAAGTTCTCTAAACATTAAAAGTACTTCTTAATTAAATGGTTTCAAAAAGTATAAAAGTTCCTATTTATATTTAATATTGGGATGTACATATATTTATTTTTCTCTGTGCTAGGGTCCGGAAAAAATTTACAATTGTATAGGATACACAATTATAAATTATAACATTATAAAATTTAGATTATTGCATAAACTATAAAACAAAACGTTTGGCTTTCTAGGTACAAAATGAAACGGCTACTGGTTCCTCAACAAGTAATCGGGTTCGAACAACATTAACTATTCGCGTTGAGTCAATAGACTTTGATACTCAGGCATGCGTCCTTCGCTTAAAGGGTCGCAACATTGAAGAAAATCAATATGTTAAGGTATGTTTATTTTTATTCACTCAAATCAACAAAATAATAAGATTCTAATTCATCTTTTTTGTTTAGATGGGTGCATATCATACCCTGGATTTGGAATTAAATCGAAAATTCCAACTGTGCAAACCTGAATGGGACTCAATTGCCTTAGAACGTATCGATATGGCGTGCGATGTTACTCAATCGGCTGATGTAGCAGCTGTTGTCATGCAAGAAGGATTGGCTCACGTTTGCCTTATTACAGCTAGTATGACATTGGTGCGAAGTAAAATCGAAAATTCAATACCACGTAAACGTAAGGGTAACGTCCAACAACACGAAAAGGGCTTAGCGAAGTTCTATGAATCTGTGATGCAAGGAATTTTGCGACACATTAATTTTGACGTAGTAAAATGTATTCTAATAGCCTCACCTGGTTTCGTACGTGACCAATTTTTCGAATATATGTATCAACAAGCTGTGAATTCTGACATTAAGGTGAACTTATTTTTTTTATTATAAATTTTCATCTGTGTAACTAACTGTTCTTCTTATTTCAGGTTCTTTTAGAAAATAAAAGTAAATTTATGCTGGTGCATTCTTCATCGGGGTTTAAACATTCATTAAAAGGTTTGTTTCTTATTTTTGTTTTCAATTACTAGATTTTAAGATTAAATTGTTTATCCTTTTTTTAGAGGTTCTCCAAGAACCAGCTGTTATTGCAAAAATGTCCGATACAAAGGCAGCTGGGGAAGTAAAAGCTTTAGAGCAGTTCTATACTGTGTTGCAATTTGAACCGGCTAAAGCATTTTATGGAAAGAAACATATTCAAATGGCTGCTGAAGCTATGGCTATTGAGACGCTTCTGATATCAGATAATCTATTTAGGTAAGTTTATTTTCATTTTTTTTGTCATTCTGTCTTACTAAGGCTTACCAGTTTTCCGTTTTTTTTTTTGTGATTTCAAACGTAACAAGAGATTTTTTTGTAAAATCAGTATTCCGGATCCATATATAAAGGTTCCTTTCCACAAAGGCTATTGAAAAAAAATATATAAGTAACAAAAATGTTAATCCCGACCATGCTACTTCTAGTCATCTAGGCCAAGCGCTCCGGCATTCGAAGACTCTCTTGGCTGGAACATGTTGTCCATTCGCTCAAAATGGCCGAGCCAATGGAATCGATGTGTTTTGACTTTCTGGACTACATACACATCTTGGTACAGCTGATAGAATTCGTAGTTATATCTTCTTCATTCTCCCTCCTCGCACACTACTAAATATCCCTTGAATAATTTTTCTTTCGAAAGTGCCCATTATAATCTCTCCGTATCCAACACTTGAAACCGTAAAGCAGGAGTTGAAATATAAGGGTTTTTGAGGGCCTGCATTTCGTTTTACGAGTGAAGAGTTTTGAACCCATTAGTTTCGCTAAAGCGAAATAGCATCGGTTTCCTAGGGTAACTCTTCGTCGGATCCCCACTAAGGTGTCATTCGTAGATTTAATATTTCTCCGAGGTAGATGAAATCCTTAACTACTAGTTACGTTTCGCCCTAATTGGTGAACATATGTTTGTTTGCTTGTTGATAGCATGTATTTGATTTTGGCCTTAGTCACATTATTACACATTACCCTGCCGAAACCCTATGCATGTTTCGAAAAGTTCAGAAGAACTATTCCATAGTTGCTTATTGCACCGCCTATTTTCCAATGTCACTTGACACAGTTCGATCAGTTTTCCCGGGATACCAGGTTCGGCCATCGCCGTGAAGTGCCCTTGAGGATGAATGCTATCGTATGCGGCTCTGATGAATAGAAAGATGGTGGGTCTCGACTTCGTTGGTCTTTTAGAGCATTTGCCTCAATTGATGTACCACACTAGTACTTACCGACTTAATTATTAGAGAACGATTTGAGGCACTCACACAGGTTGGATCTTATATGCGACATTTCGTAGGGATATGCCTCGATAGTTCTTTTTTTGTAGGTGAGGCATATGGAGCTGATAGTCCAGTCATCGGGCATCGTTTCTTCAATCCATATTTGGTTCCGTTTTGATGAACGCACCCTACCAAAACATTAGCTCCGTATTAAAAGATTTCTTAAAGGA
The DNA here is from genome assembly GCA_911387755.1 of Chrysotoxum bicinctum. Lineage (NCBI taxonomy): Eukaryota > Metazoa > Arthropoda > Insecta > Diptera > Syrphidae > Chrysotoxum > Chrysotoxum bicinctum. Next base: position 1,575,525 of record OU426988.1, on the reverse strand, counting down.
AGCCATCAGTTCCTGCGGCCTTTTTGTTCTGAGCTTATTTATCTCTAAGCCTACCTCTTCTATCTTCCACTTTATCATATATTATATTGTTGTCTGGAAAAAACAATGAAATCAACTGCTATTTTCTAACGCAAGATTTTGCTTAAGTTGACACTAATTTAATTGCTCATTTATAAACATACATGTTTACTTTTTCCTTAGAATCAATGCCATTCGTCGACTATTTTCCTTACATTCAACATTTTAATACACCTACACGTTGAATCTATAAGCGGGCATTGACGTATCTCTTCCTATGCCCCCCTTTTTTAGTAAAAAAAAAACATCGTAACTGTATGTTGCCTTCTTTTTGCAAAGACATTAATGTCTGAATTCCACGCATGAAAAACCACCACTAACCGCAAACTAAGTATAAAATAAAATTAAAAAATCAAAAGACGACATTATACCCATATATGTATTTATTTTTGCACGGCCAAGGAACCTTCAACTCAATGCACGATAAAATGAAGCCGATGTGCTCCAATTTGCCTATCAACAACAGCAGCATTGACTCTTGATCAAGGTTGTGTGAGACAAATAAGGAGCTAAATGGTCGCGACGTTTTCGAATTTGTACTCTGAAAGGTGGTGTGTGAATATATATATGTACATATGTACATACATATATACAATCCATATATGAGGCTAATTTGTATTCTATTGATGTCGCATTAGCATTAGTTGCGCAAAAACAAAAATTTCACTGTCTAAACCTACCTGTGTTGATGGTCAAGCGTTATAAAAAAGAAAATTAAATAAAAACGCAGCGAATCATCTTTAAAAATAATTTATTATGTACAAAATTTCTTAAACTAATTTTGTGAGAATTCCAATCTTTCCATCCTTGCGTTTTCCCTGTCTCAACAGTATTGCTTCTTATTGCTATCTACATTATTTTCCGATTGTTGACTTCTATTGCAAGAAAGAATTCAATGACTATTACGAGTAATGCATGTGTTCAAGACAGACTTACTGACTACATTGCTTATCACCCTTGCGAATCGCCTCGTTCATAGCACATTTCCTATGTTTTAATGTATCAGCCTGCATGGGTTGTTGCCTTTTGGTGATATCTGTCGTCGTCGGCGCTGTTGAGTTCATCAGCAGCTTGTCATAGTAATCCGAGAGTGATTCCCTTCCCGGCAGCAGTCTTCTTCTCGACGTTGTTATATAATTGTGAAATCTAACCTTAGAACTTGGGAAGTAGTTTTCTTTTAAGCTGACGGGGTATTCTGATGCAATGAAGACTTGTGGACAACCACATTCCGAAATTAGGTAATCTGGCGTTAGTTGCATTCTGATGAATTAAAAAAAAAAACAATCTGAAATTAAAACAAAACAAAAGTGAGATATTTCACACCTTCTCTAAACAAATTGCAAATTGCAAATTGCTCTTATTACTGATGCAGATTGTGGTCTTGCAAGACGAGCGTAATCATTTTTTGAAGGCTAACGCTTAAGGCGTCGGTTTTGTTTCATAAGGAATCCTATAGTCTTAATCCCACCCGCCTTACAATATTAATATGCTTAATTAACTATGATGGCAGGTAGTAATGGGCATGTCTATTGATGGAGACAAGCACTATGTGTAGGTGTGTACCAGTAGAAACGAACAAAAACACAATCTCCCCCATTTGGGAAAGTTGAATAATCAAAAATAACACGAGCGTACTTTTCTTGTAAATAAAAAAAGTCGCACAAATTATTTATTTTTATTTTTTGTCAACCCAACCACTCTCAAGCTCTTAACATGTGTTTTCAATTGAATTCATTTTCGATTTTGGTTTCAAATTCGATCATTTGTTTTAAATGGCAGACAGATCTGTCGTGTTTGATGTGTATTGGGTGGATTTTATTTTGTCTACTTTGGAATAAAGATAAAAACTAAATTTCATATGCGGGAAGTTACAGAGTAGATTTTTGTCTTTTTTGGTTTAAATGAGTAATTTTTTGAAGTTGTTCTTTTTTGATAACGGAGGCTAAAAATAATTTTAAGTTTATCCAACAACTGTCGCAGCAAATACTGGAGCTGATTTTATTAGATAAAAATAGTCTTGGGTGTGATATTGGAGAAGCAAGGGACATACGTTAGAAGGTTGTTGTGGTTTATGGTACAACTAGCTTGAATTTAATTCCCATTTCATTGAACTAATTTTTAAACAATTGTATATTGCTGAAAAAGGCTTATTATGTTTGTTTAATTTTGTTAGAAATTTGTTTCAAAACACATCTTTGAAAAGTATTTAATTCATACAAAATTATAATATTGGTTTTGAATAATACAATTTTAATCAACGAGATTTAATATGATTTCTAAGAGATTAAACTAATTATTTGTAACACTTAAATCTGTAAAAATACATTTTTTGAAGTTAAAAAAAAGAAAAGGTTCCTTATCTTTTTAATGCATAACGGATGGCGACATTACTTAGAACCCAACGGGTGGCGTTCAGCTCAGACTGAACTTAAAGTTATACATTTTCCTCTTTCTTTAATTAAACTGAGATACCGGGAATTTGTATATTTTAATCGACTTACTTATCTTTTTTTATAGATCATTCTGTATACCCATAAAAGTTGTTTACTATGCGTAAGTTACATACTAAACTAAAAAACCTACTCTGTAAATTCTAAAAATTACTTGAAATATCTAAAAGTTCAAGACAAAAAAAATCAAAGCAAATAGGATTGAATCAGAAAATGTAGTGTTCTCTCAGATTGAATATTTTTCTAGATGCTCATCTTTCCACACCACTTAAAGACATTCCCAATGAGTTAAAGAAAATTCTTTGTTCCATAACCAGAATGATAGAAATCTCACGATTTTTTCTCATTCCTGAATATCCCGGATCTGTTTAGAGCTCTCCTTTGAAAGAGAATGTGTGTTCAATTAAATTTTCTAATTTGATTTATTAATGATATCAAATCCCTATTGGGGCATTAAATTATTTCAACGCAACGTAAAAAAACCCCACCAGACCACTCCACCACCACCCACCAAACATATGGATTATCGCTCTTTTCGTTTACACAATAAATCCCCCAGTATGCAACTTTTCTTTTTGATTTTATTTTGTATTTGTTTTGTTCAACAAATCTTTTCCGCTTGGATCTTCTTTTTCGTATACAGTAGTTTACCTCAAAGAGTTGCCCTTTTTTTCATTCGATTTGCTTATATTTCTATTTGGTTTTATTCTTTTCCATAAGTATATAGACAAGCAAAAAGAGAAAACATGCATCAATTCAAAAGTCCAAATGCAAACCAAAGAACATATGAAGGAGCAACAAAAGGCAAAAGCCCTCCAATGGAATGTCTCTACTAATGTAGGTCTTATTCTACTGGGGCTATGCTAGTATATACATACCTAAGTGAGACGAAATTTGAGCCGTTTTTACAGAAGCTAAAGCTCTGATGGGAAGACTCAAATCCGAAAGTTGTGTATCAGGTTTACAAACTGGTTATCTGCTTGTAGGTACTACATAGTTTATATATTCTCCAAATGCATAACCGATTGGAGTTGCAACAACGACCTTTTCAATGAACTCCTTGTGTGTTATCTCGGGTTTCAGAAATTATGGAATGCGCTCACACGGTTCACATGAATAATCAAATACTGAATGGGGGTAGGCTTAAAGGGTTGCTAATTAGAAGGTCTTTACTTGTTTTGTGTTTTAAGTTTGTTTAAAAGAGATAAATAACGTTTTCTTATCGGTGTTGTCTTTCATTTTTATCAGCTAAGGAATTTAAAACTAAGTTAACTATGATAAGGGGCGTGTAGTTTAATGTACGTATGCATATTAACATATTGCTTTCTAGCAGTTTGTAGTAAAAAGTAATTTAATTTATCAACAAATTCACACTAGTCAATCAAAATAGTATTATAATATTCCCAACACAATGAAAAGGTTAAATGCATCACTTCATTCTAGAGTCAATCTCAATACAACAACAAAACAAAAATCAGAACAGATTCAATTTCATATTAAACGATCATCAACACTATACAACTCATCAACACCAAGATGAGATGCTTCAGTAATCTTAAGAAATTATTTAAATCTATTGGCCACTTAATGACTACGTCAAGTGGCAAACAATTTAATTTAACACCATCAATTTGCCAAGAAACCTTTGACGATGATATAGAAGGCATCTTTTTGTATGACATTACCTAAAGAAAATTCCAATGGAACTCCTCTGAGAAATCTACTTTCACTTTGCGGTGTTTTACTCAATGTATTAACAAAAAAAAAAAACTAACCGGCGGCGGCGCCAACACAACTAAATATAGAACCGTCTTGGGGACAGTCACAAATGCGACTGAAGAAAATATTTTTTCTTTCATCAGCTATACTAGCTCTGCTACTCTTGGTCTTGGCTATCCGGCTGGCTTTCTTGGCTGTTGTTAGCTGGTACTGGCACATCGCGCTTCGATTTTGACTACACGTTTTTTTGTTTTGTTGATCATTCCAATACGTAGCATGTTGGGCTAGTGTAAGGGAAATTCAAAAAAATATTAATTATTTTATCGTTCTCTTAAAGGTGATCGGTGATTTCTATTCTCTCAAGCAATTGATGTTTTTTTATTGTTTAATCTTGTTGTAGGGTAGGGTGTAATGTTATGCTCTTAGAGAATATTTAATTGATGATATTATTAATTTTTATTATTTTTAGTTGTTCTATACAAAACAAAATCTGTTACCTGCGTGTAATGGTGGTTGGCATTAGTTTTAATTCTTAATCTAGATTTTAAACCAGAACTAGCAAGTTCTTAAGTCGACATCTTAGCCTAATTATTTAGTTGTTAAATAATGTACATATTTGTAGAAAATTTAATTTTTAAGTCCGACTTTCACGAATTTTTGACAACTGTAATTAGTAATCGCGGATTAATAAATTTATAAATCACTGAGAGTAAAATACAACAATATTTTGAAAACGCGTTATTTATTTTTTTAAATAGGTTTTTTGTGGTACATACATGCCTAGTATGTTTTTGTTGCCGTATATAGTCTAAGAAAACAGTTCAATATTATGAAAGAACAATAGGTAAATTTGAATATTAACCATTGATTTTAATGAAATGAATATGGTTAAATAAACACTTTACTCTGACTTATAGTTTTTCTATATTTGTTTTTCGGTTTTCAAAGAGAAACAGAGAAAGCAGAGCTAAAGAAGAACTCTCACGGTCGGCAAGAACCCAAGAAGATCCCCGTCTAACCTTTTGGTAATATTCGAGGGCTGCCGGCGACGTGTGGATTATTATTTTAACTTCTTTATTTTTTGTTCACATGTAATATCAGGAGAATGTGTGAAAATTAATGTTTTTTTCGGCTCCGGTAAATTTAGCTTGTGCTGTTAACACTCTTCTGCTTTAATAAGAATGTAAAAGGTGTATGACCTTGTAGTAGGTATTCTGTTTTGCAAAAAAATATATAAAATAAAATAATTAAGTTTAATTAGAACCTATTAGAATCCCAGTCATGTAGTTGACGTACTAAACGGATTTTAATTATTAAAACACCTAGTGCCGATTACGCATACAAAAATCTAGACATAATGTCATCAGTTATTTGCTTATTCTATGATTCACTTGATTTGAAACCACCTGAGTTGTACTTATCTTAAACCTGGTTTATCCGTTATACTTAATTTAATTTTTTTTATTTTATTTGTTTTATTTTAATGATTAAAAAAAAAGTCTGAATGTATGCAAATTAATGACTTCAATGGAATTTATGACACGTTAGTTAATTAGAGCTTATAAACCAGATTTCTCGTGAATTTTCAAATAACCTTTGTTTCGTTTAGAAACATTAATTTCAATTTGCTTAACAACCTAATAAAGCTATAACTTGTATTTCAGGTGCAAAGATGTCAACCAAAGGAAGGAATATGTTGCTTTGGTGGAATCAGTTCGAGATGCTGGTGGCGAAGTGAAAATATTCTCGAGTATGCATATTTCAGGGGAACGTAAGTAAACGTTTTAATAAATTACTCGTGTTTTAATAAACTTTGTTTTTTAAATAATCTACTTAAGACTAAGAAGATATCGACACATTATCTATAATAATTAGAAAATAAGCTTATTTAGGATTTTAATATGCATTTCTTAGCAACGCTATAATCTTATTGCATTCATTTATATTGAACCTGGAATGCTGCGTAAATAATTATCCCTGTGGGTGTAGCTCTGTCTTGGTGAACCTACAAATCAAAGAAAACAGCACAACAAAAAGAAATTCTAATGCATGACTAACTTCTAGCTCACGTGCGTACTTACGACTCCATTATAAGTGATGACTCACTGCACAGGCTCTTGATATAGAGCCACAAACACAACACAACACAGGGGTTTCCTCATTTGATTGAAGTCGAAAGAACCTATTTTAGATTATTTTCTTGTGTGCGTTTTTTTGTTCAGATACAAAAGAGCAAAATATAAACATTGGCACATAGCCCAACAGAGATCGTGCGCGGTCTCTTCCTCTTCTTCTTGTACTACTTGTCAAGATGGCTGTGTACCTTTGTGCATTTCAACACACTTTCTGCGTTTGTGGCAGACGAATTGGTGGACGAGGACACACAGCTTGAAAATCTATTTTCGACAAAATGCACGCAGCACGCATTGCACGAGAATCTCAATGAGGTCATTAAACAGAACGTTACGAACGCATAAAATGTCCAGAGGGATCAAGTTAATCATATTTTTAGGAATCCTAGATTTTTATGAGCTTTTTTATTATTTCCAAAAAAAAAGAACACGCGCCGCTATGTTAATGTTTATTTATTTTGTTTCCTTTTTGTTTATTTATGAATTTCCTTTTTCACAGAATTATCGCAGTTAACAGGAATTGCAGCAATATTACGTTTCCCTATGCCAGAGCTTGAAGATAGCGATAATGATGATGGTGGTGATGATGATTCAGACTCAGATTAAACGAATTAAACAAAAAAATTAAGAACAAAAAATAAACAATTAGAATAAGTAGCTAACGTATGCGCAGTTTTTTAGCCTTAAAAAATATTCAATAAAACGAATCAAAAAAAATATAAGAAACATTTATTTCTTATATGCAATTTTTAAAGAAAAGAAGGAAAGCTATTTTATTTTGTTAAGTGATTATGGTTTTTTTTTGTTCATTACAATGTTGGTTAAAAATTTTGTCAAATAAAAATAAAATGAAAAAATAAATGTATGTTAGCGCAATTAACATACATACATACATATTTGTATTGAGAAAAATTAAATTTTGTTTCAATTCTATATTGCTGTTAAGACAAGAGGAGATGGCTGTTGCAGTAGTATTTTTCTTAAAGAAAACAGATTTAAGTTCAGAAACATTTTATTACAAAATTAAGGAAGTGAGTCAATTCCATATTTGTATCTAAAAAGTAAATAACATTTTAAGTTAATTACAAATTAAGTAGCCCTATCACGGATTCCATCGTAATCGCAAACTTCTTACGAATCCCAAAACAAAAACTATCACAGAATCCTCATTCAAATTGCCCTCAAGGATTCGGTGATAGCTTTTTCGGAATTAGAAGAAGACTCAGATTACGATGGAATTGGTGATAGGGCTGAATATTACTTTTTTTCAGTGAAGAGATATATGCATTGACTGATTTTTTTTTTTTCAAAAGAAGATCAATTCTTTAACGAAAGTTATACTACTTTCAAAATGAAGGGTTGATTTAGTTCATCAAGATAAGGCTAAAATTCTGTCAATTTTAAGTGTTTTTATATAGAAAAGGAGGGTGTTATCAAGTTTGCATATTTTGTCAACTTAAATTTTTAATGATAATCAATAAAATCATTTTCACAAAATAGAACTAGATTTCCTGCAGTTAGTAGATGAAAGATGATTGTATGTGTAAATTTTCTTGTTGGGTATTGGTATTGACTTGATCTTAACTCTGTATACAGTGTGTGAACATCACTTTTTTAAAAACGTACGTTTTTAAAAATAGGCCTCGGCGCTCCTTGTTTCAAGGTATGATGGCGATTGATCTGAAGGAAACAAAAGTAGAATAAATCCTGCCGGAATGAGAGCACGACCTCTATATTCTATATATTCTAAATGACTTCCCTTCCAAAAAGGAAAACATATTTCCGCACCTTGTACGTTAGTGTACAAACACAATTAATTACTATTTTATCAAGTTAACCAATGCTTTTTTGTGCTTATTAACTTCAACTTTTCTTTTATTGTTCATGGTTTGAAGCAATTAAATTTGTATATTCAGAATTCATATTTAATATCCAGTCTCCAAATAAAAAAATCCGTGTTTGTTAGTTCAAGTAGGTACCTATTCTTTTTATTAAAATAAAATCCATTCTCATTTTACTTTCATAAACAAAAATATTTATACCTAAAATTTAAAAAAAAATAACACTTTTTACTGAACGATTTTCTTAGCTTTTTTCTTGTTAGCCTTTTTTGTTATCTTCTCAGTTTGGTCAATATGTTTTCGTTTCTTTTTCAGCAACCACTGTTCCTTCTCTTTCTCTTGTTTCTCACGAATAAGCTTCCTGAATAGATTTCTATGACGTGGTTTAACCATTCGTGCTTGTAGACGATGTTCTTCAACTGCGTTTTTGTGTTGTGCACGTTTGTTTTCTTTGTAAACTTTGCCGGATGCAACCGCCATGTTACTTTTCTAAAATAATAATACAAAAGTTTGAAACCAACTGCGTTCAATATTATACCTTTATATTACCTCCTCAAGACGTTTCTTTTCTTTTTCATCCATCTCTTCGTCATCATCACCACTTTCCTCATCTTCATAACCATCCTCTTCATTTACATCACCTTCTTGCATATCAGCGTCAAATTCAGCTTTTTCTTCTTGGTATGCTGCTTGGAGCTGCGCATCGATCAAATTTTGCGTAGTCTCATTTTCTTCGTTCTCTTCTTCGTCCTCTTCATCGTCACTTCGTTCTGAAAATCAAAAAAAAAAGTATAAGAATTCTTACGAGTCAAGGAATAGTAATGATCTTACCATGAGTTTCGATTAAGGAAGGATCGAGCAGAGCTTTCTCTTCGGGTGGCACATATGTATCCCGCTTAGCATCGACAAACGGCGATAGATGTGGGGGCAAATCAGCTCCTATGAAGTACTTATTGGTCGGAAGAAGAGTTCTCTGATTCACACTGTCAAATACCCATTGAGGTTGAATGTAATCTCTGGAAATGTACTGCTGGGACAGAGCTGGACGATCGACAATTTGATGAGTAATCGTCTCATCAGTTTCATCGAAAGTCGCCCCATCAAAGACAGTTTTGTCCCAAGAAACCTTGCCACCGAATGAACGAATTAGAATGACCAAAGGCTCCCTTGGAACTTCGCGACTAACGAAAAACTTCAATCCTTTGAAGAGTGACTTGAGCTTACGAATTTCCTGGGCTTCTTGCTTCATTTTCAGAACTCTCTTTGAGTCACCATCTTGTTCGAGCAATTCCAAATCTATTTCAACATCTTCATCTTCCTCCTCGTGTTTGTCTACCTGCAGGAGTTCATGATTAAGGGCTGCAATTCGGTTCGAAACAAATGAAGTCTCATCTTTCATTGTATCTTCGCTGTCCGCCATCACTCCGTCTGGGAATTGAGGTGGATAGGCCATGTTGATGCTGTGATACAACCGAAAATTGGTGAATCCCAACATAATCGTGTAGAACTCGACAAAGATGGACATCACTTTGAAATCGACTTCGGTCTTTGCGTGTGGTTTGAATGGATAGTAATGTGGAACTATCCACGTGACTTTTTGTCCTTTGATGTCAGCCTGGAAGTAGTAGCCTTTGATTGAGATGAAAACTTTACGGATAGCCTTGGCGGCGATAATATAGTGAAGGAATTCAACAGTCAGGCGGCGACACATGGCTGACTGCTCGCGGGGAATAAGACGCAGCGAAGGGAAGGTGCTAAAGAGGAACAAGAGCGTTAGGCAATCGTCCAAGTCTTTGACAGCATCGATGAAAGTCGGATAACGTTCCTTGACAATGTGGTCGATTTTAAGTTCGGGAAAGAGGGCAAGCCGACGTTTTAAGTTCCGGAAGTCTTTGATTGCTCGGTCACGTCCTGATTTTTTAGCAAAGATCTAGACAAAAACGGGTACTCAACTATTGAAATAATAACAATTTCAATGCTTCCTACCTTGTAATTACGAAGCGTCCATACAATGGGTTCACTCAAGAGAAACCTTATGTCCTTGGCATGATAGAGGACCTTAATGTCCGACGAACCTTTCTGTGCTCTTCTTCGGTGTTTTGGCTCACGGGGATATACTCCCTTGATGATGCACAATCGTCGAAAATCATTCAGAGACAGCTGGAGCTTCTTGAGGGCAGCTTTTCGGGTAATATACTGGGCAGCCTCACCGGATTCATACTGAAATGTAATAAAAACAAGCATGGTTTTGGTATTAATTTCTTTCAGAATTATGTTGTCTTTTAAGGAAAGTTTTAATGAATACCGATATTAACCTTCTTAGGACGACGCATTTGTTGTGATTTTAATAAACTGTTTTAAGTTTTAACGCAATTTACGTTGCAATTTTTACAAAATATTTTTAACACAAATTGCGCACGTTTTTTTTAAAGGTACATTCACAAATAAAAGGAAAGTGTCAGATTTGACAACTTTATGATGTTGGTTTTAACTGTACGAAGTATCACTTATTTTTTATTTGCTAAAATGAAGGTAAATGGGCTCATTCAACGAGCATTCGGTATTGCTTTTTTTCAGCTAAATTGGCCCATCAAACAAATTTTCATAATTTTGTTTGTCAAAATCTTAAAAATGGTCTTAATAAAAATTGTCTAACGTATTTAAGAATACATCATGTTGAAAATTTTGAAAAAATATATTTTTTAAAAATGTGCCAAAATTTCACCAAACCAGAAAAAAATATTTGTTTTAAACAAATCACAAATTTGTGAATCTTGATTGAAGTCCATAGTCGGCGCATTGAAATGAAAACGTTGTTCTCTATCTGAAGTTTATAAAAATTTAACAAAATTTTCACAATAAGCATTCATTCTTAGAAAATTGGCCATCGGAAATTGATATGATTTTATTTTTGCTTCAAATTATGTAATATATGACATAATTTTATTCCCACTTTTCTTGAGCTATTCATTTGGAAAATTTATAAAACTGATATTAGGCTAGCCGCGTACTAGCAACTTTTAGTTGCGAAACTGCTTGGTTCGAGCAACTAAAAAGTTTGTGTTTTGACACAAACTAAACGATTGCCTAAAATAAGTTCGCCATTTTATTGAACATATAATTATCTGCAAATTCACGGACATTCAACCAAACAGTTCATCTGTTTTCTATAAGTAACCAAACAGTTTCGCAACTAAAAGTTGCTAGTGCGCGGCTAGCTTAAGTGTTTTTGCTGAGAAACAGATTGACACAAATGTCAGAATAAAAACAAATAAACAACATAATTGAAATAGCTGCAAGTGCGAAATGATTTTACCGTACAATTATATGCAAAAACTATGTGTGGTGATGTTGAAATTTGTATCCTACTGCAATGTTTTAAATTTTTGATACAAATGAACTTGAAATGCCTTAATGTTGTTCTACGACTTGCGCCTTTTCTCGTACAAAAATGAAATTGTTTTTACTAATTCTAAGACGCTCTTCCATTACGCCGCACCTCCATTAGCAATATTTATTTCTGACACTATATATCAGACACTATATCTGAAGTTTATATTTCTTTAACTCTGTGGGCAAATTATGTCGTGATTATTCATTCCTCGCTATAATCTTACCAGGTAAGTCACGTCATTTGATTTTAGCGATAAACGCAGTGGAAAAACTGGAAGAGGCAAAATGGGAAGAATACAAAAGGACCTTGAAGAAAATTTGCTCCAAAACATAATTGAGTAGTCCCACAAGCATGAAAAGTCTCTGAATGCCCTAACTAATTTTGAAAAAATTAATCAAAATACTTACTATCTTCAATGTTTAATTCTTTTAATGTTAATTTTGGCCTGCAAGCAAACAAACAACATTATAATATGTACTTCAACAGACAGTAAATGGTAGAAAAAATACATCTTGGCTTCACAGGACATAATTTCTATACGAAGTGAAAACATAACATTAGTTCGTCAATGAAATGAAGGAATGTTACATGAAAATGTGGGAATTGGTGTCAAGAGTCGACGTCTTGTGAGAAATTTGTGTCTAGTGAAGTCACAAGTCATGAAACGTCATAATTTATATCTGCATTTATTTCTCCTACGAAGACAAGAAATAAATAGTAAAAATAATGTCTTAAAATAACAAAAATCGAGACATAAGGGGGCTCCACAAGAAATATTGGCTACATGACACATTTCTTGCAATCATTTATTTCAAGTGGAGGCCCAATGTTATCAAAACTAAAATAAATAGACGAAACAAAGCTGCTGAAGTTGCTGTGCCAGTCTGTTTCTCGCTTTACATTTCTGTTCTCCTTTCGTCAAATGCATAAGACATAGACATCCCTGGTTGGCAGGAGAATTACAGTTTTCTATTTTGCAACAAATTCATTTTTAGTTTGTGGCGGTAGTGAGTAATTCAGTTTTGTCGTTGAGTAAGTCGTTATTTAATTTGTATATGTGAGTGATTTAAAATGGTGATTATTGAAGAAGTAAGTACTTATTTTTATTTGTAAAAGTAGTAAATATCAGTGTTTGTAATTTGAGTAAGAAGAATTTAAAAAATTATTTGCTATTTCAAGAGTTTTTTTTTTTGAGTTTTTTTAAGTGGACGCATTCAACGACAACCGTACTTGGATCGTTCAGACAAATGTTTTTTTTTTGTGTTGAAAATCTGGCTTTTAGGCTAGGCGCGCACATTTAATTTTTAGTTTCGCAACTGCTTTGTCCGAGCAACTAAAAAGATTGTGTTTTGACACAAACTCAACGATTGCCTAAAATGTGTTCGCTGTTTTGTGTAACATATAATTATATGCACCTGCGCGGACATTCAACCAAATAGTTCATCTGTTTTCTATAAGCAACAGTTGTGCAACTAAAAATTGAATGTGTGCGCCTAGCTTTACTGATCTTTTTTCCAGAGAAAGTAGATCAATTATATTCGTATTATGCATATACCAAATGTTCGTACGCTTCACCCTTAAAGACGCTTTTCTTTAATTTTGTTTTGTGTTCATAAATCATGATGATGTGAAATAGACATCGAAAACTTAATGATTGTAAGCGTACCTATGCTTTCTCATTTCCTATCTAGCAATCAATGATTTTTAAATATTATTCCTTACCTGGCAATATCATATTTTCACTAGGTAAACATTTTTTTGGATGCGATTTAAATGGTCCCAGACAACTTGCAAACTATTGATGCGCTCTGATGCTTTATTTATCCAATTATAATTTAAAACATATTCAACACATTTATATTGGTATAAATTGATTTTTTTCTAGATCGAATTAAACAACTGCTTTTCTATCGAACAATTACATCTGCGCTTTGAAAATAAACATTTTGTTACAATATACAATTGTCCGATTTCGAATCAATTTAAAGACAAATTGATACTCGCAGTTCAGCCGTTCTTACTCAAGAACTTCATTAAAACACCTTTGGAATGCAATCCTGGCGTTTTCAGAAAACGGTCAAGTGTTCGATTAAAATTTATAATTCCCAAGGGAAAGGTAAATTACTTAAACATACATATACGTAAATGTTTTATACGTTTCTAATCGTTATTCATAAGATCACCAAAATCAAAGATGGAATGATAAATTTCTTCAATTTCAGTTTAAAACTAACGTTTGTGTAGATGCTATGAGAACAGCACACAAACCCGATTATATTCATTACTATTTCGATGACGAGCAATACATCGATTTGATTGGGGTTTTTCACGAACGATGTCGAATCGATGTAACGTCTCTGTTTCCATGTCTGAATCAAGTATTTTCGAATGAAAACAAAAATTTAATGAGTATATGGTTAGCAAATGAGTGTCCTTCACTCAGGTAAGAAAACAAAAATGTACATAAATACTACAAATAAAGCTTCCATGACATGTTGTTTTCATCAACAGAATTGATAGTGAAAAATCATATGAACTACTTGCCAATTATTTGGAAGTATCCCATCTTCGATCTCAATCTGAAGTACGAGATATTGCAAAACTTACAAACTCGATCGTAACAATTGACAGACACACTGATCTCCTGGAGAGACGGACCTACATTGATGTAGCAAATAAAATTGGCCAGATATTTAACTATATAACTTTTGGAAAGTATGCTGTTCGATTTCATATTCCTTTGACTGGACAACATGTTAGAATGGAAGAACTTGTAAGCCAAATTTCTGGACCGAAAAGAAAGATATTTACAGGCTGTTTTTTTTTTTTTTTTTTTTTGTCAAATAGAAATGGGGGGACATGGATTTATCAAACGCAGAAACATATATCGAAAACATAAACGAAAAGACATCTGTGCTTTGGAATACAATAGAACCAGGATTGAAGTATCTTTTGAAAATTTCTCAAAAGATAGCTCTGGCAAAAAATCTAGGTCAACATTGTATTATAATTAAAGACACATCTCCTCTCGCAAACTATCAAAATCAAGAGATGGTTAAAGAAGCAATAATAGAAGATTGTGGAACTAATAGCCAAGCGGTAATTATCATTCATGTATTGAATTAAAATTTTTTTGTAGACAAAAATATCTGGACAGCAATAGCTAACTTCTGAATAGATAAACAAATAACATACTTAACCTCATGCTCAAGAAGAGATATAGAAAAAAAATATTATAAAAATATTATAAAAAATATATTATCGATCTATTTTCAATGCTTCTATTCATTTGATTTTCGTATACTTGAATTCTGTTAAGTCCTTTCAAAATAGTTAGAAGCCATTTCTTGAAATTTTGCATTTGTCCTATTCTCCCTTGATATGAAATTTTGTTTTCTGTATTAATTTGACTTCCCATTGAACAAAACGAACTGTTTGCATACCACGGTTAAGTTTTTAAAAATAAATAAATACAACTAACACAATATTTTTTGCTCCTAATATTTAGAACTGGCAGAACAAAACATTCTTGAATCAAATTGTTAATGTGTGCAATGACATGGAGATAATGATTTTTATGAATTATCATAGTGGACTACCATTACCACCTACAAATGCAAATATAATAAAATGCCGGGAGGCTATAGAATTTCCTGACCAACAGCCAATTTATGTTTCAGAACGCTGCGAATCAATGAGTCTAGAAGAGTTTGTCCGCTTAATAAAACCAGCAATTCTCGAGACAAATTTAGTTGTTTAAAATTTCAATTAAATCAGTAAATGGAGTAAATTTGTTATTGTAATAATATCCACATATTTAAATAAATTTGGTCAATTAAATCAGTAAATGGAGTTCATTTATTATTGTCTTAATATCTACTTACATATTTCCAAATGGATTCATACTGTTTTTCCATCGTTCTAATAAAATTATAATTATGTGAGCAAATAGTTGAATAGCTTTTTGAACTTTACCACGATATTGAACACGAAAAGTAAAAACAAACATATTCCTTAGCAATTCAATATAATTTATATATGTAGTTAATTAATAGTAAAGAACCTTTTACTTCAAAACACTGTCATTAGCGTAAAGTGCGCACAAACAGCAACTTAAAAGTTTGTGTTTTGATACAAACGAAACGATTGTCTTAAATCAGTTCACTATTATGTAAAGCACATAATCATATGCACCTACGCGCACATTCAACTACATTGTTAAGATGTTTTCAAGAAAGAAAAGTGTAAGTGTGACTGAAGTGTTGCATGTGCGCGCTAATCTCTATGAACTGGTGATTAAACTATTTGATTTCGATCACGCTGCCCTTCTAGAGGAGACAATAAACTGTGTGCAATTTCAACCCTTAAGGCTCGGTCAAACAGAACGCGTTTTTACGCCGCGTTTCACCGCCGCGTTCAAACGAAGCGTTGTATTACATTACAATACATGTTCCATGTCACACTGAACGCGTTTTTGACGCCGCGTTGAATTCACCATGGCGTTGCAACGCGGCGGTGAAACGCGACGTTGTGTGAAATTACAGATTATTTCTAACGCTGCGGCAGTCAAAGGAATTTTAAATTTTTTCAAGATGGAAAAATTAATTGAATTGGTGAGAAATTACCCATGTCTATACGATATGGGTGATAAATCGTATAAGAACATTGTTTTACATACATATTTAACTATTATTATTGAAATATAGGACAAATTTGTCTCTCATCATATATGCCGCATTTATAGGTCTTCTGTTTGTTGGCCTTAGAGATGTGCGACTCTTCTTTTTTGTTAATTGGCATGTACCCAAATTCTTTTTCTTTTACGGGAATTTCGTAAAATAGCAAATAGAAGCAATAATTCCTCCTCCGAATCTGAGGTGTTTGAAATTATTTTTGTTAAGGAATTATTGTTTCGTTTGTTCATTGCTTGAAAGCTATCTGTTTGACTCCCTCTGACGCGGCGGTTGCAACGTCGCGTCAAAATAATCTTACCGTCGCGTTAAAAAATCTTAACGCTGCGTTGAAAACGCGTTCTGTTTGACCGAGCATTTATTGAGTTAAAAAAAAACACCCTCTATGGGCAAAATCCGAAATGCATTCTATAAACTTGTTTCCCACTGTCCCCCATTTGACATTTCAAAGTAAATTCTGTTCCTACTGTACTCAGTCCATCGAAAGAATTTCCAAAAACTTGCAGACTTTCAAAACAAAGTGAAAATTGCACGTCGCGTCGTATTGAATTTGTGTTCTTTAATTTTTGCCTGAAAATAGAGAAAACACAAAGAGAAAATTACAAACACAATTCACAAAACCTGCAGGCCACTGCATTAAATATCTTCAAATCAAATTAAATGCTTTTTTGATTATAAATTTATATTAAATTGACTAAAATACATCATGAGCAAACATACATATTCCACGGCAAACCTCACTGATGTCCAACTCAAAGAGCAGGGCAATCAAATGTTCTCGGCTCGCAAATTCGACGATGCTATAAATTGTTACAGCAAAGCAATCGTAAGTCATACAATTTAAAAAGAATTTTAAATTACATATCAAGAAACTAAGTTATGCTTATAAAATCATTTCTATACTTGGGAGGAAAAAGTAAAATAAATCAATAACACGATGGGTGCAAAAGACACCTCTATTCGGGGGGACAATTATTATTGTTGTTTTTTCTTTGACACAAAATGTGTTCTTTAATTACAGATTAAAAATTCAACAAATGCCACATACTTCACGAACCGGGCGCTCTGCCATCTGAAGTTAAAACGCTGGGATCAATCGTGTCAAGACTGTCGTCGGGCATTGGACATCGATCCGAGCCTGGTGAAGGCACATTTCTTTCTCGGGCAGTGTCTGATGGAGCTAGAATTGTACGACGAAGCAATAAAACATTTGCAACGGGGTGTGTGGGTTGTTTTTGAATTTTCAGATAGATTATAACTCGTTTGTTTTGTTGTATTATCTTATTCTTTTTTGCAAATTCATTCATTTCAGCTTATGACCTGGCCAAAGAACAAAAACAAAACTTTGGGGATGATATTACTTCGCAGTTGCGGCTGGCGAGAAAGAAGCGTTGGAATGTTATGGAAGAGAAGCGTATATGTGAAGAAATTGAATTGCAAACATATCTAAATAGGTCAGTTATAGATGGGGTGCAAGTGCATTCTTTAAATTGCTTACACCATATCTTTATTTCCAGACTTATAAAAGAAGACATGGAAAATAGATTAGCGAAACTTAAATTGGTGGATGATGTAAACGAGGATCATTTGAAAGATAAGCAACAAGAAATCGAACAACAATGCGTAAGTTTTTAAGGAAGATTTTCATGGTAATTTTAAGAAATCAATCATTTTCATCTGTTCCTGGAATCTCTTTTCAAAATTCTTTGAAGACTTAAAAACACTATTTTCGAAAATATTTCTCTACAAAAGTTTTCATAAGTTTATAATCCAACTTCTTATTTTATATGCAACAGTATTTTTGAAAATGTTGAGAACATTTATGAGTTGCATACTAAGGTAAAAGTAATGGAATATTGGTCTGTTCAGTAATAAAAATCATAGATTATTTTTCCATCGAAAATTCTGTAACCAAAGTACATATATTTCAAATTTCGAACTCCTTAAAATTGCTAATATGAAAGGAGAGCATTTTCGTCCACTTTTGGGACCTACTTAAAAGTGAAAATAGAATATTGTAGAAAAATACTTTTCTAAGTTTTACTTCAAAGTAAAAATGTGTTTTTGATTCAGTACTGAAGATTATAGGTTTTTTCTTTGTCGAGAATTGTACATAGAAAGTTTTATTCAATTTAAAGAAAAACATATAGCTTTTTTTCAAAAAATAGGTAGAAACTAGAAAATGGACATGTAAAATGTGTTTAAATAAAATAAATTTGGTGGTGCAATAGGGTTGCCAGATTTTTCTTGCTCCTCGGCGGGACAAGTGGCTTAAATAATGAAAAATCACGGGATTTTATCATATTGCCCGGGACAAAATAAATAAAATGCACGACTGGGTCGCACGAACTTGCTGTTACGTAAAAGACTAAGAATTTTGAAAATGAATGTTATTAGAGAAAAATTATTTTTTTAAATGACTAAAACAAGCTCCAACTAGCTAAACACAGGATGCCATGTGATTCAAACCAATATTGATCAATGCAAGAACAAAATTATACTTCGTTGTAGTGGTTTCTTAAAAATATAAGCTTTTATACGAGTATACAAAATTTTTAAATCATTTTTAAGATAAAATGTTGGTACGTTAATTTGAAGTTTTTGATTTTGTTCGAATAAAAATTAAATTTACAAAAAAAATATGAGGCATTTTTGAGGTATCGAATTTTCAAAAAAAAAATTGATTTTTTTTCAAAATTTAAAAAAATATTTTTTTTTTAGAGTTTTGAAATGCAATGTTTTTTAAACTTTTTAGAAGCTTCTCTTTACAAAAATTTATTAAAATCCCTTATTCCGATAATTAGAAATTCAAAATTCGAATAAATCGTTCTGTCGTAGGTACAGTCAGTTATATCTTGATTTCAATTTTTTTTATAGAATTCTTATATAAATTATAGAATTTGAATACACAATAATATTTAAAATGATCAAAATCGGTCGTAAAATTACCATTAACCATTACCTAGCTTTACCTAAATGAAATTTGAGAAAAAGAATATTTATAAAATTTCGAAAAAAATCGTATGGCAGGTACCATTATTTTCGGTCTTTAAAAAAAAGAAAAAATAATTGGGGGAAAAAATTTTCGTTAAACTGGGTAGATATCGCAAGTTTAACGAAAATCGGCTGAGCCGTTTAGGCTGTAGTTGAACAGACAGACAGGCAGAATTGTGAGACCCACTTTTTCGTCTTCGCTATCATCGTTATGTCAACTTTGATCAAAATCTCGAGTTCGATTTTTTTACGAATGCATAACTTGCCTTATAGTTCCTATAAGTCGCAAGTAAAAATCATATAATGCGTGTAGATCAAAGTAAATAAATTCTTTTATTAATTACTAATTAAATGAGTTTTTCGTCATTTATCATTTGCAAATATTTTTCTTTTGTCAATTTTAATGACAGATGTCAGTTTACAAAAAAAAATTTTTCCTTAAGTTAGGTTTGTTTGATTGAAATTTTAAAAGTAATTTCTTAAGGTTAAATCGCAATGTAGTGGTTGTTCCTTATCACTGAAAGACATTTAAGTACATTAGGCATTTTTTTTTGAGTTTTAGTCCCAACCCGGGAAAAAAGCTGTCCCGGCGGGACAGATGAATTTATGTCTGAAACCCGGGATGTCCCGGGTAAACCGGGACGTCTGGCAACGCTATGGTGCAACAGCTCGAAGTGAACCAGTACCTAGTGACTTACAACTCTCAACCATTCCTGTGTGCGTGTTTCCAGGAACGGAGCGGACCTACAATTTTCTGCCGACTCCGAACGGCTAATGAGCAGCACTTTCCATGACAAGAAATATACTCTTAAATGATTTGTCAATTCCTCGCAAGAGGCATTACACCCCGAAAAACTTTTTTTTGCCACGGCTGTGTATCGAACTCGAGACCTTCCGCATGACAGTCGAAGGCACTAACCATTATGCCAAGGGGTACTAAAAAATGTGTTTAAGCTATGTTGAGTAACCAAAACTGTTTTTTCGATGCTTTATTGTCGAGAATTTTGGTATACAAAGTTTGTTTTCTACATTTTTAATCAAAAACAACTAAATACAAACTAAAACTATTAATGAAATCTACCTTAAAGTGTAAGGTGTTTTCATGTCTGTTGAATTCTAAAGACCTGAAACGCTTGTATCGCTTCTTCTCGAAAACTGTGTATCATTTCATTGCATCATCATAACTTTTTCAATGCTTACTATAATCAGGTGCATTTTTCGTGTTTGTCGTGTGAATTTATTTTGAAAAATAAAAAAAAAACTTCGTATATTATAGGATGATCACATAACTGAGCTAAATAACATATTCGCTAAAATAGATGATCGAAGACGGGTAATTTTTTAAAATTTACATACATTCAATGTAATCAAGTTTTTTTTTTTTTATAAACATTTTATCAGAAACGTGATGTGCCAGATTTTCTGTGTGGTAAAATAAGTTTTGAAATTTTAACGGATCCCGTGATAACTCCGTCTGGCATTACATACGAACGCAAGGATATCGAAGAACATCTACAACGAGTGGGGCACTTTGATCCAGTTACACGAGTCAAACTAACTCAAGATCAGCTGATTCCGAATTTCTCCATGAAAGAAGTCGTCGATGTGTTTCTTGCCGAAAACGAATGGGCTCTGGATTTTTAAAGTATAAGTATTATCTGCCGCAAAGATAAAGTATTTCATCCACGTATAAAAAACCACATTCTCCTAAACATTTATATTCGTTCGTACCCACCATTGCCACTGATTTTCAACAAACAACAATAACAAAATGGAATTCAATGTCATTTGTTCAAAAAAGTACATAATTATAAATTATAAAAAAATTGGTAAAACTGTTTTATCTTATTTTATATTTTTTTTATTTTGCAATTTTATTTTTGTCTCGAATTTAGATTGCAAAAAACCTTTGAAACTTCAAAGCAAGTACTGTGGTTTTTAGAGTTCTAGTTTTTCTTTATTTCGCCATGAATTGTAAATATTGTTTTTAAATTGAGTTTATTTGAACAAAAAATATTTGCAGTTATTTAAATAAATAAAAAAAAAACAAGTATTCTTTAATAAAACAAAAACAAACATATTTAATTGAATATAAATTATGTTTTAAATTTTAACTTTATTAACTGACAAAAAAAAAAATGTAAAAACAAACAGTCTCGACACATTTTTTTCGATAACCCTGAAACAATATATCAAATATACAGTTGTTTGGAAAAAAGTTATATCGAGATGTTTATAAAAAAATTCTGCTTTCCAAATAAAATTATGTTTTTATTTCTTAGTTTTTTGTTTTACTTTACTTCGTAATGAATGAAAAGATGATAAAAATTAAGTGAAGTTTTCTTATTTATAAGCAGAGAACTTTTAGAATCAGTTTCAAACATACATCTTGATATATTGATTTCAAAATCCAGGAAATTGAAGATTTATATATATGTAAATTTGAATTTACGAAAGGTGAGTAGAGGAGCTCTAGAGTGACGCAGTGCCGTGGGGTGAAGCTGCTAACGGTTGTGATGGTTAGGTTTTGCTTCACTTTACTTACTTCAATATCCTTCTTTTGAACAGATGTCCCGGAAGTATCTGCTTTAAGGAGAAAAAGATGAAAAATAGAGCGCTCATCAATTAAGACCGTTAATCGCTTTTATGACCAAAATTTCGAATTTTGTTTTGAAAATGAATATGATAATAAATAAAATTTTTATGTTTTCATTTCGACTCTTGTAATACTAATTAAAAAAAATATTGATCCGTGACCTTGAAGCGCTCTTGACTTCAGCCGATTTTTCAAACAGACTTCCCATAACGGTGAGTTTTGCTAAACTTTTTTTTCAAAAAATAGGAAATCACACAATTTTTTTGTGTGAGTACAAATTAAAGTAGAACAAACTGATTGAAAAACATGATGCGGTTAAGGATGCTCTAAGTTGGCGAATGTTTTATGCATCATTTTATTTTTAAATTCATTTTTAAATTCGAAGGATGTATAAATAAAAAAAAAAAAAACAATCTAGTTATAATGTGTAAAATAAATTTGAATTTTTGCCCGGATTGGAGCATTAATTTATTGATCTTATATCAATTATATTCTGTTATCCGTTATCGGAGACAAAATCAAATTGAAATGGTCGAATCGAATAGCAGACTATATATTATATAAATACAAAAATAATAACTCATTTTTTCATATTACGTTACAATCTTTCTTTATTCTTTTCTATCCATTCAGTTTACATAACTATTTTTACATCGAGAGCCTTTGCTAGTTGTTTTTTGTTGATTTTATCTGGCATATTGTTTGTTGATATATACACTTGTGTTAATGGAATCAATTTAGCGTTTTCATTTACTTTAATAATTATTTTTAAAATTTCTTTTCCGTTTTTTTTTTAAGTGTATATTTTATGTTTATAATTTAAATCTTAGCACACTTGCTCATAAATTGAATAATTCCTTTTTAATATGTATATATATATATATATATATATATATATATATATATATTATATATATTGTGTATATATAATAAATATTTTAATTTTTCTTTCATTTATATCTATTATAAATAATCCATATCTTTCCTCTTTTGTTTTGCTTATATACTCACGATTACTATAACAAATAACATAGTTTTGTCTCTCATTTAAAATTTAGATAAACGATATGTTTATAAACTTAATAGCTTTAAAAATATAATTTTTATTTTATTTTTTTTATATATTTTTGTTCTCATTGGTTTTTATTTATTAAAATCAAATATACAGGACTTAATTAATTTTTGTTTATAGTTTTATTTTATTATTATAGGTACACCTAATAATTTTATACACATTTTTTCGTTTTATGCATTTTCTTTATAATTTAATTATAATTTCTTATCGCTCCATTGTTTTTGTTTTGTTTTTGTTGAGTACGAAAAACATGCACAGCTAGACGAATAGTTTAAAGATACCTATTTTTTAATTATAATACATTTGGTAAATGTTTTTCATTCGTACCTATCAGGCAAAATTGTTTTGTTTATTTTTTTAAACGCTTCTTTAAAGAAAGGATTGTTTAATGCACAGTTAACTTAAGGGTTTTTTTTAACTACATTGTTACAGAAAGGCAAATATAAATAATGCACATGAAGCTTAGACATTTAATGAAAAAAAAAATATAATTATTATCTTTGTAGGCCTTTTAAACTAGGAAGACACATTTTAAATAATTTTTCAATTCCATTGTTCTTACTTTTGTTGTACTTTAAGAAAAAATATAATTTTTTGAATTTCGAAGGCATGATCGCATAAAAACTTAATTCCAAATAAAATTGTACTACAATTCGCAATTCGTTAGGCGCGATAAACCTCCCTACTTGCTTCTTTAGAAAAGATAAAAAAATCAAACAGTTTGTTAGACGAACGCAAAGAGAAGTTTTTTTGACATTTCAATTATATGTAGGATAAATGAGGATAAGTTATTAAGTAGAAATTAAAAAAAAAAAAAACAAGACTTGGTTAAGAATAAAGTTAATTTTTCGCTAGTAGGATATTCAAAACGAACATATGTATGAATGTACTAAACACTACAGCACGGGAACTTTAATGGAGTTTTGAGAAAGAAGCGATTATTTAAAAAAAAAATGCTTCCAAAAAAGACGATATGGTTGCAGTTTAGAAAATTATAATTTGAATGTAAAAGATCGAATACCACATTTAGTCGTATATTCGAGTACAGACAAAAATATTTATTATATTTTAAGTTTGTTATTTATGTGCTATTTATTTATTTTTGGTATTTTGTATTGAATACATGTATTCATATTTTATTTTAAAACATTTTTAACTTGGCTTTTTTCATATATGTAGCTATTAATTAAAATATAATAATTCAGTTATTATGAAGTTTTTGCCCTTTTTCCATTCAAATACACAACTATTGTGCACTCGGATTTAAATTCTGCTATAAACCTCAATATAAAAACATTCATAACAAAACCCTAACATCCCCTAGTTTCCTTACCTAAAGGCGGTTCATGACTCAAGAAGTAAGAATTCCCTTACAAACCCCACTTTGTTCATATAGAAAATCTAACATTGAAACAGTTTAAACAAATCGCATACAATTAAATATGCAATTTTAAAAAAGAAGCAAATTAATAAACCCAACTACATATTACCCCACATTTCCATTGTGTGGTAAATAAAAATCGCTTAATTATAATCTTAGATCTCAATTATAAAATGTGCCTTCCAAAGTTGGAAACTAAATTATAGGTAAATAATGTTGCTGGCCTATTATAATAATTTTTGTTTTTGCCTTCAACATTAATATTTTGCCACGAAATGCAAATCTCATTTCCGGTCATTATTATACATATATATGCATAGCAACACACGTATTTTAAGGTATGAGTGTATTCATATCGTTATTCTACCCGAAAATTATATTGAAATATTGGATTTATTTAGTTGCAGCTACAATGCTTTTATTGTATAAAGGAGGAGACGGAGCAAGGGGCAAAAAAGATAAAAAATTACTGCCCAAGTTTTGCGGGACTCAGAAGCAATTCGGGTTCAAATTTTAATGCTGCTGCCGATGGGGTTGGTGGGGGTGGTATCAGTGTATTTCCTAGCACACTACTGCTACTAGTTGCCGCTGTTGCCAAATTAGGCGTTGTACGCGTTTTCGACTCCATACTGGTGCTACTGCTGCTTCCTGGCAGTGGTGGTGTTGCCAATTTCGATGTGGGCAGCAGAAGAAGATTTCCACTATCTATTACCTGGCCAGGTAAGACATTTGTTTGTTGTTGTTGGTGCTGGTATTGGGTCATCAATGCTGCCGTCGTTGTAATAGATGGCGCTGGTGATGGTGATAGTGATGATGACGAAGGAGACGCTACTGATGGTGCATTGTTGTTGCTTGTTGTAACTATTGCTCGAGTGTATTTGTGGGGGGTCGATGGGGGTAAATCAAAACTGCTATTACTGGTTGGTGGAGAATGCTGGACATGCAATGACATTGATTGTACTGCTGGTGGCGATAGAGTATTCGAAGAGGTCGAGGGTAGTACTGGTGGTGATAGTGGGGGTGGTGTTTCTTTCGATGTAATAGGCGGCGGCGTTGTCGTAGTTTTCGTCGTCGTCGGTGATGGCGGTGGTCGTATTGTCACGCTTCCTTTACTGTTGCTACTCGCAGTAGTAGTTGCTTTTGGATTTATAACCATTAGCGACGTTTCCATCAATAAATCACCGGATTCACTTGACGTTTGCGTCATTAAATGTTGCTTTTGTTGAAGTTGGTGCTGCTGATTTAGTGACAGTCTTTGTCGTGACAATTTACTCGAGGTTCGTTCTAATGGGGGTCGTTCATTGACAATATTGGTAGTGCAAGTGATGGGCACAACTACCATTGAAGTATTCTCATCTTCGTCGTTTTCGTCGTCTTCGCTGATTTCACAAACATTGGTTGTTTCGAGTTTTTTCATTTCCAACTGTGCTTCTAAGTAAACAAAAAAAGAAGAAATAAGTGCAATTTTTTTTTTAATAAAACACTTAAATTAATATTTTCGTTGTAGGTTTAACCAGCTAATAATAACTTGATGAAAACTAAAGATACATATTTACACATACTTTTCCACAGGGATAAACATTTAATACTTCAACTTCTTTTTATCACCTTTACTTTAAACCAAAAGTGAGTTTAGCTGTTCGTATATCGATTTTACCGTTAAATATAAAAAATCTACTGTAAAGAGATTTTTTGACTATCTTATTACTGTTTTTTGGAAGGACCAGGAGCAATCGACGATTGCGAAAGTAAGCCTGATAGTGTGGATTTGCTAACTTGTGATTTTATCATTGTTTGTGCTTAATTTTTAGACCAATTTCCATTTTTATCAAAGCAATTCAAAACGGACTTTATTCTTCACGTGCATAGATACGTGTGATTGGTATAAACCAAAACCTAATTGGATACTCGCCAATTATTCGCAAAGCATTTTGTTTTCACACTTGTAGCCGTTAGCTGACAAACATGTTATGCATATTTCTATTTTTTTATTCTGATTGGTATAAAATTCTATAAACAGACCAAAAAGTTGCAAAAAAGTTAAAAATGTTCATACCTAGTAAACAATTTCTAATAATAGAAAGAAAGTATACAAATCTGTGTTAATTTGTTGTCTATAATTCTCTAGATCTTCCCTTCTTAAGATAAATATCGTATTTTTTTAACACTTGATGTGGAATTGAATGTTGGCTTCTAAACTGAACTAGGTCTTTTTAATTTAAGTTGGTAATATGGAAGATTCTTTATAAAAAAAATTACTAATTTCACATACCCACAATTTTTTCTGGTTCTTTTATTATAGGAACTACACGATTCATCGAAGGTTTTTGTTCGTTTTGCATGAATAACGATGTTGTGGCTATTTGGCGGAGTGCTTCCATGCCTTCGTTGAGCATTTTGCTACTACTTCTTTTGTGAGTGATGGGATATTTCTATAAAAAGATAAATAAATTAAGAAATTGGATATGAATCAAAAAAATATGTATATTATCTTACCGGTGCATTATTAGGTCCTCTAGCTATTGATACACGTTTCGATTCACCGCGCAACAATGAAGTTGTATGATCGGCATCAACTTTATTGCCTTGCTTTTTACGTGCTTTTTTGCTTGACGATATGCAATGCGATGGACATATACAAAATAATATTCGTAAAATGCAACATATTAATCCGATACCTGTATTTAAATGATAAAAAATTTAAGTTATAAGTAATTATATAGGTATGTACGAGTATGTATTGAAATTCGATTTAAAAGAGCTCACCTATTAATGAAGGTCCTATAAGTCTTAATTCCACGGTTTTGAACCCTTTTTCGCCGGTTCCTACAAATGCTATCACTAATCCAAGTGCTATTGTACCTAGTCCAACATATAGGAAGGCATTCGCAAATGTGCTAGGTCCCCTTAAAACGCCTAAAAAGTCTTCATCGTCCGATGAGCCACCAAGAGATGCATCTTGTATCTTAATGTTTTTGTTTAATATGAAAATTTTGGGATTTGTGTTAGAATAATAATTCTTATTTTTTTGTTTCTTTAAAAAATGATTTCAAAAAGATTCAATAGACATTTTGAAAGTTGTATGTTATTATTAAATTGCAAAAAATTAGTGGAAGTAAAATTTTGTCAGAAGGGCTGAGAATAATTTATATATTATCTCACCTTAATTTTCAAAGTCAAAAATCTGGATGATTAAAGTCTGACTTATTTTATAATCAGGTAAAAAATATATTTTCCTCTCTTTTTGTTATTTTTATATTTAAGTGCCTTCTTGTGATCGCACTATGATAAAATGCTTTTATTATGACCTCGAGAGAGGTTATGATATAAAAAAATACGAAGTAAGATAGGATTTTATTCATTTTGAACATTAAATTCATTGCAATAAAATTAGTGTATAGATTTAATTAATTTTCAGTGTATGAATTCAGATATACACATGTATATGTAATTCTGTTTTTCAGAAACCGACACAAAAATTAAATTTTTGCCGTTTGGGGTTTCTTTTGATTGTTTACTCCAATTCAAAATGTTTGTTAGAGGTATTCTTTTTTTTTTGGGTGAATCTTATTTGAATCATCTTAAATATTTTATACTTTTTAAATAAAAAAAATAAAACAATGAATTAATTATAATTCATTAATAGTTTCTCGTAGTTGTTAATTGTATCAGAAAATATTTTGAACTTTTTTATCTTCCTACAAAATACTTACTCGATTTCGTTTCACCCATCTTCGATGGCAGGCAGTTGGATTGTTGTCCTGGACGCTACAACGACGACCGCGCTCCAGCCATGCTGCTCGACCCTGTGCGCACTATGTTTTAGAAAATAATAAATTAAAAACAAAAACAGGAAAAATTAATAAGTTTATTGAAAATTAATACAATTTTTATTTAATTTTGCAAAAAAAAAAAAAAATAAATAAATAAAAATATATATTAAAATATTTATACGACTTCCGATACGGAATAAAACACATTCCTAAAAATTTCGTTACACAGGGTGACACAAAGTAATTAAATCATATAAACATATAAATCAAAACAAAAAAAATATATATATTTACTAACTGGAAACGATGAAATGTTAAAAAAAAAACATTTTTTTGTTATTTAATTACACCAAAAAGGAACAATAAAAAAAAAAACAAAATCGGAGAAACATGCATGGAAGATATAAGAAAAAGAAATATAAGGTAACATTTCTAGTCAAAAAATAGCAATACTTAAAAAACGCTAGGAAAAATTCCTCATGCGAAAAATGCAAAAAACAAAATTCTGTTGCTTAACACGTACAAATACAAGCCACACACATAAATAGTTTCTCTAAGCAACAAAATTCTACTCCCGTGTGAATGCAGGGTTGGTATATTATTGTTTTATCAAATTAGTCCAAATATTAAGTGGTACAAATATCTTTTGGTCCCCAATGACCTAAATTGCCTCATGCAGACTACATACATATTATACACTGTGTAGGTATGTACTTTCTATATATCTCTAAGCTCCATAAGCCCTCTCTTATCCCCAAAAGAAGGTATTGCTGACCAGACCATAACTGAAAAGGTTATTCTTGTGTGCCTAGTTATACTTGTATATACATAGGTAGTCTTTGCGTGTGTAAAATCTATTATACTCTTTTTCATACTACAGTGAGGGAGAGGTGGTTGATTTAGGAAATTGCATCTTTTGTATATGACCGAGGGAAAGATTTAGACAAAAAAAAATGTTAGAGAGTAGAAAGTTTTCTAATTTTCAGTCTATAGTACGTTGGATACCAAATGTCAAGTGGATGAAGTGTATTCTCCGTACATAAAAACAAAAACAAAATAATAAAAATACATGATAAGCCTGCAAACAAAAAAACATACAAATTGTGAGAAATAGAATGCGCATTTTTGTCTGAAGATGAATTTAATATTTTTGGCATTCCCGTAAGAAGAACATATTGTTAGTTACCATGGAGCATACTGGCCATGGCAAACCACAAAAAAAAAAAACAACAACATCATAAGAATTTCTCAAAAATATTCTTTCTGCTTCTTATCGAAGGCTTAATATCTCTCTTGGTTCTTTTTATATACGTATATTTGCCAAATACAAAAGGCCCATAAGTAACAGAGGTTCTACATTATAACTAAGCAACATACAAACAACGTGTCGTTTTGTGGTATTTTGCTCAAGGATTTTTGGTCAAAATGTCAACTGAATTTCATTTATTTAAAATGTCATCTTTGTATAGTCCTTGCTTAGTATTTCTTGATTTTTTATTTGGAATTTTTTTCAAACCTAATCCCTTGTGTCATCTTGACATTTTGTTTTCAACAACATTATTAAATTATTTAAAATAATGCGGAAATTAAAAAATATACATTATAAAGAATAGTTTGAATTCTTCGGAAAAAGGAAGAAAACTAACTATGAACACAGACCTTCTCATACCTTCTCTACCTTAATATTCAATTTTATTATAAAAGTTTCGTGCATCCGTAAGTTTGACCACAACCTAGTAATTTACACCACTCTGCGTGTGGCTAAAGTAAGTGTCCTCTTTTGTTTTCCTATACGTTAGCCCATCATATAAAACTAATGACTTGAGGCAAAAATCGATCGGTCCTTGAATAAAAAAAAAAACAGGCAGGAAGGCATAAAAAAGGGTGGGGGTTGGTAGTGGAGGATATGAAAAGTTGTTAGAGAAAAAGAAAAATCGCCTTCGTTATTCACCTTTTGTGCCACGCAAATCTGTCATGCTTCATACTGTGTTTACACTGATGATGAGCAAAGAAGAAATGCATACCTATCTACATACAAAAAGGAAGAAAATATAATAAAAATAAAAAGTTACGTATACGCCACCGCAGCCATCGGGTGAGTTTTTATTTTTTAAATCACATTCCACCATGAGAATGATTTTTATTATTTGCATTTGGTTCTCTTCCTTTTTGAATGATAATGAGATCGAAAGGTTATTTCCAATTGGGAACGATGTGTCATTATTTTTCATATTAAAGAATCTCACTTATTTTGTACCCACATAAATAAAAGACAAAACACAATTTAATGAGTTCGTACGTATTAGTGGTAGGTATACAACTAATATTGTGGTAAGGGACGCACCTTCTTCACATCTGTTCTATGAAAAGAGTCTTAAAAAAAACAACACACATATCCTTGACCTTGACACTGCGAGTCATTGTGCTAATTTGTAGCAAAGTAACACGAAAGTTTTGTTGGCATTTTTTTGTTGTTGTTGTTGGTTGTTTTGATTTGGTGTGTGCACACACGTGTAGAAAAACAGACAACGAGAGGACAAAATTTTTTGTAGACACATATTGCTGTAGGGGTAGAGTA
This sequence comes from Chrysotoxum bicinctum, assembly GCA_911387755.1. NCBI lineage: Eukaryota > Metazoa > Arthropoda > Insecta > Diptera > Syrphidae > Chrysotoxum > Chrysotoxum bicinctum. Next base: position 1,544,823 of record OU426988.1, on the reverse strand, counting down.
AGTTTTTTGTTGGGTTAAAAAAAAATGTAAAGATAAGCAACGCAATTATTTAGGATTGCCAAGAGATCTGTCAGCAGATCCTTAAAATTTGTGGTTTAAAGAATTTTATTTCTCTACCTGTTGTTACTTGGTGTTAAAATTAAAATCACTCAATTTGAATCAAAATTCCGCGATTACAAATTTACTAATTTATTCCTTGCAAACAGAAACTTCTAAAGAAATGTGACAACTAAATATATTTCATTATATAAACAAAAAATCCAAAAAAGAAAAAAAGGTTTTTACCATTAATTTTGAAGTATTATTCAACGGAATGGTACAAAATGCACTGGCGCTAAAAGTTGAACCCTGATTTATAAAAGGCAAGTGTTTTAAATGAAGAAGAAGCCTATACGACAGTGTTTGCGGCCTTACGGGTTTGGGTTTCAAACATATCTTAGTTAAGTTTACTTTACTCCTGTCAATTATATATTTTTAAGATAAGTGATTGTCTGCAGTATTTTCGCAGTATAACGTGAATGATATGATTAAAGTTAACTTAACAAAACATCTTCAAATTATTTGTTTTTTCTCAATAGGTACATAGGGCCAAACTAGTATCCTTTAAAAACGAAATTGCAATATTCATAATAAAAATTTGCACTTATGTATCTAAACAAAAATAATAAACTTAATTACATATTTTAAAAGGCTCTTCATAAATTAGCACACAGAAGAGCTGTTTGCTTTCATTTCCTTCCGCTTGGTCTAATTTCTGTTGATGTCATAAAATATTCGCTCCTGATTTAACATTATTCCATATCACGTGCACATTAAAAAGAATTAACTAAAGGAAATTAACATTGATGGCATCATTCATTTTATTTGAATGAATTAATTTTAAGCTTGATAAGTACTTGATTTAGAGACGCGCAAGTGCCCTTTTAAGTATGCTGTCTGTATTTAGCATTTTTATTCTTTTCTAAAGCTACTTGCTAAAATGAACATTTATATTCCATTAAAAATCGCTTCCTTTTCATATTAAAATATATTATATGGATGCTTAAAGTCGGAACTTTTACAAATTTTAAGATTCATTCAATTCCTATAAAATACTACACTACACTATACCAGTATACCTTTAGTTTTTGCATATACATATGTACATCTTTTTACCTTTTCATACATATTTTTAAATTTTTAATGAGATATTCTTCTTAACAAGCGAGTGCAATTCCTGCCTTTTTCTAAATTCTTATTCAAAAAGAAGCATTTAGTTTTTTTTTTATAAATATTATACAGAAATTATAAAAAGAAATAGGTAAACTTTTGTAAATATAAAATAATAATAATTACCAAGGACAAAACGAAAAAGTAACAAAATCAAGGCACCAACACACACGATACCGACGACTGACGACTGTCTAAAAGGTATTTTTTGTTTTTGAAAATAAATAATCCTTCTGTTTTTCTCATTCGCCTGCATAATTCATATGAAATAGACGACTTCATTCAAAGTCAAGTGCATCATGGTCCTACACCTTCTCTGCATAACAACTATGCTGGACGGTGAATAGACTAGGAACCGCATGATAGTGATAGTGATGGCGGAGTATAATGGCGATGATGACGATATATTCATGTTCAGGGGTGGATTTGAATAATTTTTTGACTTAAAACAGTTTTTTCAAATTTGTTTGTAAATGCTTTTATTGTTTCTTTGAGCGTTTTTTTTTTCCTAAGTTTTTTTCGTTAAGTGTTCTTCAGTGTGATCAGCTGTCATGAAGAAGATGTGTTCCCAAGGAACTATCCGCGAGGTCAATAATATAGTATTTTTTAAGTCAGTGAATTTCGTAGAAAACTCAAAGAAACTGAATAAGTCAAAGAAGCGTACGAAATTTTTTATTGAAAACTAAATGAATTTTATCTCTTTTGTAACAATCGGCCCTAGCGAGGTATCCTTTCGGAGCGGAAAATTCTTCGAATTTGTACGATTCGGAGGATTTTTGCTTTGAGGTATTCTTCCGAACAGAATTTTTCGGAATTTTTCTCCGAAATTGTTTTAACGCACCCGGTGAACTGGGTTAAAGTGCGACCAAGTGCTTTATTTTTGAAATTTCTGTAAGCTTAATGCAATTGTTTTTCCGATTTCGTCCGACACAAATTCTTCGCGGAACAAATTGCGCCAACGCATTTGTGTATTATTATTATTCTTTCCGATAGGATACCTCGAAAGCAATTTTAACCTCCGACAAAGTATGCGTTGCGGACAATTTTCCGCTCCGAACGGATACCTCGCTCGGGCCGAATATGAATCGAAATAACAACTAAAGATTTATTCTTGCAGTTAATTTAATTTGCTACAAAATTTACCGCCCCTTAAAGGTATTGGCCTAGACAGCCTTCGTGAAAAAATGGCTTTTCGAAACGGTGTTCTGATGTTCTTCCTTTTTCATGCTTCTTTCTTTTTATACTTTATTTATTTCCAAAGGATTCTCAGAGATGTCAATCTGTGGAAGTTGATCCCCTCTTTGATGAAAAAAGTATGTCCTGATGCAAGGTGGAACATACCGACAAAAATAATAACAATGTAGATAGAAGAAGAAAAAACAAATGAACAAAAAAATTAGGACTGGGGGCAATGCTAAAGCTGTTGATAGTCGAACCATGGACAAAATAAAACCCTGGCATAGATTTCAGTATACTACTTTTAAAGAACTGGAAGGAGGCTATTTGAGCGAAAAAAAAACCTGGTTATATGGGTGTTTTAGTAGAAAATGAAATTCCGTTTTGCGCCCATCCTGTGGTATATATGAAAATATACATAGGTATGTATGTATGTATATATCATTATATGGAAGACATCACTACCGTTCGTATAGGTACGAGTAGTACCTATGTTTTTTTTGTAGGAATCCTTTTTATTTCTGCTGCTTGATATAAGCAATTTACTTGATGTTTTTGTCGTTAAAAAAAGGCTACAAAAAATGACTACCTTTTAGTTGGTCTTAAGGGGGTTTTATGATTGTTATTTGAAAGATGATTGCTTGTTTTTAATTAAGCACCATTATCGCAATTTTTTTTTGTCTTGTATTTTGTTTTGTTTTGATGAGGAAACAAAAAGCTATAATTTGCGACCGGGAAATGTTATTTGCTTATATTATGTATATACGAAGGCAGTTCGTCAGAAATTTGTTCAAACATTCTAAGCGTAAATTTTTTTTAAATAAATTTTCCAGAATGTGAAAACGATGCAAGTTGTTGATCATTGTACTTTTTTAAGAGAGAGCTAATTTGTTCCTCTGTGTCTTACAAAAAAACTGAGAAATGTACTGAGGAATTCTATACTCATTTGTGCTATAATTAAAATTTAATTTTCTTAAATTACCTAACGTTATAATTTGATTGAGCTTTGGTTTTTAATCAATAGAACTAATGTACAAAAAATTCACTTAATTTACAGTTTTTCATTATTTATTTTCGCGCTTCTTTCCAATTCATAAATTTAGATTTTATACATTTTTCTTAAATTAAAGCTTTCAATTGTATGGAATTAAATTTAAAAAAGGGGGACTTCTTTCTATAAATGTGTTGATATAACTTTTAAGAAACAACGAAACTGAGAAAATAGCCATTTTGAATTTCTTTGTATCGCTTGGTTAAAAAAAACAACATGTAAAATGTACAATTTATATAACATTTGGAATCAAATGTTGTAGATGTTGGACGTCTTAGCACACTTGGAGTTTCCTGATTCTTGAGAAAGCAACTGAACGAGAAACTCTCCTCTGTGCATTCGCCGTATGCAGACGTCAACAATGAGTAATCCCACTACCTTAATATCATCAAGGTGGTACCTGAGTAAAAACACTGTAAGCTGCCAGTCATCCTGAAAGACGCTGTGGAAACCGGAAAGACATTACCTAGGAAGACGAAAAATAACTAATACCAGCTTAAAGAAAAAGGAGAAAGTATACTTGTCATAATCTAACAGATTGCATAAGATTAAACATTTTTATAAAGGTACCTTTGGGACCCTCAAAACTGTGGACAAAATATACAAACAAAATTAGAACTGATGATTGATTGAGCTTGAATAAATAACTACCAAACGAACATTAAATAAATCTAGAAACCGTATAAGGTTTCTTTTAAACCGTAAAGAACCCAGACAATCCAAAATTTTAAAATATATTTTTTAACACAAAATAAAAATGAATTAGAGATCGTAACGGCTATCAGAGAGTCGAAACCTATTCACTTAAAACTCTCATCCTGTGTGCGTGTTGGCCGGAATACATGGGATCTTCAATTATTTTCTGCTGATTTCGTCTATTGAGCAGCATTTTTCATGACAAGAGATACACCAGAAAATCTTCTTTCTTTTTTTTTTCGGCTGAGAATCGAACCCAAGACTCTCAGCATGACAGTCCAACGCACAAACCATTATACCAAGGGGTATTTACACATGCTGTTTTTGGCATATTTCAAATAAATCTAAATTGTATTTTAAATTACAAGTTTATCGTTAAAACAGTTGTTCTTCCGAAAAACATTTAGATTTTAAATCAGTCTAGTTTCTGCTTGAACAACTATAAACATTTGAATTTTAAAACAATCTAGCTTCCGCTTGACACTTGCAATTTCTTTCAAAAATGTAATGTCCTTGAAATCAATATCTTAATTCCAGTCAACAAAAACACAAAAAGAACAAACTATATATCAATGTTTCCGATATTTACTCGTATTTTTCCTCTTGCCCCAATAGCCGTTTTGCATTTCACTCAAAAGGAAAGGCAACTAGTAATTTTCTCCAAGCACAATACTTTGATGAAACTTATTTCCTGAAAACAAATCAACAATTTCCTTCTCATTTCACACTCACCGTCATGCTAAATAAACTTTTATTCTTTTTTTTCAATAAATGTCTTAACTTTCAATAAGCAGAAATTCTATGCCAAGAATATTATTTTTCCTATATCTATTTCCAACAAAAACAATTTCCTTTTAAACAATATAAATCTCGCATGCCGCCAGCATAGTCTCGACAAATTCAAACTGTATGTAGCCATAGCCATCAGAACTCAATTCAATATAAGATTCAGAAAAATCCATCTCCAGACTGTTTAAAGAACAAGGATAAAAAACATCTGTCCATCATCATAAAGGAGCGCGATGAGGAAATAGCGATGAAGGGAAACTTTCGCCATCATCGTTTCCGAAGATTTTTCGATATTAGACTGCTTTATGAAGCTATTGTTCGAAAAGTTTTTACCAACTTTTTAAGTCTATACGAAAAGAATTTCCTTATTTTTTTTTCCTGCATATTCTACTTTTCTTTCTTTCTTTCTTTCTTTCTTTCTTTCTTTCTTTCTTTCTATTTATCCACACCATCTTGACCATGACTTTTAACCACATTTATGATACCACTGCACTGAAAATAACAACGAACAGGAAGCGTTTTACAAGTCGAAGTGCAGATGGTTGCCGCTATCACATTTTTAAAAGATTAACAAACAAATTCAGCAATAATTAAAATTTTTGAGAAAACTTAATGAAGTGAAATGAAATGATTTTGAGTGGTTAAAAAAAATACATTAGTTAATTGGTTGGCCTTGTTTTTGAAACATTAATGGGTATGTCCGCTATTTGCTCATTTCATTAAAAAAAAATTAGTTTATATTAAACAATTGTGACATAGTTGGCAACCCCCACCGAAGAAGTTTTCTACCAAAGAACCTTCAAACTATATTTCCATCAGATCAACAATATTGAAAGAATTTTTATTAAATCATATAATGGTTTTTGTTATATTCATTTTCGGATGTCACAATCATAAAAATGTCCTTGTAGATCGCACCAAATGCGATTTCCTAATAAAGCCAAACAAACAAAAAAATAGTAAAAAAAATAATACCATTACTGAAATGAAAAGGATATTTTTTTGTATGTACTTATTTGTTTGAAGAATAATGTAAATTCTTCTCACATATCTCGGAGTAATATTGAAAAATGTACACAATACCTGGGGTTGACGGGGTTGGATTTATTTTGTTATTTATAGGCTCTAATTAAATGCACATTTGAACCTTAAACTTAGACCATTTTTCTAACAAAACCCAGGTGTACAAATCACCATGTTTTGAAATATGTCACAACCCTCGCAATAATATAATTCACAGTATACTGTGATTTTTATAATAAGCAAAAGGTTATGATAGCATCTTACTGTCATACATGGGCGAAACGCATATTGGATTTGAGGTCACTTGAATTGTGAATTGCAAAACGGGACGAACTGCTGTTGTGGATGATGACTCTGTAACTTTGTAGAAAAAATCTAGTGAAATTCTAAAATTTCTACAAGCTAAGCCAAAGTTAATAAATAAAACTCTTCACTCAGAATGCCCGGTTATAACTTGAAATGTCTCAGCTACTTCCCAATTGTTCACTATGAATAATACATCCCTGTGCCTTTGGCACGCACCATAGTGCAAAGATGTCCCTTATTTCAATTCAAAAAACGGAGGAAACAGAATTATTATAGTTGAACGTAAGATTGACTGCACGAGTGAGTACTTCATCGAGTGAAGCGCATTAAGATTGAGATACAAATAAGAATACATTGAGCAAACAAAAAAAAAAATACATAGACACTATTATAGTATTCTTCCTTTTTTTACTTGTTTAATGCAGGTTTTGATGTATTGTCGTACAATTTTTTTTTTTTTTAGTTGTTATTGTTTGAGATTACGTGCATTTGTTTTATTGTTGCTTTGTTAAGATGACAATAATAATCTTCAAAGAAATGTGTGGTTACAATTTTGGAATAGTCATAAACAAAGCCCGATATACAGTGAAAGATTGGGATTTTGATTTTTCGAGGACTCTAAGCGAGTCTTTTTAATAATTCTTTGAAATGGGTTCATTATGGAAACTATTTTTATTTTTCCTATTAGTATTTTTTTCGTTAAGACTCAATGACGATTGTTCTAGAAGATTCTTCTTTTACTACTTCGTTAAGAAGGCTTTATGGAAGCTTTGACGTTTTCCGGCACGTTGTTAAATTCTTATAGTTAATACAAATAAATAATGAATTTAGGATGAATGAATCTATATAAAGAAATTTGTAAGACTTCGAGTTTTAGCCCATAAAGAAACAAATATCGAAGCTTTTATTTATAATAATTAGTTTAGTTTTGTTCAAAAATTCGACGAAGAAATAACTTTTATAAATACGTACCAAGATATCTCTAACAGTTTGATTTAATGGAGTGATTGATTTTTGAACACGAATCTCCTAAAATTTTGATTTTCTTGATACAAAATTTCTTAATAACATTTTTTGACAACGTTTTAAAATCATTTTAAAATTCAGTTGCCTCTAAAATTTAGTTCTTCAAGATAAACTCTTCAAACACTTCTTTATAATTTTTTAATATTGTTTCCTAAAAATTTAGTCCGAAAACATTTTCATTTTCCTTCGATCCAAAATCGTTTGTCTTTCAAAATATTTGATACAAAAAATATTTGAGGACCTATATGTATATGTATGTAAATCCTTAGAGCATCTTGATTGCATTGTGTTGTTCAAAGGCAAGCCTAATACTCGAAAATTTGCTCTGTTTGTTTCCTTAATTAAATGCATATTCGTCGTTATCTCTGGATTTTCTAATTTCAAAACTTCTTTTATTGGTTGGAAGGTTATACTTAGAGGATGCCTTAACTGTTTAGCCCCAGTCTTTTTTTTAAATTGAATTACTCATTTGGGGAAATAGGGTTAACAAGCAATTGTTTGTGTATTAAAGTTTATATTTATGTAGAGAAAATACGTGGACGATGGCTTTGAGGCTTATTATTTTTTAAAAGTTAGGATTGATTGGGAGAAATGGGAACGAAACGGCAAAATAGAAAAGCTGGTGGCGCAAGTGTACACAATATACACAAAACAAATATTCAATCCGTAATAGAATATGGTCTGACATTGACTTGGTTTCACTTTGAAATTACTACAATTTTTAGCCACAAAACGAAATGGGAACTTAACTTAACAAAAATTCAATATTCCCAAGTTTCCACAAGATGGTAAAAAAGATTTGTTTTTTTTTTTTTCCAAAAGGCCGAAACGAAAGTGTAAAACTTATATAAATGCAAATTGTATAAAAATTGTAGACTCTGAGGGACTTTCAAAGGGCCTTAAGAACATGCTACTTAATTATATCTCCGAACCCGGCAAAGGTAAATCTAATCAAGATTTTAAGCTTCCTATCGACGATCTTCAACCATTTTTTTAAAAATATCTGCAAAATCTATGTTCCAAATTCATACAGAAGCAACCTTGCTCCTCATATTCTTATTAAGGACTTTATAGACACAAATGCAAAAACAATATAATCTAATAGTTAGTGCGGCATTCATCATAGGCAGATAGGTTCTATCATAATAATAATTTCCTGCATATCATAAATCAATAACAGCAAGCACACATCTTAGAGAGCAAGAGAGAGATGTAATATCCTTTGACCTTTTTTGTATTTGTTTATTTTTGTGTGGCAAAAGGATGCAAGGTAATATAGGAGGAGGCAAACACAAAATCATAATAATAAATCGAAAAATCTGATAAACCTGCATGTTTTCATATGGTTTTTAATTGAATTGAACCCTATAGCATTATGCAGTGTGTACTTGTATATATGCATTTATGTATGTAGATAGAGGTAATGGCATGTTTTTTGCGACCCGTATAGGTATGTGCTTCAGGTTAATGAAGCACGAACGGGAGAAAGTATTGATTTTTTTTGTATTTACCATGTAAAGGGGTGGTGGGGGAGACTTCGTTCTATGGTCTTAATAGCATGCACTTCTACACGTCATAATCATATTATAGTTATACATACATATTGTAGATTTATAAATTTAAGACATAAACACAAATATACATAAATACATAGAAAATACACACATACGTAAATCTGACATTTACAAAACACATCTAGGGTAAATATATGTACTTTTATTTTTGCATTATTTTTTTTTAACAAATTTTTTGTTATTACATTTTTAAGTTTGTGTGTTTCATTGGAAGTTTTTCTTTTTTTTTAAATTTTATTCTCTCATGCGAAGTTCTTTCAATCTTTTTTATTTCTGTTAATGTTGAGGACATTTAAGCTTTCTTATCCTCCCGCTCATTGAAGTAGCCTTAAAAAAGTTGGACGGAAAGCGCAGCTAATTTTCGAAAAGGACCTTAGTTTTTTTTTGTTTGAAACTTAAAGTTTGCTGTACAAGGAGGAGATGAAGAAATGAATTTTATAGTTATGATTTTTCAAGTGTACGTTTGAGTTAAATATTTAATGAATACAAAGAATATACACCAAAATAAAAAAAGGAACTAAAATTTCATTCGACAATGTGTGTATGTATAACCTATTTTGTGTGTAAACAGTTGTGTTATGTGTTGCAAATTGAAATCCGAACTAGGTCAGTGCCAGGAAACTGGAATCATAAATCAAGGAATATGTGGTTTAACTATATTTAATTTGCCTACTTATATGAAAGGATATTCTGTCGGTCGGTTTTTAAATAATTGTTTAAAGTTTGAATTGTTCTTCTGGGGCTTTGCAAAAACTTTGTTGCTTATAAAATTGTTAATTAAAACTCTCAGACTAAAGATCAATACCTTTATTTAAACAAGCAGAATTTTGGTAGCCCATATTCAAGTCTGAATAAATCTTGATTTAGAACAACCAAATTTAAAAAAATCACATTTCAAGTTCCCCAGACCGTTTTGGAAGTGTCAATACTATGACAATAGATAAGTAAAAACATGGAGGCTAAAATTTATGTATTCGTTATACAATTTAAGATAAGTTAAAAATAAGTTTTGTTAGCATATTTAATTTAAAACTATTTTTGGAAGCACTTAGAACCATCGTACCTTATGTGCATTCTTCAGAAAAATTTTGTAAGTCTTCCCATTCCTTTAAGCTTAGTTGCACTTGAGTAATTAATTATGCATAAACCACTGCCGAATCATGCCAAAATCGCAAGACGGTCTTCCAATCAATTTTAAGATCAATATATTGAAAAATTTAATTATTTTATAAAATTTATCTCATTGATTAAAAAATTCAAATGTATTTAATATATAAACAAAATTAACAAAAATATTCAAATGTTATATGTGTATTTATTTTAAACTGGTAGATACATTTACTTTATACAAAGAAAACACTCATAAGACAAGGTTAGTTTTTAAGCTAACAAAAGATTTTTAAACTCTGAATTTCGACCTAGCTTGTTTTATTTTTGTATTATATTAAACAAAAATAATAATCAATTCACATGCTTTTATGAGATTTTTTTTATAAAAAAAAATATTATATATTATATTTTTGTTTGTTAAAAAGATGCATGTTATTTTTTTATAAATAAAATCGTCAATAAATATTTACACTGCCAGTTGAAACTATTTAATATGCTACAAAATATTTAAGCCATTTGATTTTGGTTTTTGTTTTTTTTTTTGTTATTTTAATTTTTTTTGTAACTTTTATATATTTTTTTTTATTTTGCAGTTTTGAATGGTTTTGTTCTGCTAGAACCTACTCGAACTTGTACTAAACTACAATTTATATTTTTGATCAAACAGAATTTTTTGTCAGTAAATCATTTGAACTTACCACACATCGCGCTGAAATATACTTTTTTTATAAATTTAAATTTATGTTTAAATTTACCTCAAAAATGTGTGAATTTGCATTCCAGTACTTACAACTCTCTTTATTTTTTGTTTGTTTTTCTTTAGCTTGCTTCAACTTGTGAATGCTCCACAAATTTTATTTTTTTTTTTGTTTCGTTTGTTCTTTATTTTTTAAATACTTTTTAATTTATTTAAAAATAAAAATTGTAGTAATATTTAACTACTATGTACTGTGGCAACATTTTCAACATTTTGAATCAAGTTGAGCTCCTAGATCGAAAACGGGAATAATGAGAGGCAAGTAAGCTTAACTTAATTTTTGGGAAAACTTGATACCATATAAGATAGTTATTGAATTGATTTTGATTGAATTCTTTTTTGGTTGTTTTTTATTTAAATTTAAATCAAAGTGTAGAGATTGATAGAGAGAGAAAGAGAGAGATCACTACAAAGGATTCAGAAACCGACAGCAAGTTTGACCATGGAGAAATGAAATTTACTATTTTTATTTTTAAAACATAGAATGATAAATAATATGATGCAAACTACTCTAAGGTGATTATGATATTTTTCAAAATTGAACTTTTATTCCTTTTGTTTAAACTACCAATTTTTGTGCATTTGCAAAAATAGAAGCATAATATTTTATATTACCTTGCACATGAGACATGTTAACATTGTGTTCTTCTATATATATATAAAATAGTTTTAAAAGCAAAATAACACAAATAAATAATTGAAAAAATATAACATTTTCTAGTCAACATAATTATTATTTATTGATTTAACATTTCACCCAGCAAACTGACTGTCGGAAACAAATCACAACATAACAACAATCTAAAAATCATTCAGCAAGAACAAACGTTTTAGGTTTTATTTCTATTATCTCAAGACAGACTGGAATGTATTACTTTTTACTCTATTGCTATTGTAAAAAGCAAGTAGAGGCTTAGTTTTTCCATTTCAAAAAATAATATTTCTATATAAGATACTATGTGAGATAAAGTGAGAGAAATAGAAATCCTTTCTAAAAAATAGGATAAAGTTCAGTGCAAAAAGGACGGAGTAGAAAACTCTAAATGATTGAGTTCATAGAGTTAGAATAAGGGAGTAATCTATATTTATTTATTATTTTAATTTTATCTACAGAAAAAATATAAAAGCTTTTTTAACATTTTAGGGTCAACTTCTAGTTGCAATAGAAGGGGTTTAGGGCAAAGGTGGAGGACGGGGGACCACTAAAAATGTTCAAATTAATTAGAAAATTAATAAAAAAATGGAAAAAAATCGATATGACTGTATGACATATTAAACGTGTTTATAAATATTAAATAAAATTTTATAAATTAATGTTCTGTAGATAAGTAAGCTATAAAAAATAATAAAACCAGAATATTGAACTAAAGTATATTAATAAAATTGAAAATATATTTAAAATATTAAGTCTTACGGTATAAACAGTAAAAACAAAATCAAAAAGAAGTCATCACTTTTAAGGACACCACACAAACTTACTTTATATAAATATCATATTTATTAAATTAAAAACAAAACACTTTTATTAAACTATTTTCTTTTTTTTTCCTTAAAACAAAATGCATATAAAAAATATTTTGTCGATAAATTCTCAATTATTCGACAAAATCAACAGAGCTTTTAGCTTAGCTTTGTTTGTTTTCATATTTTTTTTTCTGTTACGCAGACGACATTGACAGCAACGGCCGAGCCAAGCGAGCGGTCAGTGGTGCGTTCGCAGTGTGATTGAAGAAGAAGCGGCTATGAGAGTCAATCGGTAAGGTGCTAATTGACGGTTTATAAATTTTATCGTATTTCTTTTTTTTTAATTCTAAACCATTAATTAGACATTACCTGATAAATGGGAATTTGTTTTGTATTTAAGAATACCCTTTTTACTTGCTTTTTGATTACTACTTAACCAATTTTTTAATTGACAAAAAAAACAACAACACACTTATAAAACATAAGTTGGCAAAATTATGTACATCCATACATACATGGTTGCCAGTAGCCCTTTGATTTAAGTGATTTAAAAAAAAATATTCTTATTGAGCTACATTAAATATTATGATAACCATATAAATATCAACATAGACTTGGCAACTCTAGTCGCAAATGACATGAATGCATGGTTGCCAATAGCTGTTATTTATAAGTGATTTTTACATAAAAATCTTAAAATATTTTTTTACACACAAAATTGAAATACTATTTATGCTTGCAGTTGAATAAAAGCAAATGTTTATATATATTTATATAATTCATCTATGTATGTAATAATGAAAAATAGGCATGTTTTAGCTGAAAAAAGCTGTTAAAAGCAAACTTTTTAAACATTTTTGCTAAGTTAATGTTTTGTTTTGCGTAGCTATTTTAAAACACCTTTAAAGCATGTGTGATAAACTAATTTATCGTAATTTTTGCACTGATGACCCCACATTTTAGTTATATAACCTGATGTTTTTTATTCAACCACAACAACAACAAATCAAAAAGAAAAGTGATGACTTCTATCCTGTGCCAATTTATTTTCGGAGTAATGAAAATTAAAGAGTATAAGTTAGTAGTAGATCTCAGGATAGTAGAAGGAAGTCAATTTTAAGCTTTACAGTGACCTTTCTGTAGGGGGCTTGAGTTTTATTTACTCTTAACCCAGTTGGGAAAGACGTGTCTCTGATATCCAATTTAACAAACAGAAAAAAAGAAATGCCTGGTCAGAAGATACAGGGTGTGAAATATTGATATAACAGAAAAATGAGAAAGACAGAAGATACGAGTATACATCTGACTATTTGTATGTATAACAGTGATAGAATATTATAGACAGAAAATATAGGGTCAATATTAACAAAAGTTTGTCAAAAATAAATTTGTTTTCGTGGTGTTTCTCTGTTTTTTTTTTATTAAAAAAAAAGTAAATAATTGTTTGAGATTGAATTTCGGGTTTGAAATGTTTTTATTTGTTTCTGAGAAATTTTTGTATTTTGTATAGAAGTTTTTTGTTTTTAAGATTTAAATTTTTTGTTTGTTTGTTCATACGAGTAAAAAAAGTTTTTTTAATTTGAATTTTTATAGGTTATTACCCATGACTCAGGTGGATAACGAGGAAATGGAGCTATTTCTTTAGTTGCTACATTACTAGGCAACTCAAGTCTTCCACCTAATTTTCGTAGCTTTCTTCTTCTCGCCACCCGAGATTTCGATCTTAGCATCAAAGCCGCCTGCATGTTGGTTGTAGTGTCTTCTGCGTCTTCTGCGTCCCTTTCGCGTCTTCTGCGTCCTTTTGCGTTTGCGACGCCTCCGTTTAGTTATTAAAATGTCCGCACTCGCAACACGACACATATAATTTATGTGAAACTCTTCTTAATTGACTAATGTTTTTTTTTTTTTTTTTATTTTTCTTATTTAAGTTTAAATTTACTTTTTCATATTTTGGAATAAAATTGAATATTAACTTGATACGCTTGTATAGTTAGTAAGTTTACGAGATTTTTGGTTTTTCATTTTTGATTTTATTTTACTACTATGACACAAACACATTTATAGTCCGTTTAAATAAAAGTAACGATTCGTTAAAAATTCACGATAACAATGTTACGATGAGTAAAACGAAGTTAACAATAATTCGCATTAGAAGATACGACATTTAGTAAATTCGAGTATATTTAAGAGTTCTTAGAAGGACTTTTATAAATTGGAAAAAAGAATCGATTAAGGCAATAGTTTTTATATTGTTATGTTTAAAGGGTCTTTCATCACATACAAGTTTTTTTTTTAATATTTTCATATAGAGAAGTCCTCTTAAGGTTGTTGTCTTTTTGTATTAATTTTGTTTTAAATATTTATATATGCAATTGTTTTATAACAACTATTTATTTGAAGGTATATATTACATATATATGTATGAACTATTAAAATGCACATATATATATATAATTCGTAGGGGAATGTGGGGTAAACATTGAAATTTCCACACACAGCGGGAAGTAATCTGTAAAAAAAACAATAATACAAAAATTCACAGCTAAAGTCATCAAACCTGCTTGTATCGTTGTTGATGTTGTGCTTTTTTTTAATTTAAATTGAATTGCTGGGTGGATCCATTTTCATAAGTGAAAGTCACATTTGGTATCGGAAATCCTCCATTTCCTTTTTTAAAACCCGTAAGTTTGCATAATGAATGCATATGTGAGCATAAACGTGCAAACTCTCATGTGATTTTTTTTTGTTGCCTCGTATGCAAAGCAGATTTCAATAATTTATCAAGCTGGAAACGTCACTCGAGGGATGGTAAAACTTCACATCATATGACTATCATACATACTTAATAAATCAAAATATATTGCATAGCATTGCACACACACACACACACACAGATTTGATATGCATATCAGATGGGACATTGCAACCATACCTCATTTTTCATATACAAATGAATGAACTGTGATTTAGAATTTTATTGCTAACAAGCAAGGTACATGTGTACATTCATAATGTAGGTGAAAGTTGATGGTTGTTTTAATTTAGATATTTCAAAACCCTCAGCAAACCATATAGCCAACTAGCCAACAAACGAACCTAACTAATCGACCTTTGTACCAACGAACTTTGTATTACAACTCACTTTATAACTTTCGATACAATAATTCCATTTTGCTGATATAAAACTGAGAATTTGCATAAAACGGAAATAAAATGTAATAAAGTAAAATGAATGCCACTAAAGGGAATGTTTAAGGTTAACTTAACAATGCCTCGTGTATGGAATGAGGGGAATCAGCAGGGTTTAGCATTACCTCTCTGCTTTTGTACAGCTGAGCGGCAATAAGAGTCCTATTTCCATTTGAAAATCCCACACACGCTGTTTTGAGTTGTTATAGTTGTTGTTGCGGCTGCTTAACCTTATACCATCAGACATGAAAAAGCTACTTTCATAAAGTCAGGTTTTTTTCAGTGCCGGATTGAGATTATTTGAGGCCTTGATTATTTACTTGAAAGTGAAAATAATTGTCTAAAATATTAAGCTCGAACAATGATATTCAAATATTTTGATCAACTTGCAATTTGGGAGAGTTTTTTGACAATTTTACTATTCTCATCATGACAATATTTCAATTATTTAAAAAAAAAACTGATTGATCAGATTATATTTCTCAGCACTAATGAAATTTTTTCCTCAAAAATGAAGAAAAGAAATCCAAAATTTTCGTACTAAAGTTTTCACATCAAAACTGACAAAGTACTCTGAGAAGTTGTGTTTATATTTGGGAAATATGGAAATCTAAGAAATAGAGTGATGGTGCCCCGAAAAACCTGATATCCTTAGCAATTGATTATTCAGCTAATTATCAAATCCAGCACTGAGCATAAGTGTTCCTGCACATACATATGTATGTATGTGTTGGCAGCAATGTGGGATTTTGTATTCATTTTCGTTGTTAATTAATTATTTAAATGCAGCGTGACTACAAACTACTTCTACTACTACCTACTATACTTCTACTTTTACCTGTCGACTGAGTTAAAGGGTGTGCCAAACGGAAACGTAAAATCAACTGCGGGAAGTAGTAGTTGCGCACACTTCGGGGAATATGAAATGTGTGTGTTATTTATGCGATGTGTATAATGTTATGGGGTAGTAAAGGAGGTGTTTGTTTATATTTTGTAGCGTTTTGATTGTTTTTTCAAATTCAATTTTAAAAGCAATAATTTACTTAAAATCTAACAATCTACAAAGAACAGACATAGATATTAAAGGCTTAACATTAGCTAGGTTAGTCTGAAATTTGCAATAACTTTGATGTTATATCAATAAACTTATTGTTTATTTACTTTAATTTGTTGAGTAACGCACATACACTTTTAAAGTCAACTTAAACGCATATGTGCTATTTTCTTGCATATGTAAACTGTCACTTATGAAAGTAGTTATGTTAAACTTAAATGTTTTAGTTTTGTTTCATCAAGTGTTAGTTTAGTTTTGTGTTAGAATTATTATAAAAATTATTATTAATTCAGTATGAGTATGTTTATTAAAAAAAAAATTAAAGTTTTCAACCAATTTGTCAAATTTTCTCCAATCGGATTTTGAGAAATAAGCCATGGGAAATCCTGTGAATATTTGAACATACTATTGAAATGTTTTGTTCAAAATCCATTCAAATAAAATTGATAAACCTCTAAGTGGCTTAGCTCATGCCAAGGCACACTTTTATCCCACATCCACAAAAAATACGTGTGATTATGGAATAAAATATGACACGTGACAAAAAAGACTTTTTCTCATCATTTATCATTTTCGAGTATAACCAACTTCCCACAGCTATGTCCAATTTAAACTCCAACACAATTGATTGAAAAACATTCAAACAAATTGAAAAAAGTATATACATATGTACGTAAATATGTATGGTATTTCCCGAAAGGCTTAACCCTGGTCAGACCGGAATAGCCCATCATCCATTTTGAAGTTTTATACTCCTTGCACAGTGCACAGGCATCAGGCATTTCCTACCTTGCACAATAGTTGGCATATCATGATACATTGAGGCATTCGTTTTGATTGGCAATTAATTGACACACATGCCATATGTATGTGCCTCAGACTCAGCAATGCAATCCCCGCAGTGCTTTTCAATTGCACACTTTAACTTTCTAGTATCTTGTTGTTGTTGGATCCGTTTGTTTTGTCGATTTGCTATTCTGATTGATTGACAAAAAATTGAAAACATATTGAATCAAGAGGTGTCCTTTTTTTAAAAGGCTTAGCGAAGGTTTTAAGCCCATGCATCTGAATTCAACCCAGAAAATGACGACGTCGGTCCTGAAAAATTCATACATCAATGCATATTTGCATATTTAAATTTAAATCGATTTTCTTCGGGTAAAGTAGAGCCTTTGCCATCAGAAAGAAGTGTCTGATGTGCATGCTTGAAGATCGAACAGCCACCAGCCTCAAGGATTCCACTTGAGAGTAGTGTTAACGATAGTTGCTGCTTTAGCTATGCTGCCAAGCCTTATTGATTCAATTAGGATGAAACATCAAGAAGAATACCTATTGATAGAGAGAGAGACAAAAAGAGGCGGTGACATGCAATCTTTCACAGCCAACAACTTAGCAAAGGCAAATGGGAAGGATAATGTATACACGGGAACATTGATATATACTGTGGGACAGAATTATTTAGTAATTGGAATGATTTGATCAATAGAACTAGTTCTCTGAAGATTTCCTCGAAAATTAATACTCGAACTAAATCTAAGATGTTTAAGAACCCCACAGCGAAGCAAGCCTGGTTTTTGGGTTTTGGTTGTAATTCCCTGATGAATCCGTATCCCGCTAAGAAGAGAATCACTTTTATTGACAAAATATACCTTCCAAGGATTTTTCGCTTCCGTGCATTTTTTTTATTCTAAAAGCAGGAAAACTGTGTTCAACTTGTTTGTGTTACTCATTTTGGAATTTGAATTTATTTTCAGAGATTGTCCTGATCAAAAAATGTTACTCGTACACTGAAAATGTTAGTGCTAAAAAATGACTTGTAGAGACTTTTTAACTTATTCTATTATCTTAAAAACTTGTTCCTATTCTGCTGTATAGCCTATTCCACTGTACCATGATGATAAATGCTATGAAATGACTGAATTTTCTAACGAAAGTGTGAGCATTTTCATATAGCAAGGAGAATGTGAGGATGCTGATGATATCTGCTGCTTTTGTTGTGCTATTTGGCTTTGTAGCATTTTGCAAATAAATTCATCTTAACGATTAAATCTCAATCAACAAGTTCTTATAAGACGATGAATTGTGGGGATATAAACATATTTGTTTAATCCTCTGTCAACTTAAATCATATTTATATGCTTTGTAAATTAATTAATTTAATTCTGTAAACAGATAGAAATCAGAACAGAAGAAATCTGTCAATTGTTCTTTCTAATATTTCTTTATGGCTTTAAAATTCTTCTGCGTATCTCTTGCATAGCCACACAAAAAGTAATGCAAGGATCATGTTGGCAAGCTCACATTCGTCTGTGAATACTTTCAAACGGGTGATATGATATGTGAGATGTGGGAGCGTCTTGTTGAAACCCCATGCATTCCACACTCACTTCTTCAAGGAATTTTGATATATCGATGAGAAATGACGCTCATTTACGAAGAGAAATGGACCAATGACACAACTATCTCAAATTGCTCTTCAATTTTACGACAATTTTATCTACCAAGTGAAAAAAATTCTGAAGAAAATGTCCGAAACTTATTACTATTACTGTAGTATATTTTCACAATTTTAATACAACTCGTTCAGCGATTGTTAAACGATAGATCGCTCGATCGGTTTTATTAAATTCCTTAAAAGGGATTTTTTTTAACTCTAAAAATAACAGTACCTGATATTTATCCAATGAGAAAATGCAAATTTATCTCGAAAACAGTCGTAAAGTTTTGATTGAAAATGAATTCTGTGTAATTTTACTCTAGCGACGCGACGGCTTACATTATAGTTAAAAAGAAATTACAAACCGAAAAGTATTTTTAATGGTACTTGCCACAGAACCGTTTTTTGGTTTTCTAGTTTCTCATTAATGGCTTCACAAATTTGGATAGAAAATAAACAAGTTTTCATTTTAAATACTTCAATTAAACTTAGAATTTACTTTAGAAAAGAAAACAAACAAAATTCTCAAGCACTGACAATTAGTTGCAAATTTCAGCTCACTTCAGAGTTTGAGATTTTCCGAGGGGTTTTGTCTATCTGACTTAGAAATTTTAAAACTAAACCTTTCCACCCAACCTTTGTACTTAGAGTAGTTTCAGCAATTATTTTAAATCCTTTAGAAGAACACAAAAAAACTTCAGTTCGAAACATACTCGTAAAATAAGATTACTCTGGCACTCCGCCTTAATTGAAGGCAACAACCACAGATTTCTGGATTGTATTTTAATTCCAACAAGCTATACCGAAATTGATCCCTTAAGAATAGCGACTCTTCTTGGCTTAGGGTTTATACAATGCTATATTGTGCAGTATTTCAATAGTAGTGAATGTAATGGAAGAAGAAAAAGAGAAACCTAGTTATAAGGTATACCCAACAACCGTATCTAAGCACTAATCCTATATTGCAATGTATCTCGTTGCTTGCGGGATAATATGAATAGCGAACATTCCAAAGCCATTACACCGCTATCGATTGCCGGAAAGCACACTCTCCTCCTTGCGCGCCCTACTGGGTATTATTACACGCCCTGTTTATACTCGTAGTTACAACGTATAATATGTATGTATATACAGTCGACAGTTGTACGAGTAGTTGTTATATTCTTCTATAGCTTTGGTGGTGCTGCCAAAAATAAACATTTTACCTGTGTTTTTTCTTTTTTTTATTCTTCATCAACTTTATCTAAGAAGCATGTGGGTGTATGATAAAACGACAGCAAAGGGCGAGGTTGAAAACTCTCATTTGTCGTCGGCATCATCATCATCGTCGTCATGGTATGCTTTGGGTTTGGATTCAGTCCCAGGATTCGAATTTGAGAATTGTTTTGTAGCTTCATTTCTTGCACGAGAAATCTTCATTCAGGTGAAATTAAGTATGCTGGTTTTAATGACTCTTCATCCGGTAGGATCGAGATACAAAAAAAATTATTTAATTATATATGTAATGCATTATTTATGCTGTTAATGATTTTTTTCGAGCAAATATCTGCGATACGGTCACCTAAAGGAATTCGAAATCAATTTGTCAGGCGGAATGAAAATGGGAGAGCTGAAATACTGGGAGTTGCTAACACGTGGTTTTAAATTTATTTCGGTAAATTTAATTATAGGAATAGGAATTGTAACTCGAAATCATCAAACAAAATAAAGAACAGAAACGTCACTGGACTCTTAACCATGCAGTAGATTACAAGATGTGAGGATCGAGAGATCCAAACTTTAGAACGATAGAGCAATTACGAGAACGTTCGATTCAGATGGGCATTTTATTTCGAATACTCAAGGATTCCGGTGATAACATTCATTTATATCAGTTCTGACTGGACTATGTAAAATTTCGAATTTCGGTAATTTTTAGGTCTTTGAGAATTTCCAATTTTCAAGATGTTTGATTTTGATGATTCGGTCTGTTTGAAGAACCATGGTTTATTTAGAAAGTAAAAACTAATCTCCAGTGTGATACATAATAAAACTTAAGTAAACACATTAATTTACCAACGAAACCTAATCAAATTACTGACTCAATACCTTTATACCTAATTATAGACCAATAAACTCACAAGAGACCAAAAAAATAGAAAAAACAAACATTTGAACAAATATTAATTAGCCTACGAGTATATTGTCCCAAACCCAAACCCAAACTCTCATCCCTCAAAAATCAATTTGACCATCACATTAATTTAAAACTCCTTCGTATGCAATATTTACATATAAGCTTTTTATCATCATTTTGATCGCCCTCGACACTTCCAACATATTATTAAATCAATTTTATAGCATGCCAACACACTTAAATATTTTAATTACATACAAAACATAGCATGGATATACATACTTCAATACCACCAAAAGCCAAAAACATGCGTTTTATCAATAATAATTTTGTATTTATATGAAAAAAAAAAACAAGTTTTACTGTAAACGCCAGAAACACCATGGACCCAGCTTTTTTGGGATCTCATTTGCATTCAAATAACGACACAAATTTATAAAAAATGCTTGTTATATATATAAAATGTTATAGGCTCAAGTTTTTGTACAGCAAACCGTCAAATTTGTTTAAATTACCTCAATGTGTTCGCAAACACATATGCCCTCTTCACAGTACGCACACGGCTGCCATTTATGACCACCACTGCCCCCATTTGGAAGACCTTTAAAGATCAAACTCGTCTCATCGGTGCATGGTTCGAATTGTTGTGCTGCGTTCACATTGTCCACCATGTCATGTTCGAACGCATCACTGCGGCGCATGCGATAAACGCTGCATTTCCGTTCCAACTGGCCCATAGGTGGCGCAATATTTACCTCGTCACTAGATGTAGCGGTGGGGTCACGAGCTATGTGACCCGGTGACGCCATAGGCGTGGCAGGCGTGACAATGATTGAGTCTTGCGGGACTTGTATTTGCATACGTCCACTTGTGTCCTCTTCCGGTTTTGCGTTGTTTACCGCCACTAGTGGTGACGTCGGTGGTGTGGCGTCCATTTGAGACACCAAGGGAAGTGTAGCGGTGGCTGATTTAGTAAGATGCGAGTGGTGGAATGTTGCCCCGCCGCTGCCTGAGTGTCGGTGCACCAGTTTTGAGGTCCTTGCGATGAAATCGTGATGGCGATGAACATGGTGGGTGTGCAGCGATTGTCCGTCACCTTCATCGATTGGCAGTAGGAGTTTACTTTGTGCGGTATAGCTGGCACTTAGTTTCCGCGCCTGTGCTTGTGGGGTTCGTAGATAGGTGGAGGGCAGCTGATGGAATTGTCTAGACTGCTGCTGGCTGGTGGTCGGCGTTCCAGCAGCTAGCTGAATTGCCAATGCCTTTGAAGCTGGATGAAGCTTCGCCTGGGCTGCCTTGGTTTTGTTTTGTTGTCGTTGACGCTGACGAGCTTGTCGCGATGCCAATGAAGCACCGCCTGCTGCAGCATACATGATTGGAAGATTTTATGTTCTCTATCTGAGTCTCTCTCTTGCGAAAAAAAAATAATCTACAGATTTATTTGGATCTAAGACCTAAAACTTTGATAATTTCAAGCGGTCATTTGTAGTGCATCCGCTGATTTGTTGCTGAATTGTCTGTGTATCCTGTTTTGTTGTTGTTTTTGTTTGTTATCCTTGCTGTGCTGATTGTGATGTTTGCTGAATGTCGTTTTTCTAGAGTTTCCCTGTATATTTATGTATAAAAAACTTGGTTTCTTTTTGTCGCAGGTTTTTCTTTTGTTCAAAAACTATAATAAAATAATTTTTAAAATGATAATTTTGTTTTCTTACTTGATTGTACTTTTGTATTAAAAAATTGATTTTCGGTGTGTGTTTTAGTCGTGTTTCATTTTTTGTTTTAATTTTCTGTTGACTTTAATAAAAAAAAATTAGCTTTAAAATTTCACTGAAACCATCTATAATGTTGTTCTGGTATGTTTTTGTTTTTCATGTAATTTTGCTCAAAAATATTTTTTTTATTCATAAAAAAACTAAACTATTGACAAAAATATGTGTTTTTTCTTTATAAAAACTTAATATATTATGAAAAAATTATTATAACATCGCTGCTGCTTTATTTTTGTATAAATGTTGTTTTTTATTTATATTGATTTACATATATATAAAAAACTATGTTTTTATTTTGTTTTATGCTTGTAAAAAAACTAAGTTAAAAATGTTTCATTTAATAAATACAAAAATATGCCTATTTTGTTTGTTTGTTGTTAAAATATTTAATTTTTTTTTTAATTTTCTTAATTTTTTTTCTATTTTGTATTGTCTTCAAATTATTACTTCTGTACTTAGTTTAATGTCAAGCTTCTTTTAACCTTTCCATAAAAAAAACGTATCTAACATAAATATATTTTGCATTTTATTTAAACTTATATTTCAATCTAAATGTAAAAGCCATTGGCATTCATGTTTTGTTGTTTTTTTTAATTTGGTAGCAAAATTCGTTTAAAAAATAACTACATAAAATTAGCTAATTTTACACAACATTAAAGCGCATTTTTTGTGTTCACATCCAAGGTTACTTCCAATTTCCATTGGCTAATGCAATCTTCATTTATCTAATACAATACATTACAATATATAAAACATTTATAAATACATTTATGTATATATATTTTTAATTTTATTTGTTTATCTAAGAAGCAATAACGTAAAAAAAATTTTTCTCTTTTTTATTTTTTTTTATTTAATTTTCAACTATTTTTACAAAAAGGATTTTATCTGTTTTTTTTTTGTTGTTCATTTAATAAGACACTTTTGGGATAATTCATAATATTTTTAGCTTTTTTTTATCTTAATAACATTAATTTTTTTTAAATATTGAGGTATAAACAAAATATAATAATCTATTTTCGGTTGAAAAACATTTGTTTTTTTTTATTTTTAATGCTGTTTAGTTTTAGTTTTGTGATTTTTGTAGCATTAAACAGAAGTAGACGGATTTTGCAAGGAACACGTAATATTTTGAGCTGTGGAAGAAAATTGCTGCTTAGACAAAAATGAAGAGGTTACATAAATTAGTTTTTTAAAATATTCGTTTTGGTTTTGATAGGTTTCTCTTTTGTTTAAGAAAAAGAGCTGAAAATCAATTGCTATACAATATTTTTAAAACTACTCAGGTTTTCAGTATGAATCTATAAAAAATTATGAATATACTGAAAATTTAGTCCTTAACAAATCATCAAATTATACTATTATTACTTACAAAAAGTTAGTCGAAAAAATGTTTAAAAATTAGAATGTATTTGTCTCATTGGCAGGATTTTTAAACGCCTATATTGACATATACATATACATGTACTTTTAAGATAAAAATCCTTCAAATATACACATTGCTGCTTTGGAAACCCATTATTAGAACTGCGATAGATTGAAATGATTTTGTATTTACTGATAAAGCCCTTTCTTAAATACAAAAAACCCTTATTCACTTTAAAGTCACAATTGCTTTAAATTTTCTTTCAAAAAATAACCTACGTACGCTTTTGAAATTATTTTTCCTTTTCTTATAACATTTTATTTTCATTCTCATTCAAAACAAAGGCACTTGTGTAGTAGCTGTTCAATTTAAATATTTAAATTAAAATGAAAATGGTCACGTTTTGCTGCATAATTCTTAGAGTAGTTTTGTTTCCAAGTTTCTGCTATTCCTTGGAGGAATAAAGAAGAACGCAGCGAGAGAAAGAAAAGACAAAACTTTTCACATTTCTTTGACAAAAAAAAAAAAGAATTCTTAACCATTTTCCTACCAACTAAATTCTCAATCAGAAAATGATTACATGTTAACAAAATTTTAATTATTGTAGGTAACCGTTCACAGATATGCAACTATCAGATAAAAGTTTTTTTTTTAACTGAAAACTAAGTGACTTCCTTTGAATTAAAAAAATATAGGTTTTGAAAACCATGTTTCGTAATTTTAAAATTTAAATTCATTAAAGTTTAAAGAAAAAAAAACTGAGGTTTTGTTTAGATTTTTTGAATGCAATGTACATTTAAAGCTTTTTAAATACATAAAACTGTTTTAACTTACTTGACCTGCTGGGAAGCCCCGTGGTACTAAATCCCGTATATAAATTTTATTTAGGAAACTATTTTCAATATTAACGGACTTACTGAAAACCGAATTTTCCATCAACAACTATTCAA
The DNA here is from genome assembly GCA_911387755.1 of Chrysotoxum bicinctum. Classification (NCBI taxonomy): domain Eukaryota; kingdom Metazoa; phylum Arthropoda; class Insecta; order Diptera; family Syrphidae; genus Chrysotoxum; species Chrysotoxum bicinctum. The sequence continues at coordinate 1,519,761 of OU426988.1, read as the reverse complement.
ATACAAAAATTGACAAATTTGATCTTCGATTTTTGTTTTGTAATATCAGAGTTTGTCTTAGTACCTACCACAGATTTATACAAGAAGTATTTTCTTTTATATTACCTATACATTTACATTATTCTATGGCGTGGAAGCAAGAAAAACCATTGATTTTATCACTGGGACACTATGGCGTATACGTAATTTATTTTTTCATTTACTTTGAACTTAAATTTATAATAGTTACTATTAAAGAACTAATTATTTGAAAACATTCCTACTAGTTAGCAAACAAAATAAAACAAGAATAACTTGTGATTAATTTTTTTTAAATGTCAACTTTCTATTCAATTTCAAGTCCTCTCATTTCCACCGAGGAAAAAATGTCATCCTAAAAAAACAAAAAATTTAAATTGAAATTAAAGCCACTTTGGGCTAACCACATATATTACCACACACCACAAAAGTCCTTAGCCAAAAAAAAAAAAAAATACACTCAAATCCAAATAATATAAAAGCTGAGCTAGTGACAAAAAAAACCAAGAGAAAAAAATACCACAGTGTCCTGCGGATACCATAAGAACGGAGACCGTATAGTAGTCCTATAGAATAGAAAGAAGTAGCGAAGCAACCACTAGGAATAAATTAAATTTTTTAACTTGTGAATTTGTTGGCCTCAAGTTATAATAGGAAGGGCTAAACCAAAGGCTTGAAAGACATGTTTTCATTTATAAAATATATATATGTATATATATATACCGTTTGTATATATATGGATATAACGTATTTGTAGAAGAGGCACCCTGAAAAAATCTTTTTTTTTTATATGTCATGTGCTTGCTTTTGGTTTTCAGCATCTGCACACTGTGAAATATGTTGTAAAGGACACGAAGAAAAAAATCGATGAAAAATGCGACCATGCAATCCTACCGTAAACACGCAAATGATAATCCCGCATTTTGTGTCTTTAGTGTCGTTCTCTTTCCCATTTAGCGGTTGTTGATTTGTTCGTCGTCCTCCACGATGTTTTTCTGTTATTTATTTTTATTTGTTTTGACTTTGCTTTTGGGGCGTTAATGAAAGCCATTGGTGTTCTATGATTATCTTTTCATCATTAAATATTTACCTTTATAGAGTAAAACGCAACAACGAGAATATTATACTTCACAAAGGAATCATAAAAAATATTCAATCTAATTATGAGACTCCCGCCCCAGCAGCCGCAGCAGCACCAGCAGAGTTCTTCACCTGAATACGCAAAGAGACTCTGCTAGGCAGTTTCAGAAGTATAGAAGATGAAGATGACTTTGGCTCTTTGCAAGTCAAGTCTCAATTCAATGTGGTTAAATATTTAATTTGCAATTAAGCACCGGAAATTCACAATACGTAGAGCGAAAAACTTCATTCATACTTCATAAAGAATTCAGATTAAGGAATTAAACAATCAACAATTTTCTAAGGCCAAATATTAAATTTCATTTCTTAAATAAGTTCAAATACTCGTACAAAAAAAGGAAGTTAAGTCATTATTAATTCAGTTACACTTCGATTGTAAGGCATAAGAACTGATGGTATCTGTATATTTCTGTCTATCTAAGTATACGTATACAGTTCAACAAGTCCTGCTATTATAAGACAATTAATAACTGTTTACTTTGGTGTGTACCGCTGGTGTCAAATGCAAAGAGAATGAAGTGGTATAATAACAAATAGATGGACTAGGTGTCCTGATCTAGCTATTATTTTCAACTTAAGTATTGATTTTTAAACAAAACAGAAACAAGGACGAAAATTAATGCATAGTTGTTTATCTAGCAGACAATTATGACAGTTCCGTGAAATAGAATATTTTGTATTTTTCTTACAGTAAAATCTCTCAGTGTGGATGATACTGTCAGGTTGATTGATATGCTAAATTTTCTTTTGTCTCTTAATATTGGAATTTGCTTTTCGGAAATGGAAGGAGAATATTTTTGAATAAATTGTTTAGAAAATTCATAATCATGTTCATTGAGTGTGAAAAATGTATCCAGTTAAATGGCAAAATTTAAGTCATGACAACAAAATTGCACGACATCGTTTCGTTATTTATTCTTTTTTCCAAAATTTTAAGCAAATTAGTACTATATTAAAACAATTTTAGCAAGACAAAAGATTTAAAAGACTATTTTGCCTAATTTATCTCTTTAGTATCGTACTTACTTCATATGAAACTTTGCGTATTTTTTCAACTTAATATTTTTAAGTAAAATAGCTTTAGTTTTCAACACAGTTCACGTTGCTATTTTTTCTCAAAACTGCATCTTTCCAATTGGCTGTCATTATAGTAACTCAAAAATAAAATGTTTTGTATATTAAGCACACCAATAGTTATATGCCTAGTTTAGGTTGAAGTGGCTGTCAGCATCGAAGCTAGACAAAAAGTAGGCCCATTGTGATACCACATGAATCTAAAAGTTTTCTCCCTAGTTGTTAAACCATTTGGAGCGCCTTATGAAGCGAATTTAGAAATAAAATGTCTATATTAATTAGATCACTAGCTTTCTTGAAAAAAAAACTTTCCGAAATGGAGCTTACGTCTATGGGACTGAGCAGGCCATCTACATAGAAGATGAGGAACTGATTCTACCTCTTCCTCGTCCATACAGCTTCTTTAAAAGTCATTTCAATAAACCCTTCTATGTGTGGTTTTGCCTATAAAACAGTGTCCGGTTATGACACCAATTACGGAGCTGATGTGCAATCTACTTAAGGATAACAAACACTTAGAGAGTTTCAAATTAAGCATTGACCTAATCTTTTTCGTCATCAGACAGGTGGTTTATTTGTTCAATCTTAGGTTTGTCCTCCCTATAGCATGTTGTTTCAGAATTATTTTACATGTAGCGATGGGTATACCAAAATTAGACTTATAAGGGGATATAAGTAATGTTGTACTCGTACCACTTTTGGCGAGTTCACCAACCTTATAGTTCCCTAGAATGTCCCTATGCCCTCGCACCATACAGAGGTGAACTGCAAAGCCATTTCCACAAGAGATGATCGGCAGTTATGGGTTGTTATAAAGTTAGTAAAGATCGGGTACAGATATTTAATATGTAGCTGCCTGACTATCCGAGAAGATGCAGATATCAGTAGTTGATAACACGTTTTCTTTGAGCTAAGACAGGACTTCTTTAATCACAATAAGTTTCGCTTAGATCTGCAAAGATTAGGAAGATGGAAAGAGACATAATTTTAGTCTATCTGAGTTTACATCCCCACCAAATCCATCATCAATGCTCGATCCGTCGGTATAAAATTGAGCAATGTGTCTAATGAAAATTATTGTGATATCTACATTGTACGAGTATGTATTTTTTGTATTATTGGTAAATTTTAGTAATTCGAAAACACGAAATTTTTAATAAAACGTTGTTCAATGTCTGAATTGATGATGGCGTCTAGAAGCTGTAGATTTAATATTTCGAAAAAAGCTTACAAAGTACATCTGTCTTATGAAATGAGCTAATTCAAGTTATTTACTTAAGAACACATTCTAATCTTGTTTATGTGGAAAATATTGAACTCAACATAAGGGAAGTTTCACTGTAGTAGCATGTTTATGTATATACTCGTAATTAAAAAATTTACTATTCTCATCAGCTTATTTGTTGTGAAAAGTGAAAGTTATTATTTTCATATGACATTAGAAAACAGAAAAAAAAAAAAACAAAATGCAAATGTCACTAGAAACAAAAAATCGAATATAATAATCGTGAGTTGTACAAAACTTGCTATCGCATAATCTACATTTATAATAAATTATTTTTGTTTGATAAACGATCTCCGTTTATGCTTAATTTTCCTTAAAATAATAAAAAATTACTCGATTAATTGGGGTAAGAAAATGCAATGCAAAAATGCTACTTTATAACTATCATGGCCGTGTGGCTATTAATTTTTGAGATGAAAATACCAATAGAAAAATAATTATAGCAGAATATTAAATAATGTAACACCAACGTCGAACAAGTATAGGAAGTTTAGGATTAAGAAATGCAAAGAAATGTTTTTTTGGTGGGCCTTAGCAGCCCAGTAAAATAAGACTTTCTTTTCGAAAAAAAACCAAAACAACGGTGTTTTTGTGGATAACTTAATTTCGATCCCTTAAGCATTTTCTTAAAAAGTATCTTATATTCAGGCTTGGGATTAACTATTTTAGGGTGAAAGGGCTTTTTTCAAATTTCTCAAACATTTGAGGGTAAAAATTAAAGCTACAAAACTTTATCGCGTAGAATCAAAATTTTTTGAGAAAAACCCGCACAAACATTAGAGTATATTACGTTTCGTAAAAAACTGTAAAAATTACATTTTTCATTGGCTTAATTTTCTTTTATAGTATGGGTTTGGGTACATCCCCTGGTTCTAAAATAATTTTTTTTCGGACGGAAAGGGTTAAAAAGGCCGCCATTTTGAAAAAGGTGTTGTTTTCGTTTTCATTTAATAATTTCATTCGATATTATCTTGCAACAAAATTTACTGCTTTAAACTTTTACAGAATAAAGTTACAAAAGGCCAAAGTTTGTATATACCGCATATAATTAATACAATAAATTTAAGGTTCTTTCATAAAAAAAAAGCTTAGTCATGATCCAAATTTAAGGTAATTTTTATAAAAACTCTCCACTCAAAATTCAGCTTCTCCGGAATTTTTTTCGGAGCTTGTTTATTTGTTTGTCTAGTTTTCTTAGGCTATTAGGTCAAATGAAACAAATTATTTTTTATTTTTATCACGGCACATTACAGTAAAGGACCTAAACCTCATAAAACAACCATAACATATCTACAAAAATTACAAAGTATAAATCTATTAAGGAAGAAAATATCCTGAGGGAAGTACGCTCATTTTATTTTGAACGCCTGAACGGTTCTCAAAATAAATGAAGACTCCTGGAAGAGTCAGAAAGCAATTCGTTAGATTTAAAAAAAGAATTTCAATGGTTTCCACTATTAGATGATAAGCTTTTAGGTACTCCTTAAAAGTATGATCTGGTTTCTGAACCAAAAGAATCCTATAAAAGTTTTATGACACACACCACACAAAATTTCCTTCATTAAAGAATTATAAGTTTAAAAAAAATCAATTTTAATCAAATAAAATTCCACATTCCTAAGACTTTAAATAAAAATCGTCCCTTAATATTTTGCCTTTTTAAAGTTTAATCCTACCTGTTGGACCTGAGTATAAATAAAAACAATTACAACGTCCTAGGCCTAAAATCTTTTATCAAACAAAAATGTTCCCCCATCACTGAAAAAAGTTCCGTCAATGAAAAAAAAACGAACTTGAAACTTCTACTCTCACATAAAAACCCAACACATCCATTTATGTAAACATTTATTGTTAGGGGCATATATAGTGTTCTATTCTCCTTGAAGAAAGTGCTCAAGGTGCTATATACATGGGAGAGGAGTAGTGAGATGCATTTGCATATGTGTGATGCACATCATCATCATCATTTGCATATTTTTTTTCCCTGTGTCAAGTGTGCTATGCCGTCGTTTTATTTTCAAAGTCAAAATAATTAAGCAGCGAGTCCTTAAACGTTTGTTCCTCAAGAATACACTTATTTTGCTTGACTGAAGCTGAATGAAATATGAATTCTGATTTGTTTCTTATTGTTGTTTTTTTTTTTGTTGAATGGGGTCAGGTCAGCCTTTATAAAAGGAAACAATAATTATTTGTCTAAGGAAAAATATATAAAAACATTTTGTAACAAAACGAATCAAATCGTAAAAAGTTATCACAATCGGTTTGATTTCTCAAAATTATACATTAACACCCTTGAACGTTAATATATCATTAGTTAGCCTGTCTAAATTGGTCTTTGTATTAGTGTATTTTGCTTCATTCTCTTAAGGATTTTTCGAAAATGTTATTTGGAACACGAAAAAGGCGACAAAAAATATGATTTCCAGATGGAAGGAAAGGCTAATCACCAGCCTTACCACCATCTCTTTTTTGTAGGTGCCTTTAGTGCCTAGCTTTAGCTTTATCTAGCGTATTATTTATTTAATGTTGCTGTTCGATTGCCAAGTCCTGAATTTCTGCCAGAAAGTCAGGCAGGTATTGTAGACGTTTTGGTTATAGCATTGGTTTAAATGTATTTTCGCCTTAGCTATTATATTTTTTGAAGGAAGAGAGAACTGAACTGACTGTTTGGACGTCCTTCAAGTGCGACAACAAACCAAAACATAGGTAAATAAAACAGTTCAAACTTGCTTGAATATAATAGAGGGCATAATCAGTTCATATCCTATATATATCCTTTACCATTTGCCACACCCTCATATGTATTTCCAGAATGAGCATAACAAATAAGATGGCAGAGTGTGCTGTATGTAGTGTAGCTGAAGGTTTAACAAGCTTTGTCAGGTAAATTTGCTTGCAACCAATTTTTAACACTCTGAACCGAAAGTTTTGAAATCATTTTTTGTCTATCCAGGAGATAAATTTTGATCTAGACTTAGAGGGTTACAATTGATGAGGAAATGTTTATGTACAAACCATAACAAAATTAAGTACCTCTCCTGAGAAAACTCAGTGAAATGTGTCTTTCGTTAAAAAAACTGAGAACATTCAGTTTTTAATTAATCAAAACAATTGACAAAGTAAATTAATAGTCATTTTTATTCAAACTTAACTAAATTTATTTTATTCATTAAAATTATGTGTTTGATATGAAGATGATGCAGACTGCATTTCCACTTAAATTTATTGAAACTTCCCAATGAGTTCATGGAATTATTGCAGTTAAGACTTAACGAAACTCTTTTGACTGTCACAAAATGGATTGTGTACTTTAAAAATCACTTTTTTCACATTTTTCTTTCAAGTTTGGGAAAGAAACTCTTATACATTTTTCCAACTACACCATTCCATAAAAGCACCATCCTATTCAAACAGATGGAAGTTTGATTCAAACTTGAAATAAAAAACTTATAGATAGTCTTTATTATTCAAACTACTCAGTGTATTAATAAGAGTTTATGTTTGTATTCAAACTTGACGACTTGGCAAAAGATGTTGATGTGTAGGTCAGATATTGTGAAAAAGTGAGAAATTTGTCAATGGAAGCTTAGATTTCTGTGTGAACATTTTATTTCGATGCAATTTAATTTAGCTTAATTCAAGCATATAACTTTATGATAATTCTAAAGTAATTTTGGTTGGAATTGGAGAGCATTCTTAAGGTTGGTTTCTGAGCAGTTTAAATAAAATATATTTGAATTGTTCTTGTTTTCTTATTATTCTTGTCAGGGGTTCATCTGGCCGTATTCAGTTCGGTGAAATGGTACACAGAACAGTGGTATTGACCTCAAACAATAATGATTTATATTCCACTTAACTTTGTTAATAAAGTCTACACAGTCAATGGTGCCTATTTTGACATTCTCTTTCGTTCGAAAGTGAGTCGAATTCGTTGAAACTTAATTTTGAGACTCGGCGATTAGAATGTTAATCGAACAAATCGAAAGTTCACCCAATCCATAGAAAGTTCATTCATTTGCGAAAGCTAATTCAATTTTGAAATTCGAAAGAATAGAAATGTCATTTTTGTGTCGTTTGAATTTTTCTGTCGAGTAAGCAACAAAACATGTACATATGTTTTTAATTATTTCATGGAAAATAAATTACTTTTATTAATTTTTCTGTTGTTTTATGTTTAAAGGTCGCATTCCAACTGCACAAACCGCGAACAAAAGGAAAAGTTAATCAAAATAGTGGAAGAAAATCCGGAGGTAGGTAGCAAAGGTTTTTTTTTACCACCCGCGTTGATACGGAAAGCATCCATACTATCCTTCTCCTCTGCACTTCTTCAACACCATCTTCACTTATAAACAAAAAATGCCATATTTTTATTTATTATTTTATGGTTTTATCAAAGAAATTTAATTTTTTAAACAATAAACAAAACAATTACAACTAAACAAAGATTTCACTTTTTGGTTTTGACATTTCACAAACACTTCTCTTTTGTTTTCGATATGTTAGTGTGACCAAGCGTATATAAAAAAAAAAAAAAAAATTAGAACGCGTCATGATGAACTTATTTTTTCAAGAATAGTTTCAAAACAGCTGAGTTGACACAAAAAATGTAATGAATATGTAGTTCTTTATGGTTAAACTTAACTTTATAATGAAAAAGTGTATTATTTATTTTGTTTCTTGATTCTTTATCCAACATCTATAAAATGTTAAGAAACAAAAAAAATGTAAAACGGTCATACTAATTCAAATAGAAATATAGTAAATGTCAAACGGCTGACAATGAAAATGAATCTTTTTTGAAGTTCATTTTATGCTATCTTTCGCAAATGAATGTTATTCGTTCGAATCTCAAAATTAAGAAAGTTCATTCGAAGGAATAGAATCATTCTAACGAATAGACTATTCATGAGAATGTCAAAATAAGCATGAATACCTCCAGCTAATAGCTGGTGCAGAAAGAGTAGGTCAGCAGAAATACACTTATTTTGCAAAAATTTTTACAAAAAACAACTACCATATCCATTAAAAATACTATCAACAAATTATCAAAAGAAATCAGTATTTCATTTTCATTTGTTCAGTAACTTTTAAACGCTATTGTTAACCCAGGTACAAGGTGCAACTAGCAACTATCCGAAACTAGTGCCCACAAATATCCAGGATAATTTATGTACTCTTCTGTACACTCTTCTGTGTGCAATTTAACCTGGAAAGACATGATGTATCCATAGGGCCGACGGGGTGCATGTGTGTTATTGATTGAACCTTTTGTTTCGTTGGGTAAAAACGAACATAGGATAAAAGCGGGTGGTAGTTCGGTACAGTATGAAAACCCTTTTAATTGCACTAGGTCTTACTTCTGCTATTTTATATATTGAACTTTTGATTGCTATTTTTTGCTCTCGTGAATTTTAATTTAAATCTGTTATTATTTTACTTTTTTCTTTCTTTTTTTTTTTGTTTTGTGAATAAAATTGAACAAAAATCAATTTGCAATCCTCTTATAAAAGGATGTTGATTGATGTTCATTTGCCAGTGTTATTGTAGGTGTTTACCCATGTGCCAAAAACAACAATAAAATGACTTTCGCTTACAATGTAGATTTTTGGTTAATGTTTACAATTTAACTGCTCAAGTTTATTTACAAATATTGGTAGTTTTAAATCAAAGGACATCAATCATTCGAATATTCGAATATAAACAATACAAGATAGCTATATTTCGATAGATTTTCGATGTTCTTGGGGCGCACATGGAGCAATAATTCGGCTGTAGCTTGATGATGAGTTTGTGGATAGGTTTGGGGGTTAAAATATACACCGTATAAGAAAAAGACTAATGGTTAAAAAACATTCGCGAAAAAAACACAATTTTTGTAGTTTAATTTCTGATTTTACCACATTCAGGGATTGTTAACACATTGTAAAGTGGCAAATTTTAAACAAAAGATTTACAGTTTTGAATGCCAGTTCGGTTTGACGAAAGTGATCGAAACAGGGATATCAAATACAGACCCAGAATGTATACCTGTATAATTGTCGATTTTACGTTGGCCGAAAAATTATCTTAAGCGACATTTTTGGACGACACCAATCCACACGAGGCTAACCAGGTGACAATACATCCTCAATAAGTTACGATTTGGTGCGGATCTTGGACCGCCGACGGCGTCATTGGTCGGTAATTTTTTGAAAACGACGTTGCTGAGGGGCTCACCGTCATTCCAATTTCGATTTCTTATGGCCCAAATTGAACCATATGGATCTAGACGACATGTGGTTGCAGCAGGACGGCGCGGCGCTACATGCCACACAACTGACGCTACAATTTACATTTTGCATGTACGATTTGAGGATAATTTTATCTCGCGCAGAGGCGAAGTGAATTCACATCATACCATATGATTTGACCCCGCTAGACTTTTTCGTGTGGGGTTTCCTGGAGTCACACTCGTCCTAAGCCCTTAAGGTGTACATAACGCAGGCCATCGCTCAAATTCCACCGGATCTACGCAAAATAGAAAATTTTACGATTCGAATCCGTGCCACCGTAAAAAGCTTAGGCGGGCATTTGAACGATGTGAATTTTGTTAATACCTCACACAGAGTTTTATTCCATTTCAACATCTACCCGATCTTATTGAAAAACCTTTATTTTTCGAAATAATTCCAAGTAAAGAGAAAACCTCATGAGTACAGCATGGTTTTGACAAGGATTTTGTTGAATATCATTTTTAGAATTTCCATTTCAAAATGTTCATTATTTTGATATTAAGAAATAATTTTGTGACGTTATTAAAGTTCCAAAGAAATACTCGTACCATCAATTTTCTTTTGGAACCTTTTTTTTTTTAATGCTTGTTTATTAATATTTAAGTTTAATTTAACACGATATATTGAATTCTCCTTAGTTTTTCAAATTTTTAAAATGGATCTTCCACATTTTCAAAAATAATTTTACAATGAAAATCTTGAGCTTAATTTGGAAACTCATTAGATATTTTCAAAAAAAAAATATCTTTAGCTTAATCTTCTGTTTGTAAGATGCAGCTTAATCTCGTGCGAATCAGTGCCAAACCGTTTTTTTTTAATGTAAATTTTAATTTTGTGTGAATCAGTTATTAACTTGTAGCAGTAACTAAATAAGTATTATTTCAATTTTACATAAGAATCAAACAAAGAGAGAGAGGGAAACTAATTAACAATTATGCTTAAGTCTAAAAATGAAAGTCGAAGATGAAAACTGCAATACAAACAATACTCAAACCAACACTTAGGATGGATTCACTTGTAAAGGCAGACCAAGAAATGTAAATAGTGTTAATGATGGCAGGAATGTAGGGTACAAATTATTAAGGACGGTAGGAGACATTGAAGATATGAGAATAAATGGTATCTTTGCTATAATGCAAGTCGAACGAATAGAGAATAATATTTATTATAGGAAGCATACGGTTTAAAGGTTAATTACTTTCATAATTTTTACGGTGTAAGATATATTCTAATTAAAAAATGCTGATAAAGAAAGCATCGGCAACTTTACGGCAGATTTCTGGGAATATGCCTTTGGCGTTCTTCATAAGGGGAAAATTGGTAGTAGTAGCGGTATAATAATTTCCGAAGGTAAAGCGATAGAATTTAAAATTGACCATATTTACAAATAGGAAAAAACTATGTCCTTCATCGATAAAAATAAAATTGCATTTCAATTCAGCGAAGTTAGTTCTATGGACATTTGACAAACATGTTAAAAAAAATGGTAGAAAAGGGCTGTCATTATTCCGTCTATTACGATTGGCTAAATTTCCATGATTTAAACCTTCTTAGATAGGAATTTAAAATGATAATTCTCAATGATTTCTGTAACTTGGGTCATTTTAATTGAATTGAAATAATTCTTCCATTCAAATCCCATACAAACGCTGATAATACACTTTAATGAAATTACTTAAGCCAACAATTTTCCATATGAAGAATGTTTTTAAAAATTAACTCTTCTTACTTGTTTTTAATTAGAAATATTAATCGCATCTCATTTATTCCAAAGGGAAAACAAGAAAATTTACTTATACAAGTGTTCGCATGAAAATAAACTTTCTCTTGCCAAACAAAGACTGAAGCTGAAGCGCCATTAAGAATTAACTTTGCCATTTCACATATATCACTTTTGAATATTCGCACTTTAATAAATTAAAAACCTCATGAATTTATTTTCAAGAAAACTAAAAAAAAACTTAAAGGAAACTTTTATCTTTTTAAACTTTATCCTTATGGGTTTCAGTATTTTCCAAGAAACTTGTTAAAACATAAAATAGGATAAACTTACAAACGTACTTGTATTTCAAAAATAAGTAGATCGCATATTAACATACGCCTTTATGTGTAGATAGATACATATACATGTATGTGTATACTTTCGATAAAATCCTTTTTGATCAAAGATTCCAATTAAAATTTTATATCTACCATGGAGATTATGATGATGTTAATGATGATGAAAATTTATTATAAAAAAGGGGAAACACGACAAATTCTAAGAAAATGCATAGCTCAGCAAAATTACGATGGTAGTCCTTTGAGATTTAAAGCAATTCATTCGAAACCGAAGGTCGATTGATCAAAAGGTCGATATTGATGTTGTTTGTATTAAATTAAATACATTCATACATATTCTTTCATATACGAGTATCATTAATGAATGGAGAATTTCGTAGATATTTTATTAGTCTAACACAAGACCAAAAAACACATAAAAATAAAGAAAACAAAAATCGCCTTTATAAATCCTTGGACCCAGCAATTCAATTAAAATTTCAGCAATAAGCAGCTGCTGATGGTGTATATGTATATCTTCCATCATCCAGAATCAATCAAAAAACGGCTTCTGAAATATTATTCTGATTTGATTTTTTGTTCTAGAACTACTTTTTACTCACGAAAGATGATTTCTGTTCGTATGGTTTTTCTTTCTGTTACTTTTTACACTTAGTTATATCCTTTTTTCGTATTTTTTTTTTTGGATTAGCGAAACAAACAGAAAAGAATAATTTATCTTCGTTTATAAAAATCCTTTAAGCTCGAACTTTTTGTGTTGTTTGAAGAAAACGATAGAATCACGAAGGTATGTAAAAGTTAACACGTTATAGAAAATCGAATTGACGTAAAATAAAAAATAATATTTTATGGGTATTTTATATTTTTTGGCTTTTCTTTGGAATAGAAAAATAGATAAAGCGACGACTTTGAAACACTGTGTTAATTTCCTTTGTGATTTATGTTTGTTTTTGTTGGTTCTTTTTATTTTTTGTTTTATTTATTTCTTTTCTTAATTTAGTTGAAGCTTATTTTTTTTTTTTTTTAAATGTCCTTGCTGCTACTTATATCCAAGTTGGCATATTCATCATATCATCTCATCATCATCATCGTTCAGTAGACATTTGAAGAAGGAGTGCAAAAAAAATCATATCATATCATACATATGCATATGCCAATTGTAAGGTTGAGACAGAGTGAAAAAACGGTTAAAAATACATAGATGTGTGTATATTTATGAAAACTATCCTTTATAACAATTTTGCGATGTTTTATATACGAGGGAGGCACTGAGAATTTTGTATCACTTTTTGAATCAATAAACGCTTCTTTATAGTTGAAGAAAAAAAAATAAATAATTTAAAACATTTATGTATAGCTTTTCATATATTCATATGATAATAACTTTTCTTGTACATAAATGTATATGTACTCGTGAGTTAACAAATTTTCGAAAACTATCGCACGCGTTTTGGGTTTGCGAAAAACATTTCATTCAAAAAAAAGAGAACAACAACAAGATAGCCACATTAAAAAAAATATCCACAAGGATTCACATTAAAAAGGAACTATAGATTTTTTTTTTAAATTTTAATTTAACAATATACAAAATATTTTTATTAATTTTAACTTTTTATTTATCACACGAAAGGTAGGGTGATTTTAACGAATAGAGTTAAGAGATTTATTTATTTTTTTTTTGGTACAAAACTCAATGTGAATTCAAAAAACGGGAAAATAATAACGAAAATCCGAAGGATCATATCACAACGACACCAACAAAAACACTGAAGGATAGTACGAAAGTACAAAAAAACACACTGTCAGACAGCAGGACGAGATGTAATCAAACAAATCAACTAAAATATACTTTCTCTCCTGGCAGGACACGGAGAAGCAAACAAAAAAAAAATATTAAAATTCCTTCTCCGTGTTAATATGTTCGTCTCTCTTTAACCTGCGATCGTCCCTTTGGGTAGGTTGATTCTTGTCCGAAAAACCACCTTCATCTGCCTGCCGCCGCCATCACTAGTCATCGCCTGAGGTGAGGGTGGTCTCTCACAAACAGCTTTTGCTATAAATGCAAGCCCAAGGAATCCTATTGCATCGCCTTGCCATTTTTGCTCTCTTCCGGTAATGGTGTCCTCGTGTGTACTGGTGTTGAATGCGATGGTAGAAAAGCAGAGAGCATAGGCCTCCCCAAAAGGAGGCTTTAATCCCAAATTCCACACCATTGGGATGTGTGGTGAAAAACGAAAAGCCTAAACTACAAACCTCTGCTGACATTGGAAAATGTGTGAAAACGGATGGTGGTGGGAGTGGAGGGTTTACACACCTACTCTATATCATGTGGAATTGTAATAATACCACTATCAAACTTACTGTTAGAGATAGTACTATAGGAAGTTTTGGTGGGATGTGTGGGCTTTTGCAGGGGATAATTTTTATTTTGTTTTTGCATTCTATTTCATTGTGATTTTTCTTCCACAAGTATGTTTCAGATTTTTGATTCTTTGGAGAGAAAACGAATACTAAACCTTTAGAAGTAGCAGCAGCAGCAGGAGAAACTTTTCACTTTTCATAGTTTTTGCTGTTTCCCTTTCCTGTATTTATGTATATACGAGTAACGAGTATATCGTATATTTCTGTGTTTCTCTGCAGCGAAACAGGATGAAGTATGTCAAAGAGGAGTGCAAAAAGAGATTTATACGAAATCCGTTTAGTTTGTTAGAGTATGTTTTTGTGTTCAGATTCGGTTGAATTTCTGTATAGGTATACCTTACATAGCTTACACCGCACATTTGTTTTGTGGTTTGTAGCTTTATTTCAACAAAATCACTCTTGTGTTTCTTATTAATTTGATGAAAGTTTTTAAGACTGAAGAAATCGAATACATTTGATCATTTTATGTGCAGAAGAAAGCTTATGAAGATTTCAAAAAGTCTTAGGCTAATCGCACACGTGGCACATTGTTTGCCCGCAAGGTCTATTTATTTAAGATTTTAGTACCAACATGATTTTATTGTACAAAATTTCCGACTTTTGCCCAGTTCCAAACACATACATACATATAATCGCAAGAAACTTTTTGCCAAATTTTATTACAAATTGTGATGAGATATAAAAAAACAAGAAGCTACTCATCTCATGAAAACATTTGGACTGAAGTTTACCGGGAATCTCTGCGGTTTCAGTGGTCTAGTCAGACTAGAATAAAAACAATTTTCTTGTAAATAACAAATTGAGTTAATCAATGTTAATATTTTAGAATTAAGGTATTACCATTCCAATATTTCTTCCACCAAAGTAATACAAACAGATCTGGTTACACGAACGCAAAGGTGAAGATTTCGCAATAATTTTTTTAAATTTTGATTTTTAGTTGCGATTTTCTTATTTTATTTTATTTTTGAAAATTTGTCATTACATGATGACATTTGGCAAACATATTCCTAAAAGTCTCCAAATCGAAACTTCAATTGTACCTACGAAAACGCGAACTGTCTCTGTTTTGAAACTGATTTGACATTAAGTAAAACTGTTCGTTATATGTATTTATTCATTTTACTCAAAATATAAACTGGGTAATGTTATGCTTCAAAGATGATACTGAGAATTTAGTTAAGTGGTTAAATTTTCGCTGCATATTATTAATTGCTATTTCAGCCTGTCAAATATATCTTCAGTTGATTCCAATAATTTTTGGTAGGTTAAAAGAAAAACATATCTCTTTAAAATTGAGCCAAAAAGAGTATACATATGTATGTATGTACAATTTGCGTAAATCTCCGGAAAAAAAATTTTAAAACTTTTTTCTAAGCCAACAAAAACTTTTTCAATTCACACAAAAAGGTCGCAGAAAGAGCTAAATCGTAAATACGTACATACATATAATTGATGTCTGGTAGATACATAAATTGAAAACTCATGTCCAACCTATAAAAAGTTATTAAGTGCTCAATAACTATAGCCATCATACTGTATGCGCAACATGTGGCATATTCGTTCATATCCCAATAAATATTTCAAAAACGAATGCAAAAAAAAAACAAAAACAAAAACAACAAGGAGCGTCGTCCATCGTTGAAACACAGCTCTATATTACTGTCATTTTTTTGTGTATTAGTATCAACAAGTCGCTCTGCTGCGCGCAGCAGTGTACAAAGCTCCCGACCCCATAATTCCCATAAATATCCTTTTTGCTCTCTATAGAGTTCGCACGGGACGAAGACAACACGATAAACTCACTGAGCACCGCACTGATGTGTGTCGGAGGTGCTATGGCTGTTAAAGTCAATTGTCCATTATAATAAATTGAGCTTGATATTAATTTTCCTGGGCATTTCCCCATTCCCAGCACATTCTCTTGGACAGTGATTTTGTGATTGGATTGTTATTGTCGGTTTGAATGCAGTTTTTCACCTCTCATACTAAAGCAATCTTACTTCAAGAGAGGGAATTGCAATTTGGAGAGAATAACCTACCCCACCTACCTATACCTTATTTCTCAGTTAATATTGTTATTTGGGTTTGGAATGTCTTTAAAAAAAAGTTTAGCTTAACTTTCGCATCAATCACAAAAATATAGAACTTGTAAAAGCTTGACAGTAAGTGAGGTGAAAAGCCTTGTGCATTGAAGTTTTTCTTCTAAAAGCTTCAAAGCTTTCTATCTGAAACTTTTTGCCAACAAACTTTATGGACAGGAGAGCTTTGTGTCTAAAACTAGCACTTTAATTTATCTCTAATTTTCATAAAATAAATTTGGTATGTCAATTAAAAGTACTCGATAATACACATTTAAGGAAATAATTTCAAAAACAATAGTTCGATCGTTTTCAAGGTATTGAATTTTCAAAATAAAATTTTGAATTTTTGTTTTTCAAAAAATCCTTAACATATTTTTTGAGCTCTTGTACAAAAATGTTGATCAAGAGCAGTCGAGACTTTAGTGAAAAAGTCGAAAATAATTAAAATGGCCATTCTATGACAGACAACAATATCACTTTTTTTAGTACACACTTTTGTTTGTATAAAAGTCATTATAGCCGTTTCGAAGATAAATACATTATTTCATAACGGCTATAGCTTGTATGTATATGGCAGGTGTTGTTTATTTTGGAGCTAAGTAAATTTGAATTTCTCTTCTAGGGAATCACCGAATACCCTTTAATACAGTTTTTAAGAAAACTATACTGGCAAGTTGTAGGTCGAGGTACAGACATACAGACACAGAGATATATTTTTATATATGAAATTTCCTTATATTTTGATAAAAGTACCCTCCCTTTTTTCAAGATAAGATAATGTATTTTCATTACGTTCTAAAAACTTTTGACATCGTCATATTGTCAAATCCGTGCCATCCTACGTCTATACGAGAAAACACGAAAAAACGTTGAACATTTTGAATTCCAATCATTAATTTTGTTTTCAATAGATGCAGAAGATAAAATTGAAATTTTTTTTCTGATTAACTTACTTTAAAATGCTATTTAATGTTCGATAATACTTAATACTTTTCGAGCTTAAATCTTTTTTGCACATATGTATATTTATTATTGTGCTTTTAAATGATAAAATGTTCACAAGAATTTAACTGTAAAAAAGGACAAAAATATTCAACTCACTGCACATTCTGGAACTTGAAGGATATCCACTTTGTTTGATTTTCTAATAGTAACCATTCTGTGAGCTATAAGAGACGTCATCCTTGCACTTCAAATCTATACCAATTTATTAAACGTATGTAAACGTATCCACGTGAAACACGTCCAAATGAAAAAACACGACTAAACTTTAATTCGGTAGCATTAGTCTACAATTGCCCATTAAACAGGTAATTCTTAATATAAAGGTATTCACCCTCGAAAACACTTTATAACACATGGTTCATTTGAATTATTAAGAAGGTTTCATGCTCATTAGCCCTTTGAAAAATAAATACGAATTACGAATTAGCTGTGTTTTCTGAAACCGTCCCTATATTTATCATAAATTCAATTAAAATATTTACGTTTATATGGCACTTAAGTTCAAAGGAGGGATTTTCCGTCCAGTTTTGTGCGTAAAACATTCTCTCATATTTAAACGCTAAGGCATCAGAATTTTGTTAATTGTATGTGATTTTGAATCATTGAAAACTAATTTTATGGAAGTTAAAGAAATAGTAAGTCTATGAAATAGAATTCCAGATACCAACTTTAAACTATCAAAACCATAACGAATATTTTCAACGAAAAGAAATGTCTAAATAAAAAAATAGGAACTTACCATCTACACGGCGAATTACTGATAAACATCGCGAAATGCTTATTAATATTTTCTTTCTATTCTAATGGAATTATTTTGTTTAGTTAAATTTATTGTTTATTTATTGGAAAAACAGTAACGGAAGCGAAAAGTTCGGTGCATGTTGATCAAGTTTACCTGTTGGAAGGAAAAAAGGTTTATCTTTTATTTGCTTAACACATTTGCTCCTTATTTAAGGGTTGTCTACATGTAATATAATCTTTCGAATCCATACTAAAAAATTCTTTGTTCTTGTTTGTTTTACAAATTTTAATTCAAATATGAATTTGTAATGGTTCGAAATAATTTTTCAATTTCTTTAAATTAAATAAATAATTTATAAAAAATAAGTATATATTTTTTAAATCGAAAGCTTAAATAAATTAACGAACTTTTAAAATTTCCCAGTATTATTCTTTGAATTTTCAACAAATCTGCTATGCGCAGATGTGGAAAATCAATCGATACAAAACAGGGCTGGCAAACAAACACTAAAAATAAATGTGCTCACTCCATGTGAAATAAAAGTCCGATACACAATCTTAAACATGCCACATTTATTTTCTTTCGAAATCAAGTCTTTCAGTAATTTTCTTTTTCAGTTTAATAAATATGCTCAATCCACATGAAATTAAAATTGTTGCCAAAGTGGCAACATTGATTCAATCAGAAACAAATTTTCAATAAGTTTCTAATCAGAGAATTGTCCATAATCGGATTCACAATAAGTCTTTACAAATTACTCAATACTCATCGACAAATCTCACTCAACTTATCAAAGTTTATTTTCTTTCAGTGTTTTTCCTTAATGTGAAGTCAACAAAGAAAGATTTTGAGCACAAGAAAAGCAAATACAAGAATCATTTGGGTTACTAAAGCTTAAAGCTCTCTCAGCCACGCCGATGCAGTTTGTCTGCTCGTTCAGTTGACCTTGGTGATTTAATTAAAGAAGTGCGTACCATTTTTCCATGCGCGATCGGTATTAAGAAATAGAAAATTATTAAAATTAAATATCAATAAAAACGACGCACTTGACGCACTTTATAATAAAGAATTAAAACTATTAAAATAAGTAAGAAAATGTTGAATTTCGGAGTGTTAAATTTGTTCCAGAAAAATTGTTTAAGAAAATGTGTTTGTCATATTCGTGTTAGAACGTGGAAAAAAATAACGGAGTCGTTTTTTTCGTTTATGGCGGTTTTGTGTTATATAATTATAGCATGTCGGTTCGTGTTCGGACTAAGACCGTGAATTTGTTGAATTTTTTATAGCTACATATCCATCGGTAATATTGAGCAGTGCACGAAAGAATCTAGTATGAGTGTCTAGCTTACGCGTAGCGATTTCGTTAATAAGATCTTGGTATTAATTTTAAATGTGCGGTGTTTAAAATATAGTGCAATCGGTGAAGTGTTTGAGTAGTATGGTTAAATAAAAAGGTTTTATTTAATTTGAACGGAAAATTGTGTTCGAATTTCAGTGTGTTGCCTGCTTCGGTCGTTTATAAGTGTTCTTTTTCGGATTGTTAAATTTGTTCGCCGCATTCGTGTTGAAACGTGAAAGAAAAAATAACAGATTCGTATTTTAAGTTAATCGAGGTTGTGTGTGTGTAGGTAATTATAGGAATTCGGTCCTTGTACTGTTTAAAACTGTGAATTTCTATGAATCATTGTTCATCGTTTTATCATCGGGTGGTTTTCGCCCGCAGAGCAGTGCGTCGGGGCTCAGTAATTTTACTTTTTCATATAAAAGTGTTTCCAAACTTTTGGTTTTTTAAATTTGAAACAGGTAGTTTTGTATTTTTTAATTTATTCCTTTCCTAAAAAGTTTTTTCTTTCTTTATTTTCAGGTGAGCTAAATTTTGATCATCTATAATTTTATTCAAAGCATATGCAATATACTACATACATTTTTGTAAGTACATAATTTTATTAATATTTTTTTTGTATTCACTGAAAACTAACACTGAGTAACATTGAATACATAAACCAATTAAGCACTTTAATTTACAATTTCGCCAAAAAAAAATGGAGTCAAACAAAAAGTGAGGTTAAAACCGAAAAGAAAATATTTTTTTTTAGGATTTAGGGGGGTTTCGTCACTCTAATATTTTAACCCTCTTCTATTGAGATCCATACCTAACTGTAAAAAAAATCAACACTATACTCGTGCGACCTTAAAGGAAAGTCGCCCCGTTGACTTTTTCCTGTACTGTAGTCATTTTTATTTTTGTTAACATCTTATCATCGGGGAAAAGAAAATGGAATCGAAAGAGTGTTTCCAAGTTGTTCGTAAAAAATGGTCTAGTACAAATATAAAAATTATCAAAACGTTGGCCTTACGTCATTGCTCAAAAATCAAAACAAAACAAACTGTTCTCAGTATTATTTTCACAAAATATACCATCCCTGTCCATGAGTAGAAATTTCCCTTTTTCTTATCACTCAACTCTGAAACGTCAAACCGGAGACCAACAGTCGTAATTTATTTCCCTTTTAAAATTGATACAAAAAAGTTGTGTGTAGCTTGTAGCAGTGCGAAAACTTTTTATTAAAACTAAGTTATCTTGAAATTAAAACATGCAAATCTAAAGAAACAGTGTTAATCATAAATATTATGAAACTTTAGATTGAAAAAAAATTAATCTAAAAATGAATTCTTTAACCACCACAACTTCGAAGCAACAACTCACTCCACTTGTCTATTGGGCCCAAACCCAAGACCAAATTACATTAAAAGTTGAATTAAAAGATTCAAAAGTATGTAAAATCATTATTGCGTTTTGTGCAACTGTCTAAAAGCAATTCAATGTTACAGAAACCAAGTGTAAGATTCGATGAAAAATCAATAAAATTCAGCACTTATGGACTTGGTGCTCGGGGATTAAACGACTATCAATTTACACTGAATTTGTTTTCAAAAATTGACGACGATGTGAGTAGTTGTTGAATACACAAACATAAGTTCTTGGCCAAAAAGCAATTTATATGAATAATTTATCTTAGGACTCTCATTTCAAAGTTTTCGATTCGAAAATCGAATTCACAATCAGAAAAGAACACCCAGCTTGGTGGCCAAGGCTAACAGCCACCCCACAGAAGCCACACTGGTTAAAAATCGATTTTGACCGATGGCGCACCGAGGATGATGTTGTCGACGAGGATGAGCCCAGAGACGTAATGGAAGACTACTCGTCGGCAAGTCGAAAATTACATTTGGAGGAGCTGGGCTATATCAAGGGTAAAGCGAAGAATTATTTAAGTTGTTTCGAGCTTGTTTTCTTTAATCCATTACTGAATTCCCCAGAGAGTGGAAAAAAGGTTTACATGGTCTTTTACAATCTTTGCCAGTTCGTTGGCTTTACGTATGTGCTGTTGGTGATGTCAGTGCTTTATTATCGGGATGGACCGGATTCCATGTCGAAGATTTATGAGTCCGTTGGCAATCCTTTGAAATTCTGTCAGCTATTGCAATATCTCGAAGTCCTACATCCAATATTTGGCTATACAAAGGGAGGACCATTGATTCCGTTTTGCCAGGTAACTGGGAGGAATTTCGTTCTATTCCTGATGTTAACTCTGGAGCCGCGGATGCAAACGAAACCGGTTGTTTTCTATGTGTTTTGCATTTGGTCACTGGTAGAAGTTATCAGGTAAAATGTATTTAAACTTCTCTCACTTATATCACTTTCATAAAGTTTTCTCCGCTACTCCTTCAGATATCCTTATTACATCACTCAAATGTTTGAGTCTGACATTGGTTTGTTGACTTGGTTGCGTTACACAATCTGGATTCCTCTATACCCCATGGGAATTCTGTGCGAGGGAATTATTATCTTGCGAAACATTCCCTATTTCGAGGAAACTAAGCGATTGTCGGTAGAACTACCAAATAAATGGAATTTCGCATTTGATATGCCCTCTTTTCTAAAAGTGTATCTGATAGTTTTGGTTCTGCCGGGAACGTACTTATTGATGACTTATATGGCCAAGGCAAGGGCTAAGAAATTGTGTGGCGGTGTCAGTGGAGGAAGTAAGAAGATACATTCCAATTGATAAATTATTTTAATATACATACATGCCTACTTACTTATTTTTAAATGTAATACTTTTGTAATTTATATTTTTAAAAATAGAATAATTCAACTTTTAACTAAACAAGAAAGTATGCTATACAAACATTTGTGCAAAGTTAAATAATTAAAAAAATGAAGTAGGTAATTTGAGGCGTTATTAATAAAAATAAATATCTTTAAGGAGATAAATAATGAGTTTTTCTATTTTGTCTTGTTGTCAGAAATTGATTTCTTTTACACCAAAAACAGACTTTAATCACCCAAAATATAGTTAATGGGGTTATTATCATGTTTTTAACTTTTATAAAGGTAAAAGGGAACGAGGTGACATTTTAAATATAAAACGTTATTCACATTAGAGACATCTAATAGTCTAAATTCACACGTTACACAAAATTGATATTAAAAAAAAATCAATAAAAATCAAAAAAATAGGGGTAATAATAGATTGCACTGAATTTTATATTAGTAGAAAACAAAATTACCTAAACTGTACATGTAAATTCTTAGATACATATGCTTTATTTTAATTTCTCTTGGTTCTTCTTTCATCAATCAATGGATCTTTGTAGGTCAATTTTTGGTGGTATTTTGATTCACATCTTTTAACCAAAACAGAGCGGTTATAGACATTACTAATTTAAATATTTGATGCAAGGAAATTTTATGTAAGATATTACATTGAAACAATATAAGCAAGTATGTGACAATCTTTTTTCTAAATCGGTTCATTCTGAAGCATTTAACTTGAGTTATAACAATATTTAAGATTTTTTCAAATTTTTAAAAATTAATGAGAGAGGTCTCAAATCGCAAATTTTAGAATTAAAAAAATGTCTGATAAAGCTTGGTTCATATTAAATTCCCAGTGAACATAATGTACTAAGCACAACTTAGGGAGAATGATGATTGACTTGGCTTTAAGTTTGGTGTCCAAACCAAATGTCACCAAAGGCGTTTCTATAGTCAAACTCTGAACATTAACATATATAATGCGAATACGCAGTATTTACTGGGATTATAATATTAACTAGTTAATGAGCTTTTAAGATAATGGGTGGTATGCAGAAAGCTTTATCTCAGTCTCAAATCTCACTTTTTTGAGCAATTGCTAGCTTTTGTATGAAGAATAATTCTTGTCTCAGTCTCAAATCTCACTTTTTTTGAGCAATTGCTAGCTTTCGTATGAAGAATAATTCTTGTCTCAGAATTATTCTGCATACGAAAGCTAGAAATTGCTCGAAAAAGTGAGATTTGAGACTGAGATAAAGCTTTCTGCATACCGCCCAATATAATTATTATTTTCAGGCGATGGTGTTTTTTCAACACTTTTCTTAATAGTACATTTTATACGCGTACAAAACTGTATGGCTTAAATACTCAGTACGTGTTCAGTATAATAAGTAAATTAGACGAACTAGTATGTGTCAGCTAAGCTAACCAAGATATAATGAGGATAGCGAACTTAAACAATGATGACGTGTTCGAGGCTTGACTTTCTCCCTAACGGTTAAACCGATATCAACCGAAATCTATTTAGAAATCGTTAGATATTTGTTCACTATTTAGACCAAACAAACAAAAGACAGGTTTTTGAAACGTTAATCGCTTCACACCTAAAAAATTTTGGTTAATTTGTGTCAAATTTTGTTGAGCACGGGACAGTGGCAGATCGTCTACATTATTCCATTCATTAACGCCCAAAACATTCCTGTCAACTGTGTGAAGCAGTGAGTGAGAATGTGTCATATCGCCGAATCAGGGAAAACAACTTTGTGGCTCATTTTGAAGGATGATTTGCATCAGTTTTCTCGTATAAAGACTCAAGAAATATGTACTACAGACTTCCCACATCTCTTGAAATACCGCCGAATTTTCGAATACCGACATAAAAGATGGCACAATCTTTATGTTCATCAACAATTCGTGAAGTTAAGCTAGGTTCCGATGCTTTAAACTATTTTTATATCTTATAAATATCAATATTAAAATTTTGGAAATTCATTAATTATTTTTGAGTTCAAATTGGTGCATTGGGAACTCTAAAACATTATGTAGTGCGAAAAATAGCTAGGACATCAATTTCCGAAAGTAACAAAAAAAAAGAAAATATTTGTATAAATACCAGCAAACTCCTAGGGTTTAATGTCAGCATTTTGTATATTTTATTTAATTCCATTCACTGCATCATGAAAACAAAAATATAACTGCACTTTTTGTTGGTCAAAAGTTTAACTTAAGGTTAACCCACAACGCTCTACTTATTTTAGTTATTTTTTTGTTTCTATCCACACACAAATTCACCACAAAAAAATTTTCAAGAGCTAGAACAATGTTTTTTTTTTTATTTTAATACCAGTCTTTTTTTTTTGTAGGGAGTAGAAACACCCCAGTTTCATTCGTTGTAGGTATTCATTTAAAGGAGCCTATTATCGTTCAACCATATCTCTAGCTCTCCTTGGTTAAAAACCCTTACAGCGATGGAATTTTATCTTAATCTTCAACACATATCTTTCCCGTTGCCGTCGTCCTAACAGTTCTTGTCTTCGCCGCCTTTGTCGTTGGTGGTTGCAATTGCAATTGTTTTCAAAAACATGTCATTATAATATACGATGAGAACCATGTTGCAACTGCAACACAGGAACAGGAGCTGTATTTTAATGCGCGAAAATATATGAATATGTACTTTATTTAACCACCCTTGTCAATCAAAAAAAATTTTAATGGGACAAATTGCACCACAGCCCTTAGCGTATTATGACAAGGGGGGGTTTGATAATAATTTGAATAGCTTCAGGGAGCTCGAAGTTGTTTTAAACTTTTGAATTTACCGCGATTTCTAAAGGGTTTATAAAATAATACACCAAAGAGAAATTATATTTCGCAGGATGACACCGTGTCCGCTTAATGTGAAGTCATTTTCCGGAGTGAAATTAATGAAGTTTAATTTTCCCTTTAAGTGCTGGTGGACTCTTTTCGTCAAAAGAACACTAGGGAGAGTTCTTTTTTTCATAAGACTATAGTCTGTGTCCTGTTAGTTAGCGTTGTATTTTGGAGCTCTGATGTTGTTGGATTTTGTATTGCCTACATAAAACAGGTCGTTCATACAAACATATATGTACTCGTATATCTCTCTAAGCAGATTCTTGAGTTGACTTACAACTTGAGTAATTCTTGGCGATTAAGTTTTTAAGTACTTTTTTAAACAACTTCCTTGTATCCAAAGATATTGTATGCAGTTTAACAAATAGGTATGTTCGGATTAAAGTTGCCCTATTTTCCACTAAGATTTTCTCTGAAGGAAGTTGAAATGTACACGTTTTCGAATAAGTTTATTTCTTGTTTTCATTATTCCCATATATTTTTTTATTTTTCACCAATATTTTAAAAAACTGGCGATTTTAAGAAGTTTTAACAATATTGCATAAAAAAAGTGTTACAATTTTTGTATACAAAGAAAAAATGTCTTTTTGTAGTTCCTGCAACTTTTTAAACTATCTCGTTAACAATATCAATACATCACTGATCCATTTTCATACATTTTCAAAGTTTAACGACGACTTCACAGTTTTGAACCACGAGAGAAGATGCATGCGATTCAATCATGCACCTTATTTCTTTAACATATTTCAAAATAAAACAGTTAAATCTATCGACACAAAAAACTTTTTCATTGATTGCAACGCTACAAACCAGACTATTAAAAAGAAATTTCGAGGTCATTAGAAAATGTTTTATATGAGGGTTTTCGGTTGTTGGTCATTCGGTCATACACCAATGATATAAACAATATTAGATTGTGATGGAAAAATTTGCGGTTGTCGTATCTATGTATATTCAATTAACAACGGATATGGGTAGCGTGTCCGCCATCGCATTATATGCACCGTACATTCAGGTTGCTTGTTTGTAATCCTTTGTGTACGAGTAATTTTCGTATAGGTTTTTCTGATTGGTTCTGTTTTTGGAATTTCAATTTAAGAACCGAATTACTTGAGCGCGATAACTATTCTGTGCATAATTGATATATGACTGACAAGGGACGAACAAATCAATGGTACAAGGATGGGCGGCTAATGCGATGTGAATGATTCTTGTTGAACCATAGTGGTAGGTTCCATTTAAAAACCTTAATGATGGTCAGTTGAAAAATACATTGTACAGTAAAACCCGCTTAAGAGAAACCCGCTTAAGAGAAAAACCGCTTACCTGAAACACTTTCTTCATCCCCAAGTATTTTCCGACCAATTTCCCTTAAAACACTCCGCTTAAGTGAAACTCGCTTAAGTGAAAAACCCGGATAACTGAAACATATTTTCAGTTAATTTTTAATATACTTCATTGAAAAAAACGCTCTTAAGTGAAAAAAAAAATTGAATCGAACAGAACAAAAATTTGCTAGTTTTCGTCTTTCAATAAATTATTTCTGTGTTATTTAATCGTTGTTTTATTTAACTTCTTTCAAGGCAAGTTCAAAAAATAAAAAAAATATTGTTTCTAGCATTAAATCTCCGCTTAATGGAATTTTTAAATCCGCTTAAGTGAATTTTTTTTTCACTTATCCGAACTCCGCTTAAGTGAAATTATTTTTCACTTAAGCGGGGTTCGTTTAACTGAAAAACCCGCTTAAGTGAAAGAAAGACTGTGACATTTTGCCGTTTCTCTTAAGCGGGTTTTACTGTATAATGCACAAAATCAGATACATATGTATGTATGTGCTCTACACAGGCTGCATACATATAAACATATGTATATGTATAGGTTGCTACAAAATTGGAATTAAGAAAAAACATTTAGCAAAACACGGTTGAAGGTTTGATGACACAAATCGATGTACGTTGACAATATGTAGATAGATACACACTAAAGGTACAATTTTGAGGACTAATTAAAAATAAAAGCTCATATTGCCTTGAAAGAGCGAGAAAAGTATGTATATTTTTGTACATACATATGGTACATATGTACATATGTAGCTGTAAAAAAAATTAATTACTGTTTTTATAGCCACTTATTTAGTCTCCATCATCAATAAAGTAAAACACTTTTTACATTGGAAAAATTATTTTGATACACTGAGAATGATGTTAAAGGTATATACCTAATTCCTTATTATACGACTTTTTTCATTAAGGTATGTAATAAAAGCTTCTTGGAAAGCATAGATGAGATCTCAAAAATTGTCTGCCCGAGGTCGGAGTTCCATGAAAGCATCAAACGACGTATTAAGGAAGCTTCTGAAGTGTGAAACATGGTCATAGCTTCTTAACCCAAAAATCTATCGAATGATACTGTTAAAGGCAAACTTTTATTTATTTTTACTGATAGCGTCACAATTATTAAATATTTCGCATCAATATTTAAGTACAGGTATCACCAGCGTTTTTGCCAGAATCGATCGAGTTTAACGTGGAATGAATTTCTTGGCGGTCCATATAGCTTTGAGCGTTCCATAAGTTTTTCCTACCAGTGAATTAATGTGATCACTCCAGGTCAAGATTATATACATATGTATGTATGTTTGTACAGTATCTACATTGAAAATAAAAGTACATTGAAATCAAAAATTACGAAAAAACATATTTGGCTAGTTTAAAATTTGTCCGCATACATATATGTATATATATGCCATGCAATCCAAGAATTTGAATATCAATTTCACTTTTCCAAAAAGTACTTTTTTAATAAAAACGAAACATGAAAGAAAAACGTAAAAAAATTATAAAATAATTAAAGTACGTATACGCCCGAGTAGACCATAATGTTTCTTAGTCGTTTTTATAGAAAATAAAATAGCGACAAATATTTGCTTAGTATGGCATATTTGCCTCTGATTTGAAGCAAATTTATCTCTGGTGAGAACGAATTTTTACAAATATTCTTAGATATAAGACTAGTGTGATCACCGGCTTTGAAAAGAGTGAATTGCGTTTATTTCTTTGCATTCAACATGTGAGTAGTTTATTTCTATTTTCAGGAATTCTTTTTTTTTAATATAACATGGATGAAATTATCTTATTTCGAAATATAAATGATATGTATTTAAATTGCAACTGACTTTGGATAATTTCAACGAACTTATTTCAGTGCTTCTTAATGGATTAGAAAATACAATTCTGCACACAAAAAGTAAGACACTTTATAGCACTCGTAGGTTTATGTTGCCAATTTGGGCGCCAGATCAACAACAAACATGTAAAATATGTTTTTGAACTGCAAATCGACATTAATTGTCACAGAAAATTCTTAATAGGTATGCATATCTATTTATGTACATATGTATGTAAATGTATATGTACAGCTCTGTGAAAAAAATAGCACCATGTTGCATTTTGTACTACTCTTACAAATTGCGTTCTTCTCTATTGATGATAACACAACGCATCTACTGAAAAGTATTTCTATTGCATTCAGTAGTATAATGAGCAAGGAAATTTGTCTAAAACTCTCACTTTTTCCGTTGATTTGAGATGTTAACCGTTGAGACGCTTAACGCAAATGTGTAAAAAAAAATTGCACTATGTCATTCTGTTGAGAGTTTTGGTAGAATATATTCGTGTTTTCAATTTTTTTTACATTTAATCATATCAAGGTAAGGTATTTAAATAACTTAAAATTAATAACTCATAAATGCTATGTGTTTACCAGCTAAAATGGGTCGCGGTAGACATTGTGTTCCAGAACAACGTTCCTTAATAAAAAAATTAATTTCTGAGGGGAAAACATACAAATACATAAGAGAACTAGTTGGATGCTCTAATAAAATGATATCAAATGCAAAAAAGTATGTTCCCCAAGATGAAAAAAGAGACAGAAAACCGAAATTGACTCCTTTCGATGAACGACGCATAACGAGATTAGTAAAAAAAAATCCATTTATTACCTCTAATAAAATAAAAGAGGAATTAAATCTATCTGTGACCACTTCGACAATAAGGAAAAAGCTGACAAATAATAATTTACCTGCTAGAAGTCCCAGGAAGGTACCCTTATTGACAAAGGTCCACTTACAAAAACGGAAAAAATTTGCAACAGATCACTTGCATTGGGAGCCAACTAAGTGGCGTAATATACTATGGACCGATGAGTCCAAAATTGTTTTATTTGGGACTCCTGGTACCAGAACTTTTGTCCGCAGGCCAAAAAACAAGGAGTTGAAGCCAGAATACACCATTAAGACAATTAAGCACGGCGCACAGTGCGTCGATCAATGGAAAAAAATCAAAAAATTAGTCTAACTAAACATGATTATAATACACGCAAAAGTCATGGTAAAGTCACTAATAAGTGAACTGTAACTTTTTTGTATGATAATATTCACCCCCCTGCTGCCTGCCCACCACAAAACATGAGCTTAGTTGATTATTCAAATCGAGAACGTTTGCACTGGTTCTTGAAGCCTTGGCCTGCAGAGTAAAATAATTATCTAAATAAACCGGTTTTCAGTCAGATCTTATTCACTAAGGTAAGTACAACTTATTTGTTTTTTTTACTGTTACTTTTCGACAGATTTTTGACAGTTTTTACTAAATCTAACATGCACCTCTTTAACGAGCTACTATTCAACCTTCAGTAGTGATTTTAAAACGAGTGTTGCTGGTTGTCGTGAAATTTTTTTTTTTTAAGTGAAGCTAACAGTGTGGGCTTTCCGACGGTGTAAAAATTATCTGCGCCAACTTGCGCCTTTTTTTTTAAACGCCATTTACTCCCCTGTTTATTTAAAGGATGTTTACCAATAGGGAGCTTTTTCAGCAATGGTCAACCCATTCTACCAACAGATTTGCTGCTGTTCTAGAGTTTATTAAAAAAAACGTAATTGAGGATGCAAGAAATGAAGCCAATTTAAGAAGACATGTTTTTACATTTTGTTCAAACATAAAAAAAAGGTGGCAAAAGTGCAGTAGGAAGCTTGATCGTTTTCTAGAATGGAACAGGGATTGGCTCAATCTGGTGCACTCTTTTCCGGACAGCATTTCTCACATGAAATCTAATAATCAAAATCTAAAAAATAAACGTGGAAGGCCGATAAAACCCTTTGACGCGTGTTGCAAAAAAACTAAGAAGCAGAGAGTGGAAGAGCTGGTGAAGACAAAATCTTTTGACGAACTAAGGTTTGCATCAACACAAGCAGCCACAAATTCATCGACTTCAAGGTCCTTAGTGGAAGAAAATAAGGGTTTTTCATCCGAAGAAGCTTTGACACTGTACCTTGACCTGGATTTAAATGAACGAAGCTACCAAGTTTTGAGAAACGCTGTAAACACTCTACACAAAGATTGTTTTCCAAGCATCTACGCTCTACGCCGGATAAAACAAGGTATGTTGCCAAAATCAATTGTGAATGAAACATCTGCTGAGGTGGATTTTGAAGATGTCATGGCTAAAACCGTTGAAAGCATATCAAAATCTGTTATTATCAGAAAAGACACAAAAGCCAAATTGGTCTGCAAGTGGGGCTTTGACGGTAGTGGTAGCCACAGTGTCTATAAAATTAGATTTGACAATGCAGACAATTCGGACGAATATTTATTCTTGGTCGCATTTGCTCCCTTAAAATTAATTGACATTGATTCGGGAGAATCTCTTTGGATAAATGATCGACCTGGATCTATTTTGTATTGTAGGCCCCTTAAGTTTTTGTTTCGTAAAGAGTGTCCTGAGCTGGTGAAAGAAGAGGAGGCTAACATGCAAGCTAAAATAAACCAACTTGGTGAAACTACTGTGTGTGTAGCTGGGCATAGCTTCAGAGTTTCATTCGAATTTCACTTAACCATGGTTGATGGAAGTGTGTGTAATGTGCTGTCGAAAACCAACTCTTCTTCAAAATGCTACATCTGTGGTGCATTACCCAGCGAAATGAACACAGTCAAGTGTTACGAGAAAACTCCTAAGGAAGACAACTATCGGTTTGGCTTATCCACTCTTCATCTTTGGATAAGAACATTTGAATGCATGTTACACATTGCATATAGATTAAATTTTAAAAAATGGCGAGTTCAAGGAGAAGAAAACAAAACTGTGTTCAAAGAGGAAAAAAAACGGATCCAGTCAGAATTTAAGGCAAAAATGGGTTTAAATGTGGACCATCCTAGGCAAGGTTTTGGTTCATCCAATGATGGCAATACTGCCAGAACTTTTTTTTCTGACCCTAAACAAAGTTCTGAAATAACAAAAATAAATCATACATTGATTGAAAGATTTTCAATAATCTTACGTGTTATTTCATCGGGTGCTGAAATCGACCTTGAAAAATTCGATTTGTTACTCTGTGAAACTAAGAACCTTTACTTAGAATTGTATGGTTGGTATTACATGCCCTGTACACTACACAAGCTTTTCTTTCATGGGATTGAAATTATGAAAAGTTTTCAAATACCAATTGGACAAATGTCTGAGGAAGCACTAGAGGGCTTACACAAGACTTTTCGTCGCACTAGGCTCTGTCATGCAAGAAAGTCCTCGAGGTCGAACAACATACAAGATGTTATAAATTATTTGTTGTTAGTATCTGATCCCCTCGTTTCATTACAAAGAAAAATTGTGCGCAAACAAAGACATTTTGATGCAAATATAAAAAACTTCCTTATTTTTAGTGAAGAACATGATTGTTCTTGTGATGATTAAGAATATTTTATTTTAAGTTTTATTTTTTAATTTTAAATTCAAGTGTTGAAAAATCTTTTCTTTTATATTCCCTAAGCTTACAAACAAATTTGAAAACGATATTTTTACTTTATTACTTTGTGTAAACTTTATTTTTTGTTTTAATAAATCATAAACATAAAAAAAAAAAAACTTAATCTGAGCTTTGATTTTTTTCCTTACTTTCTATTGACTCGACGCACTGTGCGGCGGCGGCGCAAAAATAAACATATGGGGATGCTTTTCATATAATGGTACTGGTCCCATATATTGGATCAAACCCATAATGAACGCTAAAATTTATGTTGACATTATGAGGGAAGTCATGCTGCCTTACGCTGAATGGAATATGCCTCTCAAGTGGGTTCTGCAGCAGGATAACGACCCTAAACATACGAGCAAATTAGCAAAAGATTTTTTCGCAGGAAAAAGGGTTCAGGTTATGGAATGGCCGGCTCAGTCGCCAGACCTGAACCCCATCGAAAATCTTTGGACAGATGTAAAAAAAGCCGTATTTGAAGCCAAGCCGAAAAACACACTGCAATTATGGGAAGCTGTGCAGGCTGCATGGAGAAATATTCCACTTCAGCGATGTCAAGCATTAGTCGACTCTATGCCACGACGTTGCGCCGCTGTACTTAAAAGTAAGGGTAATAAGACAAAATATTAATTAATTGATATTATTCCAAATCAAAAACTTATTGATTTTAACCAGAATTTGTACTTATTTACGAATTTCCAATGTTGGTGCTATTATTTCACACTAAAAAAGTGGTATTTTTTTATTTTGATAAGCATAACTTATTTAATTTTAGTTATAATGGATAAGTCATTACGTTTATAGATTACTTTATCTTCACTTCTGTTATTAAAATGTAAAATAAAATTCTAACTATCATTTGTTTAAAAAAATCTTTCATTTAAAACTACAATAAGTGGTTGGTGCTATTTTTTTTTCACAGAGCTGTATGTATGTATGTAGATCGTGTGTGGGTTTTTGAGACTTTTTAATATATATATTTTTTTTAATTTTTTAGTTTTTACTAACGGTTGCGATGTAGGACAAATTTTGGATTCGTAAAAAGTGGGTCTCGTAATTCTGTCCGTCCATATTATTTTTTGAAAAAAAAAACAAAATATTCAATTATATTATTTGATTTTTTTAAATTAATTTTTAGGTGTTATCTAATAAATACTCAAAATTGACATACATATGTACCAAATTAAAAACAAATTAATTTTTAAGAAAACCACTTAAACGTTTTTTGACCCTTATTTATATTTCATATTTGTTCTCCTTTTATCTTTTTTTGTAACCATACAAAAATCAAATCGATTCGTAAAAACACACACCGTTTGATAAGTTCATTGCATATAGGAAAATATTTGTTTTGATTTCCCCTGCCTTTTTTCTTCTCGTTGTCATGACGCAAACACCTTACCCAGTTATCTCCCTTACTCCACTTAATTAATAAATTAATTAATTAAATATTTTCCCCAACTTGTTCTCTATTCTCTTAATCTTCATTGTTTAAATTGTAACTACTTTACCAATGCAGTGCCACCACAGCATAGCAGCAGTACTATAAAAGCACGTTTCATATAAGTCTATAGATTTTATATACAAATTGATTGAAGATATTAAAAGAAAAAGTTTCGTACGTGTTTAAATAATATATATTTTGTATTAATTCCAAGCTAAGAATAAGTTAGTGGGATCCACTTTAATTCCTTTGAATCTTCTTTTGAAATTAATGATTATGTAATTAAATTCTAACACGAATCTCTTTACTTTTTAAATATTTTAAGTTAAAAAATCCAATTCTATACAATTTTGGTTGGAAATTCTATTTAAAGAATGAATTAGCTGCCAGGTATCTGTACTGTATAAATCATAAAAGTAATGTATATTATCCTGTATGCAAGACTCCGTGGCGCAACGGTAGCGCGTCTGACTCCAGATCAGAAGGTTGCGTGTTCAAATCACGTCGGGGTCAAAAAATGTTTTAATTTTTTTCTCTGAGTAATTAAATTGTCAAGTAGTAATAATTATAAAACAGATAAACATACATATATGCACATATAAATTATTTCTAGAAATAAATAAAATAATAAAACAAAAACAAAATCATCAGATCGTTGTTTCTAAACATAAATTCCATTTGTGTGCATTTCAATTCAAAATTGTTGCCGTGCCAAAAGAAAACATCGTAATGGCCATCGTGAAAGAAATAGGGAGATAATGGGGCCTATCGTGAGTAAAATTTCCCTAGGAATTGTTCCCAACTTTCAAAATTTTCATCTCGAATAATGTCGAAAGTTTCCCTTGGAATTTATTGATATTGGGAATTAAGTTTCATAGTGACTTTGGCTCTCATTTAAAAAGGCCAGTCGCCAGCTTAAAATGAACAGTGCAGAAGTATTGACCTTTCCAATTTTCGAAGATGGGGAAAATTCCGAGGGATAGCCCCCAATAGTCCTTCTGTGAATTTATCTGAATTTTCAGCAAATTAGTTCCCGTGCTCAAAAAGTTGATAAATTTTCACAAATGAGAGCACTACCAAGGGAGTATACATAGGTGTTGTTTGATCCAAGAAATGTTTGCGGACACAGTTTTAAAATTTGGCTAAATTTAAGGATGAGAATGAAATCAGGATTCGTATGTTCAGTTAATAAGCCTATGACAGATAAATTTAGCCACATTAAATATTTACATCTTCGTATTCGTGTTTCAGTTTAATAAACTAAAGAAAATAATCTATAAACAAAATTATCAATATTAAAAAAAAAACAACTAAGGAATTGACTTACGAATACACACATCTGTACATAGAACTAGCGGAAGGTAGACGGCCCTATATATGTAGGATTTATATTCAAAATTCTTTGAAACTAAGTTGCGGCTCTACTATACCTTAATCCATTTATCTAAGGCGCCTTTGTTCTTCCAATCGTAGATATGAGCTATCATTTATTGCATTTTCTGAGGTACTATCCATTGATTCAATTAATCTAAATGAACAATTTTATATTTTGCGTTTCAAAATACTCGAAAGCGACAGTAGATTGTGAATATTTTTCTCATCACATTTCTTTCGCATTATGAATTCAGTTATGTACATATAACCAGGTGCACTTAAAACAATGAAAACTGATTGAAAATTATTACTTCATTTGATTTCTTAGCAACGCAACAACCCAAACAAACTTCTTTCTTCTAATGTTTTTTCTTTACAAATTTTCTTAGATTTTGAAAAAGTGCATTGTTTTATAAACTATGGTTTAAAAATCTGAATTTCTTTTAAATCTAAATCAAAAACAATACCCAGTTTAATTCCCACATAACAAATTAAAGTTGCACCCAATAATAATAATAATCTACAATCTCATTTGAACCAGCATAATTATTATATTATTGTACTGTCAGAAGCACACAAATTATGATGTACATGCATATGTAATAAAATGTAGGTCAGGCAATTAACTAACAATTATACACAACAAATCTAACGCCATTAAAATTACGTCTTGCCAAGGATCATTGTTTTTGTTGAGCAAGACCAAAAGTGTAAAGCCAAGATATTATGCTTACAGAGTTAAATAGGCGCACTATATGCATTAACGTACATTCCATGCAGGCTCACCATGATAAAGAGTTAAGGGTGTGAGGTAGCGTTTGGTGTAGACTTTTCAACAAATAGCTATATGACATAACCTTGGCTTCCTTTGTAACTCTATATAAACTACTTTAGACAAACTGCTTTCCTGGTTTTCCTTTGCTTGTGGTCGCATGGTATATTTATTTTATTTGGAATGGCATGTTCTCTCTGAATCGCACCCAAAGGACAATTATTCAAAATTAAGCTTGTCGAATGAGAACGTGTACAGTTATAATACGGATACGGATGTTGGTGTGGTATAAAGCTATAATGTAACAGGTGGCACTTGGCAGCATGGCTCTGGCTGAAAGGAAAATGCTTCTATAAACGTCGTGGATGATGTG
This sequence comes from Chrysotoxum bicinctum, assembly GCA_911387755.1. Classification (NCBI taxonomy): domain Eukaryota; kingdom Metazoa; phylum Arthropoda; class Insecta; order Diptera; family Syrphidae; genus Chrysotoxum; species Chrysotoxum bicinctum. The sequence continues at coordinate 1,483,924 of OU426988.1, read as the reverse complement.
ATTACAGATGAAAAGTGATTGCATATACAGCAGACGGCCATTGGCAGCGAACATATTGTGTGGCTAAACTGTCCCTAATGTCAAATTGTTGGCATAGATATATTTTGTCAAGTCATATGGGAATGTCATTTGATGTGTCATTTGATACTGCAGTTGTCTGGGCACAGATTTTTTTTTAATTTAATTCTATGGTAATCCTTTTTTTTTGGATATTCCGAAATAGTATACCATATATTTTCCCAGTGGACATTCTTTAAATCGTTTAACGTACATGTACCAAGGCCCATCAAAGCTACAACAAGGAAGAAATACTATTGATTTTATATCAAGGAATAATAGATCTGAATCTATGTATGTATATGTTTGGTTTTTTTCATTTCAATCGAAAATTATTTTGTTTCTCTCTCTCTCTCTCTATACTCTAGACCTAGAGCTCCTTCGGTCGTATCGTTACATTTTCGCGGTAGATAGGAAAATACTGTCAGTCGAAAAATGTTGTTGTATAACCTACAACAACAATATTTTGATAAATATGCCCCATGCTTTTTTTTTCAATTTCCTCGCCCTAAGGATAGGAAAAACTTGCAGTACCTTCTATAACTCTTAATATTGTGTTTGCAGGGAAGAAAAAAATATTATAGGTACTAAAAAAAATTTCAAACGGAAATTCATAAAGCTTCAAATAAACGTGGGTAAAAAAGTATCTTTGCTGGGAAGGTTTAATGATGGCATTTAAGTTAACATTATTTTTGTAGATATATGTATGTATATGTATGTAGACAACACTATGTATCGGTGTCGCTATCGCTGTATTTTTTGTTAAAAAGATTAAAAAACACGATGAATTCTGGAAACATGAATGGTTTCGAAACGATTATTAGACCATAAGTTTTGACTTGCCATATTAACAAGGGCAAATATTGCATTTGAGATTTTAATCAAAGATGATATTAATGGTGTTTTCGATTCGTAATCCGAAAAAGTTCTTCGATATCTGACGTGAATGGAACACGCGAGTAAAATTTGATTAATTAAAGTTCTTTTACTTTAACTTATTATTATTGATTATTTATTCCTGCAAAGATATTTTATGTACTGAAATTGTAAAAATCACAAAAATAGTATCCTTATAATTTTCAAGCTTCATAAAAGAAACAAAGTCCAAATACGAAGTCCTTGAACTTGCTATGAAACACTGTAACACACATGCTAAGTTTAATAACAATCGAGTTTAATAAATACCCTTGGCTGTGCGGCAGACTCTGATGGGAATCTCAAAAACAATTGTTTGCTAGTTTGGTTTAAATAATATGTATAACCGCCTGAGGCTCAATTTTTGTTGCACAGAGTATACTCTTTTTTTTGCAATTTCTAGAAAATTTTGGTTATAACTAAAATTACAAAAAAATACCGACCTAAAAACTATAAGATGATGAGGATGTTTTGCTTAGGCTCATGCATTTCTATGTCTCTTAAGAAACATGGGACATAAACTTCTCCTTTTCTTTATAGTATATTTTTTATTTAGCGCACGAAGCATATTCCAAATTCAGTTGTTCGTACAAAAAGGGTCATTATTTATCCCACGTAGAAGTTTCTTTTATAGCTTAGGTATTTGTGCATCATTATTTGCTTTTATAGAATCATCATGTAAAGTAAATTTTAACTTCTCATTTAATATTAAAATTCTTTTTTTTTTTAAACCATAATGCACTATTGCTTACATTTTGATTATAAGCCAATAAAATAACAACGAAAACAAAAAAAAAAAAAAAAACAATCATTTTCGTGTAATTGAACAAATGTCTGTTGATGTTGTATATTGATGGAAAAACTTTTTCATCGGTACCTATTCTGTCTTACAATTATCTCAATCGTTCATTTATCGGAAACTAAAGTAAAATTAATGGCAAATCCATGTGGCAGCAATGTATCTAAATTGAATAGCTCACATAAAATTGCAACGATAGATGGAGATACTGGCAATTTGTTTGGTCAGTAATTTTAAAAGAGAAGATATCTGTTGCGAATGGTTCCATTTTTCTTCTTTTTTTTCTGACCTTGAAGGAGCCTTTTAAAATTGCACACAATGTGTTATGTGTGATTAGGGAAAAAGAATATTGCAAATACGAGCGAAATATACATTGCATGCAAATTTATAGGTTTTTCTTTCTTTTTTTTGTTGTTAAAAAAAAATAAATATCAGATACGATTGCTGTGGACGTGTTCTTTATTATTACAAAAATAAAACGAGCGGTATCTACGACTCAAATTACTTTGCCACAGGGTCTTATAGAAGAGATATATGAGGAGAGTATTTTTTATTCATATAAACATACGCTACCTAGAAATGTATACACAGGTGTCAATTAAACTGACCACCATAGTTTTTTTTTCGAACTGAAAAGTATTGTTATAAGTCCTGCTTCAGTTTCAAAGGTAAGAAATTTGCAAATTAAACGACATATTCGTATTTTTGAAGTACAGTTAATTATAATGAAAAACATAATATTGCGGTATATTTTAATATATGTACCAAGTTTCATCTGCCTTTTCGTTTTTCAGAAAATCCATTTTAGCCTTCCTTTCCGCGCCAAAATACTTTTCGAGTTCAGTAGAAACCTGGTTTCCACCAACCAGAGACCTGCACTTAAAATTTTCAGGAATAGTAACAAAAACAGGGATACGAAAGATTCAGAAAATTGAGTAGAACAGTTGGCTCTAAAATCTACTATTTTATTACACATGAAGACGGCGGTGGCGGTCTCATGTTGATGTGCCAGCAGATGAGCTGGACTCAAATAAAGAATCAACACCCTAGCTTTCGACTCAATATAATTTAATTTAACGTAACTTAATATTTTATTATTAGCAAAATGGGTAGTTAGCGATTTTTAATTCTTCTTTTATCTTATTTCAAATGTACTCGTAAATAAGAAAGCGTTATCGAAGCGCAAATAGGTATAGTAAGATTTTGTTTTTATTTTTAGTGAATTTCTAGCGACTACTTTTTCTACGTCTTGTTTCTCTTAAATTTTCTCAAAATATTATGTTTGGGATAGGTCTGAATTCGGCCATTAAAATTCAAATTTTTTTTAAAGTCATCCAACAATTTGGTGAGTCCTTGTCCTTGTCTATGAAAGTGAGTGTGAAGTTTCGTTGAGAGTCAAGAACGTTGGTTTCCGAGAAGAGCACGTAGTTTTTAAGCTACGTGATGATCACAAAAACATTTGGCTGCTTGAATGGATGTGTGAGTGATTGGTTCTATAAGGGAAACCAAACTTTTGACAGACTCGCCTTAGCGATTCGAAAAAATATTGGGGAAGAAAATAATCGAGAAGAGGAAGTTATAGAGAAATCGAAGAAAAAGTTTTCAGAAATGTTTGTGGAAAAAAGATGATTCGAGGAGCAAAGGAAAATTTGAAAAGGCTGGGAAGAAAATCTAGGCAATATAACAAAAGAGGCAGCGGAGAAAAAAAATTAAAGCTGACTATGGAATTTCTTAAAAAAGGTAAAAAATATTCTTCTTGATTAGTGTCAATTTCGATAGTTTGTTTTATTTTCTGTAGTAAATTTCGAAAGGTACTTTGAATTTTCTTTTGTTTGCTATACATACATATATGCTTAACTGTCCCCCGTTACCCAATTTAAACTTTATTTACTGTCTGCATTTCACTTGAAACAAAATTTGGGTTTTCATCCTCCGGCTCTGGCTCAAAGACCAAATAAACTATTCTTATAGTTAAAATCTGTGTTTGATTTATTTTATACAGTTCGCTGTCTTATCACTCAATGTTATAATTACTATTTGTGGAAAATTCCTGGCGCCCACTTTTTATATTCCTTTTATTAATCGAATTCGATTAGTAACACCCCAACGGTTACTGAAGTCACCCCATTGCTGAGCTACTGGGAGGCAATACTTTGTTTGTGTTGTCAGCTTTGCAAGTTGTTAAACGCACATTTTCATTTCTTTAAATTTCGTGGCACACGACATTTGGTTATAATTTCTTTTTAATAACTCGTTTTATTTTTGTTATTATTATTTTTTATTAATATTATCTTCCTTAAGTTAAAGTAAAATCACGTTGAATAATTTCACTTAAATTTTAAATTGAAAAAAAAATAATTTTAAATAATGTCAATTTCCATTGTTTTATTTTTTTTCGATTCCAATCGAATATAAAAATTCGTCTTACCAAATTAGCAAATTAGCAACTTACCTATGTACATAATATATACACTATTGAACTTAGAATACGCCATGGAGAAATAATGCAGTGTTTGGAGTGTAAAAGAAGTGAAAAAGGAGTGAAAAAGAGTTGGTTCAAAAAATGAATATCTGACCTTTAAGTTGTTAAGAAAACAGGAAGTTTATTAAACGAACGGAAATCTGACACTGTAACAAAAAGCAGTGATGGAAATAATGGGTGCGTGCAACCTATTATGGATTTTTCATCTGCTGCGTACACCAGAAGTGTTTGGTTTCAAACAATCGTTAGGTTGCTGCGAAGCTGTCCATGTCCATACCCTCCACGTGTCCTAGCCATCGTAGCCGCTGTATTTTCGGCTTTTTGACCAGATCGACTTCGCTCTAAAGCCCGTAGAGCTCGTCGTTAAAACTTCTCCTCCACAATTCTTCGATATACACAAAACCAAAAGCGACTGTTTACAAACTTCATTCTAGTGAAAATATGGTATTGTTTAAAACTTTCCACCTAACTCCCTTAACTGTTTAATCACTTAGGTACAAAAATTGCTTTCATTTTAATTTAATGCCTTGCTGGCTTTTAAAATAATGTAAAATTTTAGAGTACCTAAATGTTGAATGAAATTCATCAAACCACAAACGGTAGAAAGAATAACAATATCCTGAACGATTTTAATTCTCGAAAAGAAATAATTAGGAAAACACCATATTTGTAACACCGCAGACAGTTTGGTAGTAATTTTTGCACTTGAGTTTTAAATACCTTTTTCTTTTTTGCTTATTCGAAATATTGTTGCTTCCACATTTCATTTTTATTTTTGTTCAGATGCACAGCAAAACAAAGATAATAATTTGAAATGAATGTGGCAAAAATGAATATCTTCCGGATACAACATATTGTGTTGATGATATGGGAGGAATTCTTACTTCAAAGAATTAGTCCTTTGTAAGTGTAGTGTAGAACTTTGTGGTTTTTGTTTTTGAATTAAGAAGAAGTTACATAAAATATTAAATACAAAAAATATATGCCAACAAATAAGAAAACCTCGTTCTGCAATAAATTAAATGCAACATGAGTGGGTTTGTAATTGCATTTTATGTTTTTTTTCTTTCATATTTATTTCAACGCCTTCACAAGAGATAGGGTAGATACATGTACATATGTCTTTTTTGTTGTTCATACATATGTACATATTAGGATATGGGTCAACTTAAAAGAGAAAATCCAAAGATATATTATATTAAACAAGACAGATTTCGCCCATTAAATGTATAATGCAAACATTTCATTGAATAATTAAAATCATTTCTTCTTTTAGCTTGTAGGTATTTAAAATGTTATAAGCTCTCTCACATAAAAATGTGTCAGTTCGGTTGGGGTAATCCGAAAAAGCCGTTCTCAGCACATACAAATAAACATATATATGTACCTTCATCCATCTGTGGTATTCTACTTTTATACTTGTAGAAAGACAAGAACTAGGCATTCATATTCCCAGTGTCTAATTTATTCGTCTTGTGCACCTTTTTGTCTGTAGTAGGGGTAGGCTTATATGATGGCAATAGAAAGGTTAGTTATGCATTCGTAAAACAATTCGAAGGTCTTGAAATTTAATTTGTTCGTCTATGTAAATTTTAAGACACTGCCAAATGGAAGATTATTACATTTAATCTTAAACAATTAATTATTTATAGTGAGAGAAAAAATCCTCTTAACCCTTACACCCATAAAATCACAAACGATTTTCCATCATTTATTTTAATTCTAATAAAAATAATCTTAATACCTATTTTGAAAACTCATATATTTTTATATATTTTAAAATATCAATATTATAAAATTTTTCTTGTTAAAAGTTTTGCTACTAATTCATTTTAAGTATTTTTTTTCAATTTTTGGTTTAAGCTTAAAGATCTTACAATTTGATAATAATTTAAAAATAAAATACTGACTGAACTGTTTTAGTATGACACTTACATAGTTAAAATAAGGATTTTGCAAATTTTAATTGAGTTTAGCAGTTTACTTTCTCTAACATTTTATTAAAGTTTGACTTTTACAAACGTGAAAAAAGGTTTCTTTACTTTGTTTCATTTTGTTTTCAAGCAATTTTTTAAAAATTAGCCTTAGCACGATACCAGTTACAAAATGTTGAAAGTTAATTAAAAGTTAGTAAAGTTGTGTAGATATTTCTTTTTATATTTTTTTTTTATCAATGGTTAGGTAAAATATTGTTTTAAAAATTTCGTTTCACTGTCCTCTTATAGTTTCATCAATTAAAATCAATATAAGAAATTATTAAGCTTTAAAATTTAAATCAAAAATATTAACCTGTTTTTTTTTTTTTAATTTTCAATCTTATAGAGCAAGCACATGCGACGTAGAGATACATTTACTTTTTTTTTTATTTTGAAGCCACTATTTTCTACCTTTGTAAAATTCGTAGACTGTATTTTTAATTAAGAGCACAAAGTCAGCCCTGCTTGTGAAGACAAAAGTACTTGCGACAGTTGCTATAGATCCTGGTACACTTGGATGTGGTCGTTGTTAATAGTGAGAATGGATTGCTTCAGTAAGTGCGTTTTCTTTTGTCTTGAAGGACATCATTAACTTTATACATAAAAAGTAATACACGTGGTTTTAATTTAAAGAAAGCAACAGCCGAGTCGTATTTGCATGAAATAAGAAATACATTTTCTATTAATTTAGCTGAGCGTAAGCTAAAGTAACAGGTAGCAACTAAATGTCCTTACAGTGTGTTTTTAATATTTCTCCTTTGTTCACTTGCCGAAGGATCTTAACTTACGAGTTTAAAATCATAAGCAAAGAGACCGCCAACAATACACCTTATTTTTACAATTACCAATCACAATTACTATGTTGGACGAGATAAGAGACATGCCATATTAATGATAATACTATAAAGTTTATATACAAAGACGTGACATCGTTCAAATGCCCGCCTCTGCTTCTTACGGTGGCAGCGATCCGAGTTGTCCAATTTTCAATTACATACTATTCTGCATAGATCCGGCTGAAATTGAACGATGGCCTGTGTTATTTTCATCTTAAAGGTATCGGTCGATTGTTGCTTATTTGCATAGATCCGCAACTTCAGGAAACCCCACAAGAAAAAGTCTAGCAGGGTAAAATCGCATGGTTTTGGTGACAACTTCACGTTATCTTACCATCAAATCGTTTATGCAGAATGCCAATCGTAGGGTCCGCTGTGTCGCACGTAGCGCCGCCGCCGCCGTCCTGCCGGAACCACATGTCGTCTAGATCCATATGGTTCAATTAGGGCCATAATAAATTGGTTATCATCGTTTTGAAGCGCTCGACATTGACGTTGACCGCCCCCTGACGCTGTTTTCGAAAAAGTACGGACCAATTTTGTTATTAGTTATCTAACACATGAAGGTGTGTATATTTTATTGCAGCCTCGTAGATCTGTGCGCCAAACTCCACAATTTGTAGATTTATAACATAACCAAGTGAAGGATTTTCAGTCTATGTAGTTATGACCCTGGACCAAAATTTGCATATGTGTTCGATTACTTATCATAAGATACTTTTCCTAATTAATTAAATCTGACATAATGATTCCATTTATTGTCATTGTATGTAGTTGTATGACTAAAATGTGTGCGTTATGCTAGTGCAATAAAACGTAAGTTCATTGTGATTTCTTGTCATGCTTTTTGTAATTTAGTCTTTTTAATAATTATTGGTTATTTATTAAACATACTCCGTTTAGGTTAATTCGCTAAGTTAGGCATCATCCGAAGATAAATGCGGGATCTGCTGAGATTTACATAAACTTTTAGAATTTATGTCACAAAACTGTCAAAACTGTACAAAATGATGTTTAAACCATGACATTTTGAGCGAAAGATTTAACGTACCTAACTTACACTTGTAAATTTTTTCTTTGGTAAATATAACACATATTTTAAAATTAAATCGACTCCATTTGAGCCGATTGTAATTAGGTATATAGTATTAGGAAAGGTATACCCACATAAAGAGGGTATGCCCTTAAAAATAAAAACTATACATACATGTAGACACCAAATTAAGGAGCAACAAATGTTTCTTAAAAATTCATTCTAAACAAAATAAAGTCGCTAGGTATACTCACATTCGATTTGTCAATCTTTTTTTTAAGCTATAGAACTTCATCTGATCTACTCTCTTATCTGTTGTCGGTGGTCTATGTTGGTGATTTGATTATTATTGGTTAATAGAGAAAGAGAGTTAACTATTTGCTTTGATTTTTTCTTACATAACTAAACACAAACAATTTCATACATGATTTCCATTTACATACATTAAGTGTATTTTATTTTTCTAATTTCACAACACGCATAGTGTGAATTTAAATTATTTAAAAAACCACACAAAAAGCTATGGATAGCGATGGTCCTTCGCTCTTAATTATTTTACCAGCTATCTACACACTAGTGATGTGTTTTGTTTTGTTGCTATTTTAGACAAATTTTGTGTTGTTGTTGTTATTTTTTTTTTGTATATGGTTTCGCCACTACCACTTATGATGTGTTTTTATTTTTAATTCTTTTTTGTTGTTATCCTCGAGCCACTATTATATCCTTTGAAAACTTAGGCACACATTTTATTGTTATTTTGGGAAAAAAGAAACCCTCATACACACACACATATACATTGACGGAGAAAGAAGCGAAAAAAGGGGTGGTGAAGTATCTGAGGGCGTATGTGAAGATATTTTTTTTTTCTTCTATTTTTCTACAAGTACACGAAACACGCAAGGATATACCTCCTGATAAAAAAACGAGACACAGTGCTTTCAATTCGAAAACCAAAGTTTATTTTATTTTGTTTTGCAATTAAAGAGTTATGAATTATTTAAAATATAATTACAGCAGTCATATCTCATGTTGTTGATCTGATTCGTACTGGTTTTAACGATGCCAGCTGACACAACATGGAATATACACTTTTTTGATGTAATTTTACGCGATGATTTGATGAATTTCAATATACACACGAACACACGACGACAACGATAGACGACACAACACGACAGAACACAGAAATATGATACTACTTTTCCTTAAAAACTTTTATCTTTAACTTGAACTTGGACGCGAACTGTTTGTCTTAAAATTTCATTTAAAAAAAGGACATAGCTACGTAGGACTTTTTCTATCACTTACATTTTATTAAAAAAAAAAAACATTTCACAGTGAAAAGTGTGGTAATATTCAGTACTATGATGATGATGATGGCTGATGGCAATGGCGATGTGGATGATTAGAAAACGATTACAGGACAGCACTTGACATTACACAATTTAGTACACACAGGACCTCTCAAAGACGATATAGGGAAAAAATTAAATGTATGTATTTATAGGAGAAGGAAAAAGCGTTTTTTTTTTTATTGAAAGACTTGAAGTAAAGTTACAACAAATATTTTTTTTCGTATCCTTCTATTCGACGACAAGAAGTGAGGAGAACACAGCAACAGTGTTGAAAGGATATGCGAGAATATTATAGTGTGGTGACGATGGGACCACGGTGATGTGTGCTTTAAGGATTATTTTGCTACTTTTTTATTTTTGTTGTAGGTATTTTTTTATATCTACCTATAAGTGTGTATAGTATAGAGTAGTTGATCCTGCCAACACACAGGTGTATTATTAAAGTTTAGTATATCCTTCGCCACATAGAACAAAAACGAAAGTAAATGTTAAGAGTTGACGGTTCTTAGTTTGGCTTCTTCTAGCTTGATGTCTCTATAAGAAGAACCAAAAAATGCTGATTGGTATAAGGAAATAATATGCAGAGCGGAGAATGCCAGAACTCTACTCTATGTGGGTATGAGGTTTGTGTGCCTGTGTCATACTATATTACCACGTACACAAACATACTATTTTATACACACTATCTAACGCACTTGAAGAAGGAGTAACTTCGCTCATGGTATAGTTTTTTTTTTTTGTTAAAAGAGAAATTCTTAACGAACTTCAGTTAGTATGAATGAGAGTAATACACTTTGTTGTACCTACGTTAAATACATACATATACTATAAAAGTGCTTACATTTACGAAGCACATTCTGTGATTAATATGTTAAATTTATTTTTTTTTAATTTATTTATGTTTATGAAGTTGACTATACGAGTAAGGTTAAGTTGCCTGTTACCAGACTAATTTTGTTAGATATTTTCTAATAGCAGTTGTAATAGTATATGTGAGTGGGAGGAATACCATGAAACGAAAAGAGTATAATGCGAGCGGAAATTTGCGTAAGAGCAAATTTTGCATGAATTGTTGAACGTAATTCAATTAGTCCCCATCAAAATTGGGGGCATTGTTTTAAGTTTACTTTGAGAGAAAAGATGTTTTGTTGTGTCTATACAGGGTGATTTTGTCTGTTAAAAGAACTTCATAATTATCGGTTGAGTCAATTCTAGGGTTCTTCCTAACCTACATTTTGAATTCTCACAAAAAAAAAAAAAAAAAAACTAAAAAAGAAACAGTATGAATGATTTTTGTCAACGGCTTTTTGCGTTGACTTTCTTGTTAGCTTGTTACTGTAAGCATCTTAGTCTTGTCGGCATTCTAGGATAGGCCCTAAACATCTCTAAACATCTGTGTGCCTACACAAATTCCTTTTCTTCTATTCCTTAAGGAGTGTGCATATTTCAGGTTGCCTTTTTTTCGAGTTCGGTAGGCAGAATCAGAAAAATATTGAGAGGTCCAGGAAAATTGGAGTTATGTTATCTATGTGTAAAATCCAAAAGATCTCGACAAAAGCGCTCTCTATCCGATCCAAATACAGCTAAGAACCATCCAGGTGACCCATTACTGAAAACAAAATTGTTATAAAAGTTAGTCAAAACTGCTTCGGAGGAAAAGTATAACTAACACGTGCACATCGGAATTTCATATGTATCTAAGTATATACAGAAAATTCAAAACACAAGTACAAATTTTGAGTAACTTAAGTTTTATAATTGAACAAAAAATATGATAATTATCATTATTTCACATAAATATGAACCATTCTGTTACCAAAAGCTAAAACATCTAAGGCCTATTCTCATAGCTTCATATAAAGTCGACTTAAGATGTTTTAGCTTGACATTCATTTCATTCTACAAAACAATTGTTTTTCAATCAACAATTTCAGGACATCTTAGTGACAACTTTCATCACCCTTAAAAGCAAATCACTTAAAGCGTTGGGGTTCATTGGATTTTTCTGACTCTCAATAAGAAAAACATATCCTTCATTGCAAGGCACCTTAAACAGCAAGTCCCTCAACTGTGGCTTTGGCTCCTGATTTTTCATAATTCTGGAATTACTCACTCCATTTTGCCTTCCGACTAAGACTGGCCCTGGATTCCTTCTTCTTATAGGAGGATTGACATCTGTATAAATTGGTTTTTCAAAAGTCTTCCTCAAATCATTTAACATCTTCTGTTCATCATTATCGAGCAAAGTCAATATACGATCTATAACTGGATCCATATTATAAACTGATCCAGCACCATTAGTTGCAGTTGTTGTTGTTGGTTTGTGCAATTTCTGCAATAATTCGGGAAGAAACTCATTTTCAAATTCATCCAAAGAACTTGAGTGCGGCTTGCAATTTCGTGGGTACATTACAAATATGTGCTTTTTATCACCCAACGAAGCAAGTACCGCCTCGATATCAGAACGATCCAAATTAATAAAAGGATATGGAAAGTTTTCGTAATTTCCATAATTTACCTCAATATGTGGTGCGTTGCGGAGATCTTTTGGCTGAAAGAGTTCTGAGTATTTTCTCCATGTTGGATTGGAATTTTCTTCACTTAGGAGCATAATGTCAAAATTAGGTGTTTCCAGATATTGAATTGGGGGTGCTGCAGATGATGATGGTATCCGTCCGTTGGCGGCGCTAGGGAAGTTGTTCTTATATTGGCGAGCGTGGGCAAAGTTTGAACTTCTAAATGAAAAATTATTTGATTTTAAAAAATTTCTTCAGTAAAAAAAATCAACTTACTTAAAAATGGACATTTCGTTTGATGCTGCACAGTGCAAAAGCAAAAAAGTTGACACAACTATGATTTGAGTTCTCATGATGATTTTTGATGTAAGCTTTGGATTGAATCTTGATTTTATACAATTTGATAAATTTCCAACAAACTCAATGAGACACGTAGTTTTACATTTGTAAGGAAATCACTTTATTTTGAACGTGATTGCTTAATATAGGTACCTACATATATTTGTTGTGCAGGTCATATGGAGTGTCATGTTCGAATATTTTTTCAAAGTCATACAAATAATGTCCAATGAATTAGATACATACAGTAGTACACCTTACTACAGTATCCATTTACCCAGTAATATTCACATACAAACATACAGTCATTAAACTCATATTCTTACAGTGAATAGAATGCAGTTTTTCTTTCAATTATTTCAAAGAGCATAATTAAATTAATGTTCGCCATTCCTTGTCACAAATAGAACATTTATTTACAAAATTCTAAAAAAGTAATTGAAATAAAAACAATCATATTCATTCACCTAATGCTCTCTTGTATTTTCCAACTACTTTATTAAGAGTCTTGCATTTCTTTTGGTCAATCAAAAGCAGCTCCATGCGATCTAGTTGTGTAATTTATTTTTCTAGTCTTGGGCTAATCATATGTTGAGGTAGTTAGTATATTTTTTGGGCATTGATGATTATACCAAGAAACACAGCTGAGTGTTTAAAATCATGCGCACTATCATCAGCGAAAATATACGCTCATCAGTTAAGAAAACTCTTTACGTTTTACAACCCCAACATATGAGAGCGAGAGGAAGTCTGTCGTCCAATCTCTCAACAAATGTTAAGTAAGTCAACGAATTCAAAGGTTAAGGGTAGAGGGTTGCAATGAAATTCTCTTGACCCACTACACCCCCATAATACAGAAGTTGTTTACTTCTTCTCGCTCCCAAAAGTGACGACGTCGTCGCCGTTGTTTCTATAAACTACCTATAAAAAAAACATTACCCAATAAATTGCATTAACCCATAGAAAGCTATATATTCTGTTCACTTTCCTACATCAAAATTCCTAGTTATGACTGATCAGCAATAATTGGTATTCAGAGCCAAAAATGAAATCCACACGCACAATACTATTTGGCTATTAAAGACATATCCGTTTCTTGCTGTAGTCAACAGTTACCAAAAGCTTTTTGACACCTTTGAATACGGCGAACTAAACATTTACTCAAATTTTAATATGAAATTTTTCGTTTTATTGTTTGCTTTGGCTGTCATCTCCGCAATTGTTAAGGTCGATAAAAACGATATGAAGGATGGGCTTTTGGGTTCCAGTTATGCAGGTGGTTCCTACTCAGCACCACCATGCCCTAAATCATACCTTTTTAGCTGTCAACCAAATTTGTCCGCAATTCCATGCGCTGCTGGTGGTGGATATTCTGGTGCATACTCACAATATGTTCCAAAATATGCTCTGCCCCAATATATCCAGTACCAACAATACACACCACAGTACTGGAAAACATTTCTATACCCAGGACTGACGAATGCCGATGATATAACTATCTGGAACGTTACTGTTATTTTTTTGTTTTATTTGTGTTTTTTGCTTGAAATATAAAATGTTAAATTATAAATTTCTCAAAAAATTTTTCTTAAGAATATTATTTTCCGATTGTTTTTAGTTTTTAATGGCTTCTATTTAGCGGAACTTCTGAAATTTTTTTTTTTTTGAATTCAAAATAAACAGAAAATTAGTTTATTAAAAAGTCATTTTATTCAACGTATAAAAAAATTAACAGTAGCATTAAGAAAACAAACAAAATTTTTTGTGAAAATAGTTACACATAACAAAAAAGAAACACTTTATTATTATTTTAGTTCAAGCATAATTGCGCAAATTTGTAGGCACCGTATTTTTGTTCCATTAGCACTTGGTGAGTAAAATTGTTTATGTTTTTTTTTTAGGAATGCGAAAAACTTTAGATTAGAAATCCAAATGAAGCTGTTCTGACTGCAATTGTCTTCGAATAGCTCCTAGTTGTGTTAGAACCTTTGGAGAGTTTGTTGTTATAGTGTGTTTTTGAACAGCAGGAACCTGGAAAAATAAATAAATTAGCAATTAGTCAACTATCGAGAAAAAAGCTCACCTCCCATCTCCTAGCAAGATTTTCTATTCGAGTACCTTTCTTTTGCCTTTCGACTTGTTGAAGATTACTTTCCTTTCTTGTCATTCGTGGCATCTCTCGTAATAATGGCATCGACAGATTATTCTCTTCCACCATTACAATATCCCTTCTTGAGGCACTGTCTGGAGTTGTTTGAGTACCTCGGTCGCGCAGTCCTTTACAGGCCAGATCGCCGTAGTTTTTCAAATATCGCGATAGCTGCTTATCAGTCTCGTTTCGAATTTCTTCGATGCTATTCTCATCATCGTATAATTTTCTGCGATCAAAATCATGATGGAAAATGGAATTTCGATCAATGTTGATTGAGTATGGTGGTCGATTTTGTTCGTAGCTGTTATTCAAATCATTCACAGCTTCATCGTCGTGTTCGGGATAATTTACCTCTAAAACCTCAAAAGATCTTTCCGAATCAGCTTTATTTCTATAACTTGTTTGATCCTTTCCAAAAGCAAAAGAATCAATACATTCGGAACATAAAGTCTTTCGACAGCTAGAACAGAAATTCTGTTTTCTTTGGCAATGCATGCAGTTGGTTTCTTCGTCTCTATCACAATTCGAACAGATCGAATAGAACTTCTTACAATTTGCACAAACAAGCGGAGCAATCTCGCCGTTGTTTTCAAATATTCTCCTCTCGCATTTAATACACCAACTTTCGTAACTCTTCAACGCCGAATCACAAAATGGACATATATTTGTATCATTATTTTCGTGGAAGCACTTTTTGGAACGATGAGTATTTGATGTTGTTTGTGGTAAATCAAGATGAAATGCTGGTTGCTCATGAGCTGCATCTCGACGGAATTCATGGCGAGCAGAATTGCTAAAATATTTGTAGACTTTATTTTGTGACGGACTGATTTTTTCTTGTTCAGAGTGAGATTTTCTAACTGATGCATCTAGCACCTTCGTATCGTTTTCGAGTTTGGTAAGTAGATGCTCACGCATGAGACGATTTTGTTGGCTATCAAAGCGTATCTAAGAATAAAGGAAATAAGTTTTTCTTTTGATGCAAGTTTTTTTTTTCAGATTTTAATAATTTACCTTATCGGCTCTCATCTTTTCTTTCTCTAATTCTTCCTGCAGATGCATTGTTTTTAATTGCTGCTCAAGTTTCCTGAAAAACAAAAATCGTTACAGTTATCAATCAATGAATTTATATAGTGTACAGTGCATTATTAGTATAATTATGTTTTAATGGTTTTCTTTTAAATCTTAAAGTTATAGTTACTTTTTAAGTCTGCAATTTTGGTAAATATTTATGGGATTGTTTAAATATAGTTCTGTGATACAGAATTTAAAAAAGATGATTTTTTGGAATTATTTAACAAAAATGTGTTAAATATTTTTTAAAATTTTACGAACAATTTAGGCATTGTCAAATGGGGAACACAAAACCGAAAAATTTAATACTGTCTTCTGTCGCTAAAGCGGAACCCACCGCCCATGCCACTATCCACGACCGGCACTTGCATTGAGAAAACAACAACTTTAAGTTTTCGGTATGTGCATCACAGATCACCTTGTGTGGAATGACCACATATTCATCGTCGCAAGAAATTGTTCACCCCTTCTGATCTGGTGGTATTCTATAAAGGACGAACTGTCCAATTCAGAGATTCTTTGCCGCACTTCATGAATGTGGAATGATTTACCCGGCTCAATATTTCCCTCCCATTACGATACAATTCTACTAAAGCTACAAAAAATAAAAAAATTCCCCCACCTAGTTAATGCCTCATCTTGGCGACGTTCTTTCTCCTTAAGTATTTCAATCGACCGACGATGTTCCTCTATCTGAGCCATAAGTTCCTTTTGGTAGTCCTTTTTCTTAGCCATTTCCATCTGTAAAAATGATTTATAATAGTTATTATCGTTGAGATTTTAAAATGCAAATCAATTTAAACTTACTTCAGCGTTGCGTCGATTGCGTTCCGTAACACCATCATTATTTACTATATTCGAGATTTCCGTGTGCTTTAAATCCTGCAATAGTCTATGACGTGCACTACCTGGACGAGGAGATTTAATCTCGTAGTCTGGATTATTTACTATAATTTCTAAATCAGTCTTATCGGAGGAGCGTGATGTCGAAAGTGGTGGTTTTGCTTCTGGGACAATTTTGTGTTCGATTTTTTCTTCAGGATTATTTTTGTTGTTATAGCTATGGGAATGTTTTTTCTTTAGATTATTGGCAGCTGCTTCATTCATCTATGAACAAAATTTGAGAGATATAATTTGTGATAAAATGCTTAAAACTCTTACAAGACTTACTTGATGTTTAAGAAAATTCTGTTGATACTCCAGCTGACGGTCACGTAGTATATCTTGGCGTTTTTTATTCTCGTTGTTGAAACCAGGAAAATAGGAATAAAACGTATCTGAAACCCATTGCTCCATATCATCCTGAAAGTGAAAAAAAAAAATAATCCAAGTTCTCTTCTAATTAGTTTTATTAAAGAATTCTGTTTTCATAAAATTACAAAAAAAAAACTTAACAATCACAATGAAACTTTGGTACATTGCTAACTGATTGCGAGTGCTGTGCTCAGTCAGTGTGAAAAATCATGACTATAAATCAAACAACACAAGCAATTATAAAAGTGGAGTTAACACAAAATGAGGCCAAAGGGAAATTGAGAATACAAATTGGGAACAAGGTTATAAAAACGAGGTGTGCAAAACAACTTTACTTTTATTTATAAAAATAACTTCCGTTTTGAAAAATAAAAGTTTATATTTTAAGGAGCTGTAGCTTACTTTATGAAAGACCGTCGTGAATCGTCTCTGAAAGGTTATTATTTTCGATTTGGTCTTGGGACGCAGTTATTTCCTATTAAATAAATAGAAGAAACAACCGTGTTCCACTCCGCCAACCATAAACTTTATACAGCTTGAATCCAACAGTTGAGCTTTAAATATTGATTTTTTTTTTGTTGAAAAGTCTGACTGAAAACATGCGATTCACAATTGTATCTCTAACAATATGATATGGTGGACTCGTTAGTTTTCGTATAAACGGTGTTATATACATGTATGTATCTATATATATCTCCAAAGCACGCAATTTTTCCAATTTCTTTTTTTTTATTATTGAAATTGTATAAATTTACGATCCGTGAAATTCGAAGAAGGAAAAGATTTTAAATCTAAAAAAGAGGGAAAAGAAAAAAGGTATTTCCTTAGAGCCTTCAAAAAAAAAAAGAAAAAAAACAAAAAACCTACCTCGTTTCTTTTTATTCGTTGTGACACGTGGTAATTATGTTATTGAAAGGATTATATCAGTCAGCTCCAATCAAGAACAAAATTCTAGGCATGAAAGGTGTTTGAGTACAAATTTAAAAATTTGCATACACTTCCGTTGGCATTTACATATTCACATACATATACATATACAAGGTGGTTTCATATTCGAAGGTATATTAGGGGCAAATAAGGAAATTGCTTTTAAGCAAATTGCATGATGATTTTAATCGTGTGAAGACTTTTTTTATTGCATTAAACTAAATGTATTTTCCACACATATGGATTGAAAGTTTTCAATAAAATTTTAACTGCAGCTCGTAAAATAAATAGTTCTTATCAATAAAGTAGATGGTTAATTTATTGTTTGAATTTGGATTCTTAGAAATAGAAAAAATAAATTGCGAAGGATGAGATTTATAGAGTTAAACTTCGAAGCGCAGCAATTATCTGCAGAAATACGGTAAAACCAAAATATTGTCTGAAGGCTATTACCATCAGCTCTTCTTTTGATTTGCTCATAACTTATGGTATGCTACTCACGAACTTAAAGACGAGACAATTTTAAATGCCATCTTTCCACAGAAAATGAAAGTTAGTTCACAAACAACATAACTTTTTTATATGTTATTTATATATGTACCATACACAAAATGTATACATTTTATTCAAAAATAAACCAAAAAATGTTTTACTTTTTACAAGAAGGTATTTTAATATTTAGAAAAGGGTTTTGTCATTTTTCTTGAAGCTAAAACAGATCTTTGGAGTTAAATAAATAAGTTGAGTTAGTATTTGGAATGTTCCTTTAATTTATATAAATAAAATTTTAACATGAATTAAGTATATAGAATTGTTTTTTGTATTAGCTTTTATCCATATTAAAATTTAAAAAAAAAACACTGATCAAATAAATTGCAATTTAAGTTACTTGAACTACAAAAGTTACAGTTAAAAGTTGTAAATACATCAAATGTGTAGACGCACTGGATGAGAAAAAGGAGTCAAGATTTGTATAGGATCGATGGAACTGGGCTTTCAAAATATGGTTATGAAATGATTATCGGCCGACATAACCACAAATATAGCCTCTAACTCTGTGGATCTGCATTTACAATCCTTTTGCAATTTTCACACCTGGACGGTTGTTTTTAATGTTGACATACAAATAATCATTTCATTATATTTCGGAAAGCATTATTCAATTCTTAACATTTAAAATAATGCTAGATTTTAGCTGTTCTTTGAAAAACGCACTTTGACACGGCAGGGTGGGCGATTCCAGCTCTTTACCATCACTCTCAACTTGTTTTGGCAAAGTTCATCTTTGTGACAAGTGGACATTTAGCATAAGATTGATACTTCTTCCAGAATTACCTCTGTTTAAATCTAGAATAGATTTTAAATGTTCTTTCTTGCTGATTATTAAGACCATTAATAATTTGTTTGCTTTGGGCATTTTGAAACCCCAAAAAATAAGATGATAATGTAAAAATAATTATTAAATGAATAATCAAAACAACAAAGAATGTTCTTAAAAAAAGCAATAAAACAAAATTCTAAAAAGCGTATTCTATTAAACTTTAACAGATAGAACAAAGCTACAAAACATTTTATAAACACTTCCTTTGAATAATCAAAAATATTTTAAATTAATTATATATTCGCTTAGTTAAAAGTAATATACATAATCAATTCGAACAGAAACAAACCAAAACATAATATAATATGTTTCCGACCTGTAACAACTCGCGATGATACAACTTCACACTCCGAATCGATGCACTGATGAATTCAATTGAAGTTGGTCTAATTTTCTAATTTAATACAATCAAAAATGCTTCCACCTTCTACGAAAAGTATACAATCACTAACAACTAACCAAGCGCAAAGCTTTCGCGTACTCACAAAAGGAGTTTGGGTTTTTTAGACATAACAGAAGTCCTACCCTGATTAGCTAGCTTTTAAACGTTTTTTTCGGAAAGAAACGATTTGTAGACAACTCTGTCGCCTGCTGAAAATAAACTTAAAATAGAAAATTGCATGCCGCACCTAGACAAACAACATAAGCACGGCCAGCAGATTCGCCAATTGATGCATGAAATTGGCATTGGAATCTAAAGTAAAACAGTATCGTCTATGTACATACATATATTTAGGTATGTACTAGTATCTATGATGGAGACTACTTTCGTCTTTATAATTTGATCTGCTTTGATGCTTTGTATTTGAAAAATGTCACACAAAAACGAAAAGTTCTTTATAAATTAAAGAAAAAGTATCTTGCTGATAATTTGTACTCCAAAAAATAAATCGAAGATATCGCAATATTGTATTGAAGAATGTTAATTTATTTGCAAAAGTATAAGAATTATTTTAAAAACAGAAGATGATATCAGATACTGAGACAAGATCAATTGAAAGACCAACAGAAGTTGACAACTAGCACTGAATCTTAAAGAAAGGACAAATAAGTTGGCTGTATGCAGACTCTCTTTGTTAATATTAATTTACTTTTAATAACAATTATATTTTCTTGTCAAGAAGCTTATCAAGAATAACAAAGAATGACGACACTGATTTCAAAACATATTGTTTTGCTTAAAATCAATTTAAAAAAAAATTGGAAAAAACATAAATTTTTAAAAATATATTTTCAGGAGGTGCAAAAAAAACAATAAGTTTGCCCTGATAAAAGGTTACATCTTCCACCAAGAATTTCAATACAAAATCAATCATTAATTCCTCGAAAATTACCTTGTTTACGTGATTTTTCGAAACAGCAACAATATTATTGTTGTCAGCACTTTGGCGCTCATTTAAATTGGTCAAATTTTTTGTTGTTTTGTCGGCACAATTATCGCGTTTAGGTTTGAAAAAATTGCTTCCTAAATTGTCATAAATCTGGAAATTACTATTGTCGGCCTCTTGAGGTTCATTTTGCTGATTAAGCACTGTGGACGGCAAAGTGGTTGCCATGGTAAACGAAGAGGTGTTTATCCTGCACATGTTTGGTGTTGTTGGATGTGTTGATTGCAATTGCATTAATTGCTGCTGCATACAACCGGCTTCGGCACCGGCAGTAGCTTTACTTGTCAAAGGTTCAATGGCATTATTCATTTGAAGAAAATCCATAATTGCGTTTTTATTATTGTTTCCTTGTAGTTCCTCGATTTCATTTTTTCTTCTTGATTCTTCAGTAATATTATTTGTTAATAAAGTGCTACTTATTTGTTTATCTTTAACCATGCAATTGTTTTTGTTGTTTGGCGATTCATTTAAAACTAAATTATCTATATCGGCTTGTAGTTTATATCTATGTGAGATGAGGAAATTATCAATGTCATCCATGATTTTATTAATTTGTGCATTATGTAATACAAGGAACACCAATCAAGTTACTTTAATTTTATGAAAACGTATGTTTTTTTATTAATCTATTTAATTGAAAATACAAGTGAAGAAAAAGATGAAGGCACACAGCAGGTAGTAATAAAATATTCAAATGACAAACTGACAGACTGAGCGAATTGAGCACATACAAAAATGTCAAATATATCAATAAACGCCTATTCACGGTAGATGACTTTTTCTGAGATTAATATGAGAGGTTACAATTGTTGGATTATTTTGTTTTAAGTGAAATTCTTAAAAACTTGTTTATTGAGAATAATTTATTATTTAATCTTAAAGCCTAGTACGCAGATCGAGACAAGACAAATTTTATCTCTACAATTTTAATCTCTACAAAACTTTTCCAAATCTCGCGCAAAAGTTTGAAGTTGGAGAATTAAAAAATAATTTAATGTGTTTTGTAGTGTATCTCTGGAACGGGTTGTCTTACAAAAGTCGTTCATACCTTTTTGGAATCTCCTCTTTACCTTTAACATAAAACCAGTTTTGACAAATTCACTTTCGGAAATACGGTGGCTGTCAAAATTTGTCCCGCAAAATAATGCTTGTATCATTGACTGCTTTTACACGAAAGCGATTTTTAATCTTTGATTCTCTTTTGACTTCCCTTCGATTGCATGAATGCTTTTAAACACAGCGATTTTTAATGAAAGTTAACTTTTCTTCTATTGAAAAGGAATCATCTCTCCGCACTCTTTACTCTAGTGAGTAGATCGAAGTTCACTGAGCGAACGCTAAATAGAAATGAAACATACCTGACAAGTAAAGAAAACCACAAAGAAGAAAGAACGATAACTCTGCAATTTTTCCAACCCTAGCAATTTTGTGTACCTCCGCCACCACACACGTCTCTCTCCTACGGGCTTAAAAATCGCAAGGTAATATTGCTTCGTTTAAAAGCAGTCATTCTTTTTCCTGGCAAAATTTAGTGGAGACATTTTGTAGAGCAATTCACGATAGTATGAATTTTGCGCGCGAACTGCGTACTGCTCGGAAAAATATCCGAGACAAAATTTGTCCCAGGAAAAAAAATGTATGGAAGACAAAATTTTTCCCGATCTGCGTACTAGGCTTTACCCCTAGACCACACGAGCAAGTATTTGCAAGCAAGTTGCAATACACACACATTTGTTTACTAATGAAAATATATCTAAGCACTAACTCGTCAAGTGCCATGGAACTTCTGAAGCTATTAGGCAACCAAGTTAGGAAGCAAGCAGCCTGACATCTTCACTTGTCAAAGTAAATTATTGAAGTATTTGATTTTTTCGGTTTTAAATTTAAGCCTAGTACGCAGATCGAGACAAGACAAATTTTATCTCTACAATTTTAATCTCTACAAAACGTTTCTAAATCTCGCGCAAAAGTTTGAATTTGGAGAGATAAAATCTAATTTAATGTGTTTTGTAGTGTATCTTTAGAACGGGTTGTCTTACAAAAGTCGTTCATACCTTTTTGGAATCTCCTCTTGATGCTTTCAAGAGAAGCATCAGCACCTTTTACATAAGACCAGTTTTGACAAAAATCACTTTCGGAAATACGGTGGCTGTCAAAATTTGTCTCGCAAAATAATGCTTGTATCATTCTTTTTCCTGGCAAAATTTAGTGGAGACATTTTGTAGAGCAATTCACAATAGTATGAATTTTGCGCGCGAGCTGCGTACTGCTCGGAAAAATATCCGAGACAAAATTTGTCCCAGGAAAAAAAATGTATGGGAGACAAAATTTTTCCCGATCTGCGTACTAGGCTTTAAAGTAAATTAAAATTTGAGTTTTAGTTTTAAAAAATCTAATTTGAAAAATTGTAAGGAATTTGTCAGGTAGTGTGTGTACCCACCTAACTTGCTTGTCAGTATTGCGTCGTGGTTACTATTACCCCTAAGACACGTCACGAACTACTTCATCGAAGCATATTGTCGATAAGGGTTTTTGGTCGTGTGAAATGAGAATGTGTCGACACAGCAGTGCGAACTTTGGGAATCGGAAGTAGTATGTCGACATGGCATGTAAAAAGGAGCAAATTAGTTCGTCGACATAGTTATTTATTTTGTTATTCGGTTTTACTTGTCAACTAGTGTTTTTGGTCCCGTTAATCTTAAATTCACTTAATAATATTTTGATCATTACATTAAAAGTACCTTAACACAAATAATAATGGAAAATGAACAAGAAAAACGTGTTTGGACTTGTTCCGAAATAATTATTTTCTTAGAATTAAAGATAACAAAATGATAGTCAAAAATGAAAAAAAAAACAGTTCGACGTGAACAATTATTTAAAATCGTTTCGGAGGAGCTCAAGTTAGGAACATTTACAACATGCCAGAAAAAGCAAGAATAAAATTCAAGCTCCTCAATCAACAATCTAATAAAAGCTCTGATCAACATAAAAAAGCGGTTCTGGGGCATCAATATTCAAATATTTTTCGGTCGTTTTCACTTTTCATTTAACAACTGTACCATTTATATTTAACAGCTGGTTTTGGCATATACTTCTGCGTCGGCGTATTGGCCTGTCAATGCCCATACAAAAACGAAATACTTGGTCGATGAGGTTGTTCGGTGTGGCGTGTGTGAGGGGTAACAAGGCGTTCATGCCAAGAAAATCCAATCGTGTCTTCCATTGGTAAAATAAATTAACTTATTTTTTAATTGGATCTGTCAAAATGTAGATGTTAGCAATTTTTGCATTCCATTGGACGAACAATCTGTCCATTTTCGATTTAAAATCAATTCTTCAAAAAGTCAATTTGAAATCGCATTCCATTTGCAGCAAAAATAATCAGTTTTTTTTAATAGAAATCTAAATTTACCAATGGAAAAGATATGTATTCATATTGCAGAAGATCTGTAGCTACGAAAAGAACTTGAATTAAACTCCGTTTCCACTTACAACTCTGTAAATATCTAAGACAATTTTGAATACTTATAAACAAAAATAGATACAAATTGAAATTTGGGAATCATTAAGATAAGGTTCTAGTTTTGAATTTATTAATCATATTTCAATACTAATTTTTTAGACTTCAGTCTTGTTTTTCTTAAGAATAAAATCTGTTTATAAACAGCTTTTCACTTGCAATTCCCGGAAAGCTGTTGAGTATTTTACCTCTTATGCATATTTTTTATCAATGAGCTAATTAACGATGTTTTATTGAATGAACTTTCTCAAATGAATAAAACACAAATTGTTGTATCTAATTATGTACATAAAATACATATATCATTTATTTTATAAGAACATAATTCTTTGAAAACTACAAGGACTGTTACGTACAAATAAATAATAGGACTTTCTTAGTTGTCGTCTTCTATACTGTCGTAAGTATAAGCGATCTGATTCGGAATAGATATTTGTTGGCAATAAATGAGAATAGGGATCTGCTTCCGGGGGCTCCAGGAATTCCATAATATCTGCTCTGATCAAATGTAAACACAAACAATATACTATGAATTGATTCCATGCCAGTGACATAGTTTTGCTTTATAAAAATAACGTGTATGAGTGTGTGACATTCCAAAAAACATGTTGCAATTTTTCTTGCTGCAATGTTGCATGAAGTTCGCTGACGCATTCTTAATGTTCCCTTTTTTACATTTTATATAAAGTGTGTATAATTTCTTTTTTATTCATTTCAGCAAATAAATAATTTAGTAGGTTAGCAATAAAAAACTAATTGGAGCTTATTGACAACTCAGCAAGTGTGCATTGAGAGCTGAAATTATGGTTCTGGAGGAATAGGTTTATTTTTTTCTTTTTAAATTGATTTGTATAAAATGCCAAATTCAGTTTCATTTCGATATCAGTTTGATTCAATCAGCGGGAACAGTAGTTACCTTCAGTATGAAATTCTTCATTGCATTCTTCTTGGTTGCTGCCAGCATCGCTCAGTGTCTCTCTGCTGCAGCTCAAGGACAACTGATGGAAAGCCAACAAGGACTAAATGAGAATTTGGAAAGCCTAAGAGTGAGGAAGGCAGCTTATGGCGCTCCAGCACCGGCACCATCTTACGCAGCTCCAGCTCCATCATACGCTCCACCACCATGCCCAAGCAACTACCTGTTCAGCTGCGGACCAAATGTACAGCCTGTTCCATGTTCAGCCGGCTCAGCAGGATACCAGGGGTCATACTCTGAAAACATCCCACAATACCTTGCTCCACAATTTATGGCTCCACGACAATACGCTTATCCCCAATATGCTTATCCAGTTATCACCGAGGTTTAAATATGATGATAGGTTTTACTCTTACTCGTATATTCGACGACAAAATAATAAAACTTTAATAGATAATAATTACAAAAATAAAAATTATACTTTTATACTGAATTTAATTATTTTAGTGTTTCTTTAATGGATTTTAGCTTACTGATTTTTGCTTTGGAACCTCTTCAAATTGGGTTGATGATTGTTTTTATTTTATCTTAAAACATAATGGCTTTTTCCAAATATTATTCGACTCGAGAGCTTAATAAATTCTTACCAAGTCAAATGATGGATTCAATCTCTTGTTTTTTCGCAGTAATTATTATACATCCGTTTCATCTTCATGATAAACGCTGCTTTGATAACTACATAATTATGTACCCTTTTGCATGAAGAAGATAATATAGTTTATAATTCATAATATAAGATGAATTAAAAAGTATTCGGAAGAATAAAGATAAATTCTCCATAAAAAGCATAGAGCAGAATTTATTTGGCCACTAAAATATTTTGACAAGCAACAAAATGTATCTTTAAATGGTTATACATATCTGTTGATTAAAGTAAGATACATATATCTTTTTCAAAAAAAAAAAGGTAGTTAATATCATAAGAAAAAAAATGTCTAGCTTCGTATGAAAACTGATGTTTTAGTTTCAAAATGATTTCCTTAAATGTTTGAAGAAATTAAACACATACAAATTCTTTCAGTTGTTAGCACACAATAAAACATAAGCAAACTACCTGTTTTAGACATATGTATGTACAAAGGTCTATTCAATTCTTATATACACATCAAACCAAAAGCTTGCCCTGCCAAAGTTATTTAGCTGATTCGACACTTACCAATATCATTGGGTTTGTAATATTTCCAAAACCATGTAAGAGGTTCAAATTCTCTGGTCAACTTTTCAAGTGCAAACTACATTTGAAAACGAGAAATAGTTCCTAAACCTGGTTAAGAGTGAGACCTGTCATCAACAAAGGTCGGTTTAAGAAGATGCAAAATGTATAACAACAATCAATTAGGTTAAAATATCAAACATGTTTCTCAACACCAAACAAGTAGCAAATCGAAATTCAAAGGTATATCTATCAACAATGATATAATTGCAAAGAACTTAAGATTTAATTTTATTTCAAACGTAAAAACTTATTACAATAAGATAAAAACATATCAATAGCTTGTTGTATGGCAAGGCGCTTCTATTACATTTGGAGAACAGCTGACCCTGTACATCGTTGGACAAGGAACCGGATTGTCATACTTCTCCTGATAATTTTGATGGTATTGAGGTTGAGGTTGATATTTCGGTTCAGGATAATAATGCTTTCCGGATCCAACAGTAGGCTCCTTTTCCGAACCTACGTAATACGATGTGTGCTGAAAGCCTTTTTTCGGCTTGTGAACAATCTTTGGGGCAGGCTTGTAAGTTACAGCAATTTTTGGTTTTTTCGGTGCAATATGATGAGTCGATGCAAGCAGTTCATCCAAAAGACCAGGTTGAGCTTGTATGATTGCAAAACGACGCGTTCGCTTTAAACGATCAGCCGACTTGCAACCACAAGAAGTATGTTCAGAAAATTCATCAATAGGTGGTGTATTACGTTCGTGTCTTTTCGTTGTTTCCATAGCATCGCATCCACAAGGTGTTGAACTGAGATCACTCATCACTGAGGGTATTTCTGATGCAACTCCAACTGAAATCCAACTACAACTACATAGAATAACAACAATAACCAAAGCTGTATTCATTTTGATCGCTAAGAAAAGTCAACTTCTACTACTTCATAATATCAATAGCAAGCTCTTTTTATTCAGGCTGCATGTCAGACAATTAGGAAAAACATCATATTACGAAACAGCATATGTAAACCTTTTGTCAGCAATAAGGCAATATCTTGCTCCATGTAAATGGGCACAAGAGAAGAAAGAATAACCACCAAGAAAAATTGCAAATGTTAATATTCAACTATTCTATTTATTTAAATAAAAAAAATGACATACAAAAACAATGAAATATGAAATGGTTCTAAGATCGATGAGCGTGCATTTTACCATGTTAAATTAATAGCCACCAGAGGAACAAGGAACGTATTGCACATGTGGGGCACAGCTGAACAAATAACTCTTTGCGCATGGTGGGGCAGGGTATGATGCTGGTGCTGGTGCGTATGATGGTTTTGGTGCTGGGGCTGGTGCGTATGACGGTTTTGGTGCTGGTGCGTATGATGGTGCTGGAGCAGGAGCATACGCAGGTGCTGGCTTGTAAGCTGGAGCTGGTTTGTATGCTGGAGCTGGAGCTGGCTTATATGCTGGTGCTGGTGCTGGGGCATATTGTGGAGCTGGAGCCGGACCATATGATGGAGCATAGCTAGGCTTTGGAGCAGGAGGTGGACCATATGCTGGCGCTGGAGCAGGTGGTGGGCCGTAGGATGGTGGTGGACCATACGATGGCGGTGGTGGTCCGTAAGATGGTGCTGGAGCTCCATATGACCTATACTTGTGTGGTTCTTCTTTATGATCAGTATGGGTATCATCCGCCTTCATCATTCCCGAATCCTCACTGGTCCTAATAGCAGCCAAAGCCACAGAAAAACTCATCAAACCAATCAAAACTACCAATTTCATAATTGTTTAGGTAAATAAAACTCTGTGCTGACTGTAAAAGAGAGAACTAATTGACTGGTATCCTAACTGGCCCTGCCTATCCATTTTATACAAAACATTAAACTGCATAATCTTGAGAGGGTCAGCAAAAAAAATTACCATAGCTAAATTAACTAACCATAAGCAATAGGTTGTTAGCACTTGATTTTGTTGATGATTTGGGTGAACGGCCCATTTGATTTTGTTTTTATTTTTTTTTTTCATTGCGCTTATGTCCACATAAAATGGGAGACTTGAATGAAGAAATCGATGACTCTTTATATTGGAGTATAAGTTAATTGGGTTGACAGGCTGTTTATTGCTTTTCTCTTTGTATTTTTTAATTATGATACCCAATAATAGAATCAAAGAATTCAGGCCAAAATTGCCGTGGAAATATTTGTTTTTTTTTTTTTACCTAAAATAGTAAAAGTAATAATATTTATTTAGTTTGGATTGTCATTTGTGTCTTTTAATCAGTAGGAAATTAGGAAAAATCTTAATATGGCAAAAAATTTTATAATCTTTGTTTTCTATTTTTAAGACTTTAAAAACGATTCGGGTTTCAAGGGCAAGGGCATAAATTATTTTTTAGTTTCTTGTTATAATTTAGCTGCTTTTCATACTTTTCAGAAGATTCTGCATACAAATCCTGAGTATCTTTTTGAAACAAGCGGAATATCAAAAATTAAGGAATTTGCTTAAGTTATTGTTAATTTGTTGTTTTAATGTGCATATGTTAGGTATCGTTATTTTTGGCACTCAAAAAATGTTAGGGGAATGTCTGAAAACACAAAGTTTGAAGAAAATCCACCTATCCGCATATGGTCACTTGTAAAAAATTTGTTTTCCATTTTTATTATTTTTTTTAGAAAATTTTAACATTTTTGTCTAATATCTTGTTTTTCAAATTTGTCGAATATCGAAAAGTGATACTTTGAGGAGAAAAGAATCGAGATTTCGTGTTCTTGATGAATGCCGTAAAGTTTCATTCGGCCTCATTTTACGCGAAGCTCGGTAAATGGTTCATACAATTAACGAAAAAAAAATCCGTGTGTGTCTGGAGCTTACAAACCTCCAAAATAATTTTATTAAAAAAAAAAAGTAAAAAAAAGACTAGCAAAAGCTCACTGACGAAAGGCCTTACCCTCTGGGTCGCATCAACAGTAGTAATCTACAGTTGGTTTTAAAAAACATAATTCTTATATTTGTACTTTTTTACAAAAGTAAAAAAAAAATCAAATTGCTTGTACCTATGTTCCTATACATTTACAACACGACTGCACGGAAAAATCAAATAGTTTTTGGCCAGAATATTAACACACAGAGCATAAATAAAAACGTTTAATTTTTCAAGATGATGAATTTTCCAAAACAGGATCGACTACCTTTAGAAATTTCAATTCTGAGTAACGTTATAATAAAATAAAAACCAGGTTCAGTATCAATTAAAAAAACTATACAGCTTGTCATATCAGTCATATCGATCTTGAAATAACCTCCAACATAGATTTGTGTTCTGTTCCTAAACGGAAGTCAAAAGGGTGTGATCTCTGGATAATGCATTTGCATGAAAATTCCTATCATCAATGGAATAAAAACATCATACGTCTTTAAGTTGAAAAAAAAATAAACACTTATACGAGTGTAAGATAACATTGAAGTAGGTACTCGGGTGTCGCGATATCAGCAGGCACTCCCATTGGCAGAACTTGGATGGATATTCAAAACCTTCTTCTATATTAATACAAAATTCAGAGCTAAAAATAGTATCAATAAAAATAAAATACAAACAAAAAAGCAGATGTTGGACACACTATGCTGAAAAATATAAAAGGAATTGCAATGTGCAGCAGTTTGTTGCAAGAAGACAGATAGAACGAAAACATGTTTTTATTATAAAAATGATATTTTTATTTATTATAGTCTTAAGCTACACAATATGGTTTTCTTCACAAACAATCTTAATCAAGTCCTTAGTAGTGGAATGGTCTGAGAAGCTCCTGTGGGATGCCTTGAGGAGCGTTTGGAAGAGCGTACGTTGGAACTGGAACGGAATAGGCTCCTGCGTAGCCTCCTGGAGCACATGGAACTGGAGCAAGGTTGGGTTGACAGCTGAACAGATAGTTCTTTGGGCAAGGTGGGGCTGAATAAGATGATCCACCACCATACGCTGCTTTCTTTGATCTAGCTAATTCACTATCGTATGGAGAAGCGTTTATGTTGGATTCTTCAGTAAGTGTGTGAAGGATATTTTGAGCGGTTGCTTGTTGAGCCGATCCAAGGGAAGCAGCAGTGGCAACGCTAACGAAAAGTGCAAATACAATGAACAATTTCATATTGAAGATTTTTTTTTAGTTAAAAAAATCGTGAACTGAATCAAGAAGCTACTGATGATAACTGATACTATTAGACCGAGTTAACGCTATTTTATACTTGCGTCTTAACATAGGGTTATTGTCTAGTTGGTCAAAATGCTGACAAACACTTCCTTTTAACTAGAATGGTAGTCTTAAGAAATTATTCACACAATGCATTTTTATATTTTGTTTTGTTGAGGTTAAACCTACATATGTAATAGCTTTTGAACTTTGGAATGGGTTGAAATTCCATATAAATTTCGTTAAAGTTGCAATGGCATTTTGAAATTGGTTGCGCAATGAAAAATGAGTAACTTGATGTTTTTTTTTTTTATTGAAAGGTTTTTTTTGTGTTAGTTTTAATTAATATTTATGTTTTTTTGGCTTCATATGAACGTATAGTTTCATTCAATTTTATTGTTTTGCAAATTAAACGATTATTCATCTTATCTTATAATAAGGTAGTACGAGTATATCTAACCATGTTTTTTTTTGAAAATTCAAAAACATAAATCATCTTAATAGAATAAAACATTCTTTATTTGGTTTCAATAAATTGTGCTGAATACTGAATGTGCTCAGTGCAGTAAAATTTATTAATTGATTTCTGGAGCGATTCATTTTTTGTATTTCCATTTAATATCGATTTTGAACCCAACCAAATATAATTTTTTTCTTTTATAAACACCTTAATTGAATTTCAGACTTCATAGGTCCAAATTTCGGTAATTTTATACTTTTGCGGTCCCCTCGTTTTTTGGCTCTAGCAAATTGCAAACTCATCCGATTTCGATGATTTTTTTTTAAATCTTCGTTTTTACGATTTATGTAAAAAATTATGTAAACAATTATAAGAGATATCTCACTTGAAGATTTCATATGGTTTTATAACTTTAAATTTGGTCATAAACGCACTTCTTTGAATAGAATAGTTCATAACTTTTTTGCAACGCATAAAACGAAGTTCATTTTTTTTGTTAATCTACACAAAAAAAAAAAACAAACATTAAAAAAAAACATTGAAAAATGTGGATCTACCTAGCTATAAAGTATTGCCAGTGATAAATTGCAATAAGTACTTACATGAATATGGATGTACATATAAGGAAATTAAAAAAAAAAAAACATAATTAAAGCAGCTAATCCTATTTTTTTAAAACAAAAATGTGCTTCAAACAAAGATACCTTCATATTATAAAACAGTGGAAAACTGCCTATAGCTTTATTTTGTTTCAAGATATGAGACAGTGGAATGAAAAGAATTGTTAAGTTCAAGGTGAAATATATTTGTGAATATTTAATATTCACTTTAAATTTGTTTACTTGAAAAAACTAGACATCATCACTAGTCACTATTCAATTTCAATTTCTTATTTCACTTAACGAAACGAGAGACAAAAATATTTAATTTATGTACATAACATGTATACAAAAGGGTATTTTTTAGCGGTGGAGAACTATAAATTGGCAACACAACTATTTGTGATAGCAGATTTGAAGGTTCTCGATATTTTTGAGGTTAGTTTGGCTTGGCAATTTATCATGCATAGACTAACGACAGAGTCACGGTTGCAAATTGTTTGAATTTGTTTGAAGTTAAGTGCGTTTGATCGTGCTCATAATCGTCAGTCGAAGTGATGAATTTGAGAAACTATGGATCGTTTTCGCAATACGTTTACTGCAAACGAGAATGCGCATTCCATCCCGTAAGGCGTCCAACAGTGCGCACAGAAGAAGCGATTGCTGATGTGCATCACAGCGTATATGATTATGATGATCGAAATGTGTCAATTCATCATCATGCACAACAATCAAACTTGTGTTCATCCAAATTTGGATCTGAGGATTACGCAATGTACGCGCCAGCGGTGGCCACATGCCCAAAATCATATTCAAACAAAAATTTATCTTTCTAATAAAGCCAATTTTCTGGATATTTAAAAGATTTGTCTATGGCTTATTTAAAATTGAAGTTGTCTGCCTCTAAAAAAACGCCCCTTATGTATGCATATAATTACGTATTAAAATTAAATATATAAATGAATAATCAGATAAATCAGAAAATAATCAGAGGTGCTTAAAGATAAAAAAATCAAGAATTAAAAGAATTTTTATAATCTTATTATTTAAATTATATTTACTGATCGTTCGCTTTAAAATGATCACTTGAATACTACTGTATATTGTTATATACTGTATTTGAAAAAAATAAATTCAAAAATATTTTGTTTATACATTTTGTTAATATGTATCAATGATCAAAATTATTAAGTATTTTCCCATATACATATCTATAGATTTAAAAAGCAATATCCAACTTTTTATATTTTAACATACATAATTTTTTTCATTCACTCTAGATTTATTTTTAATTTGTTTTGGTATTTCTTAGATATCCCACAAGAAGTCTATTTTTGAATCTCTATCGTGCTGCTATTTTTGATGTACAAGTATACAGCGAAGCATGCCATTCAACCTCGAAATATTAAAACAAAAATAATAATGAATGTATTTACGATTGAGTGCACCGGGTGGAAATTCATGTCACATACACTCTGGTTCAATCGAATAGGTACACTGTAACCAGTTTGTTTCTTTGTTTTTTTATCTCATTATTGTCTTTATCCTTATAAATTTGCATTGTGTTAGCTATCGGTGATTATAGGATTCTTTTAGAGATGCTGAATCTAGTGGGGAAGAGAAAACTCTTGCAAATCTTATTATGGTAAAGTCCCACTCATCTTAGCCATTTATTTGAAGCGATCAGTGGTAAGAATGATCTACAAGATTTGTACGAATTGCTTTCGATATTTAACCTTGAACGAAACAAGTAACTTATAAATGTACAATACAATGCTTGAAATACAATATTCTTTTGAGAAATTGAGTATCCCAGTCATGTATGAAACTCTAATACAGGGTCCAATTGTTTAAAAAAAACTGAAAATGTTGGAAAAAAAATCGCACCTATTGACTTGAGGAGGAGTGTATTTATACCTCTATATAACCTTACCTCCCACGTGAGTAAGTATAAATATACGTATACTTGGAGGAACTAGAAAAATATGTACCATCGCATCGGAGCATACCAGGCCAGGCTAGTTTAGCAAGATCTTTTTGTCGCCATATTTTATTGGAGGGAGTGCACTGGTAGCACAAAAAAACCAGCCCATTCTTCTTTAGCAGGCTAATAATGGCCCTGGCACTAATATTCTATTTATGCAGCTTATCAAAAGTCCATGAACTGGCACAACACCAGCTAAATAAATTATTTTACTATGTCGGATCCTTAAGTATGCACCATGCGTACTACGAAGTCACGCAAAGTGAAAGTAAAATGAAAAATTAAAGTACAAGTGTTTTTTTTGTTATTTTTCTTCTTTTTTAAATTTTATTATTTATTTTTAATTTCTATTTTAAGAATATGGTATAAAAAATTATATAAAAAAAATCAACTATCAGCTTCTCACATGATAATAAATAACTCTTTACAAAGGCATTACAAGTCGCGTCTGTACCCATAAAGTGGCAATCTTCGCGTTGACTGTCTAGTATGGTAATGAGGGAGTCATTGGCGGTCCAATATACGATTTAAATAATTCCGGGCACGATCTGATGTTGTGGTCATTTTCATAAGATGGTGGGCTGCATGGTGGGATCTCGTACGTCAGAGTTGTTGAGTATGTTCGTTTATAATATGGCAGGGGACTACAAATGGAAGGACCCAATGAGTGTGCGTCAGAATTAGAATGGGTCGACTCTGGAGGTGAAGGTTGTGGGTATGATGTAGTTGGAGAGGAGTATGTTGGGGATGGTGGTGATGAGTAAGAGGAATCTGATGGCGAGTATGATTGAGCTGGTGGAGAATATGATGTAGCTGGTGGAGAATATGGTGTAGCTGGAGGAGAATATGATGTATCTGGTGGAGAATATGATGTAGCTGGTGGAGAGTATGATGGTGATAGTGGTGCGTATGATGGAGCTGGTGGAGAGTAAGGTGGAGTTAGTGGCGAATACGAGGATGGGTATGGTGAAGCTGGAGGTGAATACGAAGGAGCTTGTGGTGTGTATGATGAAGCTGGCGGCGAGTAAGAAGGACCTGGCTGTGAATATGATTGAGCTGCTGGCGAATATGCTGGGGCTGAAGGTGAGTAAGCAGGATCAACAGGTGAATATGTTGGAGCCGGTGATATGTAGGCGTGAGCTGGTATTGAGTATATTGGGGCCGCAGGTGAATACGACTGACCTGATGGAGAATAAGATGGTTTCGCTGGTGAAATTAATATAATTGCGTATGATTGAGCTGGCGGAGAAGACGATGATGTCGGTGCTGTGTATGAATTTGAAGATGTTGGCGGAGAATTCGATGAAGCTGGAGCAGAGTTATATGCTGATGGTGGCGAGAACGTAGACGCTGGTGATAGATAAGCAGGAACTAGTGGCATGTGGGGTAATGATGATGAGTACGATACACCTGCTGATGAATATGATGAGCTAGGAGGTGAATACGACGAAGCTGGTTGAGCATTTGGTGCGAGTGCGTAAAGAGTTATTGTAGGCGGGGGCGATGAATATGGGTTTGTTGGAGATTCGTATGAACTTGATGACTCAGTTGATGGACTCTTGTATGAAGACTGTCCTTCGGAATATTTTTGATTAGAGTTACCATCCTCAGAGTAATTCGGTGGATAAATATAGATTGGCACAATTGGTTGTATTATTTGTGTTACCTCAGGGGTTGCATCCTTTTTATCCTCTTTGTAACTACTATAACTATCATAATCATTCGTTTTCTCTTCTATCACTTCACTTGTATACGAATTATCATCACTCTCCTCGACTTGTTCCGGCGGTGTCTCATAATCAACTGCATTTGTTTCCACTTCCGGTTCAGCAGCTGGCGCGACCTCATCTACATAAGCTTCTTTAGGAGGATATAAGCTAGGTTGATTATTGGGTTCAGAATAACCACCTCGAAATGGTCGATTATTTGAATAACCATGTAAATGTGTTATAACTCGATGAGAAAGCGGCAAAGGTAAATAAAGATGGCCACGACTAGGGCTTAAAGGAATATCCGGTGCTTGGTATTGATCATCGTAGCCATAGTTGTCGTAGTTTTGACCGTTTTTGTTATTGTCGTAATTTGAATTTGAGTTGGAATTTTCGTAGCCATTCGAATTTCCATAGCTATTTGAATTTTGGTAATTGTTTGTATCCACAGGATTCACGACCTTACCATCTCCATTTCCAGCTGAACCACCCGAGTATCCAGCATTTTGTTGACAGCATTCAACACAATCATCACGAAACCATTTTCCCCATTTTTTAAAAAGCTTCTTTAACAAAAACGATCGTTGAGTCCGAACAAGTTCTTTACCCTCACCATAATCTGTGTTGCACGCATCGATACAAAAGTAGTCTTCAAATTTCGGCTGCTCAACTTGCTGCCAGTTTTGAGATAAGGACACTTGAAACAAACACCCCAGCCATATAATAAAACTGACGCTTTTCATTTTTTGTTCTTACAAAAATGGGAAATACTTAAAAACCTAATTCACACCTATCCGCTTCCAATTTCGTTGAATTACAATAAACTACTATTTGCGATAGTTGTAAATTGCATTTAACGGTTTCTTTTTTTGTCCATTCAGGCTTATGTTTTCCTAGCAAAGAAGTAAGCTCGGATTACAAACAACATTTGACTGACCTTTTTTACTTCGACCGCGTCCCAAATTAGCGACACATGAGTGTCTTCATGGGCGTTTTTTTTTCGGTGCTTTTTTATTGGCAAATGTTCTTCTTTGTTTTGCTTTACGAAATCACTCCATGACAAGAAATGCTTAATTAGGACGATAGCCTTTCAGTATTTTAAAGTAATTACTCAGCAAAATAATAATTTTATGAATTTTAATTGCAACAAATTCTGTAGGTAGGTACCTGCAACATCGATGTTGGGAAGGAAGACCAAAAAAAGACAATAAAAAACGTTGGGTTATCTATACGTGTGCGGAATACTCAATATATCAACAATATAAATGAGTATTCTATCTTTGAGTTATCTTTTATTCCTGCCTTTTCTGAAGTTCAGACGGAAATTATTAATTGCAAATGATTCATGTCTTTTGAAGTTATTGAATCTGGCGACAGAGACTTACATACATCCTAACCGGAAGTGAACCGGTATGAAGTTGAATTCGAATGTATCTCAACAAAAACTAAGAATTTACATAAGCTCTACTCAGTTATCAGTAGGTATTAATTGAATGGTTGGGATGCACTAAATCTCTTTTCACCCTACTAACAAAGAGAAAAGGTGAAAAAGCGTAAAAATTTAAACTTTGAAAACTTGATTTTCTCCACAACTCTTTTAACAGAAAACTAAGCAAAATGAATATTCATAACTCTAGAATATGCACCTCAATATTATTTTAATCAAACTTTGAACCAATGCCAAATTTAAAGAATAAAGACATTTATATTTTTGAATCTTTTATTCAGATTATTCTTGTATATTTATAAAAAAGTATAAAAAATATGTCTTAAATAACCTCTTATTTTGTTCGGGAGAATTGTGGTAAGGCCGCGGATGATTTTTCATTTTCTTGCACTGCTGATGCCGATCCCCCACCTAATCCATCTGTGGGTCCTTTATTTACGTCATCCTTATTAAGCTGAGCCGCAATTTTAGCCATTTTCATCATAGCGTTAAGAGCTTCCTTCGTATTGGGGACTTCGGGAGTTTTCAGAGGTGGTACTCCAACCGTTTGAGAAATTTGGGCTTCATTTTTGATGGGTTTTTCAAATCCTGTAACTTGATCTTGAGAATTCTTTTCGACTACTTGCTGACGCTTCTCTTCTGCGATGTCTGATTGTTTCTTTAAATTGTCTGACTTCTTGGCTGTGGTTGAACTGGTTTCAACTCCTGAGTCCAATTTCTGATCGCTTTCGTGAGACTCCTGAGAACTCGAATGATCTTCTGCAGATTTGGTCCCTGGTTCAGAATCGCCTTCAGAACGTGCGCTGATCTGGTCCTGAAGTGGATTCATATTGGATGCGTGGAAATTTTGTGCACCTGCAGGAGCCCCCAATGATTGACCGTAAGTAGATGAACTATACCCGGCGGACAAAGAATAGCATGGAACTGACATAATAACTGGTTGAAAACTGTACATGTAGTTCTGTCGACAGGCAGGTATTGGAGATCCATTAGATGAAGAAGCTGGAGCATACGATGGGGCAGCTAGTCCGTAGGAGGGAGATGGCACTGGAAGTTGCACATACGATGGAACTGGAACGTAAGATTGTGCTGCTGAAGAGTAGACTGGACCAGGGTATGCAGGAGCTGTAGCAGCGTAGGGAGCATGTGGAGCAAACGATGGCGCAACTGGACTGTATGAAGCATCTTGATGGCTATGATGAGCAGGTGATAAATAAGTCTGATGTGGATAAGCTGATTGGAGTGTGGGTGGTTCTGGATCAGTGTCCGACAGGTCGATTCTCAAAGGAGCTTGCAAGCCCGAGTGCAACTGCGACTCATGGTTCATCATTCTTGGTGTTTCAAGGTTTTGATATTCCATCGCAGCCCCGTATGACCGATAACCAAAGTCATCATATTGTAATTGTTGAGGTTGAGGTTCCCATGTTGGCTGCATCAAGTCTTGAGGCATCATTCGGTAATTTTGTGGTTTTGGTGAATAGCCTAAATGCTGTTCATTTGGAACATACGGCGCCGAATTTTCGTAGTCTTGGGTTGGCTTGGAATAAGGTTTTATAGATACCTGCTCACTGTAGGATGGCTTTGGTTGGTCATAATGCGTGTTATCTGCATGTTCGTATGATATTTGTTTAGCAGGATAAGACGTGGGTTTAGAATATAGTACTTTCGTCTCTGGTGGGGCACTATATGAATGTCCATCGTTTCCGCCGTATGAGGGTTTGGAATGGCTTTCTCCATTATACGAAGGGTTGGAATCGTGAGCGTTGCTGTGGTCATGAGAAATGGGTTTGGAGTATTCTGTTGGCTCATAAGAACTGCTTGGCTTAGAATACACACCATGTGCAGTATGACTCTGATATATACTAGATTGGGAGTATCCTGCTGGCTTTCTGTGATCGTACGTTGGCGGATTATCGTGACTGTAAGTATGTGGTTTCGAGGAGTATATTGCTGCAGATGGCTTTTCATAAGTCACTTTATGAGCTTGATGAGGCTTGGAATAATCATCGTGACTGTCATGGTGATCTCCATAAGACGGTTTGACTGATGCATAAGAAGACGGTTTGGATGGAACTTCATAGTGATGAATTTCGTGGTCATCATACGATGGATTTTTATCGTAACTCGGTTTCGATTGTGATGAATATTCTTTGGCTGAATCATAAGCCGATGACGGTTTTTCATACTTTGAGTGTTCGGCGTGATATTCTGACTTTGATGGAACATGGTACTCATTATTTTTCTTCACTCCCGAATGGTATGAATCACTTTCGCCACTCATATACGTCGAGGGCTTTGATGGTTTATAACTTGATTTTGTGGAATATGAATCACTGGTACTGCCCTTTGAATATTTCGGGCTATCGGTTCCTTTGCACATGAAGTAGGGTTCCTCATAGGGACTGCTTGGTTTAATCTCAACACAAATTGTAGTAAGAGTCCTTTTGTCTCGTTTCAATTCAACTGCTGGTACTTCATATTCAGCAACTGATGCCAATCCATAGTCTTCGAATGGTAATCCTTGAGACGGTATCGAAAAATTTGCCAAAATAATAACAACAGCAAAAACTTTGAACTTCATGTCGATGGTTCTAATACTATTTTCAACTATATCCGAACTTTTGTAAAAATCCTCCTTTTATATGAAAATATCTAATGCAGATAGAAAAAAGAAAAACAAAAATTCACATCAAGTTTCTAATATTGAATTATTTCGGAATTCTTTGAAATCTTGAAATACAAATTCATATTCTTAGTAAAAAACAAAAGAACATTTTTTTGATTACCTCTGAATATGGCGCTGATGGGAAAGGGAGCACAAACTCAACGATTTCGAACCTCTTAACAAAACAAATCGAAGTTGGGGAATAAAATGTATGTCCCAATTAAGAGTTGTTCTGAGCTGACCCCGCGGTCTATACCTTGTGCTTGTATTGGGTAATAAAAATTTTCATGAATGAGCGCAAATGGATAAAATGATATCCTATCAGATTTCGTGTATACCTGTTTGAAATAATTTTATTATTTAATTTTATTTTGTATTGCTTTAACCCAATCCATGTGTAGAAATGAAAAGAATTGCACTTTTTTATTTGATGGGTCAACATACCTACTTCTATAATGATGCACTTGTAGAGAAAAAAATTAGTTCCATATTTTTTTGGTTGTCGGGATTCATGTTGGTCATAATGAAATATGTTTTATGAGGAATTCTGCTAAATTCAGAGTGTATCAAAGTACTTGTGTTTTGAATTTGTAAGTTCGGTATATGTAGGTACCAACATACCTATGATTATGTAGGTGTCTAAGCTTATGGAGGTTTTGAAAGTAGATCTACATTTCCGTTTTAATTATCCAATTGTGAGCCAAGGAAGGTAATTAAAAAAATCTGTAGGAAGATCGTTATTCATTCAAATTGGGAACTTCAAAAAAGCAATGAATTATGAAACAGACACATGTTGATTATATGTTCATCAAAAGAAAGGTCTTTCCATGCTCTACTGAACTGAACTGAAAAATAAAAAAAAATCGAATCTTGGCTCTCGCTTATTTTATACCTAAAGTTGTATTTACAGATTTTCTGTATGTCAAAAAAAGTACATTTTTAAATGAAAAAATATTCTCATCAAAATATCTAAAAACGGGTTTCAGTATAGTGATCATTAAGAGACCTTTTAGTTTGTCTTTACACATATTTTGTTCACTATGGCTGTGTATCTTCAGAATAAAAAAAAACGATTTTCAAAGTCGTTTGTATAGGTATCTGCCTGCTACGTACATTATATTTAAAAAGAAATTTAATCCATAAAAGTTTGCTGTCGATATTAATGTTTTTCAACTTTATCTACAGCACTTTGTTCCAACAACCTAATCAAATTTGAATTTGGTTTATCGGTTGAATAAATTATGTCTAGACCCCTCTCGCGATACCACAATAAACTAAAAATAAGTCAATTTTGTTTTGCTTACTGGAATGCAAAAAATGTTTAAATAGGGTTTTTTAACAGATACAAAGCAAAAGTAAAATTGATTTGTTTAAGAAATGGAAAACCCCACAACTCATATTTAACAAGTTGGTGTTGTTTCTAAAAATCTTAAATTTTGTGATGAGTTTCAATTAGTGGCACCTCATACATAACTGGCTACAGCTTTTGTTTAATCTTTTAGCTTTTCGCTTTATTTTTATTTACTAGATCCAATGGTTGTGAGAGAACGTGGTAAAAAATTGCAAGCAAATCAAAAATAGATATGTACATAGGTATCAAAATTATTGAATTATTGACGAAATTAATACCAAGTTTGTTAATGGAACTGTTCAAAACTGACGATTTTTTTAACTATTCACTTGCATTTGTACTTAATAAAAGCCCAATAAATAAAAAAAAATAACAAATACATATTATCTTCGAATTTATCTAAACAAATATTTTTATTTTCCGCTTTTGTACATAATGCACATATTTATGCTGCGAAAGCATTATTTTCATGAGCTACCATTGCAATCCTTCCAAAAGACAATGTCCTTCTTAACTAGACTACCTATACATGTTTTTTACTTGATTCTGTCATAAGAAAAAAAATCAAACAAAAGAAAAACTTTTTGTCGAACTGTTTATTTTCCAAGCCTCTTCAATATTTAAAAAGTCTATTATGTTATACTTACCAGTTTGTCGGTTGTTCACCCAAGTAACAAAATTCATTCGATTCGTACAATACATTCCATTCCACATTCCAAGTCTCTTCTTTAACCACGAAATACTTGATTTTTTCTTCGGAGACACACTCATAAGTCATATCATAACCAATTCATGTTCAACATCTGTTTTTTCTCGTTTAATCCAGCAGCAATCATGTACTTGACATGGTGTGTAATTTATTTTTGTCCCCTAGTTAGTTCTGTCCGCCAACAACAGATGTTATATGACTCATTTTTAAATTAAATTTAGTTATTCATCTTTGCTGATTGTATGTAAGACTACATATATATTTTCTATGTAAAAATTATTCATGAATTCTTTTTTTCGTTAAATATTTCTATACGATTAACAGCCCAGAACTGAACTGAAGATTAACAAAACAACACACTAATCTAAAACAATCCCACATCCACATTATTTTAGTTGTTGCTATCAAAATTTCTTATCACAGGAAATTTAATGTCTACATTTGTTCATGTGCCCCAATTTGCAAAAACAAGAAAAAACTTTAGCGATACCATGACATGACATGACGCAATTTATAACGGCTTTGATAAAATTGTTTACAAATAAACTAAATAGAACCATAACACAAAAACATTTCTATCTCTATTTATTTAATCATCATCGTTTATTATTAGAAAAGATTCTCAAATCAATAAACCAGCTAAAACGACACCAATCTAATTGATCTTATCAACAGCAACTACAATTGGCACACGAAGAACACTAATGGTCCAATGATACATTTTCATTCTACTCTATTGATGATAATGTAGATGACTTCGAGTCATGATGATGATGTGAGCAGTACCGAGGGAATGTCTGTATATTGTCTAATATGTTGGGTGTGTACTTTTAACGGGGAATCCTATGTGATTCATTCACCCCCAGCAGTGTATACTTTTCGTCTACCTCTTCCGTAGTCTCGGGCTTCGCCTCTAATCTATAAATTATCTACAGCATTCTCGGGGTCTGTTTGGCAATGAATAAGAAGTAACCTTGTAACTACATTCGAGATTCTGATACTCTAGTACTACGAACAAGACCTTGTACGTAGATAGTATCTGTTTACACAAAAAAACTCATCTCTAATAAATGCACACTAACTCGTGAAGTCATTCTCTTCTTTCTCATTGTACGTTTCTTTCATTCTTTAAAATAAGATAATTGTGAGTATTTACAAAAAGGTTACGAGACACATTCTTTTAAAGAAAAATATACGAAATTAATATACAAGTTGAAAGAAACAGAGAACATGCAAGAGTCATAACAAATCTATGGATTTATGTATATACACTTGTCTATGAATTAATAAATTAGAGAAGAACTTGTTATAGAAGCAATGAAGAAATCGACTGAATTACAATCACGCTTACATAATACTCGTAAGTAGGTATTTAATGTTAACTTGAAGAAGGCGTTTTACATACAACTTGTCTGTCGGGATTTAAACTTACACGTTTATTTATTCGCATAGAAATTAGCCCAATGAAAAAAAGACATTTATGTACCAATATAAACATACGAGTACAATTTCACATCCAAATCAACTTTCTTTTATGCTTTCAAACTTACACTTTCTTGAATATTTTTTCAAAGTCAATAGAGACCATGGAATAGAGAATTCAGTCCCCTTTTTTTTAAATGGAAGCAGCCTCGGTCGATGTTGATAGATTTTTCCCAAAATATTTAAGACTCGTTTGTTGGCACGAAACTTTAATATTTAAATTCAACTAACAACTCTTATTTATTTACATATTATGTACATATATACATACATACTATGTGCTACTGTGATTGGGGGGGTTTACGTTGAGACCTTAAGATCTATTGTGCCCATTTGTGCTACTGTCATAAGCGCTTATCTTGAAAATAAATTCCAAAGAATTTCTCCAGCTAATGGGCTTTAATTCCTTAAAATTGTAAATTGCTATTCAAACTTATTTATTTTGAAGTCTTGGTTTTGAATTTACCAATATTTGCAATCCTAGAGATTACAAAAAAAAAACATGAAAATAATTTTATCTGCGTTTAATCCAAATGCCCTCCAACTGAAACAAATCGCAGGTTTTTTTCGAACTTTTTTTAATAATCTTGTACATTCTCTTTCGTGTTAAATCGTTTAGTGTTGGTTCAATGCACGCACACTTCGAATATGAACATTTCATACATATGTACATATTTGTAGTGTGAAAAGAAATATCGGATTTTTCGAGCCCATCTCTCCTAAAAACTGAAAGTTGCTCGTAAAATATAAGCTAGATTAACATTCAAAATTGTTCAAACAATAAGAATGAATTCTTTTTAGCAATTTCTATTTGGATTTGATTCAATGCAAAGCAATTATCCTGATTTACATAGCGCAAGTGAATTATAGGAAGTATGTTCACGTACGTATTTTTCCCCACACTCTTATCATAAGAACGACAAAGTAACAGGCGAACGATTATTTATAAACTTTTTTATTCTTATTCTTGTTTTTTTTTTGTTCTTGGTTTTTCTTTTACAAAACTAATAGCGAAAATGTATTTATAAATGTCTCGTAAAATTTTAAATAATTAATTTAAAAAAAAGAAAATTAAAAAATATTTAATATTTAGAAAAAATCTCAAAAAATTAAAATTAAAAAATCTCTCACGAAACAGCTGTTTTTCCTTTTTATCAACTAGTTACTATATCATTTTTTATTAAACAAAGTAAGTTTTACAAGCTATGACTAAAAGATAAATACAATTTTTTGTCTTGTTAAGCGTTTTAAAATTAAAAGAGAAAAAAGATTAAAATAGACAAAAATACTATTAAAAAGAAAATAGCGTGTCAGAGCGTTGGAAAAAAAGTATATTTTTAGCAATAATGTAGTTTTCATCACACGGGAATTGAAAAAATAGAGACTTAGCTAGGAATAACAAAGAAGAAACTATCTAAAGGAAAACAAAGATACGATCATTTAATTTATATATTGCCAACAGTGTTAAATATTGTTAAAACTGATTTTCTTGTTTCGTTAGTGAAAAAACAACATTCAACACCTCATAGCATTTTTAATTTATTTTAGCGCATTTAATTAATTAAACCAAAAAAAGTATGAATTTGTACAAAGCAAAAACACATGAGAAAAATTTGGATTTTTATTGATATTTTTATTTTATGTTTTTTTTTCGTTTTTTTTACTTTTTTTTTGTATTGTATAAAACGGATGATGGCCTACGATTAAAAAGAGAATATTTTATTTATTTATGGACTCCCCGCGATTATCATTATTATTTTTATATTATTACTTTCTTTTTCTGTTTGTTTATTACATACAATTAATATACTTAAAAAGTTTTGTTTTTTGTTTCGTTTTTTCTTTTGTCGCGCTCAGCAGCAAATGAAAAATAATACACATTGAATTTTTATGTTTATTATATTA
Source organism: Chrysotoxum bicinctum (assembly GCA_911387755.1). Taxonomy (NCBI): domain Eukaryota; kingdom Metazoa; phylum Arthropoda; class Insecta; order Diptera; family Syrphidae; genus Chrysotoxum; species Chrysotoxum bicinctum. Next base: position 1,439,289 of record OU426988.1, on the reverse strand, counting down.
AATATTGATGTTGTTTTTTTTCTTGGATTTTTTCTGTTTCTTCTGGTATCAAATTATAGAAAATAAAAAGCGATACGATTCAAGTAGTTTAAGATTAGCAAAAGTTGACACAACACATCGTAAAAATTATAAATGATTTTTTATTCTCACAATTGCAGTTTTTGTTTTTATGTTTAGATTGTTGTTTTTTAATTATTATTTTTTTCTTTTTTTTATTCCATAGCAGATATTAAATTTTATGTTTTGTTCTAGTACCCACAAGTAATGAGATAATCTCCAAGTTTCTCTACAATGGAGGCAGCCTGTTGTGGCTGTACAGGGTCTTCATAGATGGAAACAATAACAGCTGCAAATAGAAAAAAAGAGAAGAAAAATGAGATACCTACAAATCTCTGAAAAAAAAAATTGAAGGAAAAGTAAAAAAAAAAAAAATAAACAAGTTATACATTAATAGTCTGTTTTTAAAAAAGTCGAACGAGACTACGACGACGAAGATTGTTCATGCCATTAATGGCAACCGAATCAAATGGAGGGCATATGTATTCGAGAAATCACATCTCAAGCCGCAAGGTTACTGCCATAAATGATCTTTTCATCATTTTATAGTGTTACAAAAACAACAACAGCAACACAAAAGATTCCAAGAGATGAATTTATTGAAGGATTTAAATTATATGCCCCATCGTCTTCATCAATATTGTTAGACATGCTTTTTCTTATAGTTTGTTGACCTTAACGGTCATACGAGCAGTGGCAGCAAATCAGTATAAGAAAAAACCGGCTTAGTAATAAACTTGCCGGTAGTTTGCGTTAATTATTTATTATACACGATTTTTTTTTTTGTTTTTCTTTAGATTTTATGTATAAATTACTGTTTGTTAGTGTGTGTTTACGAACCTTGTTGCGTTTTCATACAATGGACTCCACTTCGTCCTAGTTTGGCACGTATTACGCGGTCAGTTCCAGACAGATAGATGTACCTCTGACCGGCTAGCGTAACTCCGCCGCTGGTGAGGAGTTCCTGTTTTTCGAAACCTTGAACCAATTTTGCAAGTTCGTCTTTTGTCACCTTGAATATAAAAATATATTTTTGTAAACACATGTGTTAGCTCAAATATAACTAAAAAAAATAGAAAAATCAAAAATCTATCACCGCTTTGTCCCAAAATTCTTACCAATTTTGTGATTCAAATGAAAATATTTTAAATTAATTTTGGACTCTGCCTTGGGCAATAGTTTTAGCCCCTTGGCCAATACACAAAGACTTTACTGATTTTACTGGACAAAGTTGGAAATTGACCAAGGCGATATTTTTGTAAATAAGACAATAAAGTAATATTTAAAACCCAACGAATAACTAATAAGTAGGTAGACATCTCTATTTATCATTTTTGATTTATTTGAATCATTTTTTGTCACTACATATTGATAGCTTCATTAGAGTAGTCGTTATATACTTATGCATTCTTATGAACATAATGTATCCACATGTATATAAGGTTGGTAGTTGTACCTATAATGTAAAATACGTGTTTTCTTAAGAAAAATGAGACTGGAACGTATTTAATAAAGAATATCTTAAATCTATTATAACTTCGATCGGTTATTTAAGCAGTGATGATAATGTAGGTCGAAAACAAAAGCTACAAATAAATGAGCCAACTAATTTTATCTTTTAAAATCTGAAAAGATGGACTAACTCAAACCCAAGAAAATATTTGTTGGTATGTTGTACGTTGTTAAGTTTTAAATGCATCATCAAATTCATTGATATTTTATTTTTATTATTATTTTTCGATTTCATTTATTTGGGGCACATGACCATTTATTTTGATTGCAACTTTTTGTATTTGTGGGGGACTTTTCATGTTAACGGACTTTTTCATTTGGGAATAGAGGAATAATGTACAAAAGAACTTTTAACATAACTTAGATTTTGCATGGCAATTATCCATTTGTTTAGTTCTTACAAAAAGTTAAAATTTTATGAGAGGTGACATATTTTATAGGAGTCTTTTTGTTACCTTTTCACGTAATATCCCTTTTCTCTTATTTTAAATAAAATAGCAAACATTCAAACAAAAGTACACCACTGTTTAAGTGTAAACTGTTTATGAATTACGAGTCTGGGTGCATAGTAAATTAAATAGAACCAAATCTGTTCATACAAACTTGAATTGGTTAAACTTAACGACCTTGAGCCGACATCTTCATCATAACTTGTTCTTTAACTAGAACAATATACCTACATATGTATGCTTTAAAATTAAGACCATACTTTCAACTGAAATAAATTCGCATTCTATATTTCCCAATCGCGATAGAAAAAATTAAACTAATAAGTAAAGAGTATCGCAAGGTTATTATTGCAACAAGTTTGGTATAACATCTCCATAGACTTAATACCTACATGTACATGCATACATACATATGTACATACGAGTTAATACATAGAGGACAGATAAAATACATTAACAAAACTTACTCTAAAAACAAGTTTTCTTTATCTTATCGTTGGTTTATCATGTACATTATGTTTGTATGTACATATATTATTTTGTCTTATTTATCGAATCTTCTAGTTGTGCAAATTTAAAATTAATTTTGAGTTATTGTCTAATGAAAAACACTCTTGTTGCATATAAGACGATTGAAGTGATAGACAAGTTTTTGTTTTATCAATCAAGAGTTCAACGATGGTATAGTTCTCGTGTGTTTTAAATGAGGTTGTTAAGTAATGTTTCATAAAAAAAATAATATTTCTACATCAAACTGCAAAGTGTTCCTTCATATAGTGAAGTAACTACGATATCTTGCACCTTGAGCCAACATTATTTGATATACCTACCACCTATACGTATAATTTGTAAGTTCATTGACTAATGTTATTGACAAAAAAATAAACCTTAAAACAATTGAACATGTACAACGGAAATATTTTGTATCTGTTCTAGGTAGGTACAAATAATTTCCATTTTTTTTTTAAATAAATTTAAATAAAGTGAAGCTTATAATTTATAACTTTTAGTTGCAATCTTTTATCTATGTCATATTTAAGGCACTTTAAACAAACGCAAAACCAACTGAATTCCACAGCTACATCACGTTTTTGGTTCAAATAATGTACATTGATTCATTTTTGTAATGTAATAAAACCGTGTAGAGTTAGTTTTTCAAAATAAAATTGTCCCTATTTAAAAATAAAAATTAAACATTGCTTATGTAATATATTTACTTTGGGCCTTACCAACAATCAAATTAAGAGACGATTTTAATATTTGAGCGAAATGAAGCATTATTTAATGGACTCTATTTAACTGACCATATACTCGTATGCTGCATTTTATTTTTTAGGTTCCGTACAATAAATGTTTCATAATTTAGAGTTCACGTAAATATTTGTTTATATTGCGGTTGTCGATTTTGTAATCGATGATCGACCTTTTTCGATCATCGATCGTCGATTACTCTATTTCATATTGCGAATGTCGATTGTGATCGAAACTTTTCGATTTCACAGTCGTTTCTTTTCGATTGTCATTTTCTGATCGACGCGTATAGAAGATAAAGTCCAGAAGTTTTTCTTGTGAACAAAATGTAAGTTTCTTATAATTAATTAATTATTTTGAGGACAAAACATTCAAATATCTATTAAATTCAGGTCGAAAGTGATAACGAAGAAAAGGCAAATTGAAATTTTGGTTGGATTGATGTAGGGAAATCTGGACATCGCGAAGATGGTTTCTGCTAAGAGCCATCTAAAGCAAAAATGAGAGAAATTCGCTAACGATTGTAATATGCGTGCTGAATTGCTTTTTTTTGAGACACTATCTTGATAATATACATTATACATAATGGATACTGTCAATACAGCCTACCACACCTGGTATTCCACTTTTTCATAAATATGAATTCTAGCCCGAAGCTAGAATTTGCAAATATGCGTTTCTAGAACTGAGAGCTTTTCCTTTAGCACTTAAGACACTTTGGATTGTGCAAGGTCAATACAAAATTAATTACCAACACTAACTTGGTAAGATCCATGAGCACAGAATCTTAAAATATTAGCAATTAAGCAATTAATTAAGCGAAACTATTTAAAAAAGCAAATATGTGTATGTGTATACCAAAGGTTTAGATATGTCTCTGATATGTCTTCTTTTTCTGGTAATTTCAAGATGTCGGTATGTGTGTTACTATCGCTAAACGCTAAACCATAACTCTATTCCAATCATTTTGAAATGTAAATAAACTATTTTAATTTATATTACAAAAAGAAATCCAGAAAAACAAATAATGATTTCGAAAGCTAACACATCATAGAACTGTCAAATTTGAAATAATAGCAATATTCTGTGGGTTCATTCACAATAGTACATTGTACGATCGATTGAGTTACACAATACAAAATATGAAAACCAATCGAAACAATCGAAAAGTTTCGATTCGATTGGCAATCGACAACGGCAATCGGGGCCATTAAGTTCATAACATGTATGCTTTATAGTGCTCTTTAAATAATGGTCCATTTCGCTCAAATATTAAAGTCGTCTCTTAATTTGATTGTTGGTACGGCCCTTTATGAATAGCCTCTGTTTATACTTATAAGAAATATGAACAAATAACATATTTATATCAACTCAAAATAAATATTGATATAAAATTGATACAAAAGACCACGAGAATAAAATTCTGTAGGGATGACTAGTGGTTAGCACGTTCCATGGTCATCTCATGGACATAAATGACAACTCAAACTTTCCCACTAGTATGTATGCTAAGTACCATGAGGATTTGAGTTAGTGGCGTTAACTCAAGGGAAATCTTTGGATATTAAATTCGTAAAAGTACTCATCATATATTTTTTTCCTAAACATATGTATGTACATACATATGTACCTACATACATCCATATATACTTAGGCTGCTCCAACACATTTTTATGCGTCATCAACTGAAATAATTTAAAGTCATTTGGTTTGGTATGTTATAAGGCACTGAATTTTTTTTATTACGGTTTCCGAAAATATTTAGACCATTGGTCATGAATGAAAATAGGTATATAACGCTTATACCTTTCTTATAGGTATATTACATACATATGTTTATGAAACAGGTTGGTAAATTATTAATTTATTTGTTTTTTTTTTTTAAACAAAGAAAGATTATTTTTATGACGAAGGTGCTTTAGAATTCAGTGCGTTAACGATTTAGTGAAGTTAGATTAAATAAACAAAATATTTTCGTGTGGTGTTTTTCGCTTATTATGTTGTTGACAGTTACAACATCTTTCAAACAAGTGGATTTTCCATGTTTTTTTTTTAAAGCGAGGGTTACAATTATTTGTTTTATTTATGATTTAAGATCCACTTCTCTAACAGAACCGTGAGCTTTCTTATGTGTTATACACAAATACATACAATCTCGTTTAAGTGAATGCAATAGACAAGTTCTAATAATAAGTGACACTTTTGATGACAAGATATACTCTTACAGCCTTATTTATTATTTTTCACTAATACTAAAACGGCTCTAAACCTCCTATCCACCAGTATTAGCTTATTCCACCGCTATTATTACTCGTGCATTTTCATTGTAAATAAGCTTTTCAGGATTAGAGTCGTTGTAAATTCGAAGTAACTTTACTCCGGCGCTAAAACGAAATAATAAATAAGGCTGTTAGAGGATTTGTCAATTCCTCGCTAGAGACAGTACACCCCTGAAAAACTTTTTTTTGCTGGGGCTGAGAATCGAACCCAAGATTTTCCAACACACTAACCTTTATGTCAAGGGGTACTACAAAATTACCTATACCAGAAATGAAAAATCTACATTAGGTATATTGATCATAATATTTGAATTGAATTAAAAGTTGAAGTTAGTTTTTAAGAATAATTATTGTTGTCGATTCAGTTTTCGGGTAATCTCTATAGGTAGGTACTTTATCCTCAGCAACAGTCAGAACATACCTACTTAACAAATCTTTTAATTGTCCTTATTTAAAATGAAAATAATTTTAACAGATCTGTTAGGATCTTTTAAAGTTACCTGTAGGTACCTACTAAATTATTAGTGTGAAGGTACAAAAGCCAGATGATTGGCGAAAAAGGGGTTACCAACTATCTCTTCATTTGAAACGGGTGACCTCCAATTGAATTAATGCTGTGGATCGAACCCATAACTCCAATTTAACAGTCAAAGCACTAAAATCACTGTACTATTGTAAACAACAAAAAATAAATGTTTCATAGGTAGGTATACCAATATTTTTTTCAAATGCACATTTCTATTATTTGAACCTGCATATATACCTATGTACGAACATGTATCTACACGCCTACATACTATAGGTATACATACAACTATTCAAATTATCTTTGGAATTCTTTAAAATAAAATTAATATAAACGAACAAAATATAGGTACAATCCCAAGACGCGCCTTGCGCCTTAGAAGTGATTCTTATAGGTATCACTTATAGTTTTTACTGCCCTTTATCTCTAGGTAGGTACCCTCAAAAACTAATTTATACAAATCAACTAGAAACCAAGGACGGAAAAAAGAACAAAAGAAAACATCCTGTGGTTGTCCTTAACAATGCATTACCCGCGCCAGGGATACCTACTACCAAGTCCATTATAAATGCAAGAGAAATTATATTGTCTATATCACCACCAATTTAAAATTTTAGTTATTTTTGATTTTATGCAATATACCTCATGCCATTAACATGTTAAGTAAATAATACAATCTGGTGGCGCAGCACCCCACCCTGAAAATTAACTTTGTATGTTGTGTTGTGGTCATAAACCAAGAAGAACAAGGATCCTACACACAAAATACGAATTATAATAACTAAATATAGAAAAGGGCGACAGAAACACAAAAGGTCATTCAATTCAATTAAAAAAAAAAAAAAAAACATCAAAGGTCATTCCTCATTTTTTACCCACCACCCTAAAACCGGCTACAATATAAAGAAAGATTTCTATGTTCCCACAGTATTACGGGTTCATTTTCACTTTCGCCATTGCAAAGTGCTCAAAATTCTAATTTTTAACGTTGGTATGTCGCCAATATTGTCAAGTTCATAATTTTTATCAAAAAAAAACTGTTGACAGAAGTGGTTTTTCTATAAATGCATGTTTAGATTTTTAGAAAGAAAAATCTAGCAGCAAAAATATTCTCTGTCGGTCGTAATTCGTAAATCAGCACACATCTATCTACTCGTTGAAGAATGAATTAAAAAAAAACTGCGCTCTCTGTATCTATCTCAGTCTTTCACATGTTTTTGATGCTTGAAATTCTGCGCGACATTCGCACAGCTCAGAGCCGTCGTTGTCAACACAACTACAACTTTCATTTGGCAGCCATTTTATGTTTAATTTTTATTTCTTTATATACACACATTTCCACTCTCTCAAGCTGCCCACACTTTTCTTTTTGATAAGAAATTTATATCAAACATTTGTATTCGTTTGTTTGAATTCGCCACAAGACCAAAAATATTCACAAATGCAAGTTGTTACTGAAAGAATAAGCAGAAAAAAGGCAAAGCCCATAAATGACTAACTATTGAAAGAAGAAAAAGATACAGAGAAGAAAGGAATCAGAGGCAACTTTTGAAAAATGATTCATTCTTCCAAACAAGTACATAGTCCGAATCGAGACGAGTACTGCGGCTGGCTGAATTATACACACGTTCATGAGAAACGTATCAGCAGTATATACTCTCAGATCGGCGCGGTATATAAGCGGCTATCAAATGTTGAATCATTAATTCGCGGTGTGGATATCCCACACACCCTTTTCTCGTCCTTCCGACTCATTTATATTATATATACGAAACGGATACGCTACACACCCGGCAAACCATCAGCGTAGCAGCAGCACATGCACTACCTTTTTTCGAATTTCGATTCGACTTTGTTTTTTTTGTCTTTTTACCTCCCCTATGTGTTCGACGACACATTGCAGTGGCAGAACCAGAAATAGAGGTATGGACAAAAGAAAAGTTTTTCCAGGCGAACTCTTTTTCGAACAACTGCACCCCACCCCCATACTCTTAACTGTAGAGGAAAACAACTTTGGCTATGGGTGACGGACGGATGAGTTGTCGAGAAACCGAAAAACCAGAAAAGGAATAAACAGCAGAGAATCGGATTCAGAATACACACCACCAGAGTATGAACAAGGGACAAGAAAAGAAAATGCGATACCGGCGTGCTGGCTGAAGCTGGTCACACCCTTGAACTTGCGTGATTCTGATTATCGACGACAATTTTATACCTTTCCAGTTTCAAGCCCTATTAGGAGATCGTAATTCGATTTTTTTCTTCCAAGAGTGCCTACTTTCAATTTATTTCTAGGACTACCCTTAAAGACATGAGTGACTTAAGATTACATTTTCCGTCCCATGGAAAATAGGAATTCCATTTTAAACACTCTTTTTCGAAAACTTACCTCAAAACCATTGGATTGCGCCCAGATGTTGCCATCGTGCCCTGCGATGGCCGCTTTTGAAACGCACTGCGAGGCCAGAAGTTGGTTGTCGACGTAATCCTGCCAGCTCATATTGGATGTGTGTATATTATTTGTTCTGTTATTCAAAATTTTAAATACAAAAAAGGAATATTACTAAACTTGGTTTTAAATTTAATAATTTTAATAGAAAGAGAGAAAAGCAAAGCAAAATTTGTCACTGTTTTTTTTTTTTTTCAATACTGGATTTGGAAGTTCGTTTCAAATATATATTCGATTCTTTTCGATTTACATAGAAAGTATACACACGTCGGTTAAAAATAATGTTGATAAAGCCGTCTCGTTTTGGCAAATTTAGATCCACGTATATAATGTCGCAGAGAGAAGGAGAAAGCTTTGAGTTTAAATGTAGTTTAAGTGTATGTGTATATATGCACACTGAAATTATCGGAAATTTTTGCAGAATTTTTTTCCTTTTAAGTTTATATATGAAAATAATTGAAAATATTTATGAAAAAAAACAAACACCTACATTTAATTTATGAAAATTATTAGATATGCTTTTGCAGCAAAGTGAGTTTATTTTATTGAGAAACGTTTTTTTTTTTTTGAAGATGGAAAAAATCGAAAATGGCACACCACGGGATTTTTTTTAATAAACGAAACTTTTCACGGTGAGATGTCGGCTGCAAATGACTATGGCTCAAACAGAAACTCAACTGTAGTAGATTTTGGATTTTTTATCTTCCAACGGCGGCGATGGAGAAAAAAAGATATGACAAACCGGTTTTTTGAGTGAGTCAGACCGGTAGAGGACGCAACGATTAGGTGAAGTGATGCCAAGAAATTTTATTTCTTCCAATGTTAAGAATAAAAATACGTAAAAAAGTAGTAGTCGTGCAGATTTCATTAAAATATTAGGGGTATTCATGTAAGCGCGGAAAACCCTCGTAAACCTCGTAAACCAGGGGTGGAATCGCGTAAGGTGATAGTTGACTATCATTTTTTTGACTATCAAATTTGATCGTTTAGACTTTTCCGTCTGTGTAAGATGATTATTTTCAGATCAGTTTTTTTTTTCCAATACTTGGTATCACTTAAAAAAAATACTTGATATCTGTCAAATTTGTATTTATTTAAAATTAAACGACCGAAGAATTTGTACGAATCTTGCAAAAAAATTGAAAAAAATGTATGTAAACATTGTTTGAAAGACTAAGAACAATAATTTTAATATTTTAATTAATATATAGGGCACACGCAAGTAAAGCACAAATGAAAATCATGACGGATTTCATGGAGCAGCATACGGACTTGGCCAAATCCTTCTCTGCCAGGGGGAACAACTACAAAGAATCCCACAAAATGTTATGGGAAAAACTTTCAACGACGTTAAACCAAAATGGACCACCAACTAAAGCCACACGAGAGTGGAAAAGGGTAAATATTTATTATTTAGTCAATAAAAATTATTTTTAATTGGTATTAAATTGCAAAGATTTGGACAACGAGAAAGTATTCCGTAAAAAAAAAACTAGTGCAGAACAAAAATTCCTTAAAACAAACAGGAGGAGGCCCGTTTATGGAGTTACCATTGAACACTAATGAGGAAACAATTGTACAAGTTTGTGGGATTGAGGCAGCGATAGCGGGGATAAGTGGTGTTTCCAGCTATGGTGGTGAAGACGAAAGTAAGTTAGTTTTTAGTTTAAATAAAATAATCATTTTTATTTCTTTTAAACATTATTAGATTTAGATGAAGAAATAAAAGCTGTTTTATCCGCCTCGGATAAGATAATAGCCCAATCACCAATTCCTAATTCCGCAATAGCTGCATCACAAACTCAAACTAATGCAATGGTGACTCCAACGAAAAAACATCTTGAAAGTTCAGCATTAAAAAAGAAAAACGAGCCTCAAATCGAAGAGTCTGTCCTTCTTGCGAGAAAACAGGTGGAGCTGCAGGAGAGATTCCTGACGGTGCAAACGGGCATACAAGCTTCACTTGACTCCATGAACAAGTCGATAAATGAAGTCAACGAATCCTTGAAATCCCTTTGCACGGTCATAGAAATGACAGGCAGTGTTCGTTGGGTCTAAGGGCTGAAGAGTTGCGGCTAAAAAAAATTAAATATTTTTGGCTAAAGCCGATATTGAAGGAGCTAAAAAAGTGATGTGATGTACATATACATATATGTACATGTGTAGGTAAAATAACGCTGTGAATTATGAAATGTTTTTTTTTTTTTGTTAGAAACGAAGTACCTTGTTTTGTTTTGTTTGTTTGTTTTTATTTATTATACGTTTTCTTATTTAATGTTTTTATTAGAATAAAAAAAAAGAAAATCCTTTTGAATTTAATTTTACTTTTCTACTTAAATATCAAATTAAAAAGCATTTAAAATTGAAATATCTTGAATTGCTTTTTTTATTTAATGTCTAAGATGGTTGGCCCAAAGAGCATCCTTTATTCTATTCCGGATTCGAGCTCCTTCATTAGAGTTATTTTCCATTGTATGTTCCCCACTTTCGGAGATGGGTCTTGTAACATCCTCTGGGAATGGTTCTCTTGTTTCTACACAAATGTTGTGCAAAGCAGCACAAACATTTATTATTTGCGCCGCTCTTTTTGGAGCATACCGCAGCTTTCTTTCTTCAAGAATACATCTCCATCGAGCTAACAAAATATGAAAATATTTGGTTACAATAAATTTCAACAATAATGTGATTAAGTGCATTTTCAATTGGTTTTTACTTTTCATCACTCCAATGCAGCGCTCAACGATACTTCTTGCTTGAGAATGTATGTTGTTGAAGCGAGATTCTGGCGAATTTTCCGTTGCATTTCTATATGGCGTTATAAGAAATGGTTCCAGTGGATAGCCGCTGTCACCTGCAATATAATCAGTAAGAAAAGCGATGCTAAAATAGAAAATGTCTCCTTATGTATGTATGAAGTACCAAGAAGCCATGATGATGATGTCCCAGCACAATATTCGGTATTAAGCTTATCTCTTTGAGCACACTGCCTCCAAACAAAGCTATCGTGAGCGCTTCCCCCATACTTCGCATTAATAGCCAAGATTTGCATGTTATGATCACATATCTAGATGAAAGATGAAATCGTTGGATAAAACACACTGTTGTTTCTAAACTACTTATTCGATTTGGATGGTTGAGACTGTTCTGAGTCACAACTAAGGTCCTCTAAACAGTCCTTTAAACCATTTTAACATTTTTAACACTATGGCTATGCCGGTTACATCCCATAATAAATTTTTCATTTTGTATTGGACATATGTACATAAGATAATTTTTTTCTAAGTTTGAGTCTTAAGTTAAAATTACTTACAATCATGGTGTTAATGCTATGTCTTCCCTTCCTGTTAAAGAAAATATGTTCGCTTTCTGTTGGTCGTAAAATCATGATATGAGTGCCATCTATGCATCCGATGACTGTGAAATAGAAATTCAGTTATTTCCTTGAACTGATAAGTTAGACGAAAACATGGCTTACCTCCAGGAATGCGATATTTTTCATAAAAAAAGGATTTGGTTCTCTCTGAAGCTGAGAGGGCGAATTTTATCTTTAGAGGGCATAGTTTCCTCTCCATTATATTGAGGGTTGAAGTTGTCACCTCACAAACTGTGCTTTGACCTATAGGGGCTGCCCAGTCTGCACCAACTTGCCTTTGGTAACCACCGCCCCCAAGAAAATTTAATGTCACTGCCAACTGGAGGACAGGAGGAATACGTGTTGAACGGACTCCAGCTGGCAAATCCAAAAGTTGTAGGATACTTGCAAAAGTATCTTTTGATACTCGAAAATTTGTATAGAATCTTTTGAAACCAAAAATTATTAAAATAGTTGTATACACATTGTTATTAGTTTATCTCTGTTTAGTTATGTACTTACTTTGCGGTTGGGAGATCAAATATATTTAATTTATTCCTCAAATTAATACGGATGAGCCTGACTCTCTTATTTTCCATTTGATTTTGATTTTCACTATTATGTGGGCGTAAAAATAATTGTACCGGCACAAAAATATTCATTTTAATCGAAAATGTAAAACACATCAAGGAAACAAAAAAACAATACAAAATTGAAATTCAATCAAATTGACACCTAAATAGGTGTCACTTAAAAAAGTCGACAAAAATTTGATAGTCAAATATGACTATCACCTTACACAGATGGATTTTCCTGATTTTGATTGTCAACTATCAAAAATCACCTTACACGATTCCACCCCAGATAATTTTATCTCCGCAGAAACGAGCTGTCAAAATTTGTATGGGAAAAAGTTTCTGCAAATCGCATAAAATTATCTCACAAATTTGCTGCGGAAAGTGCAGAAATAAACCTCGTAAACTAAAGAAGTATGAATTCTGACGTTTAATTTGACATTTCACAAAATATTTCCCACATTTACGCAAGTATTTCTTAGGGGGTGTTCATGAAAACATGCTGCGGAAAGTTATATCTTTCTACAAAGCGGAAAATTATCTCGTTACATGAATACCCTTATTAATCGGTAATTTTTGTCAGTAGTACCAAAAATCATTTCATAAAATTGGACTTACATGTTTCTGATACTACGTTTCCACTGAACGATAATCTAGATTATTTTTCAGTTTGATTTAAAATAATCTAGTAGTGTTTCCACTGGACTTGTTAGATTTATTTCGACATCTAAAATCTTAATTACAAGCACTGTCACAATTGAAGTTTTGTTGGCTCACGAGAACTGAATTTGTACAATTTCTTTGTATACATGCAAATTTTTTCTAGCGCTTCGCATATCCTTTATTTTTTCTGCCCAAGCCTCCACCAACAGTGCTTCCCCTTTCTTCGACCACAACGTTCTTCTTTTTGATTTTGTTTTCTTTTCAGAAATACAAATATTTAAAATTTTTTTTCAACTAAAATACAATCGTATTTACCACGCTCCAGCCAAAAGTCTTTGCGGCATCAAATATTTATATTTAGTTATTAAAATGTTTTTTTTTTGTTCAATTTGTCAATAGACTGTTTTTTTTTTTCTTTTTTCTTCCATCAAACTGTTAGATTCATTGGAAATGGAAAAGTGAATCCGTTCAGTACAGTAGATTTCAAGTAGATTTATTTGAAATCTCGAAACGAGATGATTAATTTTTGTTTGGTAAATCTAGTGATTTCAAGTAGATTTGAGTAAATCTCAGATTATCGTTCAGTGGAGACGCAGTATGAATCTGCAAAATGCAGAGAGTGGCAGATGTATGTCGAAATCGGAAAGTGGGAGAGAAATACACAGGTGGTGCAATGAAAATTGAACTTATCTCAGTTTTCTTCCATTTCGATTCAATGTTTTTTTTTTCATATCATGCGCCTGTCAAAAAAAAATAATAGAAAAATGTGAAAATAAAGGTGAACATGTTTGTCTTTACTTCTGCATTTCTCGAATTTCCTATAATGCAGAAATGAAGTTTTTCTGCATTTTGCTCTTTTCTCTATATCTAACAAATATGAATTCGGTTTTTGGAATCTCTTTTTTTTGAAGAAATCAAATGCAGATACATCTAAATCCACCATACATTAACAGCCATATTTATAAACTCATTATAGTGAGTACATAAGGCTATGCAACCCTTATAATGCCTCTAAACGCAAAATCGTTATTTATAAAACTTATGTGACGTTGAATAGAAGCAATATAAGCTAAACGCGTTTAGAGGTTGAATAGTGCCTACATAAGGAAATTTTAGTATTGAACTGTCAAATTCACTTTGACATCACATTGAATTATAAAGATTATCAACAAAATAAAATGCCTTTGACTTGATATTGAAACCAAAACTTTGTGTTATTTTTATTTATTAAAACAAAAATGTTATACTAATATATTAAAAACACATTGAATTGAAAATTGTTTAGGATTAAATAGATAAATATACTTGTTGGTGATATCTCTCCACGCATCCTTCTTCATCCGGTGTGTTAGTGTTGTAATTATTATTTTGCATTATTGAATTTTATCCTCAAGAACTTGTCTGAGGAGTATTCCAGCTATAATGAAACGAATAACAATTTGATTTCCAGTATTTTGTTAGAGATAATAACATACTTTATCTGATGAATCAAAGTTAATTGTTGGAATTCTCTTACCTTTTGGTAGTTTCGTTTTTGTTTATTGAATTCGATAGACCGACAAGATATTTTTTTTTTGTTTTTTGCCCCCGGCCGCATTCATTTTTTAGTTTCGCAATTTATTGCTTAGTTGCTAAAATGAAACATATGTGCTTATATGGGACTCCGCGCATATACTGAAACTCGATTCGAGCAACTAAAACGTTTGTTTTTACAAAAATTAAACGATTGCCTTAAATCAGTTCGCTACTTTGTGTCTGTCTATAAAAAAATATTTAGTAAAAAGAAAAAGTTGTATTGATACTTTGAAGAAAAATAACAAAAATAATAAAAAGGATCATAATTTGGCAAAAGTGTAATTGTTTCTTTAAGTTCTCCTTTCCTAACACTACAGAAACCATTTGCAAAATAAAATAGCCATTTACGTGAATACCCTAATTTTTTGAGAGGAAATGTTAAAATTTTCAAATCTATAAATGAAAAGCAGGATCTTTTGTTGTTTTCGTGATACATATATTTTAGTAAACAATTTTAATGGAAAGAAAAACATCCTCTCCCTTGAACTTCTTTATCAGGTCTTGTCTAATGAGATTTTCAGGGTATTTTTTCATTAAATTTAAGCCATTATTATATTAAAGCCATCATTATATTAATATTTACACTAAGAAATTACCTTTTTCTAATGCTTTTTATTCAGTTTTTGCTTATGTTGCTTGACATTGCTTACATTTCCAAATTAATAGCCGTGTTTTTTTTGCAAGCCCATATAGAAGTGTAGAAAAAACGAGATCGGACTTAGGAGCTTATCTTTCGAAAAAGTTAGAGTACTGTGCACTCTATAGCATTTGTCAGCTAGCTGTATTGACGACTACCATCAACGAGCATCCAAAAACGTCACTTTTGACTTCTCTGTACAAATTATAGATAACATTTAAATATTAAAATTTTGGCATCACCGTTTTTGTCAGGACTTAGGCTAGCCGCGCACTAGGAACTTTTAGTTGCGAAACTGTTTGGTTACTTATAGAAAACAGATGAACTGTTTGGTTGAATGTCCGTGAATTTGCAGATAATTATATGTTCAATAAAATGGCGAACTTATTTTAGGCAATCGTTTAGTTTGTGTCAAAACACAAACTTTTTAGTTGCTCGAACCAAGCAGTTTCGCAACTAAAAGTTGCTAGTGCGCGGCTAGCCTTATACTACGTTTTCACCAAAAGATAATTTGAGATTTAAGTCAAGAGATTTATGTGGTGTTTTCACCGCACTGAAAGATTAATAAGAAGATTAACTTTGACAGCAACTTTCAAAATGCTAATGTTGTTTCAATTTTTCTTATAAAGTAGAGGCGAGAGAAAGAAAGTTTCATTTGTGCCAGACGATAAAAAATCATCGAGGTAGCTTAGCACGATATGTTAGGTCAGTTCGAACTTCGACCGATCGATCCTATTAAGATTAAGTAGAGATTTATTTCTAATCTACTAGATTTACGAAATAAATTTGTATAGTAAATCTTCGAGATTTAAAGAAGATTTATGGTAAATCCACTTAAATCCCGGATTTACTCTTGGTGAAAACGTAGTATTAGATTAAAGTCTCGAAAACTATCTGGTCTTAGTTAAGTCTGTATAGATTTAAGTAGTTGTTGTTTTTGCATGTAAAGCGCTCAGCCCCGATGTCCTTTTTTTCTACAATTCCTTATGGATTTGCAAAAAAACACGCCTATTGTCAGGTTGTAGTATGCATAAATTCACCGTTACTTCGAAATTCATTCTTGTAAAAGTGTACAGTGTCCATAAATAATTTAAATAGTGACCTGAACGTTATGACATACCAGTGCTACCAAAACACACATTACTCAACGAAATGACGAAACAAACGACCTGTGAAAACTTAACGAATCCTTCGATTGGCAAGTGACTCAGAATTCGGCAAGATGGAGCCTTTCGCTTGGTTTTCATAAATCAGAAACAGCACGTGTGTAAAAAGTGCCAAATTAAACTCGTAATATGTGCGTAAATATTTAATAAAAAATAACTTAATTTATCACAATAAATAGATTTCAAAATTCTCTATCGTTTGATATATTTTTTACAAACATATCATTTAAATTTATTGACTTTTAAAAAAAACTAAAGAATTAAAAAAAAATTGGGTGTTTCAACAAAAAAAAAAAGGAAAAAATGTCGATCGATGTAGTATTTTTCTCGTCTTCTCGTGTTTCTTCGTTCGATGATTTTGCTCTAGAATGAGTGAATCGAATTTACAAAAAAAAATCTCGTCTGTGCTTTTTTCCTTTTCTATCTTACAAATAACTTTTTGTGTGATTGATCTTGAAGTGCAACGGCACGAAATTAAATATAGAAATTATATTATTTTAAAAATGTATGGAGGCATTTGATAAAAAATACTGCCTTCTGCATAATTAATTTACTTTTTTTGTACTCTGTACTCCATTGCGATTGCTTCCTTCCCCCGACCATTTCGGCTATACATTTCTCACACGTCTCTCTTTTTCTTGCCTTCATTATACGTGTATGAAATGAAATATTTCGCAGATGCAAATGGCGAAGGCGATGAAAATGAATAAAAACTGCTGGCTAACTAGAATTGTTTCCGAAGGGGGTAGGGTGGGAAAATTTGGAGTTATCCCATTTTTTTTTTTTAATTAAAAAACACGTATTATTGATTTTGGAGAGAATTTTGATTGAAAAATTTGGATTTTTGTGGAATTTTACTAAGTTCTGGTCTTATCTCTAGGGATGATCGTACAGATATACCTCAGGATGGACCTACTGGAATGGAACCTGACGGCGTGATCGAATCTACATGGGATGAAGTCTACGACAACTTCGATGACATGAACCTTAGGGAAGAGTTGCTTCGTGGAATTTATGGTTACGGTTTCGAGAAGCCATCTGCTATCCAGCAGCGTGCTATTATTCCCTGCGTTAAAGGTCGCGATGTCATCGCACAGGCCCAGTCTGGTAAGTTTCAGTTTTTATCTTTATTTGTATTATTAACTATTTCTGCAAAATCAAAAAAACGGCATAAGTATTTCATTTCCATCTATTTGAGGAAAACCACCACGCTACTGCTAAAAAAAAAACATCAAATAAGTAACTGCATCTTAAGGTCATTCAGGGGTTATGATTTCCTGTTTTCTATTCGAGAGTCGTGTTTGAAACCTTCCTTATCCAAAACAGGGTTTTTTGTTTTCCTTTGTTCCAAAATGTATTTTAGTGCCTACCTAACATTGATCGCTGTTATACCTGGATCCGTTGCATTTCATGTCACGTGAACGGGTGCCCTTTGTTTCAATAAGGAAGTAAAAAAATATGATTCATTGCAAGCAAATATAATATTTGAACGAAGTTTAAAAAATTATTTCTGTATTCTAAAATTGTATTTTTTGAGTTTTTTCCGGTCCTGTTATCACAAAAAAATTGCTTTCATTATTTTTTCGAATCTTCTGTGATAAGACAACCTGTTTTGAAATATATGCCAATACATACACTCATTACATGTACATGTGTACATACATTCATAATTACAGGTTTATTTTATATTTTGTGTATTTTGTGAGCGTACATTCATACGTCCATTAAATTAAAGCAATTAATTATTAACTTGATTAATATTTCAAACTTTTATGATGCTATTCTGGTTATTTGTTTTTAATCATAATTGGTAGAAATCGAAAGAATTTAGGTTTCGTGAAGCTAGTTTGTGGCTTCAATTATCGGAAAACAGATTTAGTTATGTTAGTAGAAAACACTTCTATTTTTGTACCCAAGTTTCTTTCAATTAGAATAAAAAAAATAATATAGCTGTTTAATAAATAATAACATTAAACTATTTAGAACTTTTGATATTAATACAACACATAAGCTCAAAAATTTTTTTCGACGGCAATGTTTAAAAAATTAATAAAAATTCACTTCAAATTCTTCTTTTATTTTGATTCAAATAAACCAAGGTTAGTTTATATAAAATTCAAAACAAGTTTACCTATTCCAAATATTTTTATTATTTTTTTTAAATAAAATTTGCCAACCATTAGAAGAGAGAAAAAAGCTACTATGTACTACACCATTATAAAATTGCAACTCTACGTTTAACCCCCCAAAAACCATTTGTTTACATTATTCGACTTACATTTTGTTTTGGATTCTGTAAATAATCATGTGAAATAGAATTACAAGTGTACGAATTACGTACATTCATAAAAAATACACCTGTAATCTCTTCCTAAACGTACTAATAGTTGATTCTTCAATATGATTTTAAACTTAAATCAAAATAAAGTTTTGGTATATTTTTAATAGTAGAGTATGTTTGGTTGTGAGAATAAAATAATTGATTCCACAAATTGATAAGAAAGTATCCCAAATATCACTCTTCGATTTGATTAGTGTGAATGTGTTTCAGTGCAGTTCTGCCGAACTTTTACATTTATGAACTCGGCGGTGATCACTCTATTATACATCATAATGTGGAGGTTTGATGCTATATCAATTTAAATTTGCAACGTACGTAACAACGAACGAATTTGACTAGAAATTTGGGCCTTTGCCTTTAATTAGAGGAAATGCTTGTTATTTTGGAGCGACACAAAATCTAATCTAAACAAAATGAAATATGTAATAATGTGTATGAATATTTATTGAAAAAAGGGTTACATGTTTATTTAGGTTCCATATGGTTGGTGACGAATCTTGTTTGCTTAAGTAGCTATTTCTGGAAAAGCCACATACTCTCTCTATAAATTCATTTTCATCTATAAATTTGTATTTATCTCACTTTTAAAACAGTCATTTAATCGAAGGTTGTTTAGTTGAAAAATAAATATCCATATTATTTGTGATTCATTCTATTCAGAAATCTTTGACATCCCACTTCTATTGAATGTTTTTTTTGTTATTATAACATACTCTTTATAGGTACTGGAAAAACTGCAACATTTTCCATTGCTATTCTCCAACAAATCGATACGTCCATTCGCGATTGTCAAGCACTCATTTTGGCACCTACTCGTGAGTTGGCTAGCCAAATTCAACGTGTTGTCAATGCACTCGGTGAATTCATGAAAGTCTTCAGTCATGCTTGCATTGGTGGTACTAATGTCCGCGAAGATGTCCGCAGTTTGGAAAGTGGTTGTCATGTCGTTGTCGGCACTCCCGGCCGTGTATCCGATATGATTAGTCGCAAAGTCTTGAGGACAAACAACATCAAGTTGTTCGTTTTGGACGAAGCCGATGAAATGTTGTCACGCGGTTTCAAAGATCAAATTCAGGATGTTTTCAAGACGCTTCCAAACGACGTACAAGTCATCCTGTTATCTGCCACAATGCCATCGGATGTATTAGATGTTAGCCGTTGTTTCATGCGCGAACCAGTTAGCATTTTAGTCAAGAAAGAGGAATTGACCCTCGAAGGTATCAAACAGTTTTATGTTAATGTAAAACAAGAGAACTGGAAACTGG
The DNA here is from genome assembly GCA_911387755.1 of Chrysotoxum bicinctum. NCBI lineage: Eukaryota > Metazoa > Arthropoda > Insecta > Diptera > Syrphidae > Chrysotoxum > Chrysotoxum bicinctum. The sequence continues at coordinate 1,419,192 of OU426988.1, read as the reverse complement.
GTACACTATGTGATTTATACGATACACTTTCCATTACTCAGTCGGTAATCTTTTGCAACACTAGGCGCAAGGTTAGTTCTCACTTAAATAAATGCTCTTATTTTCTTACTTAATTAATTTTCATTCTATAAAAAAGGTCGATCAACTGACCCAAGAAATGACCAACCACAACTTCACTGTTTCGGCAATGCACGGAGACATGGAACAGAAGGATCGTGAGGTCATTATGAAACAATTCCGTTCGGGATCATCCCGTGTCTTGATTACTACCGATTTGTTGGCTCGTGGTATTGATGTTCAACAAGTTTCCCTAGTCATCAATTATGACCTACCATCAAATCGTGAAAACTACATTCACAGGTAAGAATCATAAAATAATAACAAGGATACAAAATTATCCTTTTTCAAATTCTTAATAAATGTTTTTTAATTGATCAACAGAATTGGACGTGGTGGACGTTTCGGTCGTAAGGGTGTGGCCATTAACTTCATTACAGATGAGGACAGGCGAATCTTAAAGGATATCGAACAGTTTTATCATACAACTATTGATGAGATGCCAGCTAACATCGCTGATTTAATTTAAATTTTGAGCAGCAATATCTTCTTATAAAATAAAATAAAATTAAATAAACAGCAACAACAAAAAAGTGCGCTCACATAGAAAGATTTACCAACAACAAGCTACAACTATACAACAACAACAGATAAACAATACAAACCAACCATATTGTTTTAGCTTTTTATAGATCTATATATCTGGAAAATTAATAAAAAGCTAACATTTATTCATTTATCCATTGTTTGACAAAAAAATATTATTTATAAACATAAAAAACAAAAATCAGAAAAAAACGTGGAAGAAATGGAATTCACATTTTTGTTTTTCTAGAGATTCCCACAATTTTGTTCGTTCTAATTTAAAGTTTTATATACACTTAAGGAGATACATATATGAAGAAGAAAAACATTTTATTTGTTTTTTTTTCTTTCTTTTTGTCCTACCTTATCCAGCTTACATAACACAAACAAACAACAAAAGAACTAAATTATATGATTATTAACACAAAAGAAAGAAAATAAGTAATACATTTCAGTAGGTAATGTGAGTATTAGCTATTTATACTGTAATTAAACAAAAATTAATAAAAATTCTTTCTTAATTATGTCTGGATGCACATTGTGTTGTAATGGAGAAAAAACTAGTAACCCTGGGCCAAATTCCTAAACGCAAGATTTGCAAAGCAAAACACTTGCAAAGCAGATATAGAAAATCTGAATACGCATATGTAAGAGAATTGCGCAAGAAATGTTTGACATTTGCATAAATGCCTCTGCATTTGCGCAAGAAAGTAGCATCGATTGCATTTTGGGACACTGCTTAGCAGAAATTTTTGTATTTGCATTTTGGAACTGTTTGCTTAGCAGAATTTGCGCAAGATATGCGTTTAGGAATTTGCCCCTGTTCTCACTGTTCTCAGCCTTGCGTGTTCGACCAGGGGTGCCAGCACATAACTTGATACAATCGAGTCTCTTCGATGTAATCGAGTATAGGGATTTCCTTATTTGATTCAATCGAATCGAAAACAATCGGCTGATCATAAGAAAGAACTGCCTGTTCTCGATTGTACTCGTATCGACCTAACTCGATCGTATCAAGTTACGTGCTAGGGCCCCAGTAGGTATTTTCCTTATCCAAAACAAATGATAGTGTAGGATTTGCTACATGAAAAAGATTGGAACAAGATTTTATACTAGGGAGAAGATCAATTATTTTTTGAAGAGTATTCACAGTGTAATTAAAGTCACAGCAGAAGTGAATGAAATTTAAAATCTACAACATTCATAATGACATCAAATCTGCATCAATTTTTATGTAATAAGATCGCTACTCGATTGCATCTGCGACATCATCAAAAATGTTATTGATTCTGATTTGTTTGCGCAATATTTGGTAAATATTTTCGTTAACGCGTTGAAATCATTTGTATCACATTTTAATTTAAAGTAAATGCCTAACTGTACTCAGCACAATATTTGTCATCAGTTTAAACTTCTTTGTTTAAAACTGATGAACAAAAATTAAACAAAGAAGCACCGACAAAATTAGTGTTGAAATCATTTCAGTGGTTGCACGGTTTCTGATTTCTTGTATAGCACCGTGCCTCGACGAGCCAAAAACCAAAAAGTTATTCGTGTTTAACATTGGTAGGACTTATTTGACCCACCCTGTAAATATGTGCTATAAATTCTTGGTTGAGCATTTCATACATAACTAGTGCATTTTTCTTAAAAACGTCATAGGAAAGGTCGAAAGTGCGTTTTCGCAAAAACTTGAGACAAATGTAAGTTTTAAAATATCAAACAAAAATTCTAAAATTATATACAAAAACAAATCACGAAAACAAGATTTAAAAAAAAAAAACGAACGAAACGAAAAATTGCCTTATGACAATACTAGAATGCCATCAGAACAATGTTGTTTGAAATTTTGTATAGAATACTTAACACTAAGAAGTCCATAACGCCAACTACTGCTGCTTTTAAAAGACGCGATATAACCTTGTGATCCTAAGCAGCCCGTTAGCGAGAAATAGATGAATACTAGATGACCCGGTAAACTTCGTATCACCTTCATATATTTTTGGGAAATGTGGTCAAAACTTAATACAAAATTTTTATCTACATACATTAAATACAACACAGTTATTCAACTAATCAATTTAAGACTTTCTGATGTACTATATTTTTTGTCTTATTTTGCGGTGCGTAAATATATAAGAAGATAGTTTTCCGACTCGCAACTTATAATTGCCCATGCGCGAAACAGGGAAACTTCAAGTTGATTCCGTAAACTTTAAAAGACTGGCCTTGTCATCGCAAAGGCCAAACGGACAATGGCAAATCCGTTGGAATTATCGGTATACGCGGAATGGAGACACCCTCTCGTTTGTTAAAAACTCTGTGAAAAAGTTGCCTACATCATCCTGGTTTGTAACTGTGTCAACTGATTTATAAGATAACAACTCTCCGGGAAGAAAATTTTGAATTGTTACGTTGAAAACTTCGACATCTTTGATTATGGTCGCCAATATTGCTCGTTCACTCAGTCAATTATGGTTTCTGAGCCGTTTTTCTATGTCCGTAAAAACACGCCGAATAAGCTACTTTTTTGAATCGACGAAGTGACAAAAATCCTTGAGTAGTATAATTAATCCGGTTGAGGTATCAACTGTGACTTTACCATTTTCAATATCTAAAAATTGCTTCGAAAACATAATAGCAGTTTGATCTTGTTGCAAAAATACTCGCTTGTGAGTTGTTAATAGGAGTGTACTTGCATATTGCCACAAATTAGAGAATTTTAAGCATGCGTTTAGTTCGTCAGCAACAGTTGATCGGGGAATAATTGGAAGAGTCTGACGAAAATCACTTGACAACCGAATCATGGCTCCACCAAAAATGTTTTGGATAGGAGTGTACTTACATATTGCCACAAATTAGAGAATTTTAAGCATGCGTTTAGTTCGTCAGCAACAGTTGATCGGGGAATAATTGGAAGAGTCTGACGAAAATCACTTGACAACCGAATCATGGCTCCACCAAAAATGTTTTGGCTGTCACGAAGATCTTTTAACGTTCTGTCCAGTGCCTCGAATGATTTCTTGTACATCGTACATTCATTTCAAACGATCAATTTGCGTATCTGTAGAATCTTCGCCATTGCGCTATTTTTGGCGATGTTGCAAACTGGAGCTTCGTTGATTTGGATGTTTAGTGGAAATTTCAAGGTAGAATGTGCACCTTCCACCTTCTAACAATGTTGCAGCTATTCCAGATGAAGCCAATGCTAGGGCTACTTCATTTTGCGATCTGATCTTTGCCAACAGCAATGAAATTAGAAACGTTTTTCCAGTTTCCCGGGAGCATCAAAGAAGTAAATTCCACCAGATCTACTGTTCACAGCTTCAATCGAAGTATCATACGCAATTCTTTGCTGTTCATTCAATTGCGGAACGTTTGAACGAACTGTTTCGGCCAATACTTCAGTACCGTATTCTTGTTCTCTTCGCAAGTCATGGTTAAATGTATCGCGCATAGGACGATTGGGTGGTGTTATGCCCAAACACGACAATACTTTATTTACAATCAATAAAAACAAATCTTCTATCATGATCAATGTCTCATTGTAAATTTCTGCAGTAATTTGTAGTGCAAAGACGTCAAATGTTTCACAGCTAGGAACATTTTGTATTGGAAAATTAAATTTTCATTTTTAGTATTTTTCCGTTACTTATTATGTATGTTTCTCACCGCTTAAACCTTCCCTGAACTTCCACAAATATTTTAAGATTAAAATTATCAAAATCGGTCCCATTCTCAAGTTTTAGCGAGACAAACGAACAGCAATTGATTTTTATATTGTGAATCTAAACCATTCTCAGATCCCCTTGAACACACACAAAAAATTTCATCAAAATCGGTCCAGTCGTTTAAGAGAAGTTCAGTGACATACACACTCACAGAAGAATTATATATATAAAGATTGTGAATCTAAACCATTCTCAGATCCCCTTGAACACACACAAAAAATTTCATCAAAATCGGTCCAGTCGTTCAAGAGAAGTTCAGTGACATACACACTCACAGAAGAATTATATATATAAAGATATGTGGTGGCGAATTAAGACAAAATTGCTGAGGTTGGTAATATAGCAGTTATCATTCTGTTGTTTTAAATTATTGCTCTAAAAACACCATTCATGCAAATTTGTGTTTTGATACGAACTTATCATTTTTATTCCGCATAGTTCTTTCTATAATTTTTGTCTATGTATTTTAAATAATATGTAATTTATATTTTTTTTGCTTTAAACGTTAAGATTCTGAAATCTTTTGAATTAGGCCAAATTCCTAAACGCAAGATTTGCAAAGCAAAACACTTGCAAAGCAGATATAGAAAATCAGAATACGCATATGTATAAGAGAATTGCGCAAGAAATGTTTGACATTTGCACAAATGCCTCTGCATTTGCGCAAGAAAGTAGCATCGATTGCATTTTGGGACACTCTGCTTAGCAGAGATTTTTGTATTTGCATTTTGGAACTGTTTGCTTAGCAGAATTTGCGCAAGATATGCGTTTAGGAATTTGCCCTTATTTTAAGCCTTAGGTACAAACCTAAAAAGATTGATAAATACTAAATTTTTGCTGAAAACATTGGCCAAATTCCTAAACGCAAGATTTGCAAAGCAAAACACTTGCAAAGCAGATATAGAAAATCAGAATACGCATATGTAAGAGAATTGCGCAAGAAATGTTTGACATTTGCACAAATGCCTCTGCATTTGCGCAAGAAAGTAGCATCGATTGCATTTTGGGACACTCTGCTTAGCAGAGATTTTTGTATTTGCATTTTGGAACTGTTTGCTTAGCAGAATTTGCGCAAGATATGCGTTTAGGAATTTGCCCATTTGTTACTTCAAATCGATGGAACAAGATTTCATGGAGATTTTACCGATAACAATGAAAAGTCTGGAATTTGAGATCTCACCATTTTTCAGCAGATATCTTTCTTTCTTTCGTCGCTTTCCATTTCAACAAATTGTAACTTTTACCCAATATCGCAGTGTTTAAATGATCCATCATGCATCAAAGTAGAAGCAAAGATTAAAAATGCTTTTCATGTAAAAGCAGCCATAGAAATTTACAAATAATTTTCGTTCTAAGTGTACTTGATTTAATCTTAACATTTGGTCAAGTTGACACGACAGGAAACTCCAGACATAATAAAAGATCAAAATACACAATAGGAAAAAAACTTCACAAGGTGCCCATTTATCTACTTTTCTTTTCAAAATTCGCCTCAATAATCCAAATTAATAGTTACCTCTATCACTACTTATCTATTTCTAGGTAATTCTGTATATTTTTCTATGAGAAATCGGAGCCCGGCATAACATCAACAACTAAAACACAAAACTTCATCCAATTTTATTCTTTTCGCTCTCTGTTTTAACATGACATTCATTCATATCCACTCAACTCATGATGTTCTGAAGTGAATCTGAAATACTGAAATTGAATTGGGTGCGAGCCGTAGCCAGCCGTTTGTGGGAGGAGTGGAGTGCGGAGTGTCCTAGTGTTATAGTTTGTTGCGCGATAAAAAATTAATCAAACTAAATTAGTCACACAAAATTTGTATACCTTTGAAAAAAAACGGAACAGTGAAACCAATTCCGAATAGAAGTAGAAAAACTATAGGCACGACAATCATGGGACAACAAGTATCCCGCACCGATTTCGAATGGGTCTACACTGAGGAACCACATGCCAGTCGCCGCAAATTGATTCTTGAAAAATATCCACAAATCAAGAAACTCTTCGGCTACGATCCCAAGTTCAAGTACGTCGCCGCTTTTATGGTCTTGACACAAATCCTAATGCTGTTCCTAATCAAAGACTGCTCGTGGCCAGCTATATTTCTGATTGCCTACTGCTTCGGAGGAATATTAAATCATTCTTTGATGTTGGCGGTTCATGAGATTTCGCACAATCTGGCATTCGGTCATAGCCGTCCCTTGGCCAATCGTATCATGGGATTCATTTGTAATCTGCCCATTGGATTGCCCATGTCCATATCTTTCCGGAAATATCACTTGGAACATCATAGGTAATGCTGTTGCTAATTCTTTTTTATATTTTTCGATTTAAGTGTACGTGACTGCCTACAAAACATGAATCGTCCGTGGCATATAGAGAAAATTGAATGAATTTCTAATTAGGTAGATATAAGGTGTGAAGGTCTGGCACGAACCCCGATAGACAAAGGGCTATTTGATATAATTTTTTCCAACGCTTGAAAAGTTACATCAACTTGAGATTTATATCATCCATACTCTAGATAGAATTTCACAATGAATATTATTGGAATTTGAAGTGGGTTCATGGAGAAATACATCATTGCCATAATCGACGTTTTTTCATGCATGTACAAATTTGACAAACAATATCCTTATCGTATTAAACCTTACAGTAATTGCCTATTAAAAACATTTAAATAAGACACAGTGTTTGAATTTGAAATTGATTTAAATTTTTGTAAATGATATTTACCACGTCGAAAGTAAATATGGAAGAAATATCATTGTTTTTGTGAATAAATTATTATTTTATACACCTCATAGTACTGAATATGTGCCTATTTCAAGTGATCGGTGGTGTTAATGTTAACCGATTTCAATATTATTTTTTTTTTGAATAACCTTGCTCATAAAAGAAAAAAGATATTCAAACATTTCAAAAATCAGCACCACCCTAGTATTTAGCAACTTACATCTATAGACAAAGACTGTCCAATCATTGAACTCGTAAAATGGAACTTTAATTATACAGAGGTCAAACGAGGTGTTATTTTCCAAATACAGCCGAGGGAGGAAAAAACTTTAATTTAGATATGCATATCTATTTGTTAAACTTTTCAATTTTTAACTCTTGTAATTTAGTTTGTTAGGAAATTGTAAACTTATTTTATTTTATTATTTATTTTTATTTATTTATTTAAATTATACTTAACCTAGCTAACATCAGTAGCCTTCCGTCGCGTGGGAGTGGGCATACTCTGCCATACCATCGGTGGATAGTATAGTTTTGACTATTGTTGTGTACTATGTGCCCACCTTGTCAAAATCTGATATTTCAGCAGGTAGCTTTTGAAATTTTAGATGAAATCAGTTTTTTTGAAATGAAAACAAAGATTTCATGTGCTAGCAACACTAGCACTAATTGTGTGTTTATATGTGTTCAAGTTCAGATGTTCGTACTGCTTTTGCCTGCTTGGCGTTGGAGAGAGACCTTGTAATTTTCATAGAAAAACATTTTCATGGTGTTTGATGAAATTTAAAACGGGCTATTTCATTCATAGTGATTTCAATTTTAGAATTTTAGAGTGCACTTCGACCTTCTAAACATAGACGACAAAATGTACATATGCAACCATATCATAAGGGATCTCTGTGTTTCTGCCATACTTTTTAATTGTTCATCGTTCTTTCAAAAGAAGGTATATGGTTCTCGCGTATGAAATTTTCTGTTTGTAGGCGTATCAATATCCAGGAGCTCCCCCTCCTTTAGTTTTCTCAAATCGGGCTCCATTTTTGTTCTTTAATGTCTTCATACGCTTTTCTCACAATATCATTTTTTCTTTATTTGTGGTAATTTTTTTTTAAATAAAATTCATAGAAAAAATATAAGTGGGCTTTAAATGGGTGACCAAACCGCACCTATCGTATTGTTCAAGAGAGTCTCAATTTATTGGATCCAATACAATTCATTTCTTCCCCTTACTTCTGTAACTTGTAGGTGCACATAGTAAAAATGAGTAAAATTAAGATATGTAATTAGTTCATTGAATCAATAAACGTGGTTGAGTCAGCCAATATATTTATTTAGTTGATCAAATGTTGTTCCTTCATTGAGCCAATGTACTTGGTTCATTGACCGAATACGAAATCGATGATTGTATTAGCATTAACAGGGATCAATGAGATATTTATTCCAATAATCAATTCCGATTCCACCAAGAAATAAATCAGCTGTTGTGGATTGGGGCTCACCTGGCGTTGGTCTTTGTTGGCAGAATAAAACTCCTTGTTTACATGATACATGAAGGACTGTTCAGGTCTCATCCTAACTCACTCGCTATCTTGACTCTTACGTACCTTAAATAAATACTTGAATATTGGATTAGAAATGCAGCCATATTTAAAGCAAATAAAAATCGCGGTAGTACAATCTTATCTCAAAAAATAAATATCGTGAATTGTAGATTCCTTCCTATTTGTAAAACAAGTGTTTCGTTTTCTTATCAATGGGATTTTTTTTTTGTTAGCTAACAATCTGTTTAAAATTTCAGATACCAAGGTGATGAGGCGATAGATACCGACATACCCACTTTACTCGAGGCTAAACTATTTTGTACAACTTTTGGCAAATTTATTTGGGTTTGCCTACAGCCATTTTTCTACATTTTTAGGCCTTTAATCATCAATCCAAAACCCCCGACTAACATGGAAATAATCAACACCATTATCCAACTAACATTCGATGGTGTGGTTGTGTATTTCTTTGGATGGAAAGCTCTAGCCTATCTCCTCATCGGTTCGATTTTGGCAATGGGACTGCATCCAGTTGCCGGACATTTTATATCGGAGCACTATATGTTTGCCAAGGGCTTCGAAACTTATTCCTATTATGGTCCTCTCAATTGGATAACATTCAATGTCGGTTATCATAATGAACATCATGATTTCCCAGCTGTGCCGGGTAGCCGCTTGCCAGAAGTGAAAAAGATTGCCCCAGAATTTTATGATTCTATGCCGCAACACACCTCATGGGTTCGTGTGTTGTATGACTTTATTATGGATCCAGCTGTGGGTCCATATGCCCGCGTGAAAAGACACCAACGTGGCCTTAAAACATAAACACAAAACAAACAACATCATGGACTGCAATCTACAACACCAAGCTGCAACACTTCTATAAAAATCTCAGCTAATAAAGTGTGTGTGTATTTATTTAAAATTTTCTTGTCAAACTATAGTATTTTTGAGAGTATGTATATTTATTTTTCGTTTGTTTTTAAATCTGCACGATTTATGCCAGAAAAACTGGAAGATCAGTTTTGAATTGATAGGTTTTTATACACCACGCTTAAGAAATGTGTGTTTTTTTTTAAAGTCTGTAAAACAGTAAACATACTCTATCACTAATATAGTATTACTAGGTTTTGTATAATGCCAAATAAAATGAGTTCTAAAACATGATTTATATATTTATTAAACAAAATATATAGTCTGTTTCATACATATAAATATAATGTAATGTAAAATCTATGAAGATAAGATAAGTTAAAGAACAAACCAAAATAACAAAAACTACAAATTTTAAATTTCCGCTTTGTCCCTGAATCAAGCTTAAGCACTAAGATTCTATTCTTTACTTTGTGTTTGTAAAACAATCAAAATCAATGTAAAAGACTTGTATATAAGATAAAAAAAAATAAACTATTTTGAAAAATAAAAATCTATACACAATATGGGTTGGTTTTAAATTAACAAAACGCGATTAATTTAGCTAGATTAGTTTAGCTACTAATTTTTTGACTTATTGCTTACATTAGATAATTATGGAATTCGAAGTGGGCCATATTTCTGCTTCCAGAAGCGATTTGGATGTAAAACTTTCGTTCCTTACTAATGTAAAGTGTTTCAACAGCAGGTTTCTTTTTAAATTGTCCTTTTAGTTTGTATTCCTCAAAGTTTGAACTACCATTTTTTATCATTTACATAGTTAAATTTAACGGTAACAAAATGGAGTCCGTACGATTTTTAATTCAATGAAACAATCGCATTATTGAGCGTATGATTTAATGGGCGTGAAATTTTTCAGAATGGAAATATCAATTGACATTGTGTAATTGACGAAATATTTGAGAGCGAGACATTTCCTTGTGACTTACAAATCTCAACCATTCCTGTGCTTGCATTATTAGTCAGTCAGAATAGATGGATCCAGTAATTTTATGCTGAATCCGAACAGCTAAGAAGACAGGCAAATTTTCGTGGCAAGAGACAGTAGCTTTTAAAAAAAAAGTTTTCGAATCCGTGACTATTCCAGTCACGGATTCGAAGTTCAGTGTGTTCGCTTATGTATTGTATTTCACAATTAATTAAAAAGTCTTCCATTTTGATGCTAATAAAAAATGTATCTACATAAAAAATGAATTTAATAATTCACTCTTCTCGAAATAACATGTATAAAATAAAAGAGATCCTTTTGGATTTCAGATTTGTGCTTGTTGTAATTCATAACGAGGTTATGGTATCGCATATATCGAAGATCGTAATTTCTTTTTGTTTTAATTTTTTTTATTGTTAAATTGGGAAAAAAAATTATTTAAATTGATATAGTCCTTAAGTTCGTTAATCGATTTGAAAGAAAATTCCGATTCACTTAAATGCCTCAATCATTATTTTACAAAAACTTCTATACTTCTAGCGTAAAACTTGTCCCTATTTAATTTTTCAAGGGAAATTCTTAATTGATTTTGGAAGAATGTTTTTTCAAAAACTTTCATTAATTCAATCACTATGAAGGCAGGTTTCTTTTTTTTTTCTCTTCATCACTTTTTTTCATAACTTTTCAAAGTTATTGTGTTTCAATTCCAAGAAGGGCTATCCAACCATTAGCTTCTTTTCTATTTATAAAAGAAAGGACAATATTTCTTTTCTGAAGGTCTGTTCATAATATATAACGGAAATATTCGATATGAACTGTAAATACAAATCAAAGATAAGACATATTAATCTTTCTTCCGCCCGTTTTGCTCGTTCAGAAATAGATATTCATAATGAGTTAAACAAACAAAAATTTCAAAATATTTCATCATTTCTCTGCGATTTTTAACTTAGAAAATATTATTAACTATCCAAAGTAATCAAACTTTTGAAAAGTTTTACTTCCAGTCCTCAATGAGAAAATGATCAAACAATGTTTTTGATGTATACTTCCTCCAAAGCAAAGTAATTCTTGTCTTTCTTCACTACATTTGTATGTATTCAATTTTATAAAAAAGTTGTATTATTAATTCAATTTGCCACATAATTAATTAAGTGTCAATCATTAAGTGTTTGTTAGTTTTTGTTTTAATCTTGACCCATAAAACATAAACAGCTTGACGTGTCTATTATTGGCCTATTCTCATAGAAAAGACATTCAACCAAAGATAAGTACTAAAATTAATAACAAAAAAAGTTTTCCCAATTGCCTGTATTTATTTTCTTTTATTTATAAATGCGTGTGCCTAGCTGCCATAAAACCACTCGTACATTCAAGCTCTGAAGGTAGCCGCACTAAATTTTGATAGCTTTAATTTACTTGACAATGACGTCAATATTGTCCCTGTGGCTTTTCAATTTTTTCAATCTTAAATTGTATCATTAAAGATACAATTTTTGTCAACACTACCATCGACAAACGACGACGAAAATACGATATGCATTTAGCTAAAGGCGAAAGGCCTCGCACATCTCCGAAAAGAAAAAGACGTTACAAATATTTTACTAGTGCTCGTACCATAGCTTAACGATGGCGATAATAATTATATGATGGACGTCATAAAGAAAAAAAAACCACATGACAGTCTCATACAATATTGACTACTAAGACTAAGTCACAGTGTCAATAGCCTCGAGACTTTTAGTTGAAGACAAGCACTTCACATAACATTATTGTAATTGAAAATCTCACATAACAATCATGTTGGGAGAAAGGTTGTTAACACTTTCAGGTTCTTCAATTGAAATTCACAGTTAAAAAAGGATACATACACACATGTTCTGTATTCCGAGTGAAAGTGAATTGAAAACGAATTTCAATTTCACTTAAAATGAAAAGGCATGTTCTACATTCCGAGTAAATTCAATTCACTCCGAATTTTTTTGTGAAATGTCAAAATCAGCTGAAAGACAATTTGCATCATTTATTAAAACATTGTTTCTTGTGCATAACGAAAATAGATTCACTATTATTATTAATAAGTGGTAGAAGGGACGAAAATCAATGATAGAGAGTTTGTGGAGAAGTTTTACGTAGTAAAGCCATAATTTTAGATCTTCCAGAAGCAGCGTATGTAAAAAATGGGGAATGAATTAACATGGTCATATTTGAATTGTTTGTAGTTTCAAAAGAAGCTTCAGACTAAGCGAAGAGACATTTGTTTACATTTTTTAAATAATTTCCTTAATAAAATCGACTTCAATTCCCTTAACACAACATTTCTTCCTTCTTATTTCAAAAATTGCAACACAACTTTTTCTTGTCAGGAGCTCTTTTGTATTTTCTTGTAAACAACAATTTATCAATCAATCAAAATCAATCAATCAAAATTTCAAACCTTTATTATACACGTTTATCAATTTCACCAAATAAAACTAAGTGAATTGAATTCACCGTAAAACGCTATGTATTCGAAATGTAGAACACGAATTTTCATCTCCGAAAACTCAATTCACAAACTTCATTTCGGGTGGAATTCAGAACACCAACATTTCACATTCGGAATGAGCAAATCACAAAAGTCATTTTATGCGGAATGCAGAACATCAAAATTCACTTTTGTTGCTCGAATTCACAATAAGTGAAATGCAGAACATGGGTGATAGTGTTGCCATCGCCTTTGGCACAATGCAAATATGCCTCGTTTTCCTTAATTTTGCTGTAGTTCCTGTTGAGCTTTACATCCCTTAAAAAAATCCAAAAATTAAAAAAAGCATTTTTGGCAACAAAATATAATGGGCTGACGTCAAGACGTCACATAGAAAATAAATCTATGAAATCAATTCTTAACATTTAATATCCCATAAAAACAAAACAACAAATAAATTCAGCTTGTGAACTGAACATAAAGTTCATAAATCAGATCAGAAGCATATACAAAATTGTGAAAGATTTACTTTGAAAATTGTTCAAACATCTGATGGTTAAGGTCGAAGTTCTAAAAACAAATAAATCTAGAAAAAGGTTGTTCCTATCATTGTTATCCAGGTATATAAGTACACCGAATTCATGGCCATACTTGACCTCAGCAGGACAAGGTCAGGATTTTGTTTACAAAAAAAAAAAATAATAATAAATAAATATATAAACATCACAAACAATACAACACAAATATTTTTAAAAGAGAAATTCTATTTTTTTCGCTAAATATAAATGTTGAGATCTAAAAATAAACTTCCATATCGCTACTCAGAGTGCGCTTAAGGTATGTATAGAAGAGACGCAAAAACAGCAGCAATTTTTAAAGCTTTTCTTCCATTGCCACCGTCATACCCACACACAACACGATGACAATCATTTCTCTTCCAAAACAAACACAAGATGACAGTTGATGGTTTCTATCTTCCTCTTTATCGAAGGATGTGGGACCTTATTACAGCCAGTTCTTGTGTACTTGACCTTAAGGAGCTTAACATCATAAATTTGTTGGTACATACATTTATGTTTAGCTATAAGTCTTTTTCAACAGCATCAGCTCTGTAAAGGACTTCACGAAGCCAAAAATAACCCCCTCCCTCATAACTGTCTAAATCAAGGACATTTTCTACACCTTTTCTGATAAATGAGCTTTTTATTTAGAGCGACATTCTCTCGCTTTCCACTACACACCTCCACAATTATACGGTTGCCACTAAAAAAATCAAAAAAGTCTCTAGACTAAGGTGATACTGATAACTCTGACGTTATAATATCATATGTTCTGTAAATCATAAAACCAAAATGTTTGACTATAATTTTGTGAATTATAAAAGTCAAAATTTTTCTGTAAAATTCTTTTGAGATAAAATTTTGTGTTTCAGGATTCTGTGTTAAAAATTTCATTCGAATTCGTCTAAAAATCAAAATTCTGATTTTTCTAACACTCTGGAAAATCCTCATTTCTTTATTATAAAATTTGTATTCAAAATGTTAGTTTGTTTAGTAATTTCGCCGCAGGCCATTTTTGTGCGTTAGAAGTGTAGTAATTCTGTATGTGTAGTCCAAATGTTTTAATTAAAAATTTATATGTTTGTACTTTTTCTAATTTTGTGCTTCTCTTCTGTTTTTGTAGTAGTACCCTTGACATAATGGTTAGCGTGTTGGACTGTCATGTGGAAGATCTTGGGTTCGATTCTCAGCCGCTGCAAACAAGGGGTGTACTGCCTTTTACGAGGAATGACAAATCCTCTTAGAGTATCTCTTGTTATGAGAAGTGCTGCTCATTAGCCGTTTGGAATCGGCAGAAAATTGTAGGTCCCCTCCATTCCTGGTAACACGAACACAAGAATGGTTGAAATTGCTACGTGCTATTATAAAAACAGGGGATCGATCCCAACTATTTAAATCGATTTGGCAATAAAAATATTCGAATTCGCAAAATCTGAACTCGCTTATTCTATAGCAAGTACTAACAAACTTAAGTTGAACAGTGCTAATTGAAGTTTCTTTGGGAAAAAGTTTAAAGTCCTTACATGCGAGCCTAATTTCATACATAAAAAGTTATAATTAGCATTGAAATCAAAAAGAACTTTCGAGCAGATTGGAAAGTAGAATGAACCTTATGGCATATGTATATGCTCAAGGCCGTAAACTGTAGCCAATGTGTTACAAAACATATCATCAAAACATGAAAAATAATTTCCCAAGTGGTAATCATGTCCACAACATTGTCGCTCTGGCCCTGCTCAAAAGACGACACACACGACAACAATAAAAGAGCATTTAAAATGCGAGAGCCAATAGCGGAACAGTTTGCTGGAGCTTTCGTGCTCAGCATCGTTCCGACAGAGAGAGCCATCTTTTCTCCGTTAAAATATAAAAAGAACTGCGAAGCATCGTTTGGGACTGCTGCCTTCGCCGCCACTACTGACTGTTTGCTTGAGTACTATGTTGCTGGCCGTTTATTCAAAAGATACTTATAAAAACGTGAGATTCGAACAATTCGGTGGCATTAAGTTTAGACGCATCCTCTGGATCTCATCTGTTCTATCGCTATAACTGTTCTCTCTATAATTTTCTATGATTTATAAATTATTATTCTTTCACTAAAAAAAAACCTACTTGCTTCAATTTTTCCTTCAAAAATAATTGATTTGAAATCAAAAAAAAAAAAAAAAAACAAAAAAAGTGTATTTTTACTAAATTGATTTGACATCTTACGGGTTAACCTGTGAAACTATACTAAAAAAAACTACTATCTTCTATCGGATATGTGAAGAGCCTGTCTTAATTGGACTACATATATATTTACCAAAGATAAAGGTGTCAAAGTGAAAAATAGTGTGTATTTTTTGATAAATTGTGCTGACAAACTTCCCAGGATACACGAGTATTTTTATTGAGTTAGGATACTCATATATTTTATTTTCGAAAATTGGATTTGTAATCACAAGTGTTCCAGACGCCGCCGGCTATTTATTGTTTGATCCTCATGGGGAGCCTAGGTAAGTTCTCTTTTTTTACCTTTCTAAGTAAAAAACAAATACCAACGTGTGATGTGCAATGTGTTATTTTCGAAACAAAGAACATTTCTATTTTAAGTCTTGTGATGAGGAAAGCTTCAAAAGAGTTATAAATGTTATTTATTCTCAGGTGCTACATTTTGCGCGCCATTAAGGTAAAGCACTCCCAGTGTGGATATCTTGCAAAAAATAAGGATTATAAAAAATGACATAACACAGACGATATGAGACTACGACGGACGTGTAGGATGTAAGAACGGTCCTTTATTCGAGAATATAATTGGATTGCAAAACAAGAATAAAAATAAATTGAGTTTTAAAGATTCAAACAGATTTTATAGTAGATATGTATGTATGTACTTTTTTATGTAAAGGTTTTTTCTCGTTTTAATTAATTTTTGAGTGACTTGAGTGCAAAAGGCCTCAACAGAAGGTCGAAAAAAGGATTCCACTTTTGTTTTATTATACACATGCTTGCTTGCTATTAAAGAAAAAGCTCAATGATTCAAAAAATAATGTTGAGAGCAAAAAAACAATTACTGCCTTAGACTTGAAAAATAGGATCATTAATGAAATCAGACAATGTTTTGGAGTCTGCCTGGGGAATCACTACAAGTTTGCATATTATTTTTCTTTTTGCATTCGAATCCTTAGAAAATTCAATAGCGAACTTAATAAACATTAAAAATTTCATTATGAAGGATTTGTATTCAGATAAAGCAACGAATTATCTCCATCTTGGTTGAATGTTCAATGTTGCAGACGTTTTGACAAATTTGATTTGGGTAATTTAAAAGTTAAACTTATTTTTATTTATTAATTTAACTTGCTTTAAGATTTAACATGACAACTTTAGTACTTTTCGAGATCTCAAAGATTTAGGATCTTTTGTCGGAAAAAGTTCTTGTTTTTTTTTTTTTTTGTTAAAAAGCGAATAAGTTTATGTGATAAAATGTTGATTTATAATTCGACAAGTCAAAATTTTCACAAACACAAAAAGGTTGGAAAACATGCATCCTTAAAAATTAAATTGAACAAGCAGCAACGACATATGTTTTCAAACAATTTTATGAAAAACTTTTGTTCAAAGTTTAACTTCAAAATCCTTCATCTTATCTTTGGCTTAATTTTGCCTAAAAATGTCTAGAAATTGATTCATTTAAAAACTGTAAATTTAAAATATTAATATAATCTTTTTTGATTTTTAAAACTTTAACAATTTTTATTTAAAAGAATGAATTTTTTTTTTAAGATACTGAACTTCAAAAACATTTCTAATGAACCGATTCAAACTGGCGGGCGCACGCTAGCGATAGTTTGTAATAATATAATACAAATACCGCTCCCTGCAATCATCTTTCTCTGTGTTGTTTTCTTTTGGTACTTTGGAGAATTTCACTTCTCTTTGATTCTAATGGAATATACAATTTTCAATAAGCTTAACTTGATATCTCTAAGGTCTATTTTGTATGTTTTCATAAGATTATATTTTATTACACAAAACTGAAAAAATAACGTAGTCAAAGTTACATTTCAAAAGCGTTTAAATGTCTTGAATTCGGGTCAAACTGTCAAATCTAACAAAACAACTTAGAGTTCAAATTTCATGTTTATCATCAAATTTGAGAAGAAAAAAGTGGTCTAAGAGAAATAAACCATTTTCCTTCGAAGAAATATTTTTGTAGACCAAGAGTAGACAGCAAATTTTGGGAGTGGATGTTAGATTTAAGCAATCTGTAAGAGGAAACTCGATAGATGATGAAATAAATAAATAAATAAATAAAAATATGGGTATGAGCGTTTATAGGTGCATAGGTCATGATATCGAATACAAAAGTCTGGCAGTTTTTTTCTTAGCTTTTTGTAAGGGTGATGGGATATACCGACTTTAATTCCTTTATTAAAAACAGGAAATAATGCTCTGTCAGTTTTCTTAAGCGAACAGACTTTTATCTTGACTATGCGATTAATAGAACTCAAGATTTTAAAGCGAATATTATCTGTATATTATCTGAAAAAAAAACTACCAGACTCTTGTTTTTGATATCATGATGTATGCAGTTGTGAACCCTCAACCTCAAACCTATGATTACATATCCAGTTCCAAAATTTGGTGTGTGCTCTTATAGTCTAAGTTTCAGGAGTGTATTGAAGATATACGAGTATAATTTATTCGAAATTTTGTCTTATCACGACATTTCAGTTTTCTGAAATTTAAGGTATCTTCTTCCACTGAAGAATTTGTCATTTGAACGTTTGAAAGATTAGCTAAATATTTTTTGAATTCACTTGTCCAGCTTCTCTAATATAAAGAGAAAAGTGAGTACAAGTCTTTTAACTGAGAAATTGCCAAATTGTCTGTTGTCGTCAAAATAGACTGTTTTATTTTTAGGAAATCCTCTCTAAGTAGACTGACAAAATTATGAAAAATATAAAAAACATACACATACACATCCTTATATCCATAAACCGCCAGATGTGTTTGAGTTTCGGAGAGATCTTTTTTTCTTTTAATTATTCCATTAAAATGTTAACTTTTGACAAGCCAAATTGACGTCTTTTCTTTTGTATGGCTTTATATTCGAAACTTCAATTACGTTCATTAGAAACAACAGAAGATCAATTTTTGCTTAGATGTGTGCTATTTTTGAGTTTGAGTTTGAGTTTAGTTCAATGACCCATAATTATATTGATCTCAAGTATATTTTTATATTTAATCTCGAAAAGACTTGATTTATTATATATCTCTTCGTTAGTGTTTATTCTCAATTTTACATAATAAAAAAAACACCTTTCCCATATATCGGCATATCGGCCTGAAACCAAATTTTTCATTGTTTTTTTTTTCAGAAGAAAAATAAAATACACAAGGAAGCTGTTTCTAATAAAAATAGATTTTTTTAACTTTAAAAATAGGCCATCTCGTTTTTTTTTTTGAAATTATCTTAATAAAATTAGCTAGAGTCGAATTTTATGTCTAGCCGCTTTGAGAGTAGTATTTTTTCTTTGCATAAACAAATTATTTACACTTTGTTTTTAATCTATTGTTATTTTTAATTTTTAAGATCTCAAAAACATTATTATTGCTTGTATCAAAGAAGTTGTTAATGAACACTTATATGTATAACGAACAATCTAAACAACTTAAATCTTTAATTACAAGTAAACGTTAAAAATTGTGAATTTTAACTTTTTTTTTTTCCACGAACATTTGAAGAGTGCTGCGTGCTTGATTATGATTTGAATAAACTAAGTTTATTCTTTTAATAGAAAACAGAAAAAAACCATTAAATCAATTTCATACAGGAAAAACAACTAAGCAGTTTTTTATACTTTTTGATGTTATTGAAACAAAATTAACAAAAATTAAGTTGGATGAGGCAAACAAATCAAGTTCGATGAGTGTGAATAAATAGATATCTTCCATAATATTCCATAATTCTGTCGTGCAAAATTCATTTACATTCCTAACGACTGTGAAACAAATGTGACTTTAAATAATGTATACATATCTAAATTTAAGTCAATGAAAGCAATTGAGGTTCGTGAAGTGTAGTTTAGGAAAGAATCTCTCTTGCTAAAATCAGCAATACAAAAACATTGTAAAAAAGTCGGCCAATGATCATATGTGATATTGATGCAACTTCTTAATTAATAATAATAACTAATCTTCACAGTTTCTCAAAATATGGTTCACTTGCTAAGAACATTGAGCACACAAATTATTTACAAAATGTGACGTATAAAATTTGTCTTGAATGACTAAGAATGAATATCGGTTCCCGATTCAGGTATAACCAAAAATTAACTTTCAATGCACTAAATAAATTAAAAAGAAAAAAACAAATAAATTAAGATTGATCACTTAACATTCGTGTCGTTGAGGTTTCAATTTCAATATAATGGATTTTCAAAATAAAAATTTAGTCGT
The DNA here is from genome assembly GCA_911387755.1 of Chrysotoxum bicinctum. NCBI lineage: Eukaryota > Metazoa > Arthropoda > Insecta > Diptera > Syrphidae > Chrysotoxum > Chrysotoxum bicinctum. The sequence continues at coordinate 1,399,204 of OU426988.1, read as the reverse complement.
TTATAGGCTTAAAATTCAATCTTTCCTCCTGAAATTTCTTCAAAAAGAAACCATAAATACTATTGGAAACAGAAATCGCGTATTTTGCAGCAAGCGCTTTTAATAAAACTACTAACAATGATAATATCAACTAATTTTAGTAATACTTTCATTTTCATACTTTTAGCTTTAAGCGAATACATTTCACTTTCAGTTTGACTTTGACTTTAAATGGAAATATAGAACTAAAAATACAAAAACCAATTCGTGTTGGCTAATTAATATTTCGTGTCGTTAGTAAAAATTACACACAATGTGCTTAAACTCAAAACCTTACTTCAGAAACCTTATTTTAATTTTTAAGCTTTCAGAATTGAAAACGATTAATTTCAGAATTAAAATAAATTCATTTATTATATCTTCTTATATTATAGTCTTCGCGAAAAAATATGTCCATTTTTGACCTCGGAAAAAATTGTGCTTGAACATGTGTCTTTTCTTTGAAAATTACTCACAATGTTTGTCTATATAAGAGTCGATCTCCTGACACAGCATTTTATTTTTACTTACTGAGGTAATCTTCCAAATAAGGTTTTAAAAATACAAAAGTATACATATAAAAACTAACTTCCTATTACAAAGTTTTCAGTTTGATAACTTATATGTAATTATTTTTGCGCTATCTGATAAATAAAGTAGACCGAAATTGTATAATGGTTGCTACAAACGGACTGAAATCCATATAAAAATCAGAAAAGATTTGTGTTGCAAAAATTAAAAAATAAATAGGAGTCCATAAAGGCTCGTAGAGAGCCTAAACCTAGTGTCTTACAACACTCAACCATTCCTGCGTGCTTTTACATTCGTGTTGTACGGTTAAAAAAATAATTGTCTTTTGTGAAAAATTCTTCTAAAATATGACAAGAAAATACTGCTATTAAAAGAGTAGAATAACATTTTTATATTTCGTGGCTTACAAAAATGCTTCACATTCCTACAGTGTCAAGGCCCAAAAACAAAAACCGCTGGAAAATAATTCTACTTCTATTTCCAAAATTTGAGAATTTGTTTAATTTTTGTTCCTACAATCCTCAGCTATGATTGACATAGATGTCAAAACAAAATATCCATGTTTGTGGATCCTCAATTTGCACTTATGAAAATGCTTATTATTTCAACAAAGAGCCGAAACAAATTTAACGAAACCAGATAAATTTAATATTTGTTATTTAAAGTTTTTCTCACTCAAAATAAAATTTAAAACCAAAATATAAATCTAAAAATATTTGTTCTTAATCCTTAAACAACATTCCCAAATCGTCAATTTATTTTTTTTTTCGATTAAGCTGTCATCGTATTTTTGCAAGAAAACAAAAAATTAACATATTTTCAGTTTTCGCACCATATACATACATAGCACGGTAGCCTTAAATATAAAAAATAAATTTGAAAAACAAAAATTAATTTATCATCAAATTGATTTTAGTTTTTTTTTTCTTAATCACAATCCATATCGCTCATCATTGGTCTTAATATTGATGTTAAATTTATTATTATTATGATAATTTAACAAATATTTTCCAAGAATATGCAAATGATCATTTATCGACAAGTTAGTTTGACGTAGATGTTTTTTTTTTCTCAAAAAAATAAATCAAGCTATTTCTTTCAAGTTATTCATTGAAAATGGAAAGTAAATAATTAAAAAAAAAATTAACACACAATGTGTGAACACATGGTGCATACGGTATAAATTAATAAAACACAATTGAATTCATCTGAATATTTGTGCGATTCTAGGTGATCCAAACAACCACATGCCAGAAAAACAACCAGAGGAAGCTTTTCTTTAAATACGTTTTCTTAAAATATATAAATAAAAAATACAGAAAATAAATAATAAAGAAAAAAATATAAAAAAATAATGTATATCTGCCTACTTAAATTCACTTTTTCACATTCACTTTATACCTCTCTCTCCTTTTCTCACTTTGAAGCTGTCTCCTATTTTAATCACAATAAACCCTGTTCAATAAACGTAGCTTCGAGGTCATGCCTGATTTTTAATTAACCTGAGATTCTTTATAGAAAAAAATAATAATATATAAAAACACCTAGTTGTATACATATACAAAATATCCAACCCCCTCTTTTCGCACAAAAGATGTTGGAAAAAACTCACTAGAAAATGACGTGTGAAAAAAGAAAATATGTATATTCACTTCGTGCCAAAATCGCATTTCAAATAATTTAAATAAAAGAACTCAAAGCCAAACCAAACGTTTCATCTATATGCTCAAGGATCTTACAATAAACAGTGAGTACTACTTTCTCATCAATTGACATCGCACTATATAATTTGCAATTCTATGGTGGTAACGACTCGTGGCCAATAAACTTAAATTCATATATGATTCGGTATTATTTTTTAATTTTTGAAAAATATTTTCGAACTTGGAAACGTTTGTTTTTATTTCTCACGCTTCGACGTAGAATCAAAAGGAAAAGAAAATGCGATGAAATATCAATTGGCTACTTCCAAGCTATTTATTTGTTTATTTTTTACCGCAAATTCCTTATTAAAAAAATCTGTTTTCCGCAAAAAGTTGTGATCACAACAAAAAATTTAGCTACTGAAAAAACCACCCACGCACTCAGATGAAAAAAAAAAAGGCAGACACGATAGACAGAGTCTCAAGGAAAGGGTGAATGTCAGTGCCATGCCGACGGCAGCCAACGTGGTTGGATTTATAATAATAGAGTCCTTCGATTTGCGTCACTTTTATATTATGGAGAATCCCTACACATCTCAGCAATGCCTGTAAGTTTTAAACCCTTACACGAGTTATTTTAGGATGAAATTGTTTGCTTTTGAAAATTCATAAGAATGGCTTCGTTAAGAAAAAAGCATGTCTTCCTCTGTAATTTATACACAAACCAGTTTGAATTGCACCCCCTAAAGGTGTCTACAATGCCCACCCAAAGGAACAAATTTCAACGGAAACTAAATGGCAGTAGGAAGTTCGGAAGCCGTCATCATCATCTGTCCCTTCCGATCGTATGTACACTGTGGCGTATACGTCTTTTTTTTTAATAAAAATCCATTTCATACAGAACATCCTACGTAAAGTTCAACAATCGAAATTTCACCGGAAATTAATAGTTGTTTTAATGTGTGTGAGAATGATAAATGATTGTGTGTCCTTTATTTTCTTGGTTGGTTTGTATTTCCTGATTTGGTAGTTCATTGCCATCATAGAGATTTGACGTCACACTATTTTGAGAGCTTGCATCATTTGGGGATGGTAATTTGTTTTTTTTTCTCTGCAAAAAATGAGTAATTGAATCGTGGGTGGTTGATTTTGCTAAGAAGAACAAAATCAACTAGAGCTTGCTGTGTGAACGTTATTAGGTAAACTAATTTAATGTAAGAAAAAAGAAAGAAGATATCTCTGCAGTTTCAGCAGACTTATAAATTGCACACCTCCAGTGTGTTTGGACCTTGAATAAATAAATAATTGAAAAGAGCTCTCTGTTCGGCTAATTTACTGTTCTAGTTATTCCTGCCGCATCATTGTATTGAAATAAGAGGGGTAATATTTTCATTTTTAAAAACTAACAAATCAAGTTTGAAAAACCACAGGAAAAATAATTAATTTGAAACCAATTAATAATAAATTATTATTGTATCGAAGAGTCCTTTTTTTTTAGAGGCGAGGCAAATGTTACGTCTGGTGTATGTTTGGGAATTCATAAATTTATTATGCTAGTTTGTTTTTATCGTGGAGCGAAAATAGAAATTTCCTTTGTTAGTCTAGTGTATGAGTATGATATTGTAAGTTTTTTTTTTGTTTCAAAAATAAAATCTCCACATGAAGTGGGAGACAACATTATTTTCTTTTTTAGATAAAATTAGAGAGCCTATAACTAACCAAATGAGTACAAAACGAATAAATAATACAATCTTTTTTGAGTTGTTTTTGATTTATTAATATATTCTAATTAGATTAAATTCGAGTGAACCATGTGGTGATTGATGAAAGATACAAATAAATACACATACCATTCCTTCAGCCATTAGCTATCATTCTTATTTGAGCTCGGTGAAATATTTATAAATGTTTATCTTTAAGTTTAGACTAAAGCCAATTGTCAAATGCAAACTTCTTCAGCTTTTTCCCTAGTTACACCATTTATATTTATTATTTATTAATCAATGAATAAAAATAAATAAATACTTTAGAGACATATTATCAACTCGTAGATAGCCTGAATTGAGTGACTTACAACTCTGCATTCTCATATTAGTGTTGTCACCAAGAATGGAGTCCGAATGCCGAGTCAGATGGACTTAGTGAAGAAGATCCATAACATAAAAATTAAAAGATACTTTTGGTGGATTTGTACTTTCTAAGGAGAGGTAGTACCTCTCACTGTTCTTAGGAGCCAACAGGAAATGAACTCAGACGCCAACACGACAGTCTAACATACTGACTATTTTTCTAGGAAGTAATACAATCAATTAATAAATCATTATTTTATCTTTCTATTATAATTTGGCTTATAACTTTTAATGTTTTTGACAATTCTTATCTTATTATATTTTTAAGTTTTCCGTTTGGCCACAGTAGATAGATAGATAGATATATTCTTTATTTTTTTTCATCATAAAGTTTTACAGTTTGTTTTCCTAAGAATAAGGACATGGCAATTACTGCCGTCTGCCTGAAATGACATTCTTTATTATGATTTTAAGAAAAAAAAGTAAAATAAATCGAGACAAAAAATATAAGAAATTAAATAATATAAACAATGTATTTGAATAAGTTTATAATGGTTAATAGGTTATAACTTACATTTTTTTAAATTTCAGATAATACAAGTTTAAAGATAAGTTGGAACCTATCATATCATAAAAGCAAAAAAAAACAGTTTTTTTTTTAAACAATTATACTAAATTAGAGTTTGTCAATTTTTACGTGATTTGAAACACAAAACGAACAATTTTGAAATGATTTCCAACATAAAATTACATAGTTGAAAAACTACAACAACTGGCTAATACATTAATCAGAGGAAGCTGTTGCGGTAATTAAGAGCATGTTGACAGAATTTATATAGACTGAGCCAACCCGCCGCTCCATTTAAGATTTCATAAAGTTTATGTAATGTAATAAAACTTTCCCGAAAGTATAATCGACGGATTTCTTGTAAGATTGGACAAACAGCTAAGAAGTGGTAAATATCTTCTTTTTCTCTTCTGTTACACAGATTACAGAGTTGCGGCAAATCACCACGATGCGGTATAAAATTTAAACGTAAAATTTCGACTCTGGCACTAAAAATAGTACTTATTTGGGCGACTGAATAATCACTAGAAAAATAATTGACATCTGAAGTCAACCCATGATTTAAATTTCGGTAAATAATTCTGGATGCGGACGAATTTGCTTTTGAAAGATTTTCTACAAAAATTGTATGATCGAGTTTAGCGATCACCTCTGCAAACTGAGCCTGCCATTCGTCAACATTGGTTTCTGTTAAGTTTAGAGACGATTCTTGCGATAAAGCCAGTTGGTTCCACTCTTTAAATGGAGAGGCATTTGTTTGAAGCAATTTTTTTAAAATAGTCTTATGAAGACACACATCACTTCTTTTCATAACTTTTGAAATGAAATCCGCGTTAGCCTTCAAATTTTGTATATATATTGGGGTTATACCTGACTCTACATATATGGCATAATTTGGTGTTGAATTTGGTAAACGGAAAAGCCGCTTAAAGAAATGCCTTTGCAGACTTTCAAAAGCATCGAGGTTCAAGTATCCGAAAACTTGTACACCATAGGACATACAAGAATTTACTGTTGCATTAAAAACTCGGTATTTAGATGCCAGATCAATATTATGGTTGGAGAAAAACTGAGGCCACATCATATTAAGTGCCGATTTGGCTTCATTACTTTTTGCTTTAGAATGTTTGACATAGCTTAAATTATTTGTTAGTAAAACTCCTAAGTACTTGAACTCTTGCACAACCTCGATCCGTGCATCATTAAGGGACCATTTTTCTTCAGGCCTTCTTCTGGTTTGTCTCGCTTCAAAAATTAGAATTTTAGTTTTTGTACATTTATTTTCAGACCCCAAGTCTCGCAAAAAGAACTAAGGCGGTTTATTTGCATTTGTAGCGAGAAAGGATTGTCAGCAAACATTGCTAAATCGTCTGCATAAAGCAAGACTTTAACGACAATATTTGCAAAAAGAACTCCTCCAGGAAGAAGGTCACAGATTTCATCTATGAATAAGGCAAACAGTGTTGGGCTGAGGATACATCCTTGAGGAACACCTGCTGTTGTTTCGAACCCTTCCGAGAACTCGTGTCCATCCCAAACCCTTGCCTTTGTTGACGAGATGAGCTTTGCATACATTGACAGAAACTTTCGCGATATACCTAAACAGGATAATTTGTAAATTAAAGCCTGCCTGTTGACTTTATCAAAAGCGGCTTTGAAATCAACAAAACAAGTGTATAGTTTTTTCTTTTTGTCAATGAATTTTCTAGCGATGCTGGAAATAGCAAAGATGTGGTCCATGGATGAAAATCCTGGACGAAAACCAGTTTGGCCACAGTAACTACACAAACTATTTGAGTGGATATTTTGATATATAATAGAAGATGCTCAGGATTATTTAATATAAAAATCTGACACTAAACTTCTCTTGCTTTATCTTTCAGCACAATTTCATCACGAACTAATAACAGTTTAATTAAAGCAGTATTTTCTTCAAAAGTGTCTTCTTTTTATGTACATTAAAAAATAGATTTTCCTTATTTGCTTGTTGAGCAGCAAATTTGGATCTAAGACATAGACAAAAAAAATAACTTTTCCCTCTGCTATCCTCTTTTATTCTTGGGAACAATAAAACGGAAAGTCGAACCTGATGCAAAGATATGTTTAATTTCACTGCAGGTTCTTACATCCTCATATATAGCTAAACAGGAAAACTTATTTTGATTTTAACTCGCTTCGTATAGATAATATCAATTTATTTATCACCATCAAATTCTAACACAAGGATACAATTTGAATCGTTTTTACTTCTTTCTATTTCGAAAAATTATCGCAACGTTTGGTTATAGAATTTTATTGCACCTATGAACTTTTCCCATTTTTTTTTATATTTTAAATGTAAAGAAAATTGGCAAACTATATCCTTACTTATCAATCACATTCCATTTAATCTTATGATGTATTTACTACAGTTCTTCTGTCATGCTAATAATACTGCAGACGATAACAAATTTCCCACAATGGCATAGACTTTATTTGTTATGAGTTCTCAAATTGGGTATTTTGTACTTACAAACAAAACGTACACAGTTTCGTTATGATCAATATCATTTTATTGTTATTTTTACAGCACTCCCTCAATACTGCAATATGAACATTATTTTCTATGAACAATGTTCTTGGTTTTTTCCAATATAATTTTCTTCTCAGGAAAAATGGGCAGAAAAATATATGTATAAATATTTAGATAAAAGGTTATGCCTCATATGTGCATTGAAGTTCAATTTCAATTACATGTTGTGTTCCTAAGAAAGTTTATACATAATGTATAACTTTTTAAATTTTCTTTTTGTTTTTAAAAAACTTCACATAGTTAAAGGGAAAAAGCAGGAACAATTTTTGAGACAGTGACACGATTACAAAGAAGTTGGTATTTTTCAAAGGAAAAGCAGAAACCGTGCATATAAAATTAATTGGATGCTTCTTATCAATAGAATTGCCTGGTAATTGGCGCTGTTGACGATATCCAGAAGTTTTTTTTTAATTTTTGCATTGGATTCCTCCTTTAAAAAATGATTTATAAACCCCATTTTTGTAGACTGCTATTATCTTGGAATATTTTCTAGTTTTATAATTTTTTTATATTCATTACTTAGTAAATACATAAATACATAATGTATGTATGTATGTACCGCCTACCGAGTTCATTCGTATAACACAGCTTTTGAAGACATTCAAAAATTTTGTGTTCACCTCAGTCTGAATTGTATAACATGTCAAATTCAATGGTGCTAACTATAGAATAACGGTCGGGGTTAGAATTCTTTCAATATGACAAAACTAATCCATCACATTTAAAGAAAATTACAGTTTAAGCAGATATCTATGGACAAACTTAAACCTCTTTAAGTGGTCAAGAATACATGTAGGTTAACAATGATTTTACCACCAAAATTAAGGTTTTAAATAATTTTTTAATTAAAATTTGCTATGCCTTAACTTCAAAAAAGTTACCTACTGCTTCACTTTCTGAGATTGCTCAATGCTCATCAAGTTTTAACATTTTGATAAAAAACAAGCTGCGCATTTCTGGCATTTTCTTCCCTGAAAAAGATGAGGAAACGATTAAACACTGTGCTTTAGTTCAATTTTGATTGATTTACCTGCTCTTGTATGTTTAAGTCCAATTGAGTTTCTTACAAATTTATATTCATTTTCTAAATTTATACAACCTACGTGACACGCATCTTTGATAAAATAATACAATTTCGAGGCCAACGGCTAGTGAGGAATCTAAACCAAGTAACTTTTAATTCTCCACCCTGACTTCTGGCATGAAAGTCGAACCAACCAATATATTTTAACTAAAATATTTCCAAATCTTTGGCACTAAATTTTAAGAAATTTAGTTCCCTTTTACAAGAATAAAGGACAAGGTCAGACCAGACAGATGTACATATATAGGACTGAGGGACTCATATGTTTTCGTTACGATGTGTTTGAATATTTAAATCTATATTTCGAATATTTTATCGAGTGGAAAAATAACAATAAAGTACTTATGTATGTACATCCTTATCTTAAAAATACAAAATAATTTAAAGCATCAAACTCCAAATCACTCAAAGGCTAAATGACTTTGTTTTCTTTCAATCGTGTTTTATTACTTTTTATCCCAACAGACAAGTCTACACATTTGTTTATCCTCAAAAGCAAAAAAAAACAAATCAATAATAAACATTATAATTGTGTGATTTAAGTAATTCGTCTTGTTCTCTTCAAAGTTTTGACATTCTAAAATGAATCAGAATATTTTTCTTTGAAAAATAAAAATACAAAAAAAAAAAAAAAAAAAAACATCTAAAACCAAAATCGATTAATCTTTTAAAAATAACACTAAACTGCGTCATTAGTACAAAATACCTATGTAAACAATATGACTATCGTTAAACAATTAATTTACGATCACTGTACACTGTACCTATGTGCAGATTCTGCAGATACATCGCCACATCATCACCCCCGGGTATAATAACGAAGGTGGTTAGCTAAACATTTTCATCCAATATACATTAAACCTTTCATCTTGTTTATTGATGATTCATTCAAATTAAAACCCACATTTCACTAACAATCGTTTAGTAGATGTTAACTGGCAAAAAAAAATAAAACTAAGCGAAATATTAAGGCAGCAATTAAAAACAACAAAAACAAAACTAAATAAAGAGTAATTTATATCTCCCGCTCTCAACAAAATAAGAGAAAACAAAAAATTCAAAAACATGAGATCACTCTGTGATCGACGAACTGTAATAGAAATTTATATAAAAACGAATGCTAAACCAAACGTTTTTCCAATTTACCATTGATAAATAAACGAAAACGATTTTAATGTAAACTTTATACCCCAACCAAAACACATTTAAACCTAATTAGCAAATGCTGGCGCACGGATCCGGATGATGATGATGCTGATGGCGATTTACGGATCTTTTGCCAGGAATAAATGATCAATCGATCGATGGATCCGATGATTTCAAAAACATCATATCTTACACACAAAACAAGGCACCACTGTGCTCAAAGTGATGGATATTTTTGATAACCCACACGCTATTTCGAGATTCGAAATGATCCGAAAATAGATCGCCAACATTAGGTACTATCGGTCACCTGCCGTCTCCCAACAGATCTTAAGAGCAGCCAAGATACTCGTACGTGCATGTGCTCAATTTAAGATAGCGAAGACCTACAAACTAAAAATTGATGATTTTTGCTTTTGAGGATGGTTTTGTTTTTGTTGCCTTAAACTGTTTCTTGTTGCCAAAATCATCGTGTGGCTTAGGAGGTGGTGGTGCATTTTCTCAAAAAAGGCCAGTGCAATAAAATGAAAATCAAAAGTGGTTTCGCATGAATTGCAATAGATAATATTTTCAACTGTTCTACGTCTACGGTCATGCATGGCGTATGAGTAATATTTTTTCTGTATTCCGATACCATTATGTCAGTTTAAGTGCGGAGTACTCTTTGAGTTGTTTTCGATTTTGTCTGAACGAGCATGGAATTAAGATATTGCCAATCAACAAGGCCATAAAGATTATTTTAGTATTTTTCATAGTAAGTAGGGAGATATACTTATCTAGATATACATTTTGCTCTTCAAAGTTCCCTGACTTGTATCTTACGTTTAGTGGAAAGCGTATGGTCACCGATTCAAAAGAAATGTTGACGAACTAATAGGAGTGTTTATGGGAATTCGAGCGATAGCAAATATTGCTCCTGGCACAGAGATACAGTTATAGATGTGTTTTTAAATCATTTTGAGGATTCTCACATTTTTTGCTTCGTCAAGGTTTTTTTGTTTGTTCAGACTCGTAATAATCGCTGTGCAAAAACAAAATAATTATCAAAAGTCAAAAGTAATTATCAACCATAAACACTTTGCAGCGGAATAACACCGAAGAAGACCGTCAACTAATTAAAAATGGAACGATAGCAGCATAGACTGTTAATGGCATTAGAGACTCTTATAGCAAATGTGTCCTATGTGGTCATTGGTTTCATTTTTAATGTTAACTGTACAATTTTTATAGCTGAACAAAACTTTGCAAAATTTAAAATGGAACATGAAACTTGGATTTATGGACCAATATAGTAATTTTACAACTTAAAATTATCACTTTAAAATTTCAAAGAAATTAATGAATTTAATTTGGATAAAAGGAAGAACTAGCTAAAAAGTCGGACGTTTTCCCCATCAGTTAATAAGTAATGTAAATTGAAAGCCTGGCATGATATTTGGATTAGGACAATAACTTAAGTGGATCAACGAAAATAAAAGGTGTAGCAAATGGTACGGGGAGCATTTATGTCAAACGTATTTTTTTAATAAATCTTCTAAATAAATGTTGTTATTCCATAGGGCGGTTGGAGTCGGAAATTATCTGCTGTTGGATTAGATCTCATTGTCAAGCAAATGCTTTGTTTGTATGACTAACATAAATGTGTTATGAAACCTTTACGAATATTCAAGCTTCTCAGAAAAATAGTGAAAACTGATTTATTAAACTTTAGATAATTTTTTTTAGTCTAAGCATCAATTTGTGTGGTTAAAACTTTCTATATAAAGCCTAAAATATTAAGATTGCTATGTCCTTATCTTGAAGAATATTCTCACAGAAAACAAGTTTTTTGGATCTTGACAAGGAATGCACATTATGGAAATACTTGACTTTTTGGAGAAAATTCTATTCTTTTGAGAGTGTATTTTGTATTTCAAAAATTCAACAACAAAAAGCTTCTTTATAAAAAACAAATAAATAGAAGACAATTCTTATTACTTTTATTTTATTTCCACACTTTTTGTAAAAATGCGATAGTAATATTAATTTCTATTTTCTTTATTTTTATTCATTTAATACTAGCCCATATACTCGCGTAATAGCTTTGAACCGTAAGTTTATTTTCGTGCATTTTATTTTGGTAAAAAAATGAAAAAAATTTGCTGCCTTCTATTTTTGTTGGGCACTCACTACAGATGGTTTGACCAATTTGAATAGTTTTTTGCACAAAATTTTCCTTCCGAAAATCATTTTTTTTAGATAGAGTGGGGGAAAATATGACAATTTCGTTTGTGTCTAAAATTTGAAATTATTATAATCCAGTGTCTAGTCTTCTAGGAATGCCTAAAATGCTTGTTTGATTTCATCATTTGTTCTGCTTCTATTTAAAGTTGGGCTAGTTAAACTTAACTTATTTCAAAAACTATCTTTAATTTTTAGTAAATATAATTGATTTTTTAAAAGCTTTAAGCAATAGTTTAATAATGGAAAAATCACTCACATACAGTTTCTTTCCTGAAGGAGGATTATAAGACTTGCTTCTTTTGACTTCTTCTATGCATCATTCAATCTTTACCGATAAAGCAGGAAATAACCGGTCGGGCTGAACATTTTTCCATTTGATATTTATATTTATAAAAAAACGCACCAAAGTTTAATGATTTGTAATTGTGTGAGTGTCTTCTTTATAAATAATCAACAATCATAAAATTAGTGTTCTGTTAAAATAATTGCCTATTAACTTACCAAACAGTTAAAATGTCTCTTTCACTTCGCAATCAACATAAATCTTCCCTAAGCAGAACACTGACCTAAATTAAAAAGTTATGTATTTTTCGGTTTATAAAATAAACACAAATATTTGTTTAATGTCGATTTCGCCTTTCGAATGAGTTTATATTTTTTTCCTTTGTGGCTAATTGAAACGTTTTCCTGAATAAATACATTTTTGTGCCATGATTTTATTTTTGATTGGCAGAAGCTCAAAAAACAAACAGTACGAAAAGGGTTCTCCAAACTTTTTTAATTTAATAAATTAAGCCCTATTATTTATCTATGGCGAAATAAAAATTAAATTGTTCACCATCTCTTTGCGCGTCTTTTCAATTTCAAAGCATCTTACCACTTACCATCCAGGAACAAATTAATTTATCGTGAAAAAGATTTACACTTGCCAATTATTCAATTTTGTTTCGAAACTAGAACTGTGGAATATAACGTTGTAAATATCATTTGTTGCTAGAAGTTTATTTTTACTTAAAATGTGGAGATGGAAATTAATTACAAAAAAATAAATAATAAATTGTTCACTTGCATAACTTTAAATTTCGCTGTTTTGAGCCCAAAGTAAACAAGAAAAAGTGAAGTGAAATCTTAATAAATAGTTGTTTTTTTTTACAGGCATGGAAAGTAGATGTAAATATCGTTATTTCAAATTTGGCCAAAAAAATCTTTTTTTCCAATAGACTTGTATACATATATTAAGCTAAAAATACAATTAACTCTTTTAGTAAAGATTTTGACTTGAAATCCTTAATCTTTTCCACTTCAATTTTGATTCCATTCGCGTTGATGAAAAAAGTAGTAATTGTATCAAAAGAGACATCAGCTCGAATAAAAATGTAAATTTTCCTATTCTATCAAAATTTATATTCTTTCTAAACAATACACATTTAAATTATGATATTGTTATAATTATTTTAAATGATTATAAATAATTTTGTATATATAATTTTGCCTTTATCGTTTATCATCTATGAGTCTGACTAATTTCATTTCAAAACATTAATTTTAAATATTTGAATTATCAATATTTCAAAAATATCACAATCTAAATAATTTTGTTTGTAATAATTTCAATCAGTTCATTAAGTCAAACAGAAAAAAAGAGTAAATTCATTATAATTTATTGATTAATAAATCTTTCAATATTTTCTCTGGAACTCCTTGATCTGTTTAAAACTGAATAAGAACAGTCTAATAGTATAATTTTCATTAACGTCAGCTTTTTTAAAGGTTATATTTTTATATTTCTGTCCACAGTAGCTAATTTTCATTTTTTTTAAACTTTAACGTGTTAATTTTGCAAAATAAACCAATAAAATTTGTAATTTTATATTTTTAACTTCTCACGCCACCACATACAAACACTGCAATTATAGTTCTATTCTAATAAAGAAAAAAATTTAAATATAATTTATTTGACAAATAATGAAACATATTATGTACAACCAAGATCAAAAGATTTACATAAATAAAATTATTTTTATTTATGATGTCATCCCACGCGTGTTGTGATCTATTTTATTTCTATAAAGAAAAGAAACCATACAGTCTGGGAAAAATTATAATTTTATTCATATCTACATTTAATTTGATATAAAATAAAAATGTAAAATTAACAAATAAAAAATTCATAATCATTGTTAGAACTTAAAGCCATGTGTGTCTACTGGGCTTTCACTTGAATCGAAATGTTTTTCCACAATTTGTATTTTGAAATGAAATTATTTGGTTGACAAATGTGAAAGTTTTTCATATTATCAATGCCTGTTCACTTGTCACTTAATGAACACAAATTTAAAACATATTTTATGAAGACTGCGAAAGTTGTTCATCTACTTTTCCTTTCACGGCGTGAAAGTCACAGGTTTCCGTTCAATATCTCCGTTTTTAGAATAGTTCGTGACTTGTGTTAATATTCTGCAAAAAAATTAATACAAAACCAGTAATATAATGGTACCCACGTGTATACACCTTAGGGCACTTCCAAGGGCATGCAGTTTTATAAATGACAGGAAAAAAAAAAACAATCAATAATATCCATTTTAAAATCAATTGCAAAGTGCTTTCTATGAGTTTTTAAAGTTTGAAGACCAAGTGCTTACATCTAGTACTATAACAAGGCATTTGAGTATTCCAATTAAGTCTATGAACAGCAATTCATTGTACGCTTATAAATATTTCGCAATAATATTTACCGACTGTTAAGTATTTTATTTGTCCACAGTTTCATTGGCTTTTTAATTCTGATCACATTTCAAATTGATACGCTTGTAGAGATTGTGAAAATTTTAAAGTATACTTATTGTTTTCTTTTTGTAAAATGGACCACATAACATCCACCCTCCTTGTGTTTAAATCAGGTTATTTCATATAAAAAGAGGTAACAGAGTGAAAATATTGTTAATGTTGAAGCACATTCCAAATAGAAAAATATTTTCATTTTATGAGGTGGAAGCACTAGACTTTTAATTTTGTCATAACTAAGACTATTCATTTGAGTTAAAATTTAAAAACTTAAAAATATGTGAATGGAGAAATAACAGCTTGGATGTGCTTGCAACATCCACCTAGGTCTGCACGGTCGTTCAATGGTGCTTAGTCTCGTGTGTTCATTTTGATTGAAAATGCATTGGCTTGAAATTTTGATTTGAATCATAATGTGTCTATTAATGAATGTCAAACTTTTTCATTCTAGCATTGCTTTTTTCCTTGTGAAATCATGCTCTGAAATTCTAAATACAAAAATAATTTGGAAAAGGTTGTGAACATTTCAAATGAAAACAAAAATAAATATACTTATATGAAATCAACTTATCACGAGGAGTGAATTTTATTTATCATTTCCTTTATCATAAAAGTCTAGTAAACAGTTGGAGTTGAAATATTCATAAACAATCGAAAGAGTGAAATTTTGAAATTTACATTTTCACAGCTCCTTTATTAAGCCAAGACTTATGGATTGTCAAATTCAAAAACTTTTCCACTTTACTTTGATAGTTTTTTCTTTAACTATCCAATTTCCAAAAAGGAAAATATATACATATCCTTTAGAAAAATGTGAAATGAATTCACTTTTCATTTCATTTAAAGTGAATTTTGAATACAAAATTTGAATTTGACTAGAAGTAATTTCTTTAATATTTCAATATAAAGTTTTACATTAAGGGTTACAAAATTTGATTTATTGTGTTTTAAATGTTTGTATTTTATTTTACCCAGCGGTCAATTGGTGTTGAGGTCTGTATCCAAAAAGAAAAGGCTTTAGCTTTTGTCGAGTAGGGTAGAAAATGCGGTAATTTTTCTGGTGCTGTTAAGCGGATAAGGCAACACTCAACACTCAACACTCAAGTTTAAATGAGATTTTCAACACTGTCAATTCCAAAAAAATTGAGGTTATCTACTAGTTTTTTTTTTAAATAATTTTTTTTATTACAAAGAACGAAAAGAGAAAAATAAATGTCTCTTTGACTTCAATGAAAATGAAAAGAAATCATAAGCACAAAGAAATTAAAAACAAAGCAAGTGATAAATGATTTGTCTTTGATGTGATTATATAAAATAAATATACCTATCAAAGAATGAAATAATCAATATACAATTTTCTGTATAAAAATGAGGGCGCCAAACCGTCTAATACGATGAGGTTGCCAAAAACAAAATCTTATCCTCAAAGACACGTCATATGCGTAAGTTTAATGCTGAAACAACCGAACCGAAACGCAGTCGGAAAAGTATAAAAAATTTAGTCATTCTCCAAGAATAACGAAAATAAAATTTAAACAATAAAAAAAGTGTTTGTGTATGTTTTTGTAAATAAATACGAGAAAATACGAGAAAACGATGACAGCGGATGGGGGCGGTGGTGTGTGAACTAAAAATCGCCACTCTTAAATTTTATGATCAGTCAATTTCGGCCACAAGGAAAAAATAGATCAACTCGACACAATTTTTTTGTTGGTCGCTTCGTCGTTCCATGGAAAATTTAATTTTCGAAATTAATGTGCCATGAATATCGAATGGAAAAGTCAAGTTCATAAAATTATGTATATTTTATTTGTTTGTGTATGTCTTACAGACAGAGAGTTATATTTTGTCCCCCAGACAGGTTCAAAGATACACAACCCTATCCGCTGTTCATGAGGATCGAGTTGAGTAAGTGAATCGAATCATTCGGTTCACAACACGAATAGCAGAATAGAGAACATAATTTCAATCCAAAATCAATTCCCACTACCCAAAGAAGAAATAATATTAAAACAAATGATCTTCTGTTTATAAACTAATTTCACCTTATAATTAATGGTAAAATGGTTATTAATTTGAAATTAATTTTAAAATAAAATCATATAATAAAAACAAAAAAAAAGAGGGGAATAAGTGCGAAAAATGAAAATCGCCAAGAGGTATTGGTGGGAAAATGGAGGGGGGGGGGGTGTTGTTAGAAATAAAACGGCAGCCAACCAACAAACAGAGCAGAGCAAAAGCCAAAGCAATCTTTTGGACATTTTTCGAAAATAGAAAAACGGTTTTCTGAGCGTTTTCATTTTTTTGTATTTCTTTGAGGTGTAGATCGTGTGTGCGTTGTGAAAAATTAAAGATGCGGATTAATTCTGATGCTGGCGGGCATTTTGCTGACGTCAATTGGTTTCTAGGAGGCATGTTAAGTAAGTGTGTATGTTTTTTGTTTGTTTGAGGTGGAATAGGGCAGCGCGACATTAAATAGCTATGAAAAAGAGAACTATGACGCAGTGGCACCTTAAAGAGGTGTGAGTGGTTTTTCTTTGCCCGCCAATTTTTCTTAATTCTTAGGAACTTGTATATCATGTATTTATATGTGTAAGACCAGGTGGGCGGTAATTGATGGCCATATCGGAAAAAGCCTTAAATTTTACAAATTTTGTCAAATGTAAATTTGACAATTTGACATTTTGTTAAGTAAACTGAATTAAAATTTCTATGAATAAGCTTTAATTATTAAAAAAAAAAAAATACGGAATAATTGTCAATATGTTTTTGACGAACAATGAGTAGTTTTGGCAAATCGTCCATTTCGTACTCGTTTTCCAGCGGCCGGCTCTAATCTGATCGCCTAATGCTGCGCCGTTCTAATCTGAGCGGTTCTTAGATACTGGAAGAACATATGAGCGAGCAATCCCTAGAAGGCCTCGTACCTCTCGTTGACGTGAGTGAAGATATCTCGACGCTGAATAGAAGACGAATTTTTCGTGAAAAATATTGTTCAAATTATCCCGCGTTCTTCAGGCATATAGCTTTCCATAGCGCTCCATTTGGAATGACTATTTCAAGGCCCTCCTCATTCATACGTTGAAATTAATCCAAGGAATATGTCGGGTTGTATGTGTGGATGGTGACTTCCATTGGACACCTATCATCCGCAGCAAGAAAACAGAGGTCAACTGTAATGTCACAGCCTGGCATTTAACTGACAAGCCACCCATCGGATCGTATGATCTCTGAGACAGCATGTGTTCAATAGGGTCATAATTTATTGAACATCGCACTCTAATAAAGAATGTGTTTTTCTGGACACTTCTTAAGCTGATTCCTGGGTAATTTTTCCCTCCTCTTTGATTAATCGGGTGAAATTGAGCAGATTGTCTTTAAAATCTTTAAATTAAGAATTTTAAAATCTAGTTTAAAAAAGTAAAAATGGATGTAAAGTTTAATTTTTTTATTTATTGTCAAAATCTAAATCTAATCTTAAGAATATTTTGCCTCGTCTCATCGCTTTTCAGTTAGAATGAACACTACGCTAGCGACTTTGCATTTATTTCATTAAAATTTTGAATTAAATAATAGTCTAAAAGAACTTATGTATGGCAAGATTTTCAAACAAAAATCTCTTTTATTAAACAATTATGAATAATAAAATTGTACAATAATAAAAAATAGCCAGCACCCGCTATATTTACGCAACCTCACACAATATGTGTTTTCTCTGATACGCATCACGTAGGCTTCTAACTTATGTCATCCTTTTAATGTCTCTGGGGCATTATTTATTTAACAAAAATATAA
Source organism: Chrysotoxum bicinctum (assembly GCA_911387755.1). Classification (NCBI taxonomy): domain Eukaryota; kingdom Metazoa; phylum Arthropoda; class Insecta; order Diptera; family Syrphidae; genus Chrysotoxum; species Chrysotoxum bicinctum. Next base: position 1,380,771 of record OU426988.1, on the reverse strand, counting down.
ACAATTTAAAATTAGATTTATGTATTTTTTTTTTTCAAACAGTGTCATAAGTTTTTGTGTCAACTAACAATTCATACAAATATAGTGTATGGATGTACGTATATCATTCAATTTGTATTTTGTTTTTGTGCAGAAGAAAAGAGTTAGGTAAATTATAATAGATTTTTTTCATTCAGTCAATTTTAATATAGACACATGCATATATGTATGTAGATATGTTGAAACGATTAGAACAAAATCGCACACAATTTACTAGTGGATTTTTTTAAAAGTCGTTGGTTGAGATAAGTTTCAATATTTCGTTTAAAATTCTAAATTAATGACACCGAGTTAGGTTTTTGAAAGAAAACATATTTCAAAAGATGCTAAATAAATAGGAAATAAGGAAATTTATTATTATGATGTGATTTTTCAATAAAAGAACCAAATTTAATGTCTTCCTGGTATATTTGTTTATTCACGATTTTTTTTTTCTTTTAAATAAAAACTACAGACATTAATACATTAACACATCAACTGTCAATCTGTCATTGCCTGTCAAAAATTTGACAGAATGGATTCTTTTGAACATCCCCCACATTTAATATAGGCATGGTAGAATTATAATAAAATAGATATGTAGTTAATTTTCAGAAAAAATAAAATATTGGTAGAAAAGAACTCCAAAGCGAAATTTAAAACTTATTATTCCACATCATTTATTTTGACACAATATATTTTAATTGATTGGTAACAAATATTAAACTTTTTCACACTACGTGAACTGTTTTCATTCAAGTATCTAACGTGAAGTGAAAATACGACATGAAAAATATTCACGCAGCTTATGGAATCCGCAACATTCTACTTCCAAGGAGTCGCGAACATTTCATATTAGTCTGAGGACACTTGCATACCATTGAAAACACACCTGAAAAGTGAATATTTTTCAAAAAAATGTTAAGATTTAGATTTTGGGTTCGCTGCAACGGTAACTCATTTGATTCCATCACAAAACAATTGATTGGACTTTTTATTTTACAAGAAGGCCCTTAGACTTAAAAGAATTAAATGACAAACGAATAAGTTGCATACGAGTATTTATGGTTTGTTTTAAAATGTTGATTATCTTCAATAATCCTTTCAAATCGAATCGAATTTTTTAATAATTGCATTCGAAAAATTTGAAGCAGATTGCTTGAAAGTTGAAACACCGATGTTCTTTGTATAAGTTTTTGATATTTATTGTTCCTTTAATTTACGGTATAGATTTCTCGTGGATCTTATTAAGTGTTTATTCTTTGAATTTTTCTGCATATGAAATATTCTTTATTAATCCAAAAAGTAATTTGTAATTTTCAACACACACCAGACCTATAGTTGCATTCCTGGAAACTTTTTTTTTTTTTATTTTCTGGCACTATGCCCATAATGCCCATTTGAAGTTTATTTTTTTTTTTTGTGGAACTCGCGATTGGCAATCAAATCTGGCAGACTAATGCGATTGCAACTCGTTTGACGTCAGCAAACAGGAGGTACGAGATGTTATAATATGTAGTCTTTTTTGATATGGATTGTGCATTGCAATCGAGATTTCCGCATAATAAAGCATAAGGCAAGTTGTAGTTGGAATAGGTTTTGGGTTGAAGGACTTGCGATCATAAAAAAATATCTGGCTGGTTATCTTAAGTGGGCTGTTGATTTTGTTTTGGTGTTTCTTGTAAAATTTATATAATTACATCTTTCGATAAAATCAAATTTAGGTGCATAGATTGGATACAGCTTATAGATTGGATTGCTGAAACATAGAAAGAACTACTATACAAATGTAGTTAGAATTATTGATTCAATTTAATTTCTTGTCACTTATGTATACTTGTCTAGAAAGGAAACCTGATTAACAATACAACGAACACATCACACAGATGTTGTGAGCTGGTCTAAAGCACAAAACGAATATGTTAGATTTCAGAGACTGGCTATAGATACAATTTTAAAGTTTGTTTTCTATTCAATTTAGTTTAATTAATTTATGCCTGATCTGTATATAGTAAATACATTACATATTATTCGGTCTAAATCGCTAACAGTATTCTATATGTTTTTAAAGAAATATAGATTCAACTTACCTTTTCGTCCTTCATATTCTTTACGGGTTTTTGACTGGTATAAAAATACACTTATAACGATTGCGTACAAGACAATTTTCGAAAATAAGTACATTGCACATTTACTCGTATTATTTAATGACGAATTACTTACAAAAGTTTTTGTTGATTGGTATAACTTAGCACAAAAAAAAAAATAGCAAATCAGAACTACCTTTCATTTGTATGTAATAATTTATGCTTTTTTTTGAAATTTTTTCTTTTAGAAAAACGTCTTTCATTTCGTATCATGAGACACATTGATGGCTCATCGAACAACAACAACAACTCCAACCAAAACAACAACAACAATTCCAATAGCAATGGCACCAGCAATGGAAAAGTAGGACTTCTAGTCCCAACTGCAACTTTTACTCGTCGCACGAGTGTCTATAAGAAACCGCCAGAAAATACCGATGGTGGTGTCATTCATGTTATCCCAGATGTTGAACTTCCATTGATGGCATTTTCCGATCAATATACAATCGAAAGAACTGTTGCTGAGGGTTGTTTTGCTAAGATTCTTTTAGCACTGCATCGGCCGACGAACACTCAAGTCGTTCTCAAGGCTGTTCATGCTGAATTAACTTCGGTCAAGGACTTCCAAAAAGAATTCCACTTCAACTATCAGCTGAGTCATCAGCGAAACATCTTGAGTGCATATAATGTTGCTTTCCAGACCAAGGATTACTATGTGTTTGCTATGGAATTCGCACCTTATGGTGACCTGGCGGCTAATTTGGGTTCGAATGGACTTCATGAAAATGCTTGTAAATTGATTTCGGAGCAATTAAGCTCGGCACTGGGTTTTATGCATTCGAAACATTTGGTTCATCGGGATTTGAAGTTGGAAAATGTTTTAGTATTTGCGCCTGATTTTTCGAGAGTCAAACTGTGTGACTTTGGAGCTACTACAAAGAAGGGTGTTCTGGTGCACAAGGTGAAGCATACTTGGGTGGCATTTGTTCCACCAGAGGTCATTGAGATCGTTAAGAACGAACGATTTATTTGTCGAACAAGCAGCGATGCTTGGCAATTCGGTATTCTATTGTATTCCATTCTGACCGGAAGTCCTCCATGGAAATCCGCTGATTGGGTCAAGGATAGTAACTATGCAGCTTTTATGAAGTATGAAGAAAGGAAAACCACTAAGATTCCTGAGAGCTTCCGGAGATTCTCACCTCGCTTGATGCGATGCTTCCGAAAGTATCTAAGCCATGATCATGAAGATCGCTGTAAGATCACTGAGATCACCAAATACATGAAAGATCGTTGGGTGGAATGTAAGGTTTCATCGTCCAAATCGGCGACCCTCATATCTCCACAACCTGACCAAGATTCCTGTATATATCTCAACCAACGGGAAACCAAGTCATTTTCAGATGACAAAAATACTCGGCTTAAGAGACTCATGAGCAGCTATGGACTTGATGCAACAATCGACCAGACCGCTGTCAGACGTAGAGTTCTAGACTGGTTGTCGACATGCGACAACAATTTTGATACCGCAGTGGAGAGTTTAGTCATGGACATACAACAAAGTGAGTTAAGCTCAGGAGCCAAGTCCCAGTAGGAAAGAGGTAGAAGCTCCAATTTCTTGGAGCCTTTTGGGATATTGTAATTGGAAACTTGTTCTCCAGGTTTTTCGTTTGTGGTTACCAGAGATAGCTGCTGTATCCACCTCGAAACCTTTGTCGAAATTATTTTCTTAATTTTGAACCATTCACATATGTGCAAAAAATTTATATTTTGACAATAAGTGGGTGGAGTATTGGTACTCCGCCTTCAGAACCAGGGCCATAGTAGGAACATTCGTAGAGCTGACATAATAAAAACTATAAAATAAAATTAAAAAAAAAAAAATATAAAGCTATATGCAACATATCAAAAATGTTAAAAATTTCATGTCATATTATTTATGTAAATATACACACAAACAATTTTAACATACATACTAATTTCTTAACAAAAAATAACCAACAATATTACTCGTAAGTTAGAGAATCTATAGGTTAGGCCTATTTACATGATGAAATCATAAATATTTAAGTTTTAAAATTATGCTCTATGGTTGACCATAACTTGGGAGGAAATTTAGAGTATTAGAATTCAAAAAAGAAAAATAAGGACCAACAAATCTTATAAAACGTTTTTTGAGCAACAACGTTAAATGTTTTGAAATTTAAAAAAAAGTCGATATAAAAATCTGTCAAAGAGAAGTAAAACAGCAAAACGTATATTTCAAAAACTAAAAACTTGTATTTTTTCCATTAGTTATTTTGAGTTTGGAAATAAGAATACTTTTTGCAATTTAAAAACTTGTGTTTACTTAAATATTTATGATTGGTTTGAGAAGACGGCAATTAATCGATTCTTAAAATATTATCTTACTATATGTAACTGAAATTATGTAACTTATGTTAATTAGAAGAAAATTTGTGATCGTACTGTAAATTTGTAGTAAAATATATGTCAAATTATTTATACATAAAACACCAAAAGAAAGAATACCAAATTAAGGCTGTAAATATATATATATACATACAATTAGTTATTTTTCTAAATATTACAATAGATCATAAGCTCTAGCATTCGTACAAAGTATCATAAATAATATATAAAATAGCATTTCGCTCTTACAACGTTAATTTCTATATAAATATTTAAGTGTATATAGAAATCCAATTAAAATTATAAATCTAAATATTTTTGTAAAATTTGTAAAAAAATATATTTTATCTTATCATTACCTATAAATATTTAAATATTTATATTTATATAATATAGAAATATATCCAAAAAGAAATAAAAAAATCTTCTTACGTCTATTTCTCTTTAATTTACAAAAAAAAAAAACTTTTCAAAATGCTCCATTAAACAAATAAAAATGTAAATAAAATCAATCGAGAAAAAAAATAAAAACAAGGAAGAAACTATTTAATCCCATGATGTGCAAACAAGTAATCGTTTACTTGCTTGCGATGAGTCTCTGGTGATGCATGCAAATGTGTTTTAATTGAAAACTTTATAATTAAAAATTAGCAGGAATATGTATGTATGTAAATTTGTATTTATAAATTTTAAATAGAAGGTATACATACCTACAGCAGTTTGTGAGAAAATCTTTTAGTGGTTTCGAATTTTCTTTTTACGCTGTTTGATTGCTGTTTTGATCATCTCATGTCAAGGTTATCCATCTAGTGATTTGCTTCACAGCAGGGAAAATAAACTGTTGGATGGATTTGAGGAAAAATAAAACCTCTATATATCGAAGAAATTGATAGTCCATTGATTGATTTTTCATTATTTGTTCAAAAAATGTGAAAAAAATCATCTGACATTGACCGTGTGTGGGTTTGAATTCAAATTATCGAATTAAGAAATCAAGATTTTTAGAAATCTGACAGGAAAAAAATTAATTTTCACATGTTTTTGAAACGTCATAAGTCATATTGTCTTTATATTTATTGGAAACTGTCATTCTTCTTCAAAATAGATAATCAAAAAAATTTACAACTAAATTTTTTTTTTCAAAAATTTATTTTTTTTATTTTGCAAAAAATATGTTTTGGCAAATTTATTTCCTAGAAAAATATTTTAAATGTAGTATGCACACAAATGTATGTACCTACATAAATGTATACATTTTCCGGAAAATGAGTTGGTTATTAATTCCCACTCGATTGAGTGATTTATTATGTACGTAGAAGAATTTTAGGATTTTGTATTGGACTTGAAATTAACTTAGACACAGTTTTTTCAATCATTTAATCTTTTTCTTTACACTAACTTAGCTAGACAAAGATACTTATAGAGAATTTAATTTCATCGTTAAGAAGATTACTCAAGAGCACCATAAAAATATTTGCAGAGTATTCCGTTCTATGGATCCCAGGACAACGTACTAAAAGAAATACAGTTGAATTCTAGTAGCTTCTCCTTTAATAGTTTCTGAAGTATAAATCTATGTTTCGGTAAAAAGCAAATTCTATGTGGCCAAATTCCTAAACGCAAGATTTGCAAAGCAAAACACCTGCAAAGCAGATATAGCAAATCAGAATACGCATATGTAAGAGAATTGCGCAAGAAAATTTTGACATTTGCACAAATGCCTCGATTGCATTCTGGAACACTGCTTAGCAGAGATTTTTGTATTTGCATATTGAAACTGTTTGCTTAGCAGAATTTGCGGAAGGTATGCGTTTAGGAATTTGCCCTATTTTTTTGTCAGTTTTTCAGTATTTTTCTATAAATTTAGAAATTTACATTTGCTTGGGAGATATAAGGGAAGAAAAATTTCCCATAAATCTGTCTTAATTACAAAATTACAAACCTCAGAGTTTACTTTCGTCGTCGCATTGACTCATGAAAACAGAAATTCCTATTCTTTTTTATATTTTGATTCTCTTTTGCCAGATACTATCTCCCAATCGAATTTTGATCAACAGTTAAAAAATATATAAACAAAAGCATTAATAACATAGAAGTCTTATAATGAATCTGAATGAATACATATCGAAAAAACAAGATCAAGAATAACCAAATTGCACAATACTGTTTGAATTTCATTTTTACTATATTCCGTCAGCTTTTTGTTTCAAAAATTAGTTCCGATCCTATAAAGGAGAACATGGTTTATAACTTCGTGGTTCCGAAAGTACAGTTCTAGGTCACGTCACCCAAACGCGAAATATCTCTCCTATACAATTTTTCTTCTTCTTACCAAACCAAAATGGGTCGTGTTTTGTTTGATAAAAGTTCACCGTCTTTTCGAAATCACGTCTTACTTAACCATATCTTCGAAATCGGACCAAAAACTTTCGGCAAATATTTGGTTATAACGTTAACAAAAACAAACAAAACAATTTACTCGTAATCTTTGCACATATTGTTGAATGCTATAAGTCTCCATGTTGATTTTTCATGACAAACTAAATTGCAGCAAATTTGACAAATATACCTTCAACAGTACGGTCAAATGTTTTACAAGTTTTGTTAAGAAATCGCATTGATTCTAATATGAAACATAAACTTACCTTGTCTTTACGAAATTAAATTATCATTTACTACTTTATGCACATTTTAAATTTGAAAATCATTTACATATCTACCTCATGATCGCGCTGAAAAGTGGTACAAATTAAACTCTCCCATTATACCACACCAAAGCTTATTCATTACGAGAACCTCAGAGTAATATGGTGAATACGAGACTCCGCCTCAGCCGCAATGCCATCTATGCTTTCTTACTGAATTGTATGAATGAAGAACAACAAAGACTGTTTAGTCTCAGTGTGAATTTTGTAGTGTGTGGTTATCTCGTATAATTACCAATTTGGTTCCTAGAAGAGAATCTATTGTCATCGGCCATTCGTCGTGTATTAAAATAGTTAAAATGTTTTTCTAAAATTTGTTTTTGTGACATCGATCAGTAAAAAGTTTTTTTTTCAAATCAAAGGCAGTGTAGCACCTAAATACTCTATTAAAAGTTCAGTTTGAATCAATCGTCTTCTTAGAAATATGTGTAATATGTTATTTAATATTGAGTGTTCAGAAAAACTAATGTTTAATTTAGTTTGTGAAATTTGTGGAAGAAAATATAAAGTGCCTGCATCCAGTGATTTATTTGAGTTCATTTAATATAAACTAAGGCTACTATTTTGTGTTCTGGTGAGTACCGATAAAATGCAACATTTTTTTAATATAAATTATTTCGTGTTTTTGCACTACATTGTAAAACAAACGTGTTCTCTTGCAATTCCAAATATCATTGGATACAAAAAGCATAATACAATAACCACTTATCCTATAAGGATTAAGCCAAGTCCGGGTAATTTTCGGGGTCTAGTCCCGATAAAAAATCGTATTGCCGGCACGAATTATCACTTTGTTATCGATTGTTTGTGTGGAAACGTCAAAATATATGACCCACTGAATCAAACACAAAGCAACAAAGAAAATAATATTAATTTAAGAATTCAAGAAGGTAAAACAATTTATTATACTCGTAATTAATAGAAGGGCCTCCTTATTGGTAAATAATAGCGCAGCAATTGAAGTCGCAAGAGTGGGCCGTATTCATTTTTCTATACCATGCCCCCAAAATGCATAATTTTTTTATTGTGTCTAGAATTTCAACATGATTGTTTACAAATTGGATTATTTAAAAATTGCAAACATTTCTTTTGTTGTGTGCCTGGAATCTCTTTGCTTAACAGTAGGTTTGCATTGCGCTGTCATGCAGAAGATCGGGTTTCTAAGAATATTTCTTCTCATGAAAAGTGCTTCTGATCTTAACCCTTCCGAATTGGCAGGAAACTCTTAGCCTCCCTCTATACACTTGGCGTCCTCCTTTTCGTCAAGGCTATTTTTTTTGTATGTTCTAAGAACAAAATCGTTGTACAATGCAGGCATAGTTTTTCGGTGAATTAAGAAAAAACCTACTTTGGTCTACCCTGACCCATCCATGTTAACGAACCATACCTCTCGACCATAGTGGGCTGGAGCACAATTCTGTTGGAAATATGATCAAGCTTATTGAATCAGTGGAATGTCCTCCAATAGTTCTTGTAAATTGTTTGGCATATAGTTTTTAGAATTCATCCTGCTTGGTAGTTTGATGGGCCCGATAAAATTTTTTCCAATTCCACCTGCCCACATATTGACGGTGAATTTGTGTTGAAATGATGACGGTTTTCTTTTTCGTGGATTCTCTGCAGAACATCTCTTGAAAATTCAGATTCGTCCGTCTAAAGAATTCTACTAATAAACTCAATGTCATCCAAGCTCCGTTCCAGCAAACAGTTAGAAAATTCAAGTCTGTTTTCTAATTCATCGAGAAGGAAGCAGTTCTTGAACAGGTGAATGGTGGTATGGGTAGAGATGTTTTCCCTGCAGTATATTAGAGATGTTATGTTTGGAAGCAACGTTGAATTGCAAAACTAAGCGTCTGGTGCTGATTGATGGATGAGTTTTAACTGCTTCCAATATTCTTTCATCAGTCAAGATTATTCTTACTTGTGGAGCTTCCGCGTTAGGTCGTGTATTTGAAAATGATCCTCAAAAATGATACTCAATTTTTTGGATTTTCAATAGCTCTTTACTCCATCGTCATTGTATTCAAAGGGTGGGCCAAATACAAGATTCTTTTTAAATAAGCAAAATTAATTTTTTTTCATGTGTTATGGCTTTATTAAGAAGATCAAACATTCCCATTAATTATGGAATACAACGTCGTTCAAGTGGCTGCCTCGGTGCCATCAATTGCTGAGTCAATTGGACCTTGCAAGCGAATAATCGGAGATCTTTGTGCAGAATTCTCCTCAGATACTCGTAGATAGATGGCGTGTTTATTTTGTGTTCGTGAATTGAATCTCACATTCTTTCTCGGCTACAGCAGCCACATTTCGTCTGTGCGCACCGTACGACGACGACGGAGACCATGAGTGTTATCCACTAGTATTCCATCCTCACGAACTTTTTTCACAAACTTGCATACAGAAGGCGCGGTGGGTGCTTCGCTTGGGCCAATTTTTTTTTTTTTTTTTTTTTTTTTTTTCAAAAAACAGCACTCTCTTGGAAAATAAGTTTTCAATATTTCCCAACGTTGTTCAAGCGTAAAGCGACTCATTTATTTCCGCGGAGGTATGATTTTCTCTCAAAATTTCGAGTGGGAAACAGCTGTCAGTGTCAAAATAACCTATGATTTAAAAAGAAACCACTAGATGGCCCACTTTGTATGTATTCCTTAATGGAACTTGACATTAAATAACTTGTTGCAGACATTTCTAGACCAAGTTTTAAGAACTTAGTTTTCTAAATTTCAACACTCTATTCTTGCCTTTTTATTTTTTAAAGCAAAGAAAAAAAGACTTACTACGAGTATTTTAACCCTTCTTGTGTGCGGGCTGTCGCTTTGTAAGGCTGAAGAAATTGAGGGCACTTAACATATTTCGCCAAACCTTATCGAGTTAGATGAAAGGCAGCTTATGATGGCTGATGTTACTCTTGTAGGATTTGTCACTTCTTCTCTAAAGGCAGTACCCCTAAAATATATTTGAAACAGATTGGGTTCCAATCAAGACATCCGGCTAAACAGTACAAAAGCCCCAACCATTATGCCAAGAGTATAGTCAATTGAATGAACATTTAGTGATTTATTCCAAAACTTTTTTCAAAACAGATTAGTCAGTTTAATGTTTGTGATTAAAAACCTCCATTTGACTTACCTGGACACAATTGCGTTACTAGGAAACCCCAAAAATACTTCGTATCGAAATCCAAATTATTTCTATAAATAAAATCAACTTTGTTTCGAATTTCATCCATGCAAATATATAACTTTAATTACGTCAAAAGAATCAAAATATGAGAACTGTATACTAGTCTTCATTCCTTCTAAAGGATCGAAGTTCATCATAAAATAATTAAGTAAATCAATTTTAAAGCACGTCTCAGTGCACTGCACTTCTTATGCATTTCGCCCTGGCTTTCCAATTAAGAGAGCATGCTGATGATATAAAATGGTTGCACAGGTAAATTTAAGTTTGTTTTGCTTGTTTTTGAGATTACATTCATTCAACCCATAGAAAATCGATATTTCTTATTTATTAATAGACGTTTTTTGATTAAGAAAGTTATTTGATGCCAACCTTGGCCGGGATGGATTACAAGTTCATCAGAGAGGAATTTTCTCCTTGATAATCTGCAAAATAAATTAAGGTAAAAATGAAATATGATTAAAAGCAAATAACAATAAAATAATTCGGTAGCAGTTGTGGGAAGGCATAATTCGGTAACTTAAAAGTCTCCCAACATTCCTATGCGCGTGTTGCAACAGGATTAGGGGGAAAGATTTACGAAAGATTTATTTCTTGGTTTTTCAACATTTTAACATACACACAGTTCTTATCAAGTGCTTAATTCTTCCATTTAAACAAACAGGAACTTCTGTTCTTTCACTAATAAATCCCTAGTCATGTTTCTATAACTTGTTAAGCAAGAGAACTTCTAGCCTTATAATAAAATAAGCTAGTGAAGATACAAACCTTCGAGCACATATCTCTGTAGATCTCATCGGTGTCCCAGGGACCACGTTCAGGTAAAGGTAGACCTCGTCTCCGGAGTTCTTGCACACAATCCGTTAGATCAAGTATAGGCAAAGGGTCAATACTCGCTTTTGATACTTTGTTAGCCAAGTACTCGACATAGTGCTGGCTAAAATTTTAACAAAAATATTAAGATTGATTCTGAGAAAATAGTCATTTCTTAAAACTTACCGACATAGTCCAGCATGATCATTCTGCACATCAGTATTGCACACGGTATCAACTAAACCCTTGGGTGTTTCTTTTTGCAATGGAATGGGACACTTAGACAAAGCCGACTTGGCACCTCCTTCACTACCAATTGGGTCTATATCAAACGGAATATCGTTCTGCAGCAGCAAATTCTGCAAAGTATGGGGTTCTTTGTCGCGCAAATAGAAGAGACAACTGCGCGGATGATGTGAGTGCAGACCCAGCTTTGAACAATATGGCGAAACAGTGCATTTGGCTCCCATCATAAATGGTCTGCCACAGCCATAGCAGAACTCAAATTTACACTGTGTACAGGTGAAGTGCATGCAGCCTCCTCGTGCTAGAGAATACTTGAAATGACATTTCGGACAGTCAATTCCGTTTAGGGCTAAATGCTCAGCGACACCCTTGGCTTGTATTTCGGGATCGTTGGCGTCTTTCCATTCTTGGAACTTTTCGCAAGTAAGACCTTCGTGTTGTTTCTCCCACTGAAAGAAAAGTTTGGAACTATTAGTCAAAATTTAAAATTAGTCTTTAAAGTTAAGTAGGGCCGTAAACGCTCTGTTTTATATTCAATACTCTCAAGTTTGGTCTTGAAAGCAAGAAGCCCCGCCTAACAGAAAATGATAAAATCAGTCTGAACGTGGACCTACAGTTTTTCGACACTGGCTGCAGGTAACGGAACCACAGTCAGGGCAAATGAGCCTCTTTTGCTTAGGTCTTGCGAAGAAGCCAGACGAGCATTGTATGCACCACTTGAAATTTGGATCCTGCATCAATGTTCTGTCCCGTAATTTCCTCTGGAAAAGCTCATGTACTTCTGGTTCGACGATATTCTTGATGAAAATGTCCAGGTTTGAGAAATACTCGAGGTTTTCGTCTTCGAGAACATTTGGATCATGGAGTTCTGGTGTTTTGCAGAACGGACAGTTGCAGTCGTTAATACTTCTATCGGTAATCTAATAGTTAAAGAAACATTAGATCAAATGACCTCATGAACTTTCAACAGTTGGCTTACCTGAATTGTAAAATAGTTCTTTGCACACTGCTTGCAGCACTTGTGGGTACACTTAAGCATTGAAACTATCTGATTCATTGGATAAGAGCCCATGCATAGTTCACATTCTTGTTGCAAGAGTGATATTGCTTGATCCAGGTCACAGCATTCCTTAGCTGCCCAGATGGAAACGTCTTGTTGAAAGCGCATTCCAACCAGCGCAGCTGCAATTTGAGCTTCTGCCATGTTCGAGACCAATTGCTCATCGATTAGCCTTCTAGCACAGACCTAAACGAACAATATTTAGAAACTTTTCATCTTCTGATTTTAGAGGAGAACTAAGAGCGAAACTTACCTCAGGCTGTTCGACTTGCAACTCTTTTATGCTGGCGTAGGTTCTAAATACCGGAGCACTCTGCTTCCTTAAACGAGTTTCCACAGGCTGTGGTTCCTCATCTTCTGAACTCGAGCCTTGATAGTCATCATCACTGAAGCATGTCTCATGGTATTTCTTTTTAGGTATTTTTGGAATCTTAGGTTGAGTTCGAGACCTTTGAACAGTATGCTCAGAAGTTACTTGGGAAAATCTCGAAATTGCATCTGTGATGGATTTTTTACGAACAAGTTTTGGCGGTGTTGGTTTCTGAGAGGTGAACCCTGGAGTTTTAGCTACCTGAGCCTGTTTGTTGAAGAGTTCTTGTTGGATGGCACGAACTGAAGAAACTCCAATTGGCGAAGGTGCAGAGAAGGATTTTGATCGCGTTGAAGTGGGGGTGGGTTTTGAGTTAAATTTAGGTTTAGGAATTTTACTGACTGGCTTTTTGGGAGGAGATTTTCGTGCAGCTGAGTTTTTTGAAGTACCAGGAACGTTATCTTTTTCATCGTTTGTTGAATAGTTATCTAATGCCTTAGATTTTTCTTGAAGGTCCTTTGAATTTGGGTATTTTTGGGCACTAGAACTCTGTGGGGAATCTTTTGGCAAGGGATTTTCTAGCCTTGATTCATCAACTTGAGTATTTGAAGTTTTTGGATCATTGGATGATACTGTTAATAGTTCATCCATAGGGTTAGAAGTTATTTGTTGACTTTCATCTTTCAAAATTGAAACTTCCATATTTTCATTCCCATTTTCAAAGTTACTGTTTTTCACAATGTCTTCTAAGATTTCTTCTCTCATGTGCTGAGGACCACTTTGAACAGCATTTGATGAAGAAGGTTCTATTGCCTCAAGGTCTTGTGTTCTTGTTTCTGCACCTTCCTGATTTTCTTTTTGCTTAACAGTAATTCCATTAGAGGTTGATGAAAAAGGCTCGTTCATTTCAGGTACTAGGACTGGGCCTTCGGGTTCCTCTCGATTAACTGAACTTTGAGGAAATTCAGTTGATTTAATTTCAGAGTCAGTTTTACCTTCTTTTAATATTGCTTCTACACGTCTTAATTCTGGGCTAGATCTCGATGTAGAGGGTTCATGTATTTCGAAAATCTTGTTTGGTTTAAATGAATCCTTCTGATCTTCTGGACGTTCTGATATTTTTGTATTAAGTTCAGTTGATTTAGTTTCAAGGAAAGTTCTTCTTTCATTTATAATAGCTTCTTCATTTTCGGCTTCTGCGTCTTTATTTAATGATTCTGAAGGCAAGAGATTTACTATATTTGTGGAGGTTTCAACAATCGGCTCAGTTTTGGATATTTCTTTTGTGATTTCAGTGGCCTTTTCTTCAATTCGATCTTCTGATATTGTATTTTCAATTTGTTTGATTCTCTTAGATATATTTTGAGGATCTTGGGATGATTTCTTTGGAACCTGTTCAACTAACCTTTTGTCCTTAAATGATTTTGTGGATTTACTAGTTGAAGGTTTATTATCTTCCATCGAAATGTCGGCAGTAACAGAATCAGTAATATCAGAACTTTGAGATTCAGATTGGAGAACTTTCTTCATTTCTGATTGAAGTTGCTTAAGACCTTTGACGACTGAAGTATCATTTTCAACACTTTCGAGCTCAATTGGAAGATCATTTTCTAAGACTGTTTCTGAAAGTCCCGGCTCAGCTACGATTTCAGAATTTGTTGAAGAAATATCGCTTTGTTTTTCTGCTTCGATAGGCACACCTGAAACTACTGAAACTGTATTAAGATCTGTGTCTGCTAGATGTGTTGCATTATTAAAGCCTGATGTTTCTACAACTACTAATGAAGAATGATCTGTTGATGGAGTGTGTACTAATGATTGAAGTTCTTCGTCTACATTCATTTCGATCTGTTCCTGAGCAGTTTCTTCTTGTACATCTTCCAATATATCATTTCTATTTCCATCATCATCGCTGTCTACTAGATCAGCATTGCTATATTCTTCATCATTTTCAGTTTCTTCTTCTTCGAATTCTTCTGAATTATCTTCTTCATCTTCTTCATATTCGTCTTCATATTCTTCATATGAATAATCTTCACTATAATCTTCATCATCATCATCTTCTGAATCGTAAGCAGCCATGTCAATATTGATCTCCTCTTTCATTTGTTTTATCAATCTCTGTGTGTCTTCAACAAGTTCTGATAAATTTTGTTTCGATGGATCAGAATATTTAAAATCAATTGACTTACTACTCGATACTGGGGTTATAGTTGTTGAATGCTGACTGAAAGATTGATTTTCAAGAATCAGAAGAACTTCATTTTCAGAAGTTGGAGATTGCATTAGATCTCGAGTACTTAAAGTATTTGGTTCTTCACTTCCGATGCTAAAAAGTTCCTGATCTGAATTGTCTTCATCTTCTTTTGAAACTGAATTATTGTCTGCTGATGAAGCAATAGTTGGTTGAATTTCATCTTCAATTGCATTGAAGAAATTTGGTTCATTTTCTTCATCAGAAGAACTTTGAACATCTTGATATAATTCATCATCTTCAGTGGAAAAACCTTTTTGATCTTTTTCTGTTGATTTTTCAAAATTAAACGGGGATTTAGAAGAATGTGTTGTTGGAGTCAGTGTCGGTGTCGGTGTCAGTGAATTTGAATTGCTTTCTATTGACTTAAGGCTTGTAGAGCTTGTTGTTCTTCTTACTGGAATCTTGGAGGTTGTTTTCTTTTTTGAAGTTGATGAAGCAAGTGTTTCTTCATTAATCAAACTCTCTTGCAAAATAATTGTTTCATTAGTTTTATCTCTAGAGCCTTCACCAAATGCTGTTGATTTTCTTTCAACATTTGCTTTTACATCCAAATTCTCTTCATTTGAAACATTTAGATTTGAGCTACTTAACTCAAATTTTGTATCATTAATGACCTTCACTGATTCACCAGACATCGAACTTCCTATATCATTAATTTTTTGTGGTCCGCTTGATTGGAAACTCGTTGAAGGTGTGGAAGAATTTCCATCATCTATAGGTTTCATCTCTTGGGGTTTGGAATATGTAGATTCCTTTGCTGTATTTCGAGCTTTTGGTTTCTTAAGCAGCGATTTTTTGGGAGAGGAACTTGTACTAGGTTTCGAATCAGAATCAGCCGAATGCATATGCATTTCTGAAGATTCTGAAGCTGTTTGTTGTCGAGAGCTTTCAAGCTCAGGCTCTACTTCTGTTTTGCTGTTGTCCAAATTCCTTAACAAATTATCTGCGGTTTTGGTACTATTCTCAAATTGCGAAGTTTCGTTCTCTGTATTCAGAATATGTATGCTTTTTGCTTCATCATATGCTTCATTCGATTGCGTCTTTGGAGCAGTAAGTTTAGTATCTTTGCTTTGCTTTGAATTTGAACGTGATGGAATATTTGAACGCTTCTTCACATTTTTATTTATCTTCATGTCTGATATTGCAGGGTTTTGTTGTTGCTTAACTTGGTTGGGTGCCGTTTGTTTTACAGATTCCGATTCAATAATTTCGTTTTGTAAAGATGAAACTTGAAGCCTTTCTACCAAAACTGTCTCAGCTGGTTTTGAAAGTTGACCTTCAGTTTTTATTTCTTTATTAGAAATATGTGCTAAAGTTGATTCAGCTTTTGACTCTGAAGGTTCCGTTTCTTTTGCTGACCCTTGGTTTTGAAGAACTTCTTCCTTACTCTCATGTTCTTCAGATTCAATTTCAACATTCTTCTTCTCCCGTTTAATTGATCGCCGAGTTCTAACTGGTCTTCTATTTCGCCTTGAACTATTAAATCCAAACCGAAAAGTAAATCCTCTATAGCTTTGGCTTTTGTCTTTCTTCGCTTCTGCATTACTCTCTTCAATAATAGGTTCATCAGGCTCTTCAATATTTTGATTATTTGTATCCCTGCTGTCTACGTTTTCTTGAACATTTATTGTAGACGGAGAGTCTTCTTTTTTGCTTTGAGAAAGTGTTTCATCAGTCAGTGTTTTAAGCACAGGGGAGCTAGATTGTTGATCAGTTTTGACAATCATAACCGTCGTACTTTTGGTTATTGATTCTGCGTTTTTATTAGCCATAGATCGATTTTGAGTATCTCTAGAAGATATTTCCTCTTGACTGTCTTCCTCTTCGCTAGACTCTTCTTCACTGCTCTCTTCTTCACTTGATAACTGAGGGGCTATTTCCATCTTGTACACTTGACGAGGAGCATTTTTAAATGACTTAAACTCATATTCTTCTTTTTGTTTCCTCAACAAACCCTTATCTCCATCGGACTTAAAGTCTTCCATCATTTTCACATCTTCCAATTCTACTTCAGGTTCTTCTTCTTCAGTCGAATGCTTCAAATTTGGTTTTATGACTTCCTCCATTAAAAATTCATCGGCATCTATTGGAGGAGGCTCAACAAGTCGTATGGCTTCTTCGACTTCATGAACTGGTGGTGATGGCTCAAGAAGATCCCTTTCCACTTGTTCAACAAGATTTGGAACAATGTCTTGTATGTGTTGCCAGACAAAGTTCTTCACGTCATCACCAGCACTCGAAGTACTACTGTTGGTAATATTCCTGTTCGAATAAATTGGACTTTTCATAAAAATTCTCTCTGCCTCTGAATCCAATTCAGCCTCAAGAGGTTTCTTAGCTAGAAGATTCCCCAACATATCCTCCATACTTCGAAGGACCTGGCTGTTTTGCTTAGCCTGTACCTGTTCCATATTGCCAATTAGAATTTCGAGATCTTTCAATACATTCTTGTTGTTACTCTGTGAGCTGAACGAATCGTCTTTTGTTTCGAACTGACTGTAAATTGATGATGCATTTCTGTATGAAGCTTGATCTTGTGTAAGTGCTATTTGTTCTGCATTAGCAGCAAGAAATTCATGAATTGGCGAACTGATTTCTATAAAATAAATTTGCAAAAAATAAAAACAAAGATTGTAAGAAGAAACGAAAAATAAAAACAAAGCAGATTTGATCTAAAACTAATTTAATGAAAACAAAATTACAAAAAAAAAAACAAACTGATATTTTCAAAAGATCAAAGATTTGTTAAAGGTTCCAAACGGAGTAAGTATGAAACATAGGTTCCGACTTTTTTTTTTTTTGCTACTAACCACTTTTTGGAGCTGGTGGTGATGGCATAAAATTAGCACTTTCATTCTCAACTCCACCAGGAGAACCCCACACTCTCATAAGAAACGGTTTAAGCTGAGTTTTGCTAAGGTCCAATAGAGCCAAGTCCATGTTTCCATGATGAGCTGTCAAAGCTGTTACGATATCTTCCCGGGAATAGTTTCCCTTGGCCGAAATCTCAAGATATTTTCGTTGACGTTGTTCAACGCACTCGGAAATAGCTTGCCAAACATTACCTCCATGCAAACGGAGGGCTTCTCGAGCTTCAATTGCCGAGATAGTTCCAATAACGTTTTCGATTCGTTCCTGACCGTATTTGGTTGCTAGGCTCTGAACGGTTTGAACTAATTTCGACCAGTTTTCTCGAAGCCAGACAATCGGATGGGTGTCACCACAGTTTTTCAAGGCTGCATGGAGTTCCTCTGCAGTGAATTTATAGTGTTCGGCTTCCTATAACGAAAGTTATTGTTTAGTACAACAATTTAGTAGATTTTGTGTTATTCTAAGGGTTATGATTCACACATACTTTTAACATCATAAATAGTTCAATCTCGGGATCTCTGGTTGGCTCAATTCTTTTGGATGTCGCATATGGATCAAAGAATATGTCATTGTGATATGTTTGAGCCTAAATGGGGGAGTTATTGTGGATGAGTGAGTGAGATTTGGACATGTGAGTTTAAACTTTTTTTCCACTTACCTTTTGCATGGACACATAGTCCGGTATTTGAGGCCGAGTAGCCTGGTGCATGGGTGATAGATCACTCGATCGAATATCGGTGGAACTACGGTAGCGATCTGTTGGCATTTCTCTGTAGAACCTCAAGTTTCTATCCATAAAAGCTAAATTTTCAACTTCTCTTGATGTTGAAGGCTCTGGCAGAATAGGAGGGAACATCTCCTTGGGACTAAAGTTTCTCGTTGGAGGAGTGAATGAGTGATTCTGGAAGTAATTTTGGAATACAGTTATTGCCAGAGATAGAGATTTTATGAAATAGTTACCTGAAAGTCGTTAGTTGGCATCTCAGTTGAAGTCTCTGCAGTTTTAAAATGTTTTTCTTCGTTTCTTTTTGGTACAGTATCATATGTCTGCAAGGAAGAGTAGATCAGGGTTTTATTTTAAACAAAATATATCACTTAGGAATATAAATTTATTTAAGAAATTACCTGTGGAACAGGTGAAGTTGCTGTTGATCTTAGTTCTCTTGGTATCTCTTTTGGTGGTGAAGGTCCACAACCCGTTGAGACTTTCTCAGGTTTCTTCTCTTTTGCAACACTACTAGATGCTCTACTGATTTCAGATTCTTGTTGATCTTTTGCTTTTTTATATTCGATAGCAGTTTCAGCATTTCGTTTAGCCTTTTTGGCCTCGGCTTGGATATTTTCGTCTAAAGTCGCCCAAATATCTTCGATAGGTTCCACGTCTAAGGAATGGGAAGTTGGGACTTAATTTTGTTTACAATTCTTTGAAGATATTTTAAATAAGAACTTCTATAAATTATTGAAATGTTTTAATTAGAGGTAAAAATATGATTTGCATGGTACGATCAAACAGGATGTCCACAAAACAAATCACATGGGAATAATAGTATTCTACCGCCTTTCTTCTTTTCGGTTGATCGTTGATTTTAAATAATTTCTTTACGATTTAAAAAAAAAAATAATAAATTCATCGCACTCTTTTAAAATGAAACCTTGAGCCCCTCATTAATATTATCAAACGATTCAGGTGTCTTTGTTGAAGGAAACCTCAGATCCTGAGCCAAAGCCACTTTTGATTGTAACATGTAGTGTATTGTACATGTAGTGTATTGTAACATGTAGTGTTCAGTACTTTATAGGTAATGAACATTGTACTAGAAAACTTTTTCAATACTTTAAAAAACTTCTTTTTCCTTATGTGCTTTAAATTCCTTCCTTAAATATAGATTTAACAATAAATATATTAAAAATTTTATATTAATTAAACTTGAAAAACAATGTACTAAAAGTATAAGTACTTTATCAAAACTAGAAGTACAGTTAAAGAACTAGAAACATTAACAAATAATTATCATTAAGTACTTAAAATATGAGTTCTAAAGTTCATGTTTTAAGAATACAAACTTAATCAACATGTCATGCTTGAAAATATTGAAGATATGATTAGTACAAAAACCAATTTCGGTACTCAAAGTGTTAGCTGTTAGGTAGCAACAAATTGTCTGCATATATCTTTTATGAGATCTTAAATGAATCGCCAGGTTTTCAAAATCAAGTCAAAGTCAAAAATATATCTTTAGTTGATCTAGGTTTGAACTGACTAAATTCTAAAGTTAAGCCTATCTCCGAAATTCCAATACTAAAAGTTAACTATAAATACTTATTGTGAGAATAAAAGCACACCAAATTGCACTAAGTAGAAACTTAAAACTCGCCATTCCATAAAAAAAAAACATTCCATACAGTCAATCTTTTCCTTTTGAAGAGAAACAACAAATATGTGGATCATGTCAAGGTGTATTTCGTTAGGAAGGTAGTTTTGCACAACAACAACAACAACAACAAAAACATATTATATACAATATCTAATCTAGTATACATTTCCATTGATTGGCTTTTTTGTTTTCAAGTTATTTTTTGGTGCCGAGGAAAAATGAAATCTTTCTATTCCTACCTTTCTTCTTAGCCGCTGCTGTATAGTCTTCAGATTCATCTTCGGTTGGATGGGAAATTTTTAGCTTTGCAATACCATTGGTAACACTTGCAGTTGTTGTTGTGGATGTTGTGACTTTGGCTGATGATGCAGCTGGTTTTGGGACAACTTTTTGTGGTGCTTCTTTGGGTGTCTTACAACATATAGAGCAAATTTTAGTCTTTGGTTCGTTGACAAAAGTGCAGAATTCACATTCCCATTCGTGTTCGGGTGTCGATGGTGGCGGACCAAGTGACGAACTATCGTCTGGGAGTGTCGTGTTCGGGGTAGGCTTTTCGGATTGTTTCAAATCGTTGCCATTTTGATATTCAACTTGTTCTACTTCAATAGGACTCTTTGGTTCTGGTAGCTGAGTAATTTCTTCATTGTCGCTCAACACCAAGGGCTTTGGCTTAGTCTTCGAAGAAGATTCTTTCATTTTTTCTTGAATCTTGGCCTGAACCAGTGCTCTAGTGGGTGGCGCTTCGGAAGCCTCGGAGTCTGGTGAAATTGGCGAGTCCGAATAGACCTTGCGGTATGAGTTAAAGTTTGAATTTGCATTGCTAACTATCGAAGGCCGTCTCGAAGGAGTCCATTCATCTTGGACAGATTTTGGCATCGAAGGTCCTCGACGATCTCTGGAGCTCATAGCTTTTGATCTGAGACTTCTGGGTTCTTCTTGTTCCAAGGCCTGTGAAACACTTGAAACTCTTCGAGTACGTCGTGTGTTTGCAAGTCCTGACCGTTGGGACATAAGTGATCGTCGATCATCGTTATCGGAATCTTCATCGTCAGTTAGTTCATTTTCACTGAAATCATTTCGTTTCTTGCTGCGAACTTGCATAGATTTTCGACTGTGAGTGGGCGAGGGAACCCTTGAACTGGCCCGAGAGGCTGCTCGAGATCGTCCTGGTAATGGCATCCCCATCATACCTGGAAAGTAAATAAGTGATCAGTGAAATTGTTAGCTTGAATATAAACTTATTCATACCTGGATTCATAGCTGTGACAGGCATTCCCATGGGATATGGGTACATTCCGGGCATGTTCATAAACACCGGTTGAGCATGCATCATGTGTTGGTTAGGATGACTGGGATAGAAGCCATGCGTTACATTCAGACTCATATTCGAGCGGTTCAAATTGGAATTTGCCGCTCCTGGCCAGTCCTGTGATTGTTGATGTGACTGATTCCACCCTCCATGACTATGGCAATTGATGCAGTTCAGCTGCGCCATTGACTGGGCCTGAAAGATATGAGAAGCCTTTAAAATAAAATCAAAATATATTGGTTCTGTTAACAAAACCTGTTGCATTTGACTTCCGACACCCATCCACATTGGTGATTGATTATCCCTATTATGCCTCTGGCTCATTTGATTCAAATTGAACACAGAACTACTCATGTTTCTTGCCGAGGGACCTTGTCCCCTCATACCGCCCATCGACATCTGCTGATTAAAATGAAACGTAGACTCATCAGGATAATCGAATGAATTGATGCCAGATGACATGCTGCCAGATCGAAATTGTGATGGCGATGAAATGTTTGACCATTGGTCAGATGGTAACATCTACAAAAATTTTGAGCATGAAAAGTAGGGACAAAATGAAGGTTGTTGGAAGAGTGAGTTTACACGACAGACAAATCATCATTTTGGAGTCATTGGTTAGTCATAAAACGGATAAGGATAATAAATGGCAGAAATGACAAATTGTCATAAAGATTGTCATTTCTAAGCCATGTGTGATAAGACTATTAATGACTGATAGTATTTACCATTTATTATCATAATCATGCATTATGACAAAAAATAGGTAAAAAATGGGAAAAAATTAAGGTGATTTGTCATTCGTGTATCCAGTAGTAATGGTCGAATTAATGAGGATTTATCAGTCATGGAAATCCAACTATGGCGCATTAAACTCACTTGTTCGCTTTGTCCATTGGTTTTATCGTTGGGTTTCGATTGCTTGTGCTGTCGGTATCGCTGTTGCAACAAAGCCATTCTGTCTAGCGTAGCACTGGCCTTGGTCTTGATTTTCTCGAGCGTAATCGATGGAGGCTTCTGAATTTGATCGAAAACCGATTTGCTATTTGGAGTGGTTGATCTCGAAGACACTCCATCGCTGGGAGTTCTTGGCGTCTCTGGCAACGGGCGATTGCCCAGATTAAGGCCCCTTCGCAGCGAACCTAAACGATCTTGCCAACCTGGCTGTTGCTGCTGATGGCTCCCAGGCACGGGTGAGACTGATGGTGTTGTTGCTGTAGAACCTATCACCTAGGATTGAGTTCTTAAGTTATTTGCCTTAGTGGAATAAATAAACTTCTGTTTTTTTGATTGAAAATACCGAGAATTTTTTTAAATTTTATTTTTTAAAAATAAATAAATAAATGTATAAGTTAACAATGCTATAGAAAGTTTGGAAAAAGTATAACACAAAAGCTTTGTTATAGGAAAATAGCTTGAAGATATAAACGTGCATCTCGGAAGAAATATTATATGGAATTTAATTCCTTTCTACTTAATATCAAATTTAAAAATTCCAGGAATGAGAATTTACATAGATTTTTGTTGCTTGCTAAAAACACGCGGAACACAATTTGATTTTTTTTGATTTTTTTTGAATATTTTTTTTTTGTTTTTTTAATTTTTTTTTTATGAGATGATGCAGAGTCGTACCTGATCCCTTCGGAGTGGCATTGGTGATGGCATTCCTCTTTTATTGCGACGTGGTGGTGCTACAGGAGCTGTGGGATTAAGAGCTTTGGGTGGGATGAGAGGTGTGCTGCCTCTTTTTGGTTCAATGGCCTGGAAGGAAAAAAACGTTTGTTGAATATTTCAAAGTATTCCTAAATTTTGTTATGGATTGGAACATAAAAATCTTTAACAAAAAGAAGATTTGTAAATCAAGTGAGGATCAATAATAGTAGCCGATTAAAAATATTGATGTTGTCAATCTTCAACTTAAATCATTGACGTACTATAATTCTTAGGAGTCGGGACTCTTGGAATTTGTTTACCAAATAGACTTGTATACCTAAAAATAGGTATCCAATTTTCCTGCATTTTTGTGACTTGAAAAATACATCAAAGTGATGAATTTTCTTAATTGAAATAATTCAAACTGGGTCAACTGTCTTCCTTTTTGTAAATATTTTTGCTTTTCCCATGGAAAAATGAGACTTCGTCAACATTTATAATCGGTCTTTTAATCATCCCATAATTACCTTCCTCAGATGTGTCTTTCGTTTGGGATGCTTATGGAACATATCATCGCATGATGCGCAAAATATCTGCTGAGCGCATTCGTCACATGTTACCCAGGGACTGTTGGAACCGCATAAAGTGCATTTCATTGCAGATTCGGGGCGTCTTGCATCTGAAAATAGCCGTTTTATTTAGTAAAATGCATCTCTCCAGTGTTTTTTGTTGTTATTTTTTTTTTAAATATAATAATTAAAAATCCATGCGCTAATTTTATCATACCAGGAGTTTTTGGACGCATTGCTATCGTTGTCGGCTCGTTCGAATATTGCTGACCAGAAAATTCAATGACTTCATAGTCGGGTTCGGGTTGATTCTTTTTTGGCGGCAATGCTGGTGGTCGGAAGATTGAAGCACCACCATTGGTAGCTGCTGAAGGTGGAGGAGCTGGTGGCTTGGGTCCAATTCGGTCGTTTGCCTCTGTCTAGTATAAATATTATTTTTAAAAGATTTCCAACGTAAAGAAAATATAGTTTTGGTTGATTTATATTATGCAGTGTACGTACCACCCATTTGGGCATGGAGCGTTCCATTTTGAGTTTTGTTGGAAGAGTGTTTGTTCTCGTTGATGAGTGCTATAGATTTAAATAAATAAATGTGAAATTAAAAAATAATATTTACTAAAATATAAAAATACTTAAATATTTAAAATATATAACGCAGCAAGATACACGAAATGAGAAGTAAATAAATTCTGTTTTCTATATATAGAAAATCATTTTAGAAGCTTGATATATTTTTTTTAATAGTTTTTATTTTTATTTAATTTTGAGATTTACTTGTGAATATTTCTCAAAATTTGTATATATAGAGGAATAATACAGGGTGCGTTGTATGTTTTAGGTCGAGTTTTTTCAATAATTTTTAAATAAAATACAATTTTATAATTTATACGGAATATAATGTCGGTTAAATTGGCA
This sequence comes from Chrysotoxum bicinctum, assembly GCA_911387755.1. Taxonomy (NCBI): domain Eukaryota; kingdom Metazoa; phylum Arthropoda; class Insecta; order Diptera; family Syrphidae; genus Chrysotoxum; species Chrysotoxum bicinctum. The sequence continues at coordinate 1,355,988 of OU426988.1, read as the reverse complement.
TCTCTGTTAGTGGCTAACAATTCCACAGACTTTTGTTGCGATTTCAGCAATTTCGTTTTGTTGTCCTTAAGCATCAAGGTTGTGTTTGGTTTGATAATGTAAACTTTTTCCTTTAAGTTCCCCCATAAGAAAAAATCGGGAATTATTAAATAGTTGGGGCCAAGCGATATCACAACTTCTTGAAATTATTCAGCCGGCAAAAATTTATCGTGAATTTATCGTTGGATTCAGCCAGCATCTTCAGTAATTGTTTGACCTTAGACAAAAATCCAAAATCAAAAATAACTGAATTCAGAGAGTTGAAAGTAAATATTTGTCTTCGAATAAAACCTACTTTTATTTTTTAATATATTTATATTAACAATTAAAATTGTAAGATTCATTATTGGGAGGGAGGTGGTACTGTTTTATAAAAATAATACTTCAGTAAGAACTTTTCTGTTAAAAAGTGTATAGAATTTGAAAAATGTTGTCATGTTTTCAAAATGTATATATGTACATATTTATAAAATTTGCAATAATATTTAATATTATAATTTTCATATCTTTAAAAAATAGATTTTTTGCTTCAACACTTCAATTCGTTTTCTAAAAACAGAAAATGATGCTCTGTCATTTTGCCAAAGCCTTAACTCCTTTATCTTGACTATTTGATTTATAGAACTCAAGATATAATATATCTACGGTTTCTCATTGAAAAGACATATTTATGGTCTTACAGGGATATAGTTGAAATTATTATTTTTGAAATTAATATTATTAAATATTTTAGCTTTTCGACCACTTGAAGAAAATGTCGATTATGTAGCTAGTATGATCATTTTTTAAAATTAGAGTTTCTACCTTAAATAAATTTAAATTCAGATTGAATTTGAAATTTCTTGAAACCTAGTTTTTGCGCAAAAACTGTTTAAAATTGGAAAAAAAGATTCATAAAACTGCAAATATTATTTTCGTGCAAAAGATATGAAAACAAGAAACTTAAAGCTCAGATAAAAAAATGCACGACTGGATCGGACGTTCTCCTCTAATGCAAAAGTACTTTAGGGTTCAAAAATTGTATTAAAAAAAGTAACATTTTCAAATGCATACAACTCATTGTTTAAATCACTACAACACTTCCTAAATAGTTTAAGTACAAAACAAAAAATAAATAATATACAAACAATATTAATTTTGTATACTTCCTTAATTTTTTTTTTCAAAATTTGGTATTCCAATTTTTTTTGTTTAACAATATATATTTAAATTAATAATATTAAAAAAATCGTTCATGAGCTTCAATTTCAAAAATCCAAAAATTATTTTTATGAGGACAAACTTTTTACCGAAATCGGTAGAGCTGTTAATGAGAAAATCGAATATAGAAAAAAAGATTCTATAAAAAGTACCGTTAATAAGAATTTTTCTTAAATTTCTTTTTGATCAAAATAAACAATAGAACATAAAATTTTGCTTATCAATATTTTTTGACCTCTTTTCGGTATAACTGACTATGGCAGGTTCCATTAGTTTTGGAGCTTAGAGATTTTCGATTGCTTCTCAAGGGAATCAAGGAAGAGTGTTAAATTAAGTTTGAAGAAAATCGCTTCACAGCTTAGGCTGCAGTACGGACAGAGTCTACAAAATCCCTTTTTTCCCCAATAGATCAGTATTTATGTTTGTAAATTAGTTAGAAAATCAATTACGTCGAAAATAAGAGACGCTTTTATCTCTTTCTTGTTTAATTCGCCAAAGAAATGTGGTAAACACGCTTCACAAAATTGATGGTAATTAAATAATAAAAGTCGTGGACGTTTGCCAAGTCGTTTGGAGATAAAAATAAGGGCAAGTGCGCTTAGTGGAATATGGCTTTGAACATTTAGGAAATAAATAGATTTCAATACCTTCTGGGGCCTTTCTAAAAGCAATATATTTGTTTAGGAAAGGCTTTTGTTCCTTCTTTTAAAGAGCTTTAAACAAAAAGGATTTGAATCATAAAGCCCTTTATACAATTTTAAAATATTAATAGTTGGGATCTTTCTATTTTTTGTAGAACATTTCAATTTATTTTACTTTGTTTTGCAAGCAATATTATTTCAGCAGTTAACGAATACAAATTTTGATCAAAATCGGTTGTGCTATTTTAAAGAAAGTAAAACAAACCCGTCCCGTAGGATCGTTGATGACCTCTCTTTATAAAATTGATGCCACAAATTAAAATGTATCCTTGTGCGCTGCATATACATCCATACGTCAATCATAAATGGCAATGAAGAGATAATATTTTCTTTAGCCTCAACAACCTAGTTTTGATAAATCGTGTGTTTTTTGCGATAATTTAATTAATCAACTTCACACACAAAATAGGCTGATTTTCTTCTCTTAATCAGTTTTAAATTAATCAAGTAAAAACATTAAAACCAAATTGTGTGCTGAATAAGTGCCACTTCAGTGTGTGGAACTTCATCAAAAGCAGACTTTGCATAAATTTCCACTTAATGGAGTTTTTAGACAATATCCATCCCCAAATATTAAAATTATTATTTTGAATAAACTCTCGGTCGTTGAATGCGTGGGTGGTGTTCAGAAAATATGATTCACAAAAATTAGGTGTGTCTTGTTAGAGAAGAAAACTTATGATAAAAGTATTATCTCTATCTACATAGATGAAAACATCCTCCTCTTCAGGTGGTGACAGAGTAACCGTGAGGAAAGTTGTAGGTAAGTACACAATCTTACAAATCTGTAATACTTTTCAAAATTAAACACTTGCATCTCAAAATCCACCCACAAGCAAGCTTTTGTACAAAAATACCAACAAAAACTGCCATTCCTTAAAATTGTATTTACTTTTTAAAAATAACAATTTTCCTCTTTGTTTTTCATGATTTGTTGTGTCACATATTTCCTGCAAGAGAAAATGAAAAATGAAAACAATGTCTATTGCACCATTGATCTAGAATGCCGGGTTTTCAAATGCATAGAGCACCGCATAAACTTTTAACTCAAGTTGAAGAAAAAACCTACAAGAGATACAAAAAGCACTATAAGATGCCTGTGTATCCCAATCTATTAATAAAAAGATCTACAAGATTTTTTCAGATATTTTTTTTTTTAATTTAAAAGAGAGATAGTTGATGTCGACAGTTTATTCTTCCGCCAATGAAATTTTGCACATTTTCCAAAATTTTTAATTATTTTCTTTTTTTTTTACAAAAATTATATTTAATGGTCAATAGACTCACATTCATTTTAAAGGCATCAAATTGTTCCTTTTTCGTATCTTTTGAATCAGTCTCCTCTTCGTGTTGATGTTTCAAAAGGGGGACTGTGTTATCCCAGGGTATATTTTATGGATTATTTTAGAATTGCAACTATTTATAAACACACACATCAGATAGAAGAAGACTTTTTGCTGAAAAATAGTGCATGAACTATTTTGAACTTTCTCCTTTTTGGCAAGGATGTGTTTTTTCACAGTGTTTTACACTTAAAAAAAAAGATGTTACAATGTATGATAATCTTATATAACCCACGATTTTAAATATCACTAAAAATATTCAAAGAAAAAAAATCTTGATCGTTTTCAATATTTTTTGAAATGATCCACTTTTCGTTAAGGCGACAATTTTTTCTATTCGTTATTTTCAGTCCCGAATTCTTGTGTGGTAGGCGGTGTTTTTTTTTGTTCTAATATTCCCCCTGAGTGCAGGTGAATTTGTTCAACATTCACAAATTTTACATTCGACTGATCTATTTTCCTATAGGCGGAAAAAGACACATAATGTGAGGAAAAGAAGACTTCCTGCGAGGTTGTTTTATTTTTTTTTTGACAAAAATTCAAAAACCGAAAAAAAATTCTTTTGGTGGTGATCAGATTGTCTAGAGCTAGTAGACAGACGTTCAGTGGCCACCGAATCCCAAAATAAACTAAATTTGTTGGAGAAATTTTGGTTGTAGGTCTGACAGATAGACTCTGAGCATGCAATTTTCTTTGTAAATTTATTTCGTGTTGAAACGAGAGACTGTTTCCGAGAGTCCTCTTTAACCAAGAGAAATGCGTTTGCTTTTCAGTATATGGATAATAATGTGAATTGCGAAAAATGAATAATTTAGACCTGACACAATCAATTGGTAAGAGATGCGCTTGGAAAAGTTTGCTAAACACTTTTTCAACAATAAACAATAATAATTTAGATACAATAGAAATAGAGATAGCTCATATTAAAAAAAAAATATTTTTAAAGAAAGTTCTAAGCTTTAAATAAATTTAAATATTTAAAAGAAATATTTTTTCTGATTTTCTCGTAATTTTATTAATTTCCAGTAAACTTTATAAAATAAAATTTGACAATATAAAAAAATAAGGTAAATACTTTATAAAAGTCGTGATGATATCAAATAATTATACAGATTGACGATTTTCCATGTAAGATCTTTAGCTCCTTTCGACAAAATTTCAACAGATCTAACTTTTTTGTGTATCGTTTCATTAGGACTTAGTAATGGAAAAACCAACACTCCTTCTGTGGTAATCGCTCTGTACGAGTGTGCATCCAGGTCCTTGACGAATGAATGTATGTGTTCACTTACAAAATTTTTCACAGATAATTATTATCTGATTCCTCTGAAAGGCAATTGAACATGCTGAGAAGTAAGAAAGTAAGGGGTGGAATAATTGCATTCAGAGGGCTTGCATTTTCGAAGACAGGGTATCAATTTTTCAGTATTTTTTTGTACATCTCGAAAAGTAAACTTAATTCGAGTATTTTACTTTAATAAGAAAAGTAGACTCAATTTTTAATAACTGCGAGTCGAAGAACGTATTTTAATGAAAATTCATTAAACTACTACATATGTATATACAGTAGACTCGCGGTAACGTGAACTATTAAAAACCGAGCGTGTTCACGTTTGCGAAGTTGTTCATGTTTACGAAGGTGAAAATCTTTAAATTTTTCAAATAAATTAGACATATGTTTTTACTCAAATTCATATATATTTTGTGTGTTTCGGTTTGTAAGTAGGTACCTAATTCATTATAATTTGTTAAGAAAAAAAAATATGTTGAAATCAATTAAAAAAAGGGTTGTCTTTGTCCGGATTTTCTTTTTTTTGCAAATTGCTAAACAAGGGCTTTCGGCGGAGACGTTCAAGTACGCTGATATCTGTTATACTTAAGTTTTCTGTTTCTGTCCATTCCAAAGATTTATTGAAAATGTTGATTGCTTCACTAGGCTCTATTCTCGTATGTGCTCTTTCCAAAATTCTGTCCTCGCTTTTTTTTCATCCACTGGTCAAAACCTCGTTCGTTTGGGTTGCGTTCGGAAGATCTTCAGTCCAGGACTAAATGCCAATCATTTACGAGATATCCCAGTTTTATAAAAACGATTCGAATAACCGACAAATGCAGAAAAGAAAACAATATTTTTTATGTTAAATGCATTTTAAATTTGTTCATGTTATAGGGCTTTCTCAACGTGTTCACGCTACAGAGTAGTCAATGTAAAAAAAATTGTGTTCACGTTAGCCGGTGTTCACGTAAGGCGGTGTTTTTGTTAACGCGAGTCTACTGTATAAATATAGTACTACAGTTGGTGGACCTTTCCCTTCGTAAGTTTTTTTTTTTTACTTCTCTCGGAAATATGTTTTTTAAAAGTATACATACATATACATAGTAGGTTTTTCCAAAATAATTTGTGTGTCAAACTAAATTATTATAGTTATTAGCGGTCGAAAATATCTTGTTTGCTCATTCCTGTAGTGTTTCCTGCGGTGGCGCTCGAAGTGAAGTCCGGTACAGATCCTTAGTATTTTTCTTTCGAAAACTTGAAGCAGCTTCATGTACGTATAGATACATATGAACCAGATAGTGTAAAAATTTGGAAAACCGTAGTTGATCACTAGGCGCAAGCTTGTAGACCAAGATCTATTGGGTTAGTCCGGTTCTTCTTATCATCAATAGGTTAGTTGGTCGGTCAAGTTGAACCCCTTAGTTGATACTTCATTTTGCATTTGGCTGCTATGTTTGACCCGTCTGGAAGTTTAAAAAACCGTGTTTTAGTAATTTAATTTAATGAATACAGATTTCACTATCATCGTACTCAATTTGTTGTCAAAAATGCAGGGTTATCAGGCTAAAGGTGTGAAATAAAAAAGTTGAAAGCAACATGAAATGTATTAAAATAATAGTTTTTATTTTTGTGGACTATATTGAATAAATCAAGTGCAAGGAAATCTAAAGGTGTCAAATAAAGATAAAACATGAAAGTTGGTTAGACACAAAGATCCAAAATTTCATACCTACATTATATGTATCACAAAGCTGAAAAATTTGAGGTAACATCTTTTTTTCAAAATTTATATGAAACTAAGTACTGATTTGAAGTATAATATTCGATGGCATTATCAATTTGAATGTCTTGTAGTTGGTAGTTTTCAAGAAAATTTTAGATCAGAAAAATGAAGAAAAAAAAAAATACCAAAACTTTTTCTATGAGAAAATAATTCTTGTAATTTTAAAATTTCTCCAAAACTAGAAGACTTCAAGACAGACTCATACGATTTTTTCAAATATGTCAATGAATTCCTTCCTAAATAATTGGTTACAAAAATTTAAAAATTAAAAAGATATTGGGACCCCTAACCTTAAAATTTTCAGCTCAAATATTTAGAGTCTTAAGCAACCAATTTTAGAAATTTTACCATAATCTTCCGAAAACATTAAATTACAATCCGACCAAGCTTTGAACGTTTATACATACATAGGTTCTCTCAGATACTGTTATTCATTGTTCAAGCACACTACATTAATATAGATAGCCTTTTACAATTTTTGACTCGAATTTCAACATTCAGAACCAAAACCATTAGATACTCTTTCATCCACAAGAACCTCACACTTAAGTTAAATACTGATCCAGTTGTCATCTTATTAAAATTTAATAAACTATGTACATATTACAAAATTATGAACTCAAAGCAATTTTGTATTTAAAATACTGGTGCAAAATTTTCAACAGTCTAGAATTAATTTTGAAAACACAATTTTTTCAACGGTTCATCATTTCAACTTGATTGCGTTAAAATTATCCTATTCTACTAAAATGTACCCTATACATTTCTATGTGAGCTTTTGCATGTGCTTTTTTGTAATCTCTTGTTAAAAAGAATGAACAAGATGTATAAACACTAAGCATGCTTTCTTTCGTCAACACATTAAGAATGTGTAAACAAAACAAAGCTTTTCCGCTTTGCAAATAGCATGCACAGCAGCTTCCTCTGGTCCCCAACAAACGCCAAAAATCACAAACGGAAAGCTCTTCAATAAGTCTCTGGCCGAAGAAGAGGGTTAAATTATGGTAACACTCGAACATCTGCACTAAAAAGCTCTTTCCATACACAACTGTCCAAATCCATTGCATGGCAAGGCATAAGTCTGCAGTTTTTTGCCATCACCGATTTAGTCCCTAAAAAAACCTTAAACGCTCCAGAACAAAATACAGTACCTAAATAAAAACTCAATAATAAAACTATATATTCAAAGAAATGGATAAAATTCTCAGTTAACTTATTTACAAATAAGTGCCTTGTCAAACTTAAACAAAAAAAGTGAAGTTAACTGTTGTATCTCTGAGATACAAATTATTGAAAAAAACCTACAAAACCTGTGAAAAATACGGACGAGAAAATCCGTCAACAGCATTAAATAAAAATCAATAATTTTCGTCAAAGGAATATACCTACCGACCTTCTCTTGGCACAATCAAACACATTTTTAAGGCGAAGGATATTTTTCAATGCCATCCCACTGACAGGGTGTGAAGCTGTGAGGTGCATTGCGTATTTCAAGCCGTTACGACACATCTGAAAATTGAACTTGAAGGTTTTTTTTTAATTATAAACATATCGCTGGCAACGATGATGACCGTTGTTAATGGAAGTGTGTGTCTGCGACGTAAATGAAGGGCGCCACCTTTGGATATTGAATTTTTCCTGACCCATTGACCAACAGCCACTCGACTGGACCCTAGGAGCAGCATGGTGGACTTGAACATGCCCCCAACACCCCCGATGGGGGAGAGCTCCAAAATCAAAAGCCTGATGGGACGAACACCTGGAATATTGAAGTCGAAATTCCTCACCGTTCTCGGCAACAGCAACGAGCTGCTCAATGGGATTTCGAATAGAGTATGTATAGTATAGTGGGTGGCGGTGAAAGAGCCGGGGCGGTAGATGGGGATGGGGTTACGGGGTGCGCCGCGCCGTTGCAGGTTATAGGAATATTGTCTGTAAAGATTACATCGCCTATTACGGGATGTCATGCATTATGATACTTTAGGTGGTGAAGCTTTTGTGCAAACTCATTAAGTGCATGTACGACACGAGTATAGTTTTATATTTCCTGTATAGTACCTACACAAGACTTTGCCTTTATCTAGGGGGAATCCCATTACGTGTTAGTTTTTTTTCTTGTCTTATGTTTGTTTTTAACATGTTTTGTTTTAATGAAAAAAAACCTTATTTATAAAATAGGGAAATTTAATCAAACTGATGGATAGTGTGTTTTCCATAAAATCGATTTAATTATTGCATGTAGAGGTTGAAAAGTCTAAAAAAAAAGGTAAACATATTGCGCCAGGGAAATACCTGCAAAAGGGAGAGATATGCTGTGGCATGTCATAGATTCTTTATGGCATGGGGTTGCATGTAAATTAAATACCTTTAAATTGTATCGCATGCAACAAAGACTATAGAGCAACAAATTCTACCTTTGTGGCCACAAATGCTTAATTAAAAAAAAAAAAAACTTTTTCTACACATTCACATTTAGGTCAGAGAAATAAATAATTGTCTTTTAAGGACAGAGTATTTCTGCAATGTTTCAGTTTTAGAGTCAGATAATGGCAGGATTTTAAAATATATTCAGACCTTCAACATTATTTGAACTGAAGTCGTCGTTGACGGTTTTGACAATGCCCAGTTTCGTTTCAGAAGAAGTACGAACCAAAATTCGCACCAAATAGTGTCTTTTTCAAGGTGAATTTTTGTTGGGCATAATAGATCTTTAGGTCGTAGTACAAACCCTTCTCAATATTCATTAAAGGTGAATTTTGTGCTGGTGTATTCCCACAATTTTGCTTCTTCACACATCACATCTATTCATCCAAAAATGGGTCCGCCTCTAAAGATAATTCTTACTGAACCATAAACAAAACAAAAAAAAAACTAAAGATTTTGCCTTAAGAACATGTTTGTTATAATCGAAAGAATTTAGAGTATCCCCATTGGAAGACTCTTCATAAAAAAATATTATTAAATTTCTTATAAAAAAGAATCTTGTGCGATGTGTCCTTCTTGAGGAACGAGCTCTTGTGAATAAAAAATATATAGCTTTAACTTTAGCTTTTAGGAAACTGCTGAGATTGACGTGAAGAAAACAAGCTTAGGTACCCTATCCAAAACATTAGACCCATTGGTTTAAAGTACATTTTTCAAACAATTGTTGAAGCATAACATTTAAAGGTGCTCGACTTCTTTTAATACTCAACTCTGGAACAAATTATATTCCATTTGCAATCATAAAATACATCATATATACACAAAATATCTCTAGCATTTTTAAACAAAAAGTTTATTAAGATAATTTAAGGTATTTTGTAATATACACTTCAGAAAAAAGTTTTCGAACAAATTCACTCACCCGTTATCAAAAATTCAAACCATTGATAATTTTCAATTTGAAAGTAACTTCTCTTTGAAGATTTTATCGAAATCGGTTAGGCTGTTTATGAATAAAAAAAGGTTCTATAGCTGGTACCATTAATAATAATATTTTAAAATTTTGTTTAACCAAAACCAACAATAGTAAACGTATTTTTTACCTTTTTTGAGCTACAATTTTTCACTTCCTCTATAGGGAACTACCAAGTACCAAGTTTAATGAAAATCACTACCGTGGCTTAGGCTGTAGGCCGAGCTACAGTCATGCAAATATACAGGCAGACGGAATTGTGAGACAACCTCTCTATTATCATAATGTCAAGTTTGATTAAATCTTGAGTTCGAATTTTAAGAATGCAAAAGTTGCCCTAAATTTATTGAAGTAAAAACTAAAAAGATCCATGTGAAAAGTGTTGCTAAAAAGAGGAGGAAAAATGACTTTTAGGAACTTACTACTGAAAGTTTGATCCAAGACACAGGAAATTTCCACAATTTCAAGGTGAATATTTTGAATCGGAACACATTCTCTCATCGAGCAATAGGTATACAAATCATTGGGGGCAGAGCCCATTTATTTTAGTGAAATGAAATGCAATTTGCCAATAGACGAGCATACAACAAAGCTGGGTATTCCCCAAAATACTCATTGTCGAAGTTGATAATTGAAGGTTTGAATTTAAAGGATCTACCACTAATTGTATAGTCTAGAAGTGATGACGATATCAGGAATATTTTACTTTCATAAACACATTTATTGGTCGTAATTTATTTAAAATGCCAAAACTTTACTTCAAACCTTCAACGCCCCTTCCATAACAAAGTTATTTATTATCGCTGCAAACCGCAACCTCGTGCTGGAAAGATTTGAAAACGATAATTGGTTCCTTCGTAATGGCTTATTATTTTATTTATAGCTGACACTTAGTATAAGCTCCAGTGATTCAGATTACTGTGACGACGATGAGGAAGAAGTTCCTCAATGTAAGTACTTTTTTTCAAGCACCACCGCCACATAAAATATCAAATTCAAATCACAATCAAAACAAAAAAACATAAATTCACAGATGACGAGACAATAGATTATACAAAAATCGATTTTGAATCAAGAAGAGTTAAGGCACGTCGTGCTCATGAAGAAATCATTTCTGGCAGATATCGTCATCCGAATTGGGAACCAAGTAAGTTTCAATTAAATTTATTTCCATAAAAGAAAAGATATGAAAAAAATACGGAACACGTCCTTCTTTGTATTTAGAGGCCAGATTGGATACAGGTACGGCTGCTGCCCAGACAAAACCCTCATCATCATCATCAAGTTCAAGTGGAGGGTCGATGGGAGGCGGCCACAAATCTCGTTGCAATTCTATCGATTCGAAATCCACCCACAACAATGACATTGACATAGAAAACGACTTGAAAAAAATCAATGAATTGCTGAGTACACCACCCGCAATTGATGTGGAATCTACATCCCTTTCGCCACCATTCCAGCAACCACCACAACCCGCAACCACGGATTTTATACAAAACGACGGAAAGCTAAAAGTTGCTGGCAATTCTCCAAACCAAGTTCCCAGTAAAACCTCGAACAGCAGTACATTGACCAGTCTCCATGACCCGGTTCAAGCGAGTCCGAGTTTCGAGTCAACAGACTGGAAGAACTACATTCGCTCAGAGTCTCAAAATTCGGTGCCATCGTGGGCGTCCTCGATAAGTTTGGATGACCATAGGTGTGATGATCCGGCGAAGGAGTTTATGAGGAAATTTGTTGACATCATGTTCACCAATCCTTCGACTATTGGATTGGAGCTCAAATCGGAGTTTGGACAGATGGCCAGACAGGAAACTGGTCGGTTGTGGTTTTGTCGGTATGTCCTGGCTCAGAAGCTGAAGTCCAAGCGGGTAGATGAGATAACATTTTACTCGTTGGTTCAGAACTTTGCAATAATTCTTTTCGAGAGCACAGAGAGTGAGGACTATACGCCAGCGGCGAGCGTTATGAATATGTGCTTTACATTTTATCATGAAAGTGAGTTTTTTTTTCTTTGAAGAGATTTTAATAATTTCTGGTTACTTTGAACTTTTGTTTTGATGCAGTCGAAGTTCCTGGCTGTGAGCCTTACAGGGAATACCTTTTTACTTACCTTCGACAACAACCTATCTGGCATACGCTGCGATTTTGGAACGCTGCCTTTTATGACGCCCTGCAAAGTAAACGCGAGCAGCGAATGACAGTTTCTCAGAAAAAACGGGGCAAAAATAATCCAAATAATCCCTGGAAATCGCTGTCTCGTGGACAAAGCGAGGGCGAAGAGGAACATTCCGATTCCTCAAGTTCGTCATCGCATCACAGTTTTGCGGCTAGTGGTGTCAATGATTTGACCGATAATCAAAAATTTCAACAACATATTGCCTTCCAACAATTGGGGTGAGTTCACTAGTGTAACACGTTGCTTTCGAAGAAAAAAAAATACAATAAGTTTTTGAATCGGGTTGAAATTTTTATTTGGAACTATTGTTTTTTGCATCATTTTGTATTTGCCAAAATTCTTTTTCGTCTAAATTCTGCACCTCGAAAATGTGCACTGTGTCGAATTTTTGGTTCCTATGAAAAATTTAAAATATATTTCTATATAAGTATGTTTTTAAAATGATACTTATCTTAGATGTTTGTTTTTTTCAAAACCCTTTACTTCAAAAATGTAAAATGGTGGGAATTTTTTTCTATGAATTATGGGAAATATGTTTTTACTGACTTGGTTTTTTTCCAAATTTTGTGAATAGAAATTTCGTCAAATTTTCTGGTTGAAAAAAGTGTTTAGATACCTGAAAACTGATTTTAAACTTTTTTTCAGTACGATATAAGGGCATTCTGCTTTTAAATAAATATGTATTTTAATCAAAAAATTTTGTCCGTCAAAATTGTTTTTTTGGTCCTGATTTCAAAAGAAGGCTAAAAAATTAACCTTATAATATTTCAACGTTCTGAGAACCAAAATTCTATTCTTCAATTTGTTGAGCTGTATTGAAGTTCTGGAATTTTGTTTCAGTTTTCATATATAAAATTTGTATTTCTTAAACCATCTTAAATCAGAATAACGTTGTTCCAACGTCAGGATTCCAAAATTTCGTACACATGACATTACTATCACATAATCTTTGTTGTATAAAGACCTGCTTCAGAAAAAGATTGCCATTGAAAAATACTGCGTCTAAGAATTTAAAGTTTCTCCAAATTTAATTTTTGTATGTCTAGAAAATTCTATGCTTTTAGAAAATATATATAAATAAAATGCACGACTGGGTCGCACGAACTTGCTCCTATGTAAAAGACTAAGAATTTCAAAAATGAATGTTATTAGAGAAACTGTTCATAAGCATAAAATTCATTTTTTAACTGACTAAAAATAACTTCTTTAGTAGTTAAAGGTAAGAATAGGATGCCATGTGATTCAAGCAAATATAGATGTATGCAAGAACAAAAATTATAAGCCTTTGTAGTGGTTTCTTAAAAAATAAGGTTTTATATAAGAAAATTTTAAAACATTTTTAAGAGAAAATGTTGGTACGCCAATTTAAAGTTTTTATTATTGTATAAATAAAAATTAAATTTACAAAAAAAGTATTGAGCAGTTTTCGAGACATTGAATTTTCAAAAAACAAAAAATTGATTTTTTTTTTCAAAATTCAAAAAAATATTTTTCTTAAAGTTTTTAAATGCAATAATTTTTAAACTTTTTAGAAACTTCTTTCTACGAAATTTCATTAAAATCCGTTGTGCCAATAATGAGAAATTCAAAATTTTAAAAAATCGTTCTATGGTAGGTACAGTCAGTAATATTTTGTTTTCAAAATTTTTTTTATTAAATTACAGATATTAAAAAATAATAGAAAGAAAAAAAATTTAAGCAAAATTCTCGGAACCGTTTTCGAGAAAAATACGATTTTCGAAAACCATTTTTTAACATTTGTATGGAGGGTACCGTTATTTTTAGGTAAAATGAATTTATTTTACTCATATATTGTAGATTATTTTTCCAAACTTTTATTTATCAAGTTTTCAAAAAATCGAGCATAGGGTTTTCGAAATATTGAGTTTTCAAAAAAAAATTTTGAAAGTTTTTTTAAAAATCCAAACAATTTGTTTCGGAAAATTTGAATACTCAATAATATTCAAATTGCTGGGAAGCTTTAGCATAAAAAAAATGATCAAAATCGGTGGTACCGTTTTTGAGAAAATCAAAAACAAAAAAAATGGCCCCAAGGGGGGTACCAAACCTACTCATTTTTTTGAAAATTTTTTTCGACCATTACCTAGGTTTAACTAAATTAAATTTTTTCAATTTTTTTTAAGAAAATCGCAGGGACAGTTTTTGAGAAAAAAAAATATTTATAAAATTTCGGAAAAAAATCGTATGGCAGGTACCGTTATTTTTGGTCATAAAAAATCAAAAAACATCCGGGGGTAAAAAATCAAAACCCATATCTACCAAGTTTGAAGAAAATCGGCCGAGCCGTTTAGCTATAATCGATCAGACAGACAGACAGACAGACAGACAGACAGACAGACAGACAGACAGACAGACAGACAGACAGACATACAGAATTGCCAGACCCACTTTTTTCGTCTTCGCTATCATCGTAATGTCAACTTTGATCAAAATCTCGAGTTCGATTTTTTTTACGAATACATAACTTGCCTTATAGTACCTATAAGTCGCAAGTAAAAATCTTATTTGTGAAGTAGATTATTTTCCAAAACTAAAGATTTCTGAATTCATTATTTTTTTTACCAAAATGTTGTTTTCTTATTTCGATTCTATTAAGCTTTTATAGTTTTCGTTTCTGCATTGTCTGTACCAATATTTTGTCCAGAAATTTGAAAAAAAAAAGTAAAAATATCAGAGAAATAACCTGAGTGTTTGATCACAGAATAACTATAGGAAATTTTTGATTCAAAATAGCTTTTTTGGCCTTAAGATCTCACTTGGATTCATCAGTTGACTAGTAATACGCAATTTTTGTTTAGTGTTCTACTTCGCTGATTTATTTCAATTGTATTAAATTATGGAAAATTGTGTCTCTTTTTTCTTTTTTGTAGTCATATAGAATTTCGGAATTCCAATAATGATTTTGTAAAAGTTTATAGAGTTCCATAATTCTTTACGTTCAGAAGTTTCGACTTACAGAATTTTTGAAGCGAAATTTTGACTTTCATCGTTCAAAATTCTGTGTTTTCAAATCACAAATGTCCAAAATCTGGCTCGAAGAGATGTGCATGTAATTTTTTTTAAAAAAATATATAGAGTTATATCGAAACTATTTTTTCGATTAAAAATTAAAAGACAGAATTTTAGAAATCGAATTTTGGTACATTTGGGCCTTAATCTTAATTTCGTTTACCACTATTTAAAATACAAGCATCACAATTCCCTTATACGATTTTTGTGGTTATATTAATTCTTTTTTTTTTTTTGGAACACCCTATGATTGAATTTTGTCTAGAGTCATATGTTTTTATTTGTAGAACGTTCACTTGTAATATGCACTCGCTTGGTATTAGCAAAGATTTGTGTCTAGAATTTCTGATGAAACAAAACGCAACTCTTCGACTACCAAAAGGTAAACATTTTTGTTTTTGTTTAAATACTAATTAAATTCTTTTAACACTAAATTCTCCATTTTAACTGTCTTTAGATAAGGTGCAACTAATACGCGATAATATCAACCGAATGTACCATGAAACCGATCTATGGGGTGCAAAAGAATCATGAAGCCTTTTAAAAAATCCCATCAGACCTTTTCTCTGCATTTTTCTTCAATTTTGAAAACAAGAATGCATAATCTATAAACTCAATCTATTTATAAGAAAAAAAGTCTTGACTTAAAAAAATTAACAATGTTTTTACTAAGAAGAAAAATCTTATTCTTAAATGTTAAAAAAAAAATTAAAAACAACTTTTCTCTCTTTTTGTTGTTTCAGAAAATATTATGTCATATCTGTCATTAGTTCTTCAAACAAAATTTAAAAAACCTTGAAATACCGCACTTTTTAAAATCGAAAATTTCTCGGTACAAATTGTGATAAGATTTTCTTTGTGATTTAAAATTACATTTAAAAAAAAAAACAACTAAAATACATATTTAAATTTAAGTATATTTAGAGTAAGTATATAAATTAAAAGGGAGAAGAAGATACAAATAAGAGAGAAAGAATAAGAAGTGCAATGCATCAGATAAACCAAAACATTTTACCTACATATTTTAAGCATGAGCAATCAAGCAAGCATAAGCAAGAAACTATTTTTGATGGAAAACAAGCTTTATTTTTTATATATAAAAGAAAATTAAAACAAAACAAATTTAACAAAAAACTTAATATTTAAACTTTAAAATCCGCCATGAAATAACTAAAAAAAACAATCAGAAGGATTGAGGTGTGAAAATAGAAAGAACAAAATATATACAAAGGTGTTGCGCATTTAGATAGAAATATTTATGAAATGATTAGATTGATGGAAAGTCTTACGAGTATTTTGGTATGCCTTAAGAATTAAAACAGGTAGGTTTACTATAGTTTTTCATATTTGTTTGCTTTTTAGGCTCAGATTTTCATTCTTATTGTTTAATATTTACGTAGTTCTTTTTAAACCAGTAATTTTCGGTGATTGAATAAAAAATAACGATGATAGATGGGAGGGTCCTAAAAAATAAGTTTCCTTATAACCTTTGTCGATCTGCACGCCTGTCGTGCCTCTGCATTTCTTTCGTACATTGAGCTAGAACTTAAACTAGGGAACAATTTGCTTCTAACTTATAAAGAAAGTACGTTTCAAGTTAAATGATTTGCTGTGTTTTGGTTCTATGTAACTGTAATGAAACCTGTTTTTATATTGGATTGGAGAAAGTAAGATTATTCCGCTTGATATTTCAAAAGCATTTGTTAGATTTTGGCATCAAACTCTTTTATCGAAAATGAGTGCATTTGGCAGTGACGAATCTCTTCTTCGTTGGATAAGAAATTACTTTTCGAAGCGCTTAATACAAGTCGTATTGGAGGGTTTCAGGTCTGAAATTCATAAAAAAAATTCTGGTATACCCCAGGGCTCAGTTTTGTCTCCGACTCTCTTCGCGATATTTATCAACCAACTCCTATTTGAAACATCCAATCCAATAAATTGTGTTGCTGATGACAGTACTTTCAGCTTCTTAAATCTGTTTAAGATTCATTTCCTTGTTTTTCGAATGTGAAACTTGTACGACCGCGTACGATAACCTAAGTAAATTCAGATTGGGGAATAAAAAACCGAGCTTCAGAAACTCAATGCTGTCTGCTTTCGATAAAGCGAAATCCTTATGCCCCTAATCCCACTATTTATGAGCGGCATCTGCATTGTGGAACCCAAACAGCTTTCAGTTCTTGGTATGTGTGTTACAGATCTTCAATCGAATGTTCACATTTTCGATACCCTCAAAAACGCTGCTTAGAGTTAAGGTTTTCTCCGACGATGCAAGAAATTTTCGCCCCTTCTGATCTGCCTATAAAGTATTAAGTCTTTGTTCATCCAAAACATGATTACAATTCTTATATTTAGGCAGGTGCTCCAATAACCCACTTGACTCTTTAAGAAAGAATTCAAAAGAGAGCTTTAGAAATAGAACAGAAGCATTTGCATCTTTCGAACACCGCGGCAATGTTTTATGTATCTCATTAATTTATCTATATTTTCATAAGCAGTGTTCTAGTGAAATAGCGAATTGCAATCCTCCTTTTAAATAATTCATTTGTAATATTCGTGCTTTTAGGAATGCTCATCAGTTCACCCTTTAGCCCAACTTCGGACGTACTGTGAATTACAGAGATTATTTTTTCAGCCGTGATACATGAATGTGAAATAATCTACCTACCTCTTTTTCCTTCCCATTATCCTTTCAAAACCTTCCTCGTTTTCTCTGTTAACACTCGCATTATGATAATTATTTGAAGGGTAATAATAACCCAAAAATCATTTTTTTTTTTGAAAAAGTCCAAGTGCTTAGCAAAACTAACTAAACGAAATTAGTTTCATTTGAAATTTTACAAACTGTTCGTTCGTTTTTTCATCCGTCACAAAATAAAAAAGGCTGTTAGGCCTTGAAATTGTTTGCCGCAGCCTAAGAAAGCCTTGCAAGCCTTATTTCCAGTTGCAAGCAAATATTTCCCATTTTTATCGTAGGCTTCGACTAGCGAGAAATCTGTTACCCTACCCATAAGCAATTTAAATTGCTATACTTTATTGATTTTGCCAAAGAGTGCTGAATATTACTTCATTATTATTAAATAAATGCGTAATATTACTTTAAGTGTTTCGCTAAATACATTACGTTGATTTTATTTTTATTAAAAAAGTTACATACAATATACATTTAAAACAGCGTAATTTCTGTTTTTTGTTTTTGTTGTGTAAATTTAAACCTTACCCTGGAAAGCAGGAGTAAATCGTTTTTTCTTTTTCATTTTATAAACCAGTTAAGGTTTATGTTCATATAAATATGTATAACTATTTATTTATTATCAGGTCTAGTAAATTCACAGTAAAAATATTTTTTTTTTTATAATTTTTTTTTAGACTAAAAACACACACTTGATCAGACAAAACGTTTTTGTTACATAAGGCAAGAAAAAATATGTTTTGCTTCGTCTGTTTGGTGTGAGCGACAATAAGAATGAATTGTTGTTTCATAAATCAATACATCATTACTACTGATCCGGTGTGTTTTTAGTCATAAGTTGCAACACTGGCCGATGTTTTTAAAAGTGCGCTTAGTATTGTTAGATCTCAATGGGCTTTAAAAATTGTGTTGAATTTATTTTTATACAATTTCGAATGTATTTTGTACAAAACACCTACACACATACAAATTATTTATTTTTATATAGAATTAAAAGGTTTCATTCTATTGTTAATCCTTCAAAAACAATTTTTTTTTCTTATATCTCTACTTCGATCCCAAATTTAAGCCAAAGAAAATAATAAAATATTTTATAGATTTAGTTCTTGTAGGTGAAAAAAATGTTAAATAAAATATAAGGAACAATAATATCATAAATATTTCTTTTTTAAATTGAACTTCCTGGCAAAAAAAAAGTTGTGTTAATAGATATTTTAATAAATAAATAATAATAATATGTATGATCTTAGTTTTTTTGTCAAAACTAATGATATATTTATCATAAAACTAGTTTTTACTCTTTGCTAAGCCTTAGCATAACATATTTGAAATTGTGAAAATAAGACAAAAAAAATGTGTAAAATTAAATTCTAATTTAAATAAAAAGTGAAAATAAAAGAAATTGTCATTAAGTTTTTTTTTTTTATGTTTATTGAAATATTTACAAAAAAAAAAATACACAGACAAAAAGTTTGTTTTCAACGTAATTTACAGGTTACAACGAACAAAAACAGAACTCGATTGAATAGTAATAGTAATCTTTTTTAAACTTAACTTTACGCAAATGAAAAAGGGCATTAAGATCATCTTTGTGTTTTTTTTTCACATGAAATCACTTTTTAATTTGTTATATGAAATGAAACTTATGTTTTCTTTCAGGTATATTTCCCAAAAAATTGAACCTATTATGTATATAATTTGAATTTTAGCATAAATACTTTATGAATTTAATGTTACACAGGGTTAATGTACATATATTGTGCTGAACTAAAATAAGAAAACGAAGAAGTTTTGAACTTCGGCAATGTTTGTATGTTGTTTCGTGCTAAATTATTTAATTTTGTTTTCGATTTTGGTATTTTTAAAATATTTTTTTTTAAGTATCTTTCGCAACCCAAAGGGGAAGATTGAGGTTTAGATGAATGATTGAATTATATCAAAATTGGTTCTTTTTTTATATTAATATTTATGTATATAAAGTATCTTTTAAATTTAACGTGAATTAAAATACTACAACTCTAATCGACAAACAGTTGGAAGGTCACCGATCCCATTCGATCTCGAATACTACCATTATAAATAATGTTCTTAGCCCAAGCACGGCATTCAACGTTTAGCAATTGATTCAATTTTATTGATTCAAATTGTACAGCAACCAGGGGGCTCAGGTAACCCTGTTGATTGCGGAAGGGATAGTAGAATGAGGGGAAGCCACGAGCTGGAAAATAAGAAACTGGGCCCATATTCTCCTTGTCAAGTGAGTGTTGTCCTTCGCAGGATATCCAAATTTGTTCACGCTAGAAAACAAGAAGTAAATTTACGCAAGTACAAAATAACAAATTTATTCTTACCTGAGTCTCATTAACGCTCTTAATGTGTTCGACCAAATCGACTGGCATATTTTCGGGTAGTTTATTTACATCGCTATAAAATTCTGGAGTCCAATCGAAAATTTTGTTCAGCTTTAAAAATACACAAGGGCGACCTTTGTTGTATCCGTATTCCTTAGCTGGTGAACATTCGCCAAAGGTATTGATATCAACGATACAAACTTTATTTGGATCTTGAGTTTGTCCGAAATGGCAGATTTTTGTGTTTGGCTGTCCGGTTCTATTGTAAGCTATTCAGAGATATTTTATTAATAAGCTGGTGGTGGTTAGTAAGTTAAGGCCCGTTTATATTTAAATTGAAACATGCTTAAGTTGCACATTTATATTTAATTTACAGAAATTTTACTCAATTATAATTTAATTTTATTTAAATCTCTCCATCAATTATAAAGTCGCCATTATCAATGCGAAATTTATAAAATTTTGTTGAAATTCTTTTAATTTTCCATTTTCAATAGCGACTTTATAATTTGTAGAGTGTGAGTAAATTGGGGCTTAAATATTTATGATTGTGTTTAAGCAAGTAGGCCTTAGCTATTTTTTTATTTGAAATTTTTTTTTCCTACTTACGTTCCACAAAAACATCCAATAAATCCTTCCAATATTTATATTCACCAGGTTTTTTCGTATCAAATTGTATTATTGAACCCCGTTCGGTTTCTTCACTTAATGGTCGAAAGCCAAGTCCTGGATTGGTGCCGATCAATGATGAATCCAATTTCCATTTGGGTTCGTTATCATCAAGCGTAGCAAAGAGACCTTGAAGGCAAATTGCAAAGAGTCCAGCTAAGATGGCATAGAATATTATGTAGAATAATAATAGCCGACCTGGAAGGAAAAGGAGATATTTATTAACACAGGTAAACAGTAGTAGTGAAATTTTGAAATTGTAGTTTAGTTTATCTGATCGGCAATAATTACTGAGTTTATTTCACTCGGTGCTCAAGAATAGTATTCCATTAGTCTATTATATTTATTTTTATACTTATTTATATTCAATGTAATAATTTACATATATGCATTCAACATTTCTTTTATAATAATATTTCGAAATCGACATGCCCGATTCTTTTCAAACTTGCTACCTTATACTTTTTTTAAACTATTTTGAATATTAAGAAGTGAAAATGTATTTTAATTCAGAAATAAGGGTGCCTACTACGCAAATGTTAAAACGTCATTTTCGAATATCGATTTTTTTCAAAAACGCCTCTTAGAATTTTGAGAATTATTGTTCTGCATGGCCTAATTTGTACTATGTATGTATATTAGACTGGGCCAAAAAAATTGACTATTTTTTTTTTTGAAAGATATATCGAGAATATCATTCAGAATGACAAAAAAAAATTTTCGTAAAAGTTTGAGCCCTTAATATCAATTTTAAGAGGGCTATCATCGCTAATTTTGATTTTTAGTCATAATTTCATGTTTTGCGTCAGAACTGACAAAACATTGAAGTAAAAAAACTTCATTTTGACTTACTTTTATATAAAATTAAATTCCCTACAAAAAAGGTCTAATTGAAAATTTTCGTCAGACAAGCCGTTTTTGAGTAATTAAGCTTAATAAATTGTTATTTTTCGTTAGTTACAAAATTCCAAATTAAAAAAGTAAAATCGAAGAAAAATAACAATTTATTAAGCTTAATTACTCACAAACGGCTTGTCTGACGAAAATTTTCAATTAGACCTTTTTTGTAGGGAATT
This sequence comes from Chrysotoxum bicinctum, assembly GCA_911387755.1. Classification (NCBI taxonomy): domain Eukaryota; kingdom Metazoa; phylum Arthropoda; class Insecta; order Diptera; family Syrphidae; genus Chrysotoxum; species Chrysotoxum bicinctum. The sequence continues at coordinate 1,334,255 of OU426988.1, read as the reverse complement.
TAATTTTATATAAAAGTAAGTCAAAATGAATTTTTTTTACTTCAATGTTTTGTCAGTTCTGACGCAAAACATGAAATTATGACTAAAAATCAAAATAAGCGATGATAGACCTCTTAAAATTGATATTAAGGGCTCAAACTTTTACGAAATTTTTTTTTTGTCATTCTGAATGATATTCTCGATATATCTTTCAAAAAAAAAAAATAGTCAATTTTTTTGGCCCAGTCTAATGTATATACCTTTCAGTGTAAGACAAGTTTTAGTTAAAATATTATTGGCAGTGCCTACGGCAGAACCAATTTAGCTCCTTATTGCTATTACAGATTAAAATAAATTTGTTGTGCAACGATTTCAAAAAATAATTTATGTATGTTTAAAAAAATTTTAAAATTTGTTTTCAAATTTAACATTTCAGTAACGAGTCAATATTTTTTTTTTAATTTAATGCTTATTAGAACTCAGTTAAAAACTTAATATTGGCGTACCAACATTTTTACCTAAATATGTTTCAAAAAATGTATACAGGGTGCTTTTTACATATGTTCCAAGTCGTTTTTTTTTTTTTTTTTAATAACCTAAAGATGAAATACAATTTTAAAATTTATATTTTGTTGACTGATTATATGATGGTCTTTAATATTATGTATGGGATTTGAGTGGGCGCCTTTAACCGCGGGGCAAAGGCGAGCTGCTTTAAGCACATTTTGAATAACAAAATTTTTGAAACATCAAATCCGGGGATTTTCGAGGCTTTGCACATGATGAACACGTAATTTTTTCCTCGTATTTACAACTGAAAAATTATGTAAATTCATTTTTTGAATAATTTCAACTGCGTTTGCCTACGGCTTTCAAAAATTCGAAAAAAAAAATCACAACCAAATAAAATCGACCTGGATCATAAAACACTCTGCATAAACAAATATTATATTTTCAAAAAAACGGCATCAGTGATTTATATTTCCAGCTTAAGAAAGCAAATGACATTCTTCTTTATCTCAAACTATTTAGGGACTTGTTTTAAAATAAAAATTAAAATAATTTCTAGTTATTGAACTGTTCAATTTGAACATATGTACGTAGATGGTGTATCTTGAACATAAGAGCAAATTCGTGCAACCCAGTAGTTTTATTCCTTTAGTGTGAAAATGGGTTACCTAGACATTAGAAATCTGCCACATTTTAATTTATTTGATTCTAAATTTAATTTTACTAAATTTTTACACACTCAAATACTGATTTTAAATAGCTTACGTTTGATTTTGTCTCAAAACCTTAGCATCGTTAGTCTTCAGTTTTTATAAAACTCATAATATTTTTTCCCTTTAAAATCATCCTTAAAAAATAATTGATTGAAATTTTGTGTTAAACATTTTTTAAAACCCATATGTAACATACTTAGAAAAAAAAACTGACGTTAATTGAACCTTTATCTCAGTCGTTATCTTTATCAAGAGATTTATATTGTGCGGATATAAAAATCGTTCGGATATCGAATGTCAAATGTTTTTAAAATTTTTTTTCCTTACTTCTCTATTTTTGCAAATACAAAAATAAAAAGATGAAATCAAGTTTCATCGTCGGATATTAGTATTGCTTTCAAACCCTTGCGAAGGTTTTTTGTTTGCAAAGTCTACGGATGTTGTTGGCTCAAATTACAAAGAATTCATCTTGAATCACTGGATTGTTATCTATATATTTTGCTTCATGGCTGAACGAATAGATAAAAAACAAAAACTTTTTGCCTTAGCAACATCTTTAGCAAAACCTTAAAGAATTCACATTTCAAACACTTAGTGCTTTTAGCAAATATTTCGAAATTAATTAAAAAGTCCATCCATTATGATAAAAGTGAAAAAAAAGAAGACAATTAACTGACTGATGGATGTCATATATGCCGCGAATTTAAATATAAAAAATAGTTAATTAAGTTTGGTCATCCAAGTATAGATAAGACTCTTTCAGGAATGCAGGTGAACACATATTAATATCAAATTTCAATAAATTGTATTAATTTAATAATAATTACAAATCACGTAGGTTTTCCTTTTATTCTCAAGAACCACAACCACCACAACCACACATACTGGCGACGAAGTAGGTTGATTTGTGGTTGGTTGTTCGTTATTATTTTGCAGCAAGAAATTGAAATAAAAATAAAAGTCAGCAATTTTAATATTCCGTAATTTTTTTCAATTGCCGTATGTACTCGTAAAAGTGAACCTGCAACCTACTAAGAGGTACAGCTAAGAGAAAAACGTATAAACTTATATTAATCAAATGAAATGGAAGATATAAAACAAATAGTTTCTTAAAAGCTTTGACGATATTAAGAAACAAAATACACCTGTAAAGAAAAAAAAAAATGCTGTAATATAGTTTTACAAAAAACTATTTTTTAAACTTTTTAAAAGTTGCTGCATAAAGTATTTCATGAAAATCAGTTATCCCGATAATGAGAAAGCCGAAAATCAAAAAAAATAAAATGCCACGACTGGATCGCATGAACTTGCTCTTATATAAAAGTACTTTGAAATATAAAATACATTTTTTAATTATAAAACATGGATTTAATGAGATAAAAATGTTCAAATGCATGGAATTGCCGTCTGATTTTCGGAAAAGTATGAATTTACGCAAAGAAAGTTTAAAAATCATTTTATTAAAGTAATTTTTTATATAACAAATTTCTTTCAATTTTTTCTAGAAAAAAATTTGGGATGCCAATTTTAAGTGTTTAGTAATATAGATTTTAGGAAATAATATTGACTTTTCAAAAAATAAATTGGAATTTATTTTTTTAAAAAACAAAATAAATATTTTTTTTTCGAATATTTTTATACAATATTCTTTTAAACTTAAGGGGGCTCCTAATGAAAATTTTTGGTTAAAATCGTTAGAGCCGTTAATGAGAAAGTCGAAAATCAAAAAAAAAAAAAAACGGTTCTATGACAGGTACCAATTAATAACATTTCGCCCCAAAAATTTTTTTTACAAAAATGTAGTCCATGTCCATAATATTACACATAATTTTTTTATCAAAATCGTTTGAGCCGTTTTCGAGATAAATAAGATTTTGCAATACAGGTGTGTGTATGGGGGGTACCTCTAGTTTTCGAGCTAAAAAAAAATTCAATTTCCCCTCTAGGGAACCATCGAAGACCTTAACTACCAAGATTGAAGAAAATAATTCTAGTGGTTTAGGCTGTATGGAGAGGTTCAGACATACAGACATACAGAAAGACAGATGGAATGGTCGGACCCACTTTATTCGTCTTCGATATCATCGTAATATCAACTTTGATGAAAATCTCGAGTTCGATTTTTTTTTTCCAAATGCAGAACTTGCCCTATAGTACCTATATCGCAAGTAAAAATTGAAAAATAAAATATTATTTAAACTTTAAAGGAGGTTTAGGAATAAAAATGTATTAATATAACAGTTTTTGAGAAAATAGAAAACCAAAAAATTGTTTCTATTTATGATACCATTAATAAATAACTTTAATTAATTAATAACTTTTACAAAAATAAATTTTTGGATTTCTTTAAATCTGTAGAACAGTTTTTGAGAAAAAAAAAATATCTAATAAAGTTTCAAAATATTGTATGGTGCTGTTATTTCTGCTCTTAAAAATAAAGAAAGAAACGTGTTGGGGGGAATTTTAAAAATAGTATCTCCCAAATTAAAAGAAAATTGTCAAAGGCGTTAAGGCTATGTCAAACAAAGAGACCGATAGAATTGTTTTTTTTTAGTAATGTCAATGTAATGAATTCAATTTTTTTAAGGTTTTTATTTAAAATAAAATAATTTCCTAAATGTGGAACCGCTATCTTTGCAAACGATGTAGGCTGTGGATTATAAATTGCATAGATAAATATCTATCTACCTTGAATAATAACTTAAAAGAACTTACAAATTATAGTTTTATTTAATTGTTTTTTTTTTTTTTTAATATTTATTAGGTCTACATAGTAGCTGGATCAATTCATTCAAAAGGCGTCTCTATATAAAATAAAAAAATAATTTTGTGATTTTTATACAAATATGTATACTATTTATCATAGATTAACCATAATGGAAACCACACCATACTTAAGTATGTATCTATCTATCTATCTGCATACTCTTTTGTAGATATCTAAAATTGCTCATATTTTAATGTGAACTAATAACTCTTAAACACGAGAGTACTCCTTCTTGAAACACATACTGTAGATACTTGAATAAAGTCTGTCTAGCCGCCAGAATTGTGAGTATGTGGTTTTTGTTATAATTGAATGTACATTTATTTTTGTAAATAAATTACACAAAAATAATGACGCAAATCATTCTTCGATCTTTCTGTCCCACACACACAAAAAAAAAAACAGATAATGACAAAAGACAAAGTTAAAGGCCGCAAACGAAAATTTTGAAAAAAAGCTTTAAACTCAGCGAAAAGCAAACAAAAATAATAAAATTACAAATTAAATTCTAAATATATCGCAATGCAAAACTGAACTCATTTTAAAAGTTTTTTTTTATTTATAATGAAACTTAAAAAAAATCTTGAATTTTTTCTTTAGCTTTTCATGTTTTACAATAATTTGCATTCAAAATAAAAAAAAGAAATACTATTTACACTCGATTCAGTGAGCATTATTGTAATTATAGTTTTTTTTTTTTTTTTTGAATCCACGCATATTAATTTACACAAATGGAGTTGGGACTATGCGGTGTTTATGAAGAAATAAAAAAGTTTGTTTATAGTAAAATTATTTTGTAAAATGCGCAGATGCAAAATTGAAATAGAACGTCCATTGAACTGTGTGCATTAATAAAATTTCAACTTTTCTAAGGCAGGAAGTATTGATTTCGTAAAAACAAATTTGGTCGTGAATGGTTGAAATTAGCACGAGATGGAATTTAATCGGAAATAGAGCGAGAAAGACCTCGTGAGGGACTAAACATAAATTAAAACATATGAATCTGGATGGTTCCGACCACGTAGTAGTTCAGGGACAAACGTCATTTCTGACGTGACTTTTCTTTCAAGAGCGACAATAGTTTTTTGATTGAGTTTAATGTTTTACAAAATTAGTGCTTAGCTAGTTTTCAATGCATCAAAATTAAGAATTAAACATTAAATCTGTAAGATCTATGGTTTTGCATTTCAATAGATTGACTTAAGAAAATGAAAGGAAAGATACTTTGTTGGTACAGTTGGTTGACTATGAGTTGCTTAATGCCTCATGAGGCACAATCTAGCTGAATGCTGTGCAAAGTGGGGCTTAAGTTATGACTAGATCAATACCGAATTAACATACATAGTCGTACCTCAAATTATTCGCATAAAACTGTCTTTATCGGTTTTGAAATGGTTCCCGTTCAGTAGCTGCTTATGCTTCTAAAAAAAAGTGTTTTGTTTTCTTTCTTTCAGGTCTCAACAAAATCTCGAGCAAAATTAAAAAAAAAAAAACTTTCGATTGATTTTTTGAATTCATAGAGTTGTTTTTCGCACAACAAATAAAATCAATCAGTTGCAAATTGATCTCAAGGAAATCGTGAAAGATGCGGAATCCTTGCGTTTTATGCAAAAATTGTCCAAATTCACGCTTAGAATAAAGATTTTGAGAGGTTTGAAAAGCTCTCAACATTTTGCCACTCTCACCATCTGTTGATCAAATACATGCGACCAATTTATGTATTTTATATATGTATTTATGCACCTGCGCATTTCTTAAAAAAATACTAACAACAAACAGCCATAAATATTCTATGATGTTTGTCCACTTTGTTCGTGTGAAACTAAAAATAGATAGATAGAAATGAACAATGACATGCATTTACGTTTATATGTACGTGTTTTTGTTGCTTTTTATTTTAGTTTTTAATCACTTTAAATGTCCTGAGCGTGATGAATGAATGAACTTCTGAAGATAAAATTCCTTTTAAATAAACTGCGATGTCTTAAAGGAGTTCTTATAGGGTAGGTAAAATAGCCCTTGACGATGGTATCTACACTATATAACTCTACCTCAATCCACAGAGGGTTTTTGATGCAGCAAAAGATGAAAACTTCAAGTACCTTGGCAGTCGCATTTAATTGTTTATAAAAGTAAGAAAAGCATAGAGTCCTCACAGATATGTATGTACATTAAAAAAACCGATCAGACACGTTATGTTTTATGATGAAATATATAATATAAATTTAAATAAAAACAACCACCAGATGCGAAGGGGAATTATATTTCTTTTATGTTTTGTTTATTTCAGGAAATATGTTTCCCGCCTTAAATCACAAGGGATGTTCGTGCGGCAATAAACAGCTTTATATAGCAGGTAAGTCTATAAAAGTATTTTTTTTAGATCTTTATCATTCAAATTTGTACCACAAAATCAGGTTTTATTTTACATAAGGGATAGAATTTGAGCGGTTTTTGTTGTGAATGAAAGGGGATTTTTTTGTTTTTGAATGACGAAAAAAACAAACGCATTTACTTAAAACCAGGGCCTGTAGTTTCGAGAAATTCGTAGGAAATACAAAGTTTTGTTTTAATTACTAAAGATCACAATTTTTGGAATTATTAAAAATACTTAAAAACCTCAACAAAAAAAAAACTTAAATTTAAAAAATGTTTGTCGTCGTTAAATGCAAACTCCCAAAGGGCATTTTTGTAGGTTTCGGTTCTATCTCCATCCACTGTCACCTAAAGGAACAACAAAAATATTTTTTCCAGGGGAATCGTCTCTTGCGAGGAAGTGACAAAACTTCCAAGAAAATCTCTTGTCATGAAAAGTGTTTCTTATGTTACCCGTTCGGACACAGCAGAGAATTTTAGGTCTCCTCTATTTTTCCCACTAACAAAACATGTTAATGGTCAGGAATTGCTATACGCTAGATTTTTACTGGCCGTTGTGCTTCTTATTTTTTTTTTCTATTTTAGGGAGTTTTTTGTTTGTCTAAGTGCCTCTTGCATTAAAGAGTTTTCACTGGCAGTAACCTCAGATTTATAAATAATTGAGGGTTATGTGACTCTCACATTAAATTTTTGATTTTGTTTCATTGCGTTTCTTTGTCGGAGTTTTGTAGATTCTAAAATTATATTCTTAACCACAAGTTAAATTTTGTTTGTTCGAAAACCGTGCTTTCAAAAATGGTATATTAGCTTTTTTCGGTTTAAGCTGTTTTATCCTACAAGTAGCTCTTTACGGAGAGACCTTTTACGGAAAATAAGTTTTAATACTTATGCGATATACATAAGTTTGCTTAGGAAGCGAATATGAAATATTACTGTCTGTTTTTGCCTTATGACCGTTAACAATTATTTACTGTCTTTTGAGCCCTGCAATGGAAGATAGACTGTTTTTAAAATACCACATGTTATTTCTTTCAAAAGCAGCTTTTTATAAAATTTGTTCTCTGTAGATTCTCTTGTTGAAATGCTCCACCTTTTGAAAATAATTTACCCATACTCATGTAGAGTAGTACCCCTTTGCATAATTGTTAGTGCATGGGACTTTCATGTAGAAAGCCATGCAGAAGTGTTTTGAGGGGTGTACACTGCCTCTTTTGTGGAATTGACAAATCCTCAAGAGATACTCTTATCTCTTGTCATGAAAAGTGCTGCTCATTAGCCGTTAAGAATCGGCAGAAAATTGTAGGTCCCGTCCAAGGTTTGTGAGTCACTAGGTCCTGGTTGTACCAGGCAATTAATTTATTTATACTCATGTTGCCCCATGCTCTTAATTGAACATAGCAGCTATTGCCATTCTTAACAACAACGAAGAAATAAAATTCACGCCAACAATCTGGTTCTGAAAAATTCCCAAATATTTGCATTTAAAGACGCTTTGGCCCCGTGAAAGCACCAAAAACTCCTGCATAAATTTATGGATATTACTAACGAATGTAAAGCTTACTTACTTAACAGTGTGGTGCTGAAGCACACACAAAAAATCAAAATTCCATCCCTTTTACATATTTCCCTTTCGTTGTTGTCTCTTCCCATAATTTTGAGAATAAAATTATTAACACAAAATCTCATCATCATTTTCGCCTTTAAACTTTAGCTGACAAATTTTTGTCCGCGTTTTGACGGTTTTCTTCCGGAGCCTTATTAACTAACACCCTCTGTAAATAGCCCAAGGCGGCCTTCGCTTGGAAGGGTAACATCACCGTCATCAACCCCAACCTCACGTGCTCACTGCATGTGGTTGGTAACTGTCATTGTGTACACACATGCACACTCAATGACCCATTATCTTGTGTCAACCACATATATTGCCTCACCTTGTAGCCGCGTTTTTTAAGCCTTGTACCAAGTCAGTACCAGCGTTGCCGCGAAGGAAAAAGCAGAGAGGGCCATTTAGAAATTTTTTGAGGGCCATTTGACAAAAGTTGGGGCCAAATATTTTACTTACAAATCCGCCCTTAAAACATTAAACTACAATTTATTAATATTTGTAGATTTCAAATTAGATATACATAAGCAATATGTGTTTCTTAAAAGATTCTCGGACTTTGTTGAGAAAAAAAATCAACATTATTACCAATAATACTGTTGGCTTCTCTAACATGCGGTCTCCACTAGCGATGAATCCAGAGCATGCTTTAAAGCATGCGTTCATTATCGCTAGTAGAGACCGCCATCGCAGCTATATTTTCATCGCTTGCGATAGAAAGTATGCTCTCATCGCATACCATCCATCGCTTGCTTTATCGCAAGGAGAACTGTCATATTGTTCTGGCGTAACCAAATTTAATTTAACTGAGTTTGAGTTTTGCGTGCGAAGAAAGCTTTTGCTTGGGGTTTACGTTTTTCTAACAAAATTAAAAAAAAATCTGATTTGAAATTGTCCATAGAACTCATTTATATCCATTAAAATTATTAATTATACTAAAAAAGTATGCGATGAAATGCCCAGCCACAAAAATCTGACAGTTCTTCTGCTCTCTGCTTTCTGCGTTGGCTATTGCGATTGCGATGGATTTATCGCTAGTGGAGACGGCGTGTAATGCATCTAGTTAAAGGTTCATTTAGATTATAGTTTACCTGATGATGAGGTTAATTAAAAAGGAAACGGGATCGCAGATGCCTTGACGATGCATACACATTTACAAGAGACAAAAGAAAAAGGTAATTTATATGGGATGTATTAATATCGCGCAAAAATATTATTGCAAAATTTTTACGACGAACGACAAGAGATTGTAAGTTTAGAAGTTGACATCGAGTTTTATAAGTTGGGGTATGAATACCTATTGTTTGCTTGTATGTTCTCAATCCTATTAGAATGAATTTGCCAAAATGGATCCCAAATTACACACCAATATTCCAACGATGACCTTACATACTCAAAGAAAAGAGATCGAAGAGTAAAAGGATCAGTGAACTCTTTAGAGTTCCAATTAATGAATCCTAACATAGAGTTAGCCTTATAATACGTTTTCACCAAAGGTAAATCCGGGATTTAAGTGGATTTACCATAAATCTCATTTAAATCTCGTAGATTTACCATACAAATATAAATCACCTCAAATGAAGATTTAAAATAAATCTTCTTAAAATCTTCTCGCAATCAGAAGATTTGCAAAACAAACAAACCTTATTTTGTAGAACGCACTTATGAACACCCACTTTCTTCATTGACAATCAACACAAAATAGAAATATCTGTTTTTTTCATGTTTACTACCCAATGCAATTTTTTTTTTCGCTTGTCCAAATTGACAATTGAATGACAAGACAGAGTGAAAACGTCAAACAAATCTCAGTTTCTTTGGTGAAAACACTTCAAGATTTATTTTAAATCTCTAGCGGATTTACTCTTGGTGAAAACGTAGTATTAGCAATCACAGTCTATATGGGATTTAAAGCAGAGTTTCGAATCAAAGATAATACCGAGATCTTTCTTTTCGTTAAGTATTGAGGGTTCCGTACCTTCTATAGAATATTGAAAAGGAATAGATGATGGGCTCATAAAAAATGATAAAGATTGACACTTTGATACGTTCAAGAAAAGCTGATTAGCTAAACACCATTCAGACAAGCGATGATGATCACATTGGAGTAAATGACAATCATTAATTGACGTAACACGACTGAATATGTTATTGTATTCCGCAAACATCAAACATAAAACATTTTTTAAGAAATCAGTGATATCATTGATCAGCAGCAAGAATAGAAGAGGACCCAAGTGACTTCCTTGTGGTACTCCTGATGTGACCTCAATTACATCTGATAGTATGTCATTAATACGCACAAACTATTTTCTTCCGTTAGGTAGGATTCAAACAACTTAAAAATATTTGAGTGGAAATTACTAATAATCTGATTATTAAATATTGCGAGGTTGGTCGTTGTTAATCCAGCAACAAATTCATGTTGAAATTGGGAAATAATTTCTTTAAGAACAAAAGTAAGCTTATGAGAGACAATCTTTTCCAAAATTTTTGGTATCGTTGATAATTTGCTAATGATGCGATAGTTAGAAACAACTTGCTTGGATCTTAATTTATGAATAGGAATAACGTACGAGATTTTCCAATTATCAAGAAAATAATCCTTTTCAAGAGAACTATTAAACAAAAAAGTTAATGGTCCCGATAGAGCAGCTTTTTTTTTTTTTGTTTATAATTAACGCGCACTCAAGGGATTATGACTACCCTTTAAATTTCAGGACATTGAAATGGGGAGGAAAAACAGAGTCGGTTAAGGAATTCCACATTCGAGTCGTACGGCAAAAGAAAGAATCTCTGTACTTAACTGTACGTCCAAAGTTTGGCTCAAGGGTATATTGATGAGCATCCCCTGCGGCACGAGTATTACGGCGAAATTTTTTTAGTGGGGGAATGCAACTCGCTATTTCAATAGAACATTGTTTATAGAAATAACGATAAAACAGTGATAGACAAGAGACATTTCGACGATGTTCTGCCCAGTTTTCACTTGTTACTTAAGTTTAAGTGGCCGATATTGATTGAATTTAAATATGAAATTGCAGGAATGTTATAGGAAATACTTTGGGGATCATAAACGAAGTAAAAAAAAGTCTACAAAAAAGTTGCAAATTTTTGAAATGTTAGTAGATGTATTTCCAGAATATTGCATGCAATTCTGGATAACATTTGAACATTTTTTATCATTGTTAAATGACAAAAAAAATTATTGTTAAGTTTTAGACTCGATTCAGTTCGAATTAAGAAGTAGTCCATATATTAAAATTTATTTAAAAAATCAAATTCTTTTTGCAAACGCAAATATTTTATCAGAAGATCTTCATTGGGAAAGCTTTTTAATTATTATTAACCACGATATGATGTGATGTTAAATCTTCTAAAATTTATATTTGGGGGCCATTTCTAATTGGCCCGGGCAAAGGGCCAAAATGTAAAACAGGGGGCCAAATGGCCCGATCGGGCACTTTGTGGCAACGCTGGTCAGTACAGTTCAGTTCGGTCTTCTAATTAATAAAAAAAATACTCATAGAACAAAAAAAAGCACACATCGCAAACAAGTTAACGACTAACGACGAGCTCTTTTCAATCAAATCCGAAATAATTTACTATACGATATAGAGATACCATACATCATTTTTTTAATTCCCCTGCTCTAATTCACAGCCCAATACCAAAAAGTCTATTTGTTCCGCTTAGACTGCGAATAGAATACTACCTTGATTTGAACTATTTTAATTAAGGCTTGGTTTAATCCACAAATTAACCGTCAAATGAGAGAGTGTTCAATTATTCAAACAATTATCAACAATCAAAACTGTGTGCAGAAGATTTTTTTTTCTCTTTGTCCGTGCCCGGATGGAGATTTGATTGAATCCGATCAGTCTTTTATGCATGAGTTTATTGTACCCTTTTACGTATGTCAAAAGGCCCCCACTGTTTTGAGTAAACAAAAGCAAATCGACGGCGCCAAGACTAATCGGAAAATGGTGCCAACGATTCTACGAGCGCCATTCCCCCATGCGCCCCTTATCCATCAAAAAAATAGGATGAATGGGAACCTACACACAACTCAGCATCCTAGTCGTGGAAGTTATAAGCGGCGCAAAAATCTGATCCTTGTAATATTTAAATTCAATGTTTTGCCACAGACTATAAATGTATGATGAACGGCTGTAATGGCAGACTCTTAAAATGCAACAACCCTCGAGGTCGAGACTTACCCAATGTAAGAAATCTTAAGGGTAAGTTCACCTGTGTCAATGCTCGAACTCCACAGTTCACACCCTTCTTGGTTTGCAAAGATGGCTTCAGAAGATAGGACATGGCATAAATAAAGTTTTCTAGTGGTTTTAATTTTCTTTTCCAACTTTGTGCGTGCGACTATGTTACACAAATAAAAATTCTTCTATCTATTTTCGCTCGTGTAAGGCAAAGACTTTGAGTCGAATGAGCCAAATAGGGTGGAAATAATATTGAAGGAATCCATGCACACAGGGCTGTCAGTTTAAAGACCTATGGTTTAGGTTGAAGGTAGAGTCATCTAGTGCATGACATCACTCGGACGCAATACCCTCTTGAAAAGGACATTTTTTGTGTGTTTCTCGTGATGGGGTCATTGAATTAAATGAGTGGGGATGGGCTGGCTGGGGCTGAATGGCATGTTTCAGTGTGTCTTGTCTATATATATGTATATATATATATGTACATATCCTTGTAGATAATAGCAATGCGATATCTATCAATATCGGGAGGTTTACTTTTTAATTTTTTTTTGTGAGGAGCGGGTAGTTTCATCAAAAAATTCTATTCTTAATGTTTTCCATCAAAAGACATAGGAACAAACTTCAAACCTTCTCTGCCTAAAAACGAAGAAGAATTTTTCCTTTACGGGAAATAATTTGGTTTTAATATAATTTTATGGTACGGTGTTGCTTCTGTTATGAGATTCCTCCTTCGGTAACAACGAGTCAATGTTTGACAAGCAATCAACACAAAAGTGTCAGATAACGTCATGCATATAACATGAACTCTATAAAATAATAAATCACTCTCTCGCTGTATATCTCTGGCTATAGGTTATAGAGCTTATAGCTTGGTATGTATTATAGATTATGATGTTTATACAATCTAAATTGTTTTAAATTCTGCAAATATTTCATACTTTTAATTTAGGAGAGTCTTGATGTGTTTGAATTTTATTGAGGGCGTGTGTCAGAGAGAATTTTATTATTACTCGTATTTCACTCTAAAATGTAGTGGAAGTTTTGTTTGAAATTTCTCATTAGCAGCAGTCCCGGAAGCAAAATATGTAAGAGAATGCCAGAAAACATCAATGTGGATTCTAATCGACAACTTCTGTTATTAGATCAGATTCAATTGAAAAATATCAGAATAGTATTTGGGATCAATTAACTATTTTGTATACTTTCGTAAACATAAGGCCAGGTATTAAAACTTTTGTTTTAACATGAACGTGTTCAGAGTAGATCTTACAGAGATTTTTCTAATTTCACTAGGTCTCCCGAGAGGTCACTTAAAACTCCTTTTTCTACGGATTGGAAAGTAAACAAAATAAAATTGTATAAAACTAGGGGAAATCTGAAGGTATTCCACAAAGAAGTCTACCAGGACCAATACTGTTTTCTTTATATTAAATCTGATAGATGTTCTATTATATGACTATGATAAATTTGTTCAAAATTCAGTAATCTTTGACTATATTAGAAAATTTATAGCAGATCAATAAAAAAATTAATTAGTTAAGCACATTAAAAAAATGGAGTTAGTAATGTTCAATTGTACACAATTGTACAAAAATGGTAGAAATAAAAATTTAAGTTAAACTACACTTCTTATTGCTTCTATTGAAATACATCATTTAAAATTTAAATTTGAATTTCAAGACATGTACAAAATAAAATAATTGCAGCTTGTATAATTTTTAACCACACAAATATTTTTGATTTGAGTTCAAATATCCTTGTAAAATAAGTTTCTAATAAAATACAGACAATTACTGTAAAATTTTTCAAACCAAATAATCCAAATAATAACTGGCTTAGCGTTAAAAAAATTACATCACAATTTTTTTTTTTGATTTCGGAATTATACTTTCAGAATTAGCAGCTCTCCTCCAGTTGAAATTTCAACATTTAGGTAACATTTTTATTTGAATCTTTTGAAGTACAGTTTTCTCTTCGCCCAGCATTTTAAATTTACGAAACAATCTCCTCGTAATTGACGACACAAATAAGTCTTCAAAAAAAAAAAGAACAAAATAGTTTCGAAGAATTAATTAGTTGTCCGTTTTCCGGGATACGAGTAGGTACGTATCAACACTTCTTGTTTCATATACATATGAATGTTATCCTACTTGTACATTTTCCAAAGCTGTCGCACAGATTTAATGTTAATTAAAATAAAATGCAACAACAAAAAGATAAATCAGGGACAATTGAATTAGTGACGAGGCCAATTAATTGTTCCACTCTTCTTCCGATCGCATTCACTTGTAAGATTTCATGAACTTCATTGTAAAAGTCTAGACGTCTCATAGAGTGGATAATGATTTGCAGGCTTGGATTGTTTTAAAGGCCTAGGCCAATTTGTGAAATAACTATGACAAGTAGCAAGTGATAATGTTTGCCCATTTAATTATTTAATTGCTAAAAGAAACATTCATTTCAATATTCTAATAACAGTTAAACCAATTAACAATTTGTTTGGTTAAAGAATTACTAAATCAAAGTGTTGAGAAAAATAATAATTTTTGCTTTTAAATCATTTAAGCCAAAGAATTTACTATAGGCACTCCTTAAGTGAAAAGAAAATATGGTTTTCTTGTGTGAGCAACATTTGATTGGGATTTATTCCGTCTTAAACAAAGATTTCAGCTTCGTTCTAAGTTCTCACAAAAAAACTTCAAAATTGAATGTCTAAAGATAACAAGTTTTGACACATTCTCTCAGTGCAGTCTTAACAAGACATCACAAATCAACTAGTTGGTTTTAAAATTAACACAATAAACAATAGGTTTAATTTGACACAAACGTCAGAAGCACAATTTAATGCTAATTCTATTTGCTTAGAAGCTTAGCATCTTTAGCGTTAAAGTTGTTGAATTTTTGAATAAAATGTTCCATAACTGAACTTTAAATAGTTTTGTAAGAGTTTTGTTGAATCTTAGAAGTACTTTACAATTTCGATTTTCAAATAATGATTTTGGACTATCACACCCTTTGTAATATTTATGTATATATTTACTTTGATACATATAAAATGGGAAAAGTTTTTGTATACGATAGATTTTTGATTTATGAAAGTCGTAAAATATCAAAAATAAAAAAAATAGGAAATACCTTGGAATCGAGAAATAAAAAGTAAAAAAAGGAGATAAAAAAATTATATTCTGAGTTTGAGGAATTTTCGAAGTATGTCAAGTTTTTCGGTATCTGCGAAAAATACCAGATCTTCTAAGTAATTTTCCGTTGGCTTTTAAACTTGATGAGAAAATTTGATTATTTGAAATATTTTGGTTTGCATATTTCTCATTGAAAATTTCAATGTTTGGTATTTATGAATTTTTTTAGTTGCGACCTATAACGTATTGTACTACATATGTATAAGGCAAGTTATGCATTCGTAAAAAAATCGAACTCGAGATTTTGATCAAAGTTGACATTACGATGATAGCGAAGACTTAAAAAGTGGGTCTCGAAATTCTGCCTGTCTGTCTGTCTATCTGTCTGTCTGTTCGACAGCCTAAACGGCTCGGCCGATTTTTGTCAAACTTGGTAGATATCGTTTTTTAATTTTTCCGCCCACACGTGTTTTTCCTTTTTTTTTTTTAATACCAACAATAACGGTACCTGCCATACGACTTTTTTCTAAATTTTATAAATATTTTTTTTTCTCAAAAGCTATCCCACAGATTTAAAAAAAAAATCCAAAAATTCATTTAGTTAATGGTTGAATGGTTGGTAAAGGAACCATTTTCTTATTTTTGATTTTCTCAAAAACAGTACAACCGATTTTGACCATTTTTTTTTATGTTAAAGCTCCTCAAAAGTTTGAATATTATTGTGTATGAAAATTAAAAAAAAAATTTAGATTAAAAAAAAGGCTAAACACCACTATATCTGATGATCGGCTTGGCAACCGTGATAAAGCTATAACTCCAGCCAAATAAGAACCCACTTGGTGGTAGTTCATTCAAGTTGTTGTTGTAATATTCAAACATTCAAAAAAATCATTTTTTTTAAAACTCAATATTTCGAAAACTCGATGGTCGATTTTTTTTTAATTGATAAATAAAAGTTTCTTAATATGGTCTACAAGATATGCGAAAAAAAATAATTTTACCTAAAAATAACGGTACCCACCATACGAATGCGAGAATTTTGATGATTTTTTTTCTTTCGTTAAGTTTTTGCAATCTATTATTTAATAAAAAAAAAAAAATTGAAATTAATATGTACATACATACATACATATATTACTGACTTTACCTAACATAGAATCATTTTATCGAATTTTGAATTTCTCATTATCGGCATAATGGATTTAAATGAAAGTTTTTAAAGAGAAGCTTCAAAAATTGCATTTCAAGACTTTAAAGAAAAATATTTTTCGAGTATTTTTTAGTTTGGAAATATATTTTTTATTCGTAAAATAATATAAACTTAAAGTTGGCGTACCAAAATTTTTTTTAAGAATGTTTTTAAAAATGTTTATATAAGAGTAAGCTCTTTTTTAAGAAACTACAACGACTTATAATTTTTGTTCTTGCTTAAACTAATATTAGATTGAATTACGTGACATCCTGTTTTTAGATCCAACTACTAAAGGAGTTGTTTTAGTAATTTAAAAAAATAATTTTATGCTTATGAACAGTTTTTCTCTAATAAAATTGATCTTTGACATTTTTAGTCTTTTACGTAAGCGCAAGTTCGTGCGACCCAGTCGTGCATTTTAGTTTTTGTTAGATTATGAATAATTTAGCTTACAATTCTTATGATATCCTCATAACAACTCAACTTAAATACAATTAAAATGTGGAGTATTGATAAATAAACATAAATGAATAATATCTGAACAAACCCAGAATAGAGCTTTAAAAGTAATAGCTATGTATATCCAAAACATTCTCTCGTCGAAATGTAGTTTCTCATTTCTTCTTTCGCTTATTTTGTATCAATATTTTAGTGATATTCGTTGCATTCCTCTCGTTAAACTATTTCAATGTAATACTATCTCGGCCAGGAATGTTCATAAATAAATCTTTTGAGGCTATTTCACGACAAGACATTAATTACAGAGATTATTTGTTTAATCGTACTGCACGAATGTGAAATCCTCTATTTTCAAGTTAAAATGTCAATTTTCCCTTCCCATTTAAATAACCAATCATTCAAGCGAATGTCCATTGTTATCTACAACTCACTAATTTCTCTGCTTCCTGAGCGCTTGGTATCCCTTTAATTTAAAAAATGATTTCTAGACCAATTTAAAAGTCAATTGGTCCTTCGGTTGAGATTGTGTAGCTGGATGTTAAGATAAGGACATATTCTCGGTATTTTAGAGGATACTTAAAATCTCGGCATTTTGTTATTTAACGGAACACTTATGCAAAACTTGTTATGACTGGTTTGTTTTTTAAAAATGCTGGATCCTTCAGCAATTCTGTGCTCTTTGTAAATTACATTAACCTAAACTGAGAACAAAATACCAAATGCAATTGCAAGCCTCTCTGCGTCAAGTTGAACTATTTTGTCCTCTTCCATCGCGGCAATGAGCTTACATTTTCTAAATCAAAATACTTAACAGTCTTTGCAAGAAATGGGGTCTTGGCATGTCAAAGCAATTTTTATAGAATTTAATTAAAAAGCAAGTCTTACTATGGCTACCAACTGAAATACTTAACTCAGTTTCTAAAGTAGGCAGCAGTTTACATAGGACGATCAATGAAACGTCTTGAAGGACTCGCTTAGTTAAAGAAATCCTCATTTACTCATTAAATAAGGCCAAATAACTACTTAGGAAAGACATCCATAAATATTACAAATTAAGGGTTAGAAGTGCTTTTTTGTGGTTCGACACGGCACAAAAGTGAACTCTCCCGCTGGAAAAGCAATTATTTATGTACGAGTATGTTCGTTAATTGCTGAATAATTGGCCATTTATTCGACACACCCTTGGCTGAGTAACAGTTCTTCTCTATATCGATATGTCATTAAGAGCATGTTCTTCAATATTGTGCTATTAATGAGCTTCACACTTTGTATTTTTAGTATCTTATCTTTCTGTTTGACCATTTGATTGATATGTATCAAAGTAGATTATTATAATGTGGTGTTTCAACTTCATCGATTATGATATAATCGAGTAAGTTCTTCTTCGGATGGTAAATTTAGATATTCATATATGTGTGCAAGAAAATTGTGTATAACGTCACATCTGCTTTTAGGCGAAATAAATGTTTTTACTGCCAATACAGTAAACATAAATAAAAACTCATTTCGATTATCTAGAAGCTTTTTGCTTTTTCTTTCTCTTCTTTCTCTCAAGGCGATGGATATACTGGTAATTTTATAAATGCTATAAATATCTAAGTAAGTTTTTATTTGTTGGCTTAATCGCAGACATTATAGACACAGGGAAAACAATTACCTATTGGCTTCTAATAATTTTTTCGATACATAAATCACCAGCTGTAAAATCCTGAACTTCTTAAATAACTTTTCTATTGGATATTATCTCTGTTTCTACGAAAAAAAAATCTGCGAAAAAGTTTATCTATCTATATATAAGAACAAAAAAAAAAACACTTTGATGTCATTTTCAAGATTTGCTTGAAAACTCTTCATTGCGTCATTCTTCAATAGAAATGCACTCATTTAGTTGTAAGCTTTTGCACTTTTGCGGTGCAACATGTGCTCTGTGCAAACACGTGGCTCTTATCAGAGGATGATTCTGTTGTACAAATTTGTAGGCAAACAGTGAATATCTGGCTAAGTATATTGCAATCGTATTACAGCCTTTGTTTGCGGTGTTTCAGACTATTTTTCCCCACAGTATCTGTGTTGCATTCTCTGTCATAAAAATTAATTATTCAGCCATAAAAGTGTAATATTAAATACCTCTGGACAGCGTTGTTATAGTTTCTGTTGGACAAAGTTGAAAATTTTATCATCCGTAGTTCTTTGGTAAAATCCGAAAGAAATGACAAAAGTCAAGAAATGTCTGTGTAATTAATGTCATAATTTTACACTGTTCGTAAGACAGTGGTAGATACTACTCGGTGTACTATCAAACGATTTTTGCAGGAGTTGCTTGGACGAGGAGGAAGAGGAAACAATCCCACACCTTCTTTGTACATACCCAAACGTAAACTTCATCTAGGAGAATATTTCTATAACGAACTAAGCGATCTTATATATACAGACATTAAAAGTCTCCTTCGCTTCATTAGAAAGCTCCAAATGGTTTTAACTAGTAGGGTACCTTTTTGTTCCATATTAGATCGTGGTAGCACTATGGACCTCTATTGGTCTAAGTGGGTCAGATGCTTTAATGACAGCCACTTTAACCTAACCTAACCCAACATACCATATTGTTTTTATTTAGTAAGGTTAGTAAATTTACTTGCACTTATTTTCTGTGCCCAAAAAAAATGGTATGCTCTATTTATGTGGTTCTCATTAATTGTTCCGTTACATTTAAAAATTGGATGATGGAATTGACAAAATTATATTTTAAGATTTCAAATATTGAATTTTGAAAACGAAAATAATTTTTAATTGGAAAACAACCTAATTAAGAGATGATGAAATATTATTATTTATAATTATTATTATTATCTTTATTTTTTCAACATATAAATTACAAACATTTAATATGATGAAATATTCAATTCGTTTATTTTTGTTGATTCAAAATTATTATGCCTGTACTATGTTATATAAAAATTTGTCAGAACTAAAAATAAACATTAGACTACGCTTGCTCAATTAAAAAAAAAATAATTTTCAAGGAGCGCTTCTCTCTAGTGTTTGACTTGTATTACGAGTATATAACAATTCCGTCGTTCGTAAAAAAATCGAACTCGAGATTCTGATCAGACTTGTCGTTACAATGATTGGAACGAAGAAAAAAAAAGTCTCACAATTCTGTTTGTTTGTCTATTCGACTACAGTCTACAGGTAGACAACATTTAAAAAATTTTCCCCTGTTAGGTTTTTTCGTTTCTTTTTTAAAAATCAAAAATAACGAAATCTTAGAAAATATCTTTTTTCTCAAAAACTGTTCCACAGATTTAAAAAAATTTCATTTAGCTAATGCTAGTTAATGGTTATTTTTTTGCAAAAAATTATCATTAATGGTACTTCCCATGGAACCATTTTTTTCAATTTTCTCAAACACTGTGCAAACAATATGGATTAATTCTATCATGAAAAAAAAACTCCTCAAAAGTTTTAATTGTATTGTGTATTCAAATTTTCCAAAACATTTTCTTTGAATTAAAAAAAGAATCAAAAATCTTTTTGGAAGCTCAATATTTTTTTAAAACTTTAGAATTAATAGTTTCTTTAAGCTATCTACAAGATTTAGAAAAAAAATGTTGTTCTTTTATCTAAAAATAATGGTATCCCTCATACAAATATTAAAAATTGATTTTCGAAAAACGTATTTTTCTCGAAAATTGCACCTAAAATTTGTATACAGTTTGTCCAGTTTCACTGAATTTCAACGATCAATTTCATAAGCACAATTTGAAATTAAGACATTATCAACAGTACGATAGAATTAATATTTTGATTTTCTCATTATCGGCGTAACGGATTCTTTTTAACAAGAAAAAATGAGTTAGAAAATTTTCAGAAAAACGTGAATATGAATTCTGCTCGCAACATATTTCCATAATTTTTATTTTGTCTGAAAAGCACATCCCTTAATAACAATGTAATTTTTATGTTTATATGTAGCCGTGAAACCAGGTGAAAACAGGTTACAAAAACTTGGTTTTGTATCATAGAAAGTTTTCAAGATTTCTATATAAAAAAAACTAGACAAACCAGCATGTGTTACTTTTTGTTGGGCGAATTTCTGTCACCGTGTGAAATAATTATGTATAACAACCCTGTTCGAAGAGCCTTTTAATTTATTTGTGTGATCATTTATGGATTTATCTTATTTTTATGTAACACACAGGTTTTTGTCATACCTCTTACATTACGACAAAACACAACTAACCAGATAAAAATATAATTGAATTAAACTCATTAACATGATGAGAGAGCTTATCTCCTTCACTTCAACGCTGTAATACTTTTACGCTGTAATTTGTAACTATAATAGTTTTTAATCAGAAATCAGTAGATTAATTATATCATTAGCATGTGCTAGTTAAACCATTAAGGCGACATATTGTAGAAAAAGTGTAAGTTTTGTTCACAAAAAAAAAAAAAACATTCTTACATTCCTAAAAGCCTTTTAGCTATAAACTAAGATTTTGATTAATGATACGTGGTTTTTTGATAATCATAATTAAGGGGACAAGAAATAGGAAATAAAACGTTCAACATTTGATTATGCTATGGGTATGGACATTGCTGTACATGGAGTAAATTAATTCAAAAATAATGACAAGTTTATGACGTCTGAACGATCGAGACTGACGTTATCTGGAATTTGTTAGTCAAACTACTCGTAAGGTCAAATTCTGACTTCATTTGTGACTAAGAGTTTTGATTGTAACTAAAGATGTAAGAAGACCTATTTTTTTCTACAAACAAAAAATTCTGTTATAAACTTCAATACATAAGTAGTTTTACTGTGTCAGATTACTCTCTTACGATAAGACTTATCAAAATGACAATACTTTCATATTATTTGTTAATTGTAAAACAGTTTTCTTTTCTAAGTTTATCTCATCTCTCAAATGCTATATTAGAGTAAGGAAAAGACTTAAAGTCTGAAAGTTAAAACACTCTTCAGTTGACAAATGAGGAGCTGGTAAATTGTAATTGTTGGTGAAATTTCGTTCAACTTTCGTTCAACTTATGTTCAAAAGTTCAAAGTAAAAAATATCCACCAAGACTAAAATTCTAAATGAATCAAGCTGGAAGATTTTGACATTGCCTAACTATTAAATATCGGTTCTAAGTCTTCTTCTTGACTCATTTACTTCAGCACTATTATAGAGTTTATATTAGAAAAAAACCTTCGTTTAGAACTTTTTTTTTAATACAAACACAAAAATAAACGTAATTTTAGTAATTTAGACAGGTGCTTTCAAATTTTTGTTTTTAACTTAATACCTAATGTATTCCAAAGAAAACAAAATTTATTTCTCTGATTTATACTTACTCGTACCTACTTATGTTTATTTTCGTAAGGTTGTTAGACAAAATTCTCTTGAATTTAAATTTTTTGTATTTCATATAAATAGACTCCCTTTTAACCGAGGGCAGTTCTATCTATTTTGGTATGAATTTTCTCATGAAAATATATTTGTATTTCACACATGTAATAAAAAAAAAAAAAAAAAAACACAACTCGAACGTACCAATTATACACCTTTTATCCACAAAGTATGCATACACTGTTTTGGATAAACATATGTGTCGTGAACAAATTACGAAAAAATGAAGAAGTGATGGTTCATTGAAATAATGATGCAAATATAATTATGTATGCGTTCAATTTGATAAATAATAATAGAATATTCTAATGGGTACAATATTTCCATTCCCTGATGAGACATTATAATGGGCTGTCATTTATGTATTCACTTAAGGATTAGCTGTTACCCATCTGCTTCGCTGACTGGCAATTCCATTGCATTATAAAAAGTGTCCTACCAGGAAAATTTTATAAGAACCGTCATAGTTGTTCGCGCGTTTTTGAATATAATATAATGATCTTAGGATTTGGTTAAAAAAAAAATTGATTAATATACCAAACAGAGTTCTGAAGTCTGAAGAGATTTCAATAGAATTAATTTTCGAATGATAATTGTTTACATCTCGCCTTCGGTATTATAGAAGTTTATTTTAAAGTGTTTTTTACTAAGTTGTTGAGTTATTTAGATGTTTGAGAATTTATAAATAAATATCCTTAGCCAAAATTTGAAGTGCGGATTAATCAGCTTTTCTTTCCAGTCTAGTCACTTGTTGCTCCTCTACAACAACACAAATCTTATATAATTTCCAGGAATATAAATCATAGCCCAAACAAAAAAATTAAGACTGGTGAATAGCAAGGTCATAACGTCTCATAGTTTACTAACTTGTTTCTACCAAATTAAAGGTTTTCAATAAACTGCTTTTTTTAAACTGTGCAAAAAGATAATGGATTTTTTTTTTTGAAATGTTACACTAATTTTATTTTAAAAACTATTTCTAAATCTTCTCAACCTCTTTCAACAAATTAATGAAAATAATCAAAAATGTTGGACAGGGCTAATTTGTAGCTTCTACCTTTACAATCAATCACGTTGAATAGAATGTATGGCTCAAGACTGATTTTCCTTGTACAAAATTTAGTTTGTGACCGGATTTAGGAATTCTTTACAAATTGCCATTTTCAACCATCTTCAATTTATTATTCGATCCTAAACAATCTGTTTCTTTATTTCGAGTCAAGTGACACCCTTTGGGAAATTCCACATCAAAATCGCGTAGTTCTTGATGCAAATACAAAAACTGTTGCAACATAAATCAAGCCTGTTTGTATATACGATTTGGATAAGATAATCGAACCCTTGCTTCTAAAAAGGTATACATCTTAGTAAAACATTTCTTGGATCGAAACCTATAACCTTAGGCAAGCAATTAGTTTATGTTCATACTCTTAGCATACAAACATATGAACATCTACAGTTTAATTAATTCGTGTTCTTTCCGTTGGAGTACGTACTTCACGCCAAAGTTGTTCAGTGCAGAAATGTTCAATACTTAGGCTAGGCGCGCACATTCAATTTTTAGTTGCACAACTCTTTGGTTGCTTATAGAAAACAGATGAACTCTTTGGTTGAATGTCCGCGCAGGTGCATATAATTATATGTTACACAAAATAGCGAACTCAATCGTTTAGTTTAGTTTGTGTCAAAACACAAACTTTTGAGTTGCTCGAACCAAGCAGTTGCGCAACTAAAAATTGAATGTGTGCGCGCCTAGCCTTAGATGTATCTTTACAGATTTTTCTAAGACCTTTGATCGACTTTCACATGATCATCTAGTTTAAACTGGTTTTCTTCTTATTTCCAAAATAGGTACATACAATCATACTTCTTTTCAAACGCTTTTACTGTCGTTCCCCAGGATTGTCACTTAGGGCCACTTCTATTGATCTTAGCAATCAAAGAAGTGTCTATAGTGAAGTGATGATTTTTGCGGATGTTATGATTATTTTTAAAAGCATTAAGCATTAATATGAAAGAATTAATTTTCCTCTTTTAAATTAATTTTGAATCTTTCCAATATTTGTGTTTATTAAGAAAGTGAGTTTTTTAAATAAAAAATAAACTTTTGTAGATAATCAAAAATTCCAACTATTTTTAAAATGCGGCTTAAATTTTACTGATATTTGTATGAGTCTTGCAACTTGGCTTTTTTAGGTTTTGAAATTAATTAATTATTTTGACTCAAAAAGATTCGTTAAAAACTGATAATCTTCTACTTTAATTTTAAATAATTTTCAACCTTAGCTTACAGGTGTTTAAAAGTTTTGGTGTCCTAAGTAAAAATTGAAAAATAATCAGAGCGATTCTTATGCTTTAATGTGAAGAGGTTCATAGTATGTACATAATTATTTAATATATTTAATTTATGTTTTTAATTTTTGAAAACGACATTTTGAGTTAGACAGCTACCTAATACAGTTTCTAATTAGTAGGTAAGGTTAGGTTAGGCAAAGCCGTATCGTCTCACTTGAATCTCAAATAAATGTCGCTCCCCAGTACATTAGGAAGGTGTGTGAAAGAGGAGGGATTTGATTGAAGGCCGCTTAAGTATTTGATAGCTCCCTGAATACATTTTTGGATGTTCTTTAGTAGCAGGGTACAGATTTCGCTTAAATTGTAGAAAGAATATTCTCCGAGATAAGGTCTGCTTTTCTGGTTCTGAGCCCTCCTCCGCCTCTTCAGCTTCACACCCTCTTAACAAGTCCCACGAACTAATGCCCATTTTGCTCATGTGAGTTCCCATTGTATTTTGGCCCGTTAGGACTCTTATATTAGGATCGATTGATAGTTGGGACTTGCTTATCTTGAGTAAATATTCTGTTATTCCTTCGAAATATTTGGCTATAGGTTCCCTGAAGCCCGACAAGTCTTGATTGTTGGAAGTTCTTGCTATTCTCTTGCTCCAGTGGCATAGGTACCGAGATATCGCTTTGTCTCGGATCAAGAGATGAACCGTTTTTGACCAGTTCATCTGCCATTTCGTTCCCTTATAAGTACATATATCACAATGCCCCAGGACTCTTCTAGTTTCTAGTACAATCGAACGATGAACAGTGTCTTTTTAGCAAGAGCCTTTAAGCCTTGGTTAATGGTCTTGAAATTTAAAAATAAAAATTATTTTCATATTTCCAGATGAATTTTTTACATTTTTAGTAATTTTCCTATTTTCTAGAATGAAACATTTTTCCAACCAAAAAAAGCTTATAGTTAGGTTTCCAGTTCTTGAACTTTCTCATTAACGATATGATCGATTTTGATTAATCGTAGAAAATACGAGTATAAACACTATTGTATACAAAAGCAATTTTTTTTTTAAATAAATATTTTTTTTTGTTTAAAATTCAATAGGTATTTCGGAAACGGATGAAGTATTTTTTTAAACTAGGTTAGAAAAGTGAAAAATCAATGAATATATTTTTTATTAGAATTAGTTAGTTTTTCGAATTGGTTATTATTAAATGAAATTAAAAAAAAAAAACTTCATAGATTTATGTAGGTTTATAAAATGTTGGATTGGGTCAAGTCAAGAAATAATCTTGCAGAAAAGGGAATATATTCCCCTATAACTTTTCCAATTTATTGACCAAAAAAAAAACCATGTTATTTTGACCTCGAAAAATTAATCTAAAACTATGTTCGAACCAAACCAAGATTTGAGATTTCAAATGAGCGTAGCAAGATTTCATTGAGATTTCGCTGAAATCCAGAATTTGTTAAAATCTCCATGAAATCTTCTTTTATAAATTTGACATATCAAAAGTTTTCAGCCAAAATCTCGCATTTTGTTTCGGTTGAACCTAGTATAAGCCGTAAACTCGTTGTAGTTGGAAATATTTATATAAAATAAAAAGAATGACAATCTCATGATTTTTGAAATTTTCTTTTGTATAATATATTTTAAAAATTCGAAGCAAATTTTACTACGGCAGCAAGAACGTGCGCCTTAGGAATGGATTTTATCTAATTTCCTTCTGAATGGACGTGGTCACCGCACTTAAAAAAGTGTTAGACAATTATGGTCACCATAATGTGCTATTAAAAAACACCTTTCGTTTAAATAATATAAACAAAGAATCTGGCTTATTTCGTAATAAAGTACACACATACCTACCATATAATTTACATAAAATGAATTCTACTCAAAATATATTTCTGTTTATTTAGCAATTTGTCGATTCGGTAAGAGATTTTGTTTCTTAAAAAATTTATCGCTAAGCGAGTAAACAAAACTATTTTTTTCTAATAGCAGAGAATAAAGAATTTCAACGTACCTATCTATATTTATCTGTTTTTGAATTGTTTGTTAACATTGACACTATTTTCGAAAAAATAAATAAAAATACGAAACGGGAATTCATATTGCATTGCACGTTCATCATGTAACTATCGTAAAAGAGACATACACTGTCTGAGTAGACTTTATCTCTTAGCAGAAAGTGTGAAGGAAGTTTGTCGCCGTTTTATCAAATAGAAATTATTGCTTATCAGCGAGACATTAATCAAATACAAGATTTAGTTGTTTTGAGTTTTCATTAATTTTGTAAATTTTCCAGAGCTTTTTAGGTGAAAGTCAATCTAACCTTAGCCTATAAAATGGGACTCCTTTTTTTTAAACTTACCCCAACTACTCATAGTGCGTCCGAAATAGGTTCCATTTTTTTTATTGTAACAAAATTCCAAAAAGGTTTCTTTTTCCTTGGGCTGCGGGTACTGGAAGTCGTAGGTAGTTGTTGCGGCAGTTCCATTCTTCATCTCTGGCTTCGACATGATGGTTGATTACAACTTGAATTCTTTTTTTTTTTAGATTTTTATTGCAACAGGCACTTCACTCTTTTCGTTTCGGTTTAGTAAGTAGTTTACTTGTTTTTTGTCCTTTTTTTGTTGAAAAATCCCGCGAGTGGATAATTATGCTTATTGTGTGCTGCGACTCAGAGTGCAAGTGTGCGATGGGGCGTATGATTAAACACTTGTTCTAAATTTCGTATAAAATGCGATTATTTTTGTTTAAAAAAAAATGTGAAATTTTGTTTATTTTGTTATTGAACACAAAAGCAGATGCCAACTGTCGGAAGAGTGGCTAGGATTCACTTCTTGACGTGACTGTGCTGAGCGACAGAGTCACAGAATAGGTATATGACGAAAAGAAGAAGCGGATGAGTCCCTAACGTACGCGTCCAATACCCACGGACTAAGAACACTGACTAAACTGGTGTTACTGAGCGGCAGACGATTTTGTGATTTTGTGGCTAACAGCTGGACTGACTCGACTCGAACTCGAAGCGAATGCGATGAAAATCCAGATACTCAACTTTAGGGCACACAGAGCTCTATAAAAGATACTAAAAGCTTTTTATTCGTTTTTTGTTGCTTCAACTGTACATTTAGCTAACTTGTACTGTACCTATTGCTTGTACTTAGAAACAAACAAAACTGACTCTGCATAGTAAAATGATTCTATTTTTGTTTTTGTTGTAGTTGCTTCTTGAAGCTGTTGCTTGTTGTGGTCGTCGGATTCTGGGTTCTGGGGTAGGTTGGGTTCGTTCTTGGTTGTGCTTAAGATAGAGTGTGTTGTTGTTTTGGTTTTCTAGTTGTTCTGGTACATAGGAGCTTTTTTTTTTAGATTGTTTCATTTGTTTCATTAGAATTAGAATATTGGCTTTGGCTGATGAGAATTGAGATGGGAGAGAATTTTGTACATACGTAATATTTGAACGTTTCTCTTTAAATTCATTTTTTTTGTTTGAAGTTTTCTCTTTGTTCAAATAAATAAGAAAAAAGAGAGAGAAAAAGAGTAATGCGATTGTATTTAACACAACAAAACTTGCTGTATTTTCTAATAATAAATAAAACCCGTTTGTTCGCAATGGTTTCCTTAACATGTGTTTTAACATGGGGTTCATCAAATAGGAATCAGATTTGGGAAATAAGATCTTACACAAAAGAGAAGGTCCAATGTTTTTTTCTGACTTGAGATTTGACACGGTGACCATCTTTAAAAAAAAAAAGAACTCATAAAGCAAAGAGGGATCATACAAAAAATTAATATTAATTAAGTTGCATGCATGATTTAATATTTTTTGTAATATTTATTGTATTTGAATTTTTGAAATAAAATCAAAATCTAAATTTATAATAAGCGAAGGGGCATTAATTAATATCTCGAGTAAAAGGGGCTCAACTTTTCAAAACGTAAGCACGAATTTTCAAACAATTATTTCAATTTTTAATTAATTTTTAAAGTTTCACTTTTTCATACAAATTGAACACAATAATGGCTGCGATCCACATGAAAAACTTTTTTTTTTGCTTTATTTTGACGTTTCTCCCTTCTCTCTTTGGTACAGTGATTTTATACGCGCTGTTTTTTTTTGGGATATTCTTGAAATTTATTGTTTTCGTTTGTGTTTTTTTTAGCAAATTATTCATTTATTTAAGGGAAATTTTGGAAAAATTTCCTTTTTACGAATTGGAATATTTAGAAACAATAATTTTTACAATATTTTGGAAGTACAAAAAAAACTTTGCAGGCACCCAACCTCGCACCTAACCCAAATCCTATAGTGTGCCCAAGCATAAGGGTTGCAGAGGGCAGCATGCCCCCCATACATATCTCACTGTTTATGCGCCGTAATGATGGATTCTAGCACTGATGCATTTATGTGAGTAAGCAAAAAACAAAAAGTAGTCTTAGTAATTTTCAATTTTCTCAAGAACTAAAAGACATAAAACCATTCGGTTTTTTGTGTTCGATTCAGAATTGATATGTACTCGTAGTTACATTGAATAAAAAAACCAATTAAGCACTTTATTTTACAATTTCGCCAAAAAAATGGTCTGAGTCAAACAAAAAGTGAGGTTAAAACCGAAAAAGAAAATATTTTTTTTTAGGATTTAGGGGGGTTTCCTCACTCTAGTATTTTAACCCTGTTCTATTGAGACCCATAACTAACTGTAAAAAAAATCCAAACTCAACTCCTGCTTACGTTTTGGAAAGTCAACCCGTAAAAGGTGTGCGAAGACCCACATATGAACTAAAAAATGCACGACTGGGTCATACGAGCGTGTATTTATGTTAAAGAGATATAGAACCTTAAAACTAATATATACATATGTATATAAAAAATAATAGATAATATATAAATAATAATATACAATAAAGAAAATATATGTAAATGTATGAAACAACGAAAATTAGAATATTTTGTAGCATTTTTCTTAAATAATCAGCATTAACCATTCTTAAAAAATCATTAAGACATTTTTTTTCTAAACAAGACATATTTTTTCGAAATTAGTATAAACAATATTATTTTAAATTTGAGTGGAACGGAAATTGCATTTTTTTTGGTTTATGCCAAAATGTAGGATATTCATTATTTTTTTCAATATCGTTAGAACCGTTTTCAACTAAAATTTTTCGACTCAAATATGTTTTTATATGTACATATATTATATTTTCCTTAAAATTTTTATTAAAAATTGATATGTAAATTTTTAATATTGAATTTTCAGAAAAAAATCGATTTCTTCTAAATACACTATTTTCTCGAAAATTTGTATTAACACTTTTATTTAAAATTCCAAGCAGTTCTTGTGCAAACATTTTGGTCAAAATCTTAAGAGCAGTTAATGACAAATTCGAAGTCAAAAAGCAGTACTATGACAGGTACCTTTAATAACATTTTTTCTTCAAAAATTTGTTGAGCAAAATGTAATTCATGGCTACAGTAGCACTGCTCATTTTGTATCAATATTGTTAGAGTCATTTTGAGATTTTTAAAAACAGCTTTATGGCAAAAACTGTTTGTTTCCGAGATAAGAATAGATTTAAATTTCTCCTCTAGGGATTCACCGAAGAAGCTTTAATACCAATTTTGAAAAAAGTCCCTTCAATGCCTTAGACCATAGGTCAGGGTATACAGGCATACAGCCAGACCCACTTTTTCCGTATTCTCTAACATAATAATGTCAACTTTCATCAAAATCGCGAGCTTGATTTTTTTTTCCAAATGCAAAACTTGTCCTATAGTACCTGCATCTCGCAACTTAAAATAAAAGTATTAACTTTATTATGTTCTTCATTTTATTTACAAGGTTAAAAAAGTTACATAAGCTTATTTCCTGTTAATTCAAGTTTTTCATTAACTTCAAGCTAAATATATACATATAATGATCTTTGTTCCCCTCTTAATTGCCAATGCTTTCGTAATTTTCGAATTGGACATGCCACATTTTATAAAAGGTGTTAATATTTCAGTTTAAGTTTGTACTATTCGAAAAAAATAAAAACTTACTGCTTACCTAGCTACATAGAAAAAATACCAGCCTATACCTACTTTTCCAAATTAAACCAATTTTAATCGGAGCACTCAATCACTCCTGATTACGAATATCTTTCAATTAGCAACCATATGTTAGCTGAAAAATAAAATAACGAATTTTAATATTGCGGCATTTAATGGAATTCACGATAAAACAAAATAGGAGAATACTTGAAAATCACAATCACAAATCAGTCAAGCACACAAAAATCAAAATTCGAAACGATGAAACGTTACAAGCCCTGCCCTTGTCGACATTATTAAATTGTATTTACCTTCCTGAAAAATATATGTACACAATTATAACCACAAAATAAAATATAAATAAAAATAAAAAAAAAACAACCAACGTAAACCTGACTTGAGTAACTAAAACTGCTTTAGGTACGTCATTTACCTATTTTCTGATCCAAGCCCTATAAGTCATCATAGCAAGGTAGACAGAGAAAGAGTGAGACAAGTTTTTTCTAAGTTGTAACTAGTTATTGGAACCTTGATGTTGAAATGGGAAATCGTCCATTAGGGAACCACCTCAGAATGTATCTAGCACCAGGTACCTGCCTATCTAGAATAAAATAAATAATAATTAATTAAATTCACTCAGATGAGCACTTGAAAAATTATTAAATTGCTGTTCTTATCTTTAACTGTACACAAATTGCACACCTACATACGTCATTCAGAGGTAGCAATACTTGCATATAAAGAAAAACATTTTCTAAACAAATAATATGATTCAACGGTGAAGGGCAATGGACTTCATACTTTTTAACCTAAATGAACATGCAAGTTGTTTTGTTGGCCAGACGAATCTAGCACAATGAGAACCCTTTATGAGTTTAACGATGAAAGCTTTTCGGTTTAAAAGCAGCAACATGGTTCCAAATGACACAAGAGACGCTTAGAGAGGGGGTTACAAGACGTGCTTGAAAAGGTTTTACCTAAATAGTCGTAATGTGGTTCAATAATAATTAGCTTAAGCCAAAAATGTAGCTTAAAAGGGGATTTCTAGACTTATTTTGATTTGCTTGGAATGAAATTCATGATCATTTGTTTTTTTTTTTTCAAAGAAGAATTTTTATTTTTTCTCTATTAGTGGTAAGAATCTAGATACTGGCTGATCTAATTAACAAGAACTGTCGTTATTTTAAAAGGTTTGCTCATCCACATTAATCAGATAAATATTCATATATGTAGGTAATAAAAGCCGCAAACTTTTTGAACAATTAAGCATGATTGGTTTATAAAAAAGGTATTTCTATGAACATCTTTAAAATTTGGCACTCAAATATTTTGTTATTAAACAATTTTTAATAGGCAAGTTCAAGCTGTATTTTATTTGTCTAGAGTATAATTATTATACAAGTAGCCTCCTCCTCAGGGCCAATTTTTAGTCAAAAACTTTTCATCAGGTGTAATTTCCATTTATTTGCTGGCGTTTTTCAAAATACGATATTGAGTGATTTTCGACAGAAAGAGATCGAGATTCGGACACAATTTCTAAAATGTTCTAGGTCTTTTTGTGAGATCCTTATATAAAATCTACCTATCAAAATTGGACGAATTTTACATAAATAAATTGTGCACACAGTTTTTGAAATAAATACGAGTATATATAAATTACTGTTAAAACCTATTCTAAGATTAAATCGGTAGAAACAGAACCTTTTATTAGAGACAAATTCATTTGATTCCGTATTCCATCCTAGACTTATCGATGAACGTACTTTGTGAATGGTTGAAGTTTATTTCAAGCTTATGCTGCAGACATTCGCCAAACTTTATTGTGTCAGTGGCGTCAAAAACGTTTTCATTGTTTTCGCTACATTTTAAGGAAGACTACTGAATTTTAAAATTGGAAAAGATTAAAAATACGGATTGTCACAAAATTTAAAAAAAGCATAATTGCTAAGTTTAAAAAGTTTACTAAAAAGGTTACTTTATTTTAAAGTGTTCTTTATACAGATTAGTTACTTTTCTTGCTAATTGTTATGATAAACTTTAAAATTGTCAGCCGGAATCGAAAGGACTTACAAAACAACATTCTGCCGGGTCCGAACAGCTCAAATGTACTTTTCCTTGCAAGAAGTATTTGTTTTTAGGCGGCAGCGGGTGTTAATCATACCCAGGCGTGATAGCCAAACCCACTAACAATTTCCTCTAGGGCTGATAGAAATACTTTGCATACATTAACTGCAGATTGCTGGGTGATCTTCTCTATGTGGGATAAAGCTGAGCGCGCAGCAGTTCCTCCCTTGTTTTAAAAATGAGTTACGCAAAGGCTGTTGGGTACTGGCCCTTAAAATAATTATTTGTTAGCAGGTTGTAGTCGAGTCTTGCGTTTATGAGCCTATTTGTTGATTGTCTCGCTTTTGCGATAAAATCATCTCTTTTTTAACATCTAATGCGCTAATGAGGTCAAGGAGTTCTATTTTAAACCGAGAGGACTGTTTTGAGAAAGAGTTAGTTGGCGGCCACAGGATATAGTTATGCTGATCCAACTATCCAGGATAGCTTTTTTCTTAGAAGAACCATGGTTATTTTATTTTTGGAAATCTATTCTCATCCATGTTGACCGTTTTTAGGATGTAGTGCAACTGCATATTCAAGTTGAGTTGAATATGAGGGGGAGAGGCCCGTCTCGAGCACAAGTAATTGGCTTGCGGTAATTGTTTCGAAATAAGCTTCATTAATTATGACAGGTATTAATTTTCGAAAAAATTTTGCTCTGTGAATATTCTGAGCATTTATTTGTAAAATTAGGGTCTTAAGTATTTATTAGCAAATTTGTTTATTTATGTACACCCAGCGACAAAAAAAAAACCCTCGCAGTTGATATGCTGAATAATACCTCGCCTGTTTTCATAATTCTTGAGATATATTTCATTTTCTTTTGTTTAATTTTTTTAATTTTATATATTTTAAATTAAGAAAACTGTTTTTTTGTTTTAAAAATGTATTTGTTTTTCAAATAGCCATAAAAGTAAAAAATTAGTCATAAGTATTTCTTAGTTTTGAAAAATTCGTATTTACAAAATTTTAGTGTAAAAAGACCCTGTTTTCTTAAAAAATATAACTCTTAAATTATTTTAACAGTTATTTTTTTTTAGAGATTACGTACAAAAATAAAGAAAAAAAAATAATTTTTCGTCGTTCCGCCGACATCGATTTAAACAACTTTTTCAAATAATTTGCATTTATTTCATTATACCAGTCGTCTTCCATTTCTTATTTCATGTCAATATTTGTTTTTGGATGTTTTTCTCTTATTTTTTTCTCTATTTGCTGCCAATTGTTCTCAATTCCATTCAGGTCCGCACTATTTCCTGGCCATGGAAGTGACGAAATCCCAAGAGAATCTATGTGATTTTTTACCTGATTATAAAGAATTCATCCATGTTTCTAAAAATGTCTAAAACAACGCATTAAATTTAGTCTTAACGTACCGTTTTCGCTAGGTATCATCGAACTGGTTCATCTTGAAAAATTAAATTCCAACAATGCTCGCAAAATTACTCCAATGTTGGCAAAACACTTTCATTTATGATTTTAATGTATTTTGCAGCATTAACAGTACCTTTCAGCATAATAATAGCCCCAACGCCAAACATTGTAACAGCTCCCCATATACCATCACATAAGGAGAATGTTTTACAGTAGAGAAAACACATTCTTTTCTCCTTTTTTGCGGTGGACTATCGCATTGCCATTGGGTCCCAAAAAATTAAATTTGGATTCATCCGAAAATACAACTTGTCCCTAATCATTTCCGGTCGAATCTTTATAAGTTTTGGCCCATGGCAACATTTGTTTCTTCGTTCTGCAAGTAAGCAAAGGCTTTTCTGCAGTTCGCCCTGCATTCAAACCCACATTATTAAGCAGTCTTTGCATAGTTCTGTAACTAACTTTTTTTTTCAGTTTGAGACTGAAAATTCCTATTGGTCCGCAGCATGTTGAAATCGATTGCGAATTGAAAGTCGGGAAATAAGACGCTATTCTCTTGAAGTTGACGATTTAGGCCTTCCACTTCCAATTTTTCGCGAAATAGGATCACTGATGGTTTGGTAATTCTATAGAGAACATTACGTACACTCCACTCATATACACTGCCGGTCATAAGGTTAGAAGCAGGCATTTTTGAGAAGTAAAATCGACATTTCTCCCGTTACATGATGGATTAGAAGAAAACAACTATGGTAATTGAGAGACTATTTTGTTAACAACAAAATATAAAATTTGGGTATAAGAGAGATTTAGCTAACGGAACTTTTATGACAAATTGTAAAGTGAGTCAAGAATATGCGAAAATAAATCGGGTCATTAGATTAGAAGCATTGAACAAATCAACGTTGTTTTGTGAAGTGAATAAATTTTTGTTCGGTTTAAACGGTACATTTTATAAATTAATTGTTCTTGATTGAGTGTTAATTAAAATGGGCAAGAAAAAATGTTTGACAGTGGAGGAAAGGGCAAGAATAGATGTTTATTGCTCTGAGGGTCTTTCATGCCGTGCTATAGCCCGAAAAACAAATCGAAGTGATCATTGTGTCAGCAATTATTTAAAAAATCCATCGTCTTACTCAAAAAATTATAAAGGAAACACTTCCTCTGCCTTAACACTTCGCGAAACGCGAAGTATCCTTAGAATAGCGTCAAATTCAGCTTTATCGGCAGCTAAAATAAGGGAGAAAGCTAATGTTAAGGCCAGCTTGTCCACTGTTAAACGCACGATTCGCCATGCTAAGCACTTAAAGCGCCTGAAGCTTAAAAAAAACCACCACTTAATGACGCAAGGAAGAAGCAACGCTTGTGTTTCGCGAAAGATCACATGAGCTGGGATGTGCAAAATGGAATGACCACAAATGATTGGCGGAAGGTTATTTTTTCCGACGAAAAAAAATTTAACCTAGATGAGCCAGATGGTTATAATTATTATTTCCATGACCTGAGGAAAGAGGGGCGGTTTTTAAACCGTCACCATAGCATAGAAGGAGGCGTTATGGTCTGGGGCTCAATTTCATTTTATGGCGCTATAGACTTGGTAGTCCAAGATACCAAAATGACTGGGAAAACCTACAAAGCCTTGCTTGAATCAGTATTCCCCAAAATTAGCGAGGTGTTTGGACCAATTCCATGGATTTTTCAGCAGGACAACGCTCCCATACACACAGCCCGAGAGGTAAAATCCTTCATTGCGAACCAAAACGTCCACTTGCTGCCTTGGCCACCATATTCCCCGGACCTAAACATAATTGAAAATGTGTGGGGCTGGCTTACACGTAAGGTATATGAGGGAGGGAAGCAATACGATGACAAGGAAGCGCTAATTCAGTGTATCAAATTGGCCTGGAGTGAGATTTTACTGGACTACTTGGAATCTCTTTATAAATCCTTAAAAGATAGAATTTTTGAAGTTATTTTGAAGGCTGGTGGCAGCACACATTATTAAAAATCTAATAAAAGCTAAAATAAATAACAAATTATAAATAACTGCATTTTATTTTCATTTATTTGATGTGCTTCTAATCTAATGACCCGATTTATTTTCGCATATTCTTGACTCACTTTACAATTTGTCATAAAAGCTCCGTTAGCTTAATCTTTCCTATACCCAAATTTTATATTTTGTTCTTAACAAAATAGTCTTTCGTTTACCATTGTTGTTTTTTTCTAATCCATCATGTAACGGGAGAAAAGTCGATTTTACTTCTCAAAAATGCCTGCTTCTAACCTTATGACCGGCAGTGTAGGTACTAACCCGACGTGCTATTTTCCTATTGGAAAAAATTTCCTTATGTAAGGCTAGAATTTGAGCCTTTTCTACTTAAGATAAAACCATAACCAAATAAAGCAAAAAGACAAAACTATGACTTTTCATATTGGAACTTGTTAAAAACTCGCGTACTTAATTCTATTAACTGCTTATTTGTCAAAACAAATACCAAAATAATAAAAAAGAAACAAAAATTAGATGAAAGCTAGAATTTTGCCGTTAAAACACAAAAGTATGAAAATAGATCAATGCGCAATTTGAGTTAGAACAAGTTCATCCGACCCCGTCGAGCACTTCATATTCTCCGCGAGAAATATTAAGTTATAGGAAACATATGCAAGCATAATTGAAAATATTAATTTTTAGATGATTTTTTTTTTAATTTTGAAATAAGAATTTCCGAATCTCCTAAAACCCGGATTGATTCCGAATGATTCGAGTCCAGGGCATGCAAAAACTTTGTAAGTCTAGTAATTTAGCAAAAAAGCTTACATTTTCTATCCCCCTGCCTAACTAAATTTAAATCCGATCTCAGAATCATTCAATCAATTGGTCGCTTTATTTGTGGAAATGTTTATTGAAATGTTTATTGAAAAAAAAAAAAAAATTCTATATGTTTATATGAAAGAACTAATTTATAAATTTTGAGTTTTTAAATCAAACTTAACATTACGTTACATAGAACTTGAACATGGGTGTCTACATGCCTGTATGTCTGTACGTCGACCTACAGTCTTAAGATACCGTCTTAGGCCTTATTTACATATTTCAGTTATCATTTAACTTAATGAGCCATTCAAAATGGCAGCTTACATGTTTTTAAACATTTTCTTTACAAGTGTACAATTTTGACCCTAAAGCACGTAACTAATATATCTTAAAATTCATCATTTATGAAACACAAATATGAAAATAATATAAAAAAAGTCAAATAGTGTGGAAAAATTCATAAAAGTAAATTCTTATACACGAAATAATTCGCTCCCAAAACGTCAAACTAAGGCT
This sequence comes from Chrysotoxum bicinctum, assembly GCA_911387755.1. NCBI lineage: Eukaryota > Metazoa > Arthropoda > Insecta > Diptera > Syrphidae > Chrysotoxum > Chrysotoxum bicinctum. The sequence continues at coordinate 1,296,744 of OU426988.1, read as the reverse complement.
GTTGCTCTTTAAACAGACCGAAGGTCAACATATAAAAGATAAACATTTTTATGTAAGAATGTGCGAGTAGGGGAAAGGTGCGAACAGTGAGACACTTTTCTTTTAAAGTAGTATATCTCTGAATGTTTTCAAGCAATCTTAACCAAACTTTGAGTATATTTTGAGGCATATTTTACCTTAATGTAACGAAAGAATTTTAAGTGAAAGAACTCATAAGAAAATCACAACAAACTGTAACGTATAAAAAGTCAAACTGTCTCACTGTTTGCGAGCGGTGCGATCAGTGAGACAGTGTAAGGCGAACAGTGAGACGGACAAAAAAAAACAACAAAAAAAAAAACTTAAATAAGTACATAGGCAATTAGTGTTTTATTAATTAAATTAAGTAACATAAATATATTTCTTCATAAAAAAAGTAAAAAGGAACAATGAAATTAAAAAAAAAGTAAAAAAAAAAAACAGAATCATATTGTGATCATTTCAATTCACAGATATGGTTACGAATAAAAATAATAATCACTTGAGGCTGCTCCCATAGCCCTGGAAGTCAACATCAAACATATCAGATGCCTTTTGGCGACTAGTGTGACCACATGGAGTCGGCGTTGGCAGCACCAGCTCTATATCTTCGTGTGCTACTGACACAATATCCTCAACCTCAGGCTCAGTGAGACATGTCTCACTGTTTGTTTTTTGTAAGTGTCTCACTGTTCACTTTTTGTCATTTCATAAAAAAAAAACAAAAATTAGAATAATGACAAGGAATTCTAAGATTTTTTTGTATTATTATAAAAGAACACATAAATACGTCATATGTAAAAAAAATTCTGTGAATTTTCCTGATTATTTCGTGTTGCTATGCTAAAATTAAACACACACCGAAAAATACTTCGATGTATTTTTTTTTATGTTTACCCGGTGGGGGTTAAGGCGCAACTGAAAGTCGTGCGCAACAAAATTAAAATACATGGAAGGGTAAATATACGTTATAACCAATACTGGCATGTCCGTGCATGCTTTCACAAAAGAGAAAAATGAATTGTCTCACTGTTTGCACTGTCTCACTGTTCGCGCCTTTCCCCTACACATTTTTTTCCTACACGAACTTTAGCCTTCGAAAGTCTTCAAAAATGATTCTGCCTAAGTATTTCATTAAAACATCTATTATCGAATCATGTCTATCATCAAATGCCTTTAAAAAAAATAGTAAACAAAATACCACACATCTTCTCTTAGTGCCTACCAAAATGTATTGCACTCTTCAATATATTTTTAGTTCGTTGCTATGTAAGATATCTGAATTCGGATATTCAAAGCTACAAATCGACGTACGCAATCATTCGTCATTTCAATACTATCGGCGGCGTAATTAGATAAATATGCAAATAGATCCATTTATTTTGCCGACTTCATTCGATAAATCAAAACAATATTTTTCCTTTCGATTTTGTACACTTTACTTTATTTTTTTGATTGATCTGTCTTAGCAAATTTATTTTTTAACTTAAAAATAATAAAAAAAAACGACAAACGAATTTGTGTTGTCATTCAAACATCATTTACATTATTAATTTTTTTTTTTAATAAAAATTGATATACTTTTTAAAAACTATTGAATGTTGTTTCTTAGAGAAAAAACAAATATTACGAAAAATAATAAATAATTTATTTAAATTCTCTGGATAAAGATAAAATACTAAACTTAAACTGTTTTTCGTTTTCCTTATGAGGGAGACAATTTTGTTTTGTTTAATTAAGAACCCTGCACTTAGATTGATTGTTGTTGTTGCTCTCATTGTTGTTTGGTTCATTTTAATGGCAGTTAAGTTGTAATAAACTAATAAGCAATAAATACAAATAGTATAATATTTTTTTTTCTTAAATTCTTCATATTTTTTTTTAATTTAAAAAGCACAATAATTTAATGTTTATTTAATATATTTTTATTTCGAGATTCGGAATTCGCTTAAATTTGAAATATTATTTATTTTTTTTTTTTTTGAAAAAATTGTATGTCGGAGGATGCTGTTGATAAAAATTTGTATACTCTTCCTTAAAAATGTGTAAAATAGCTACATTTGTAAAAATGATTTTGATTTTGTAATTTTTTTTTTTTCAATTATTGTGTGCATAAATATTTATATATAAAAAGAACAAAAGATGTACAGAACATACATATGTATAACAATCTTTTGTAGTTTGGTTCGTTTTGTAAATTTTCTTTTAAACTTTTTTTTATAAAAGGAGAATTTTGTCATATTTTTTTTTTTTTTAATATATTTTTTTTTGACATTAAGAATATAAAGATTCTGCAATGGACAGAGAAATATGTGAAGAGGCAGGAGGAGATTTCTACATAGATTATTATATAAAATACATTATTTATAATAGAAAGAAGCATTCACGATGATTTTTGTTTTTTAAACTCAAGTCTGATGGGAGAACTTATAGTATTATTAATCAATTAGAAGTTCAAAGTGCACAGATCCCATTCTTTCTTTGCGATCGTAACGGATATTTTTGGCCCAGGCCTTGCATTCGACATTGATGATGATTCCTCCTGAATTTAAAAAGAAAATAAAAAAATTAGTAAACAATTTTTAAAGTTTTTTTTTTTTTGGGACAGTGGAAGTAAACTTGGCAGAACGAAGTTTGATTCAAAGACGAGTTTATCCGTATTGTCCTTCAAAAGACAGGGTAGAGAAGTAGATAGATCTTATTTCCAATGATCGTTTTTAACCATTTTCACGAAGTTCCAGAAATTGTCTTCTAAGTAAATTTTCAATAAAAAGGCAGAAACTAAAATAGAAGTTATAGTTTAAGACAAATAAGTAAACGCAAAAAAGATTGAATCCGAAACCATTGCCAGCATTCAAAAAGTGTGATCGTACTCGTATTTAAATCAGAAATTCATAGAAATCTTATTGGTGCACAGTAGGCTGATGATCTACAGCTTTGTCCTCGAGATATACTTAATTTAAGCTCTAGTCTATTTGTTAATTTGGGTTAAAAAATAAATTATAGCTAAGATATCGCTTTGGATCTTCTAATGCTCAAGCTATGTAAACAAATTATTCCTATTGTTACTAAATTGAAATTTGATTTTTTTTATTTTGGATGCTGAGCTGAATTTTTGAATAGGGCTTCAGTATACACATAGAACTAGGGCTCATATTCGGAAAAAGTTTGGTAAGACCTCAGGGTTAACAGAGTTGAATTGTTTTCAGTTTATATTTTTAAAACTAGTTGTTTAATATATAATTCCTACAATGAAGAATTTAAATTAAAAATTACACTGACTAGCTAAATTAAACTGTTTTTCTCTCCTTCGAACCAAATTGTACTTTTCCAAAAGCGTCTGAAGACTCTTTTAAATCTTATAAATCGGAATGGCTCAGAACCGCTCCATGTCAGGTTTTTAAAATATTCATATCTAAATGTCGTGTTTATAAATATATGTTTGAATTTATTTTCAACAAAACTCGTTCAAAAATTATTTTTAAAATTTTATTTTTGAAATTTGTATATCTATGGTTTAGCATTGTACCCAAATATATCCGTAATACCCTTGAGCCAATTTTCGGACTTGCTGTTTAATTCAGAGATTCCTTCTTTAGTGGCACTACACGAATGTACAATGCTTTACCCGGCTCAATTATTCCCTCCCATTACGATATTCAGACATTCAAAACCATTGTACATTGGTATCTCCTTTTAAATCATTTCCAACTTTCCTAAGCGCTCGCAATGTGCTCAATTATTTTAAGGGTAGTAAAAATCCCTTTGCGCGCATAAAAAATGAAAATAAAATATAAAGAAAAAAACGTTTTTTTACGATTTCTCAGAGAAGAAAAAAAGTTGAAAAGTTTCAAAATCGATTTTGAAGAGGAGGCTAAGTCTTTCAAAATAATATCAAGATTTTTTGTAATGCAAATTATTTCATTTCCTCAACGTTACCACTGTTCTTCCACATTTGAATTCAAAACTCTAAAATAATGAGCTTCCTCCAAGAAGAATCTTCAAAAAATATAATTTGGTTTAGAAAAACTCGGATAAAATTGCATTGGAAGTGCCTTATGCTATTTTCTAATTATCTGTGACGTGAGAAGATCTAGGGACTTAGGGTCTTACTCGTAGGCTTTATTTCATTTGGTTGAAAATTTTCTTGTTTCTAAATATTTGTGCCCACAAATAATAAATTCGGCATGCGTCTTCTAGACAAAAATTTTACTTCATTTAAACCCTCAAATTTCAGAAAATATCTACCTAATCCCGTTTAATTTCTTATTCCAAGCTTAGGTTTACGATAGCTTGAGTAAAAATGAATTGGCAGTTTTTATTTTACAATCCAAAAAATAATTTTCAGCATTAAAAAGACTATTAACAAATTAATTAAAAAATTTAATTTGGAACGGTTGTGGTTTTGCACTTTAAGTGAAAATCGCAAAATCTTAATCGTACAAATTTTCACGTTCTGTTTTAATTCAAAAGCTTATAAGTTGTCAAATGTAAAACTGGGGCACTTTTTTCCCTTGTTATCCCAAGTTCAAAACTCAAAAATATTGTCATAAAATTTTTTTTGAATGCATTCATTTTTCAGGTCAGTCAATTTTGCTTCGATTAAGCGATGTGTTTTTACATTGAGTTTTAAACTCTTTTTTCCAATACTCTACTACTCGCTCGTCATGAAATTACACATGCGTTCCAAAGTTTGCTTATTGCTATACTTTTAATGCTAGAATACGGAAAAACAAGCAAAAAGTTGATACAATTTTAAATTTGACAATCAAGCTTTGGTTTAATATACTTGAAGGTGTGAAGCACAAAGTTGAAAATTTTAAATTCAAATTTAAAAGATGTTAGCTTCAAGTTTGTTTATGGGTATTCAGTTTGAGTTTAGTATAAACTTAAGGGCTAAATATTTTTTCTTCAATAATCAAACTTACGCTTTGGTCGCTGGAAATGCACAGCTACGAGAGGACTCAGATAGCCCTTGGCATTTGTGTATGGATAGAAAAATCCAGGAAATCCTCGCATCGGATGATAATCAACTGGACCAATATTTTCTTGATCAGCTGGATTTTCACCTTCGCACGATACCCAAATTGTATTCAACTAGAAAAAAAGATTTTTTTTTTATAAAAATACATAAACATTACAAAAAAATAAACCTTCTTTGCATCAGTTTTTTCAACTTCTTCTATATAAGTTCTTAAGTTCTCTGGCATCTTTTGGGGTAATTGAGTTGAAGTATTATAGAATTGCGGAACCCAACCGAAAATTTTATTCAATTTCAGAAAGACACATGGCGCACTCTTGTGGTAGCTGTAGTTATTCTCTTTCGTGCAAGGATCCCAGCTTTTGATATCAACATCGCAAACATGTCCAGGTGGCGGTGGTCGATTGTAATCACAGTTGAAAATATTTTCTCCTCGTCCTGGCTTAAGTCCAGGTACTTTATAAACTATACACACAAATTAAAAAAAATATTGTTTAAATTAAATATTAATAATATTTGGCAGGACTGTTTGTTTATTTAAACGATGATAAGAAGGTCAGAAAAGACGATTGTATGCAAACAGATTGTGAAGGCCACAATAATGATAATTCTTTAATTTTGATAACGTTTTTATATGTAGATCGGATATTTTTAAATATTTTCCGAACCTTCTAAGAATTCATTAAGCGAATCTGTCCAGTGTTTGTAGTTTTCATATTGAGTGCCTTTGTACCAAATTAATGTGCTCTCTACATTTTCTTCTGGTGGCAATGGTCTGAAGCCAAGACCTAAAAAAAACATATGACATACAATAATTAAATGGGTTCTATTGTTTTGAAATTAATTTTATTTATGTATTTTTGAACCTGGATTTGTTCCGATTATTGATTCTTCGAGCTTCCATTTTGGTTCAGTTAAATCTAAGGTTTGATGGAATACCCACATGCAGATGGCAACAAGCGCAGCTAATACTCCATAGAATATAAAATAGAAAATGCCAATTTTAGCTGAAATCAGAAAAAAAAATTAAAATTAGTAAAACAAAACTCAGTAAATGTCAGTCATATGGTGTTTTAACAAAAAGACCTGAATTCTGAATTCAGATTAACACAATACCTTTTAAAAATAAAAATTAAATTTAAATAAAAAGAACTAACACAATGGCACGACAAGTTTTCATTTCATTTCTCCAGGCAAAGACTGGAAAATTTTATCAAAAAAAAGTTAATTTGATTGACAATATTATAACTGGCAATGATTGGCAACAAATCAAAATGCACTGTGCACTGTGTGACAATTTTTTTAAACTATTTTCTGAGGTTAATATTTGTGTCTTAAATACTTAATCAAGTGACCAGTACAAATAATTATATGCGATTGGCTTCTTTTTAAAAAATAAGTTGCTTTACCAGTACATTACTGAAAATTAGAAGAATTTCAAGCAGTTTGAATTTTTGTTAGTTGTCTCTTAGATATATGTAACTAAAGGTAATATACAAAAAATCAGATGTAAATTCAAACAAAAAGTCATATTTAAGTGACTATTAAGTCTTTACCTCGGGAGAGTAACTAAATCTCGCCGCACAAAATCGCGAATCACGAAATCCAAAGTTGACAGTTTCAAACGTGATTTCTGGCTAAACTAAGCATATTGGCGAGTTAAAAATTGCATATTCGTGATTTAGGGAGTGCAACCTTTCAATCCACGTATCGCATGTTACGAAAAACAAATGTTTATCTTTAAATGCGATTTGCGGCTAAACGGAGCTCCGTAGACCCCCCAAAGTTGACATTTTCAAACATGATTTCTGACTAAACTAGGCATCTTAGCGAGTTCAAAATTGCATATTTGTGATCTAGGGAGTGCAACCTTTCAATCCACGTATCCGCATGCAACGAAAAACAAATGTTTATCTTTAAATGCGATTTGCGGCTAAACGGAGCTCCGTAGACCCCCCAAAGTTGACATTTTCAAACATGATTTCTGGCTAAACTAGGCAGTAGGCATGTTAGCAAGTTAAATATTGCATTTTCGTGATATCACTCCCTAATGTACGAGTATGACATAATTTTTTTTTTAAACTTTTTTGGATATTTTTTTTTGGATATTTTTTTTTTTGATACTTTTTTTTATTTTTTTGACTCAAGATACTTTCAAGACTTCATACTTTCTTTACTTGTCTTCAGCTTTAAGCCAATCAGACATCGTTAAAAATTAACGAAATCAGATCGGTTTTCTTCGTATTGGATATTCCAGTACAATAGTAGGGAACTTCGTTCTCGTTGCTTCTGATTGATTCGAATCACCATTACTATGGGAATGAAAATCCATACTGTGCTGTCAATTTAGTATTGAAACGGCGGGATTTCTTGATTCGGGATTTTGTGATGCGGGATTTTGTGATGCGGGATTTCGTACCCAACCCCTTTACATCAACTCAATTCTAATAAGGGAAATAATTTGTTCGGCAATCAAAAATACGAATAATTGGCTTAATGAGTTGTCAGTTAGAAATTCATATATTCTTCACATTAATAGCAATTCTAAAAATCTCCAGCCTGTCCCTTCAAAACGCGAATCTTCTCCCCCTCTAACTATCGTTCAATTGCATTTTACGGTCCTTTTTTTTCAAAGTCATGGAAACTCTGATAAATATCAGATGAAGAAATATTTTGAAGAACGAAAGCTTCTCAATAACCGGCAGTATGGCTAATTAAAAAATTAAAATTAAATTAAAAAAGTAAAACAATTATTACACTTGATATTTCAAAATCAAGCTTTTTTAGCGAAAGTAGGTGCATTTGGAATTGATCAATGTCTTCTTCGTTGGATTAGAAACTATCCCTCAAACCGCGCAATACAAGTTGTATTGGACGGTTCTAAGTCTGTAATTCATACAATTAATGCTGGTGTGCCACAGGTCTCCGTTTTATCTGCGACTCTCTTTCTCAAACTCATTAATTATCTTCTGTATGAAATTTCTAATCCATTGAATTATTTTACTGACGACAGTACTCTCAGTATCTCTTATTCGTTTCCAGATTTACGTCCTTTTTCTCCGTAAGTGGATTAAGAACGGCAGCGTATGATGAGTTCCTTAAATTCTGATATCAATAGTATTGTCAAATGGGGAGCCATAAACCGCGTAGAATTTAATGCTTCAGTTTTTAGGCATTAAGAACACATAATACAGCTCAATATTTTGTTAGCCTTGAACTGTTCAAAAAAATATTATCAATGACAAAATGTATGATGTCAGTCTATGAATTAAACAGCAACTGTCATGCCAGTTACATTTCTATGTACCATGCATTTGGCACAAGTGATCTTTTTTTTACTAACGCTATAAGTAATATTCTTAAAAAATACTTTCATAGCGGTAAATTTCATTATTTTGCCCCAGTTTTATAAGCGAAACAGACTGCAACAAATCTAGAAGAAAACTGCAAAAATACACACAGTCCCATCAAATACGGAAATTCTTGGTCGCATAACGATCCAAAATACACAACCATCAGCCCATCAGCCCGTCATCGTAGTTTATTTAGTATTTTTTTGTTGGCCATGAATGGAAGACTTTTTTTCATTCAGAATGCAACAACCACTCCAGATTGCCGTGCAAAACTATAATAGGCTTTTAAGCACAACATAAAAACCATCATCACGCAGAAGTAACGTGACATGCAAGGAATTCCGCAACATGGAAGCTCGTCGCACAGTGCGTCGATTGTATGGACAGAGTGGACAAAAATCAATTTTTCGAAAATAATGTTACTGTGCAAAAAATTTTGTTTGTAAATGAAATGAATTGCATATTTAACTCAAGTTAAAGAATTCTTACGCCCCCTGCCACGCCCACTTTTGACCAAAAGTTTATTTAATAAAAATTGATTTCAAGTATTAAAGCGGTGATCAATTAGTTAGATATAAATATATCTCGAAATCCACCCACTGCCACGCCCAAAGTAGCATTAATATAAATGAAAAGCCAAAAGTTTCAAATTTCAGGATTTCTAAGATGTACAAAAGTTATAATAAATGAAACAACCATAATATAATAGTAATAAAAGTTTTCTTGAAGTATGTATGTAAGACAAGTTTTTATTGCTTAAGTACATAAATAATAATTTATAAAAACAGTTCTATTGACGATGACGAAAGATCACTATTTGAGCTTTCAAGAGCATCTGATGAAGACGACACACTTGTAGGATTTTCATCCGCTTTGATATAAGGCCCAATATCATTTTGTTCCACTTTTGAAAGCCGGATAGTGCTACTAAGAAGAGAAATTCGTATGTGCTCTCTGAATCACTTAACATTTGCTTATACTGGCAATGGTCAGAACCCTCATTGAACCCCCATTTGCAAATAAGCGTTGCAGTTGTGTCTTGAGGTATTTCCGATAATTCAGCAATACTTTCCCCTGTCTTGTTTAGGAGTTCCTGAAGATCAACTGCGGCCGAATTTTCAGTTACCTCTCTATTCGTTGGAAGCATCAACTTTTTAGCTTTTCTCAATTTATATAAGCTTGGAAAACAATTTTTATGTATCGCATTGACAACCGAACGCAGTACATTGTACTTTTTTCTGAAAGATCTACATAGATCTAAATATAATGCCAAAGCCTCTTGTGGTGTCAATACTCCTTTATTTTCTTCAGTTTCGCCTCCAGATAGACGCTTTGACATTTTTGCCGCAAAATAAAGCTCTTCAGTAGAGTTAGATTGTAAAAGGTCACAAACTCTGCGTTTTTTGTTTATTTTTTGTGATAGATCAGAAAATGATTTAAGGGGTCTTCTACAGCTGGTACTTAGTTTTTCAATACATAGTGCATTTTCTAAAAAATAATGGCATAGACAGTTTTGCTGCCATTTGCTAACATTTTTTTTAAAGCTTAAGTTTATTTAATTTTTTAGCCTTAAAAAAGGCATTTTTTTTTTAAATCACAAAAAATCACATTAACGAGAAAAAATTAAAACAACAACACATACCACTTCTCAATATATCCATTTTAAATATTAAAACAAAAAAAATTGCAATGAAAAAATATTTTAATCACACGAGCTACACTTGTTCGCACAAAATTTCAACTTTTAATCACACTGCAGCTAACAAAAGTGCCACTAATTCACAAAGAAGAGAAAAACAAAAAATAAAACAAAACAATTTTAAGTACTTGAAGATGTTCCAAAACAGGTTTAGAGCTTAAAACAAAGAAATTGCATTTTTATTTTTTTTTGTTTTTGTCTACTAGTCGACGCACTGTGCGTCGTCACTATGACAATTTGATTACTTACTTTTTGATCAAGAGCGAAAAATGGAACGATTTACTTAAAAAATGTGCACATCTAAATAGGTATAAGATGCATATTATTCTATAGCTATAATCTGCATTCGGATTCGAAAAGAGAAACAAAAATTAGATTTCGAATTAAATTATTATTGTTGGATTTTGCACAAAGAGCTACCATTCACTTCAAGGAGGCTATTTTTAAGCGGCTTTGTATCTGAACGATGCAAAACCAAAACAAATTTATGTAAGATAGGTACATAGAGGTCTACGTATTAATAAACATCTTGTCTGGTCATGGTATTCTTGACTTTCGCTGCATCAAGTGTAAGCACCAAAAACGCAACGTTCTCTTTTGCAGTGCGCCAAATTTGTTCACTTGCCAATTGTATGACATTTAAAATTTTCAAATTTCTTTTTCAAAAAAAAAAGAAAAAATCTCCACAGGGAAAAATTAAGTTTGTGACCTTTCATCGTACATATTGAAGGAGAAGAAGATCCGATGCCAAGCAATTAGAATCTTATTTGCTTTTTTCTTTAAGTTTTCCTCTCACTTTCTCTAGCAGATCTACTTTTAATTTTGTTTAAAATAACCAACTTGGAATTGCACACTAAAATAAACAAATTCTATCCGGAATTTGTTAAGTTCAGTTAATGCTCCGAAGTTTTTGAACTCTCAATAAAAATCTAACCTCAAATGACATATTAACCGCATTAGCAATTTATCACAACCCCTTGATGAAATTAACCACTTAATAAATTGATGAAAGATCTATGGATTGTGAATGAGTCTGTCCCTTTAGTTTTCTATAGAAGAATATAAAGTACACGCCGAATCACTTGATTGGACTCGAGTTTTTTTTAGCCACTTTGCATTATCCGAGATAGAATAACTCATTTATAAGAAAGGTGAAAATACAAATAAATAACTAAGAGAATAATTAATAATAATAATGATTAAAAGGGATAAATTTCTGTGATATCGTCCTGGATTTTATGAGAAAAAAAAGGTTGTGAAAAATTCAATCTAAGATTAATTGAAACAAAAATAAATCCGTATTATCTAGTCTAGTCTAGTCTAGTCTAGTCTAGTTCATTGATATCTTTTATATATAACGCGGCTAATCCGAAACAGATGGTGCCTTTAGTAATAAATTAAATCAATTTTCAGTTAATACAAATAATAATCAAAAGTCTACTAAGGGTCTTATTCCTCATTTAGTGGCATTTTAAAAAATGTATTGTCTACCGATATTACACGACGACACGTCCCTCAAGTTTGTTCCCAATTTATTGAAGGCGAAGAAGAAACAAAATATGATTTTATATAAGCCGTCATTGAATTTCTAAAAAGCTTCATATATGCAGAAATTCATTGTGTAATAGGGGTCTTAATTCTCATTGAAGTTCTAAAAACGGACTTACATAATAATAAAACTAAAAATTTAAATGTAGAATTTTATTACAGAACCAACTCGTTTGTTCTTTCTTATCAGCAAATTTAGTTCTAATCAGTAAAAGTCATGAAGGATATATCCTAAAGTTTTTGTCGTCAACGTCACTCATAAGTAAGAATATCAATCTAGTCGCAATGTCCACCTCTATAAATCTTCGAAATTCTCTAAAATGCAATTTTTCAATTTTTTCATTTCCATAGTTTCAAAACTCATTAGCGAGCAGATGTAAAAATGAGTTTCAAGTTAATTCCGAGAGTTAAAGTTTATGAGAAATGAAACAAGGTATCGTTGCACATAGTTCAAAAGTCTACACTCCAGAAGCTCGATATATGTATGTATTAAAATTTTGTTAAAAAGTATAAGTCATTGCCCATTCATATAAATATTATATATTTTGTGTAAAGCATTAATAATGAGGATGAAAACTGAAAATGTCTAATAAAATTAGTCTAGAAAGTCTATACTTGAAATTTTTGTTCTTCTTCTTCCTTTGCTTCGGCGCTGTTATGATCTCGATGTCGAGGGGATCATAACTCTCCCACGTATCTGCTTCACACTAGTGATCCGCCTGTGGGGTTCGCGGGGTTGACCTCAGAAATCGGAGGCAAGCCTCCCGGTTTTGTATTGTTCCATTTCTGAGACCAACTGAATGCTGGTGTTTTTGCATTTGTTTGTACCAGGAGTGTTTAGGCCTACCTTTCTTTTTATTCCGAATTGGAACGTTGTATAATATTGCCTTTTTGACGGGGTTCTCAGGATCTCTCCTTTGAACATGGCAATACCAACTGAGTCGGTCGTGTTCAATTTTTTGGGAAATGGTATTCTTAACATGAAGGCTTCCTCGGATCTTCGTACTTCTAAATTTTTGTTAATCTACTTAAATAAAGACTCGCATGTTAAGAAGTTTGACTTAAAATTAACTGGCTCCGCACTTTATGAAAGTTAAACAAATGCAAAGTAAAATTAATTCAAGTTACCATTTTTCAAAACGTACGGAAGAACAGAACCGAAATATCTCAATATAAGGTATTGTCCCCAGTACACATTACCTAAATAGATCTATACAATTCTAATATAATTCTAATAAGCACAAGATTTGTGCATAAAATCATGAGAATAGAGGGGGACTTGTGTGTTTCTTGCTCCTTTTGAAATAGATTTTTTGACACGCATCTACATATGTACATAGTAAATTAAAGGAAGTTTTTGATAAATACGGGCTATATCCCGAAAAGAGGTTTTGAAAGTAGAAACTTCAATCAAGTGATACGGAGTGTATCTTTTTATTTTTCACTTCATTCATTTGGTTGGTATTCGTTGACGTTCTCTGTATCGCTCATTAGGGGCTTGCTTTTTTGTTTAGTTAATTTTTTTCTGGAGAAGTGTATTATGAATGAAAAAATTTCTTATATAGATTCGAAATTAAAACTAAAAATTCTGACTCAACAAGTTAATTAAATCAGTAGCTGCTTTTCTTAAAGGAGTCGGCGCAGCAAACTCAGAAACAGTTGTTGAGGGTAATTGATATTTTGAAAAGTACCAGGGTCTTAGAAATAGTCTTAGTCATCTAGTAACTATTTGAGTATGTACGCGTATAGTATATGAAGATAGTTTGATTTGTAAATTGACACGTAGTTCGATCTTGAATTTGAGTAGGTTTGGATTGGAAATTTTTTCAAATGAAAATTTATGTAGTCTGCAAACGTGTTTGGTTAATTCATAAAATCACTTTTTCGGTAACGAATTGATGCACAATTTATTGTGCATTAAGCAATTTAACATGATGGTGTCATGTTAGTGCCTAGGAAATTGAAATACTCGTTCATACTTTGAAATACCCATGAATAAATGACGGGGTTTCAAATTTCTGTTGGTATATTTATAAAATTAATTAGAACTCGCAATATTTTGTTTTAATTACAAAAAGCGATAAGCATTTACAACTCTATTAATTTTTGTATTTTTGCTCCCTAAAAGTCTAAGGCTTGCCCTACATCCATATTGAAGAACTTTTTAGTAATTCCAGATATACATACATGTATGTACATATGTATACAACAATAAGACAAGTTTTACATTTTATAATATTGCTCTAGAAATTTCACCCCTAAAGAGGTTTAAAAATTAACAAATTGAGAATAAATAATATAAAGAATATTACTTTATATAAGCATACATACATGTACATAGATTAGAGTGTCTTTTTGCATAAAAGATAAGGACAGGATATATTGTTTGTTCTATGAACTATATGTTAAAGTTGTTAATATTATTTGAAATCAACTTTATGAAACACTTGTCGTTTTTATTTTATTATATAGATTTTAATATCGCTTCAAAATGTGAAAATTAATAAAAAATTCAATTCGAAATTTTCTCTTTATCAGAACGGATGTTTTCTTTTTAAATAAGAATTTATTTTTAAATCTAAAAACATAATACTATATATAGGTGTTCATTAATTTCGAATAATTTTTGATTCACCAATTATATTGGGACTTGAAATGAGGTCAACATCAATGATAACAACTCTTGAACATTCAAAAAAAAAAATTAATATTTTCGTCTTTGCGATATTTTTCCAAATTTTAAACTTTGCAAACAAACTGTTAAGACCGCAATAATTGCAAAAATATTGTTTGCGAATTACCAATTTGGATTTTGCTTTCAGCTCTATCAAATTATTTTCAATATTTCTTATACATAAATAAAATTCAGAAAAAAGTTAAGAGTTAGAAAAATCACAGGTGAGGGAACGATAATGAAAACATTTTTTGAGTCTTTCGAGCTCCGTCGGAATGATTTATTACTGATCTTCTACTATCTACTATTATCTATGTACTAATAAATAAAAGATATTGGCGCAAAATTTAAGTTGGATTAGTTTGATGCTAAAATTGTGTCAGTATAATACTATAGGTTAAAACAACTACATATTTTGCAAATTTTAATAGAAATAAGCACCATACTTTCCCTAGCATTTTATTAAATTTAAAATCATCAAAAGATATTAAATTTTTCTAGTATCGTGCATATGACTCTTTGACATTTACAAACTTCAAAAAGTTCAAAAACTTACTTAGTTTTTATATTTTTCATTATTTTCTCTGTTCAGAAGCAATTTAATGATGCATGATGATTGAGAAAAAGTTAGTTAACTATACTTTAAAGTTAGCAAATTGTTAAGTAGTACAATATTAATACCTAGTGTTATGCTATTTAAAATTTTGCGCCATGGATAACTTAATTTTTCTTATTAATTAACTTAAATTATTTTGAATATTATTTATTTAAATAACAAAAAAGTTAAAAATCTCCTCATTGTTAGTGGAGATTTATCTGTACTTTTTTAAACAGTGTTGTAGTGGTATAGCTAGGTAGTTCATTTTTCTCCTAAAAAATGTTACTGTAACATTTGGCCTTCTGGTAATGTCGATCAGCTTAGTCTTGATTCCAGTTTCTGTCAAACACAGAGATTCATTCTTCAACCGCACTAAACGAATGTTGTATTCTATACGTAGCCACCATTCCCTATCATTATGATATTAACAAATAGATGCATATCTCCCTATAAAGGTTAATCATATAGCTACTGGAGTGCGCGTAAATTATAAAAAAAAAACGAAATCAAGATATACAAATTGGTTTGTGGTACAAAAAAAAAATGAAAATCTATACATACTTTCAAAAACTAAACATGAACGTGTGATATCAAAATATAGAAACACTTAAAAATTAAGTAAAAATATTGGTGCAAAAGCTCATGGAAATCAAAGGCGCACAGACTTACAAATTTCAACAGTTCCTTTGTTCATGTTGTCAACAAGAAATGTAGAGAATCCACAATTTTCTTTTTCATGATAAGAAATACTCTTAGTTAAATTTTCTGGCAGTGTATAGGAGACCTCTGTCACAAAAGTCCAATGCAATAACAATTTCGCCATGATATTGAACAAAGGCATTTTTGTGAAAAAATAAAAATAAGCGGGATGTGCTTAAAGGCGATTTTACTTACAAGTGATACATTTTTATTTGATCAAATAGTAAAAGTCAACTGGCCATAGTGACAAGTCTAAAGTAATATTAAGCGAGTCACTGCTTTCCGTTATCTACAAAAATTGCAAATTAACCGGCTTACGATTGAACTTTTAAATGCGGTTTAAGTACTGTAACTTTATTTGAACTGAGAGAGTTATTATAATTTTTAATGATTCCCCAACGGTAGATATGTATTAACAATTATCTAAATTAAAATTTTTAATTTTTAGAGCGACAGTCTCTTCCACCTAGGGTAATATAATTCCTTAATGCTCATTTCATTACACATATAGAATATTGCCTAATGGCATTGCAAAGGACTTTTCTCAAATGAGGTCGTTAGAGGACATTAGCATCGGGAAGAATAATGTTTTGTAAACAAAGAGATATATAGAGAGAAAGAGAGAGTATGCAATTGGTACCTAAACGTAAAACGTACAACTTTTTAGGGTAAACATTCTCACTAATACCAACACCAACGAAAAGATACAAAAAATCAATATAGCGTGCGTGCGTACACATTTGAACGCACAATCCAAAGACCTATGACACATGCCAGAGTGTAAACATCATACGAAAACAAGTTATAACTACAGATACCCACACTAACAGAGAGGCAATGTTTGTAGAGTCGGCATTTTGTTTTCTTGTTAAATAAAGAAAGCGTCAGGTAGTTCTATCTATGAAACCAAACAAAAAGACGGAATTCGAAAAAAGTGAGGTTAGGTGGAAGTCTCTTCTGCACACGAAAGATGAACCAGAAACAAGGAAAAAATAATGTGCATCTGGGTTATGGCCAAGTGTCAAGAACTCAAAAGATATATAGGTACCTACTTCTTTCGAATATTATTATGTACTCTGTAAATTATTTTTAGTTCAATAAATTTGTTTTAAATGTGCAGCAGGAAAAATAAAAAAAAAACTATACAGGGAAAGACGTCAACAAAAAATTATATGTCTACCTATACCTATAGATAGTTTTTAAAAATAAAATTATCTAAAAATTATGCAAGAAGACTCTTTGGGCTTAGTGTTTTTTTTTTTTTTTTTTACATTTTGAAAGACAGTTTTTTAAGAAGTTTGTCAAAAACTCACCCCATGAAGTTCTGTCACGGTTCATGACAGTCCCCTCCTCTGAGTTGTACAGGAATTTGCCAAGGTGGAAAGGGCGCGCTTGTCGCACGAACAATGAATCATCCATATGGGCAGATTTAGACATTTTTGATGTAAATTTGTTGTCTGATTTTACACTTAACAAACACTTTAGGCACTCGATCGGTCAATGCGTCGGTCGCGATCAAAATACCATTAGTTACCGCTTGAACTTGAATTTATGTAATTTGAAAGGTAGTAAGTAACCGAGAAATTTCAGGTCAGAAGATCATTTAAGAAACACACTGTATGCAGGCAGAGAGGTACAATCCCCTGATGGTTCACTAAATGAGCAGCAATGCACTCTGAGTTGGACTGACTTTTCCGCACACCACCCAACTGAGCAATAATAAACGTTTGACTTAATATTTCTATCTTTGGTTTGGGACGATGGATTCTGCGACACAAAACATACAAAAATATAAGATATGTGCTTTATTTTTTTCCGAATATACTCGCAGATAGCACAGCAGTTTCGTTGTTATGCTGTCGAAGAAGCCCTAAGAGCCCGAAAGAAGAGAGACCTCAAAATGTGTCTGAATGTTGTGACGACCACACCTTGATAGATTTCGAAAAATTGTCAGAGAATAGCGCGCGGCTATATCTATGCTTTGAACTTGGACCTTAAAGTGTAAAACAAAAATTACTTGCACCAACCCCGAGCACGAGTTTGATATGAATTTATGTATTTTTATTTATTTGATACAAACAAAAAATCAGTCATATTTTTATAAATATTTTTGCATTCGTAAATTTCTTAAGACAAAAGATATGAATTCATAAGAGCGGTGTACGTGCAACGTTCGGAACCGATAGACTACGAAGGAACCGCCTTTTTCGATTTTTCTTACTAAACAACTTGAGGAATACTACATTGATATTAGCCTGCAGCAAGCATAGCACAGTTGGTTGACTTTGAATTTCACTCGAAATGTGATATTGTAGGTATTGTTACTGTGCTACTTACTATACACCGTAGAGCCGGAGCCAGCTCAGAGAGGTCATCATCAGCTCAGAGTTAATATGGACACGACCACATTCAAATGAAATTGAGGAAATACTTTTGAATAAAATATAAAATAGCAAATGCGTTAGAGGTCTGGGCTCTTTGCTCTTCTGGAGGTTTCAATCCAGATACTCGACGAAGTGAATCAACACTATACTCGTAGATGCCCATATGGGGTGGTGGTGGTGGCTTGGTGTTGGTGACGATGGCTCAGAGGCGAGTTGAATTTAAAGTGTTATATTGCAAATAGGTGTGAAATGAGTGAGACTTAAACGCGCGGGTTGAGCGAGGTTTGAATGAGGCGCAGGGTGGCGTTAAACTTCTTTTTTTTTATATTAAAAAAAGTGATAATTGTAGTTGCATATGAGATAATAATTACGAGACACCTGTTTGAAGTTCTTTTTAAAAAAGTGTTATTGGGCTTTTACAACACTTAAATGTGCTCTTATTAAAGGGTGTTAAGTGCCTTAGCTTGGTAGACTAGACAGTTTTAAATAAATTTCTAATTCTTCTTTTTTACTTGTCACAAGGTGGGAATTTAATAATACAGCATGATAAAGGTTGTAGAATTTATTAATAATTTTTGTTTGACATAAATTTAATTAACAAATGTAAATAGCAGCGTGTTTCTTTTTGTTATATACAAAATATAATTAATTTAATCGTAAACAATTCTCCAAATTATATTTTTTTAATATTAAAATATAAATTAATATCATTAATTAATACAATTAAATATGAAGCTTATGAATTTTTTAAAAATTAGTTACTTTTTTGAATTTGTCAATATGCGTCCATATAAATAATGCAAGAATGTGTAAAGCAAATCAAAAGCTGGTTGTTTATTTTAAAAACATTAATTTATGTAGACTTAAAATAAAAGGAAAAAAAAAACAGATAAAATTGAACTTTAACGTCTTAAAGTGTGTAGAACTTATCCAAAACTCAATATGTCAAATGTCAATGTTTTTCAATCTTTACGGAATTGTATAGTTCAGAATGTGTCGAAAGAAAGAATTTCTTTAAATTCGACCTGAATTCTAAATCAGCACAAAAACTAAAAATCGCATTTTTTCCAAATGTATAATATTTTGTTTTAGTAACACATAAATATACAAATTATGTATGATAAGTCAAATATAAATATACATGTTCTTTAAAAGAAAAAAAATGTTGGATGGGTTAATAAATTATGGGAATACAAAATAAAGTACAAAGTATGTAGATGCTTTGTTTTCTTTAATAAAGGTTTTTGAAAAACAAAACTACCAAAAGCGAATCCTAAGTTTTCTTTAATAGTAAAACCCAGATTTATATTATTAAAATTGGTGCTTTTAATTTTTATTTATATTTTAATTAAGATAAAACTCATTTTTAAAATTCATTCGGCGCATATGTTATGTATATAAAAAATATTTTTGTAAAATATTTTTCTCGTCTAATTTAATCTTATAATCGTCTAATTAAAACAATAAAGAAAGGTAGGGAATCAAGCTTAAAGCTTTGAGACGCATTTAAAAGTAAACAGATATTGGTCTTTATTATTTAAAAAAAAAATATATTGAATATGTCGTGTTAGGTGCATATTGTTGTAAAGAAAGATATTTGTAGAAGAAACATTTTAACGGATTTTTATATTTCAAAAATGTATGTACATATATCCACGCAAGAAGCATTTATTTTTTAAGGACTCATAAAATTTTTCGTAGGTATACTTTTTTACCAGTCATACTTCTCCCTTAACCTTAACCCTTAGCACAATAGTTATTGCTTGAGACTGTCATGCAGAGGATCGTGGGTTTGGTTCCCAGCCTCTGCAAAAAAGTTTTTCATGGGTGTACTGTGACAAAATCCTCCAAGAGCATCTCTTGTCATGAAAAAGTGCTGATCATTAGCTGGCCGGAATCAGCAGAAAATTGTAAGTCCACTCCATTCTAGGTAACGCGCACAAACGAATGGTTTAGAGTTGTAAGTCACTAGGCTCAGGCTCTCTACGAGCCGTAATGGACTCTAATTTATTGTTAGTCATACTTCTCAAATTACTAGAGATACAGATACAGAGAAGAAATTATCTCGCGGGTGCATACATTTGCATGGTTGTCATAATTTGAAGCCCAAAAGAAAAAAACAATAAGTACTGACTGAACAAAAATTCAAATTTAAAAAATAAGAACCACCCTAATTTTCTTTTCTTTGTAAACACACATGTCTTGCAATATGTTCTCTTTCGTACACCTTTTGGAGTTGTTTACATATCACCATACGAGTAAACAAATAGGCTCCTAATATTGTTCAAAAAAAAAACGCTTATATTTCGCCAAAAACTAAGAAGTAGTACCAACATCATATTACTCGTACTTCTGTTCTATAAAAAATGTTGAAAAGAATGCCTATTTTCTGTATGTACATCTGCTCATTTCACCCTTCATTAGAAGTTTACACGCATAGTAACAACTATAAAGGAGAAGCAAAAGGGTCTGCGACCGTTGACCGCGTTGAGAATAATTTATGGTCATTCTTTGGATTGGGATATGACATAATTATGTGTAGACAAGGTGGTTTCAAAGAAGTGTTAGTAGCAGAATAAAAAAAATATAGGGTGGAAAAAATATGTATAACTACATAACTAGGAAAGGTGCTACTATGTCAATATTAAACTATTTTTTCCGAAGCCCAAACGCTGAAAGCAAAACAAATTGTTGCATCAAAATTAGAAAATGAGTACAAGGACTTTTGTGTTCTGTTCAAGAGAGTTGCTTTAAATAGCGCATGGTTTGTTATTTTTATACGGATACACATTACCTCATTCATAAAGTATAAATGTTGGGCATCCTCTAGAGTTCAAGCTGCAGGGACCTTCCACTCCTTTCAAAATCCCTAATTTCAACTCAAACATAATATCTACACGATTGTATAACAGTTTTGTTTAAACGTTGAAAAACTGGTTTTGAAAGATACAAAATTCTAAAGAGAAAATTTCAGCAAGAAACTTTTTTTAATTAAGAGTAAAAATACAGGTAGACACACCTACAATCTATCTGTTGATGCAATTTGCCAGGTAAATATATAAATAAATGCACCGTGGTTCCATTGAGTAGAAATACTAGAAACAAAATACCTATATGAAGGTGTAGATAGGTCTGGGTACTATAAACGTGCGCCATAGAAGTCTAATTTTATACAATTTTTAATTGAGAGATTTTATTTTCTTTGTGATAGATGCAAAAATGTTTGGAAATCGATTTTTGGGAAGCTACGTCATTTGAAATTAATTGTAAGATATCTTGTCAAATGACATTTCTTGGTTGCGATCATTTATAAATTCATAAATTATTTCCTTAAATTGTTTTTAAACAAAATATAAAATTAATATAGTATTTCCCAACAATACAATTTAAAATTTACTATTAACTTTTAAATATCTACAAACTTTCTAGTGACCGTCACAGCCAGGTCATGTTGTTTTAGTGACATCTGTCAAATCTGCTGTTTATCATTCAGTTACTGCTGCCAAATCACCATGGCAAGTAACACGATTGAACAGCACGTCCACGCGTCGCGCCCAATTTACAGTAGAAGTGGTGGTAATTCACAGTCGACTTCTCACCGTAAGGTAGACAAATTTGACAAGACCGGTTCGGTAATGAAGCAGTCAACATTCGTTCTGCGAAAGTGTACAGCAGTGTACAAGTTATCGGCCTTTCGCAGACTTCAACTTGGCGACATTTGTGTCGGGACCTGGGCCTTTACTCGTACAAGATCCCACTCTGTCCAGGCGCTCAAAGTTCATAACCCTAGCCAACGCCACAAAAACATTTTTAAGCCGCTTTAAGCAGTCCACATTCGTGTAGTGCGGCTAAAGAAAGAATCTCTGAATTTAACAGTACGTCTGAAGTTGGGCTCAAGGTATTCTCTGTAGCGCGTGTATTTTCCTGCATCGTGTGTCGATTGATTGGAATTTTGAAGATTTATTAATATGTAAAATAAGTAAGAATTTTATATTAATTAACCAAACTTCGTCGAAAAAGTCGAAATCTTTCAAAGAATTCTAGATCGTCTCAATAATTGACTTGATTTTGTTCTCCATTGAATGCATTTTTGTCTTCACTAATGGATTCTATATTTTATTATTATTAAATGACAGCTGTCGAACAAAAATGTCACTGTGTTTTCAAGTTGTTCCAAACGTTGAACTGAGGTTCAAATGGCAGAATACTGTCGTTTAACTTAAACTATAGAAAGAACTCTGTTTAAGGTTTAGACTTTACGTTTTTCGTTTTCAATGTGTAGGCTTGAGAGGTGAGAGGGGAGAGTAAAATAATAATAAAATAATTACTTCTTACAGTTTCTGTTGTACCAGATATTTTATTTTCAGCTTTTTAGTCTTGGTAAATTTTGCAACGGATTTTAAAATTTTTGGAGAGATTCAGGCAAATAAATGTGGTGAATTCCAGAATTGCAATCTATACAGGGTGTCCCACAGTCACCGCCCCAAATGAAAACCATAGATTTCTGATGTCATTTTAAGTCGAAAAACTTAAGAGGTAATTTTCTCGTTTTGGTCCCGTTTTCGAGTTATAACGGTTTTTATGATTTTTCCCTTAACTGGCTTTATCTTTGCCAAACTACGTCCGATTCGTAAAATTTTTTTTATAACCAATCCAGAATTTATTACAGTTTTAGTTTATCCAGAGACTTTTTTTTCTGTGGACAACCGTTTCTCCGCAATTTTGCATCAAACCCAATTTTTTCGTTTTTTAAGTAGTTTTTTCACTTTGATATCATTTTATTCAAAAAAACATGTTAATGAGTATTAATTCTTTTCACTTATTATTAAAGCCCAGTTCATTTTCTTACAAAAATAATTTTTTTCCTTAAAAAGAATACTAAATGTAATCAACAAAAAATTAACAAACTGAGTGAATTTAAAAAAAAATTATTTTTAAATACAGAATTAACTTTTTCTGAGCTATTGTGGTTAAGAAAAGGACAAATAGATAAAGTTGTCCCATTTCAGCATATATTAATAATATTTCCAGATATTCTTGATAAGCGTAATTCATTGTTTGCAAATAATTGAAAAAAACAAACTACAAAATAACAAATCCAAAATGGAGTATCACGTGAAAGAACACGACGCGGACACTAGATCAGGCGAGAAAGACAATTTACAACCTTCAAATCATAATGCAAATCTTTACAGTTTACATTAGTTAACGGTCTTACTAATTAACTTTATCTATTTGTCCTTTTTTTTTAACCAAAATAGCTCAGAAAAAGTTAATTTTGTATTTAAAAATTATTTTTTTTTAAAATTCACTCAGTTTGTTTATTTTTTTGTTAATTACATTTATTATTCTTTTTAAGGAAAAAAAATTATTTTTGTAAGAAAATGAACTGGGCTTTAATAATAAGTGAAAAAAATTAATACCCATTAACGTGTTTTTTTGAATAAAATGATATCAAAGTGAAAAAACTACTTAAAAAACGAAAAAATTGGGTTTGATGCAAAATTGCGGAGAAACGGTTGTCCACAGAAAAAAAAGTCTCTGGATGAACTAAAACTGTAATAAATTCTGGATTGGTTATACAAAAAATTTTACGAATCGGACGTAGTTTGGCAAAGATAAAGCCAGTTAAGGGAAAAATCATAAAAACCGTTATAACTCGAAAACGGGACGAAAACGAGAAAATTACCTCTTAAGTTTTTCGACTTAAAATGACATCAGGAATCCATGGTTTTCATTTGGGGCGGTGACTGTGGGACACTCTGTATATAAATAGCATTAAATAAATTTTGTGGTACCATTTTCTCCAAAACTATTTAACCGATTTCGATAAATTTTATATGGTTTGGAAGCTACAGTTGCGGAGATGTGCAGAATATACTTGAGACACGCATTTACACACTGTGGGTCATTTTTGTTTTTGCACTGTCGAATACTGTGCACATTTCAAAAAAAAATTAAATTACAGAAAACTTACTTTAAATTTCAAATAATTCAGATTTTTTAAGCTACATACCTATATGGGTTTTTTAGATTTCATTTTCTGTCGAACACAAAGCGAAAGGCTAGTTAATTAAAAAAGTCTTAAAAAATCACAACTTATACGTACATAAATATATAATAATCCAATAATTTTTTCAATCACAACTATGTACATACATATGTATCTATGTATGTACATATGTAAATACATATCTATCTTCACCTCTGAAAATTTAAGAATGCAAAGCCGTTATCGAGATTTTTGAAAACCAACAAACAAACAAAAAATTGTTTTATTTTATTGAAGTTTCTGACAAAATTACGAAGCAAACTTCTTCCTCCGCCTCTATCATAGTAATTTCGGGTTTGATCGAAATTTTGAGTTCGATTTTTTTTTTTAGTCATACATACATATATTACCATTAACCTATACATAAAGCTGACCATAAAGAGATACAAGACAATACTTTGTAAGTCTTTCGTCGGTCTAGTTTTAATCGAAAAAATTCAGTATCATTTCACTACTCATTTTTGTGGAAGAAATATCGACCTAAAACTTGAATCTTGCTTTATCAAAAAAATTTACTTTGAACTAGTAAAATGCAAGATAACATAATTACCTCTCAAAAACTTACAACTTATTTATGCTAGAACAGTTGTGTTTGCTTTGTTATTTTTTTCTTGAAATGTCAATGTCTTAGGTGTGTTTAGCTAAAGCTATTAAGAAAAGTTTTAGCACAATACTAATTAAAAAATAACTAATTAAGAAATAATAAATACTTTTACTACAGGGTAATTACAATTTTTGACCAAATGAGAAATGACCAAATAACGGTATGAAATGTAAAAAAAAACTATCAAAATTATTTGATTTCAAGTCGTTAGCAAGTATTAACACAGATAGATTTTTTTATTTTTGTACAAAAAATTAAGTTTTTTAATTAAACAGATTGTTGGAAACGGGGTTGCGAATTTTTGAATTAAAAAAAACCATAAGTCATAAGTCTGTAGATGATTTGTGATTTAAAAAAAATCTAATTCATAAGTTAGTGACTTATGATTTTAAAAAAATCTAAAACATAAGCTACTAAGTAATTTATGAATTAAAAAAAATTAATTCACAAGCTACTAAGTGACTAATGAATTAAAAAAAATTAATTCACTACATATATGTAAGTGACTTATGAATTAAAAAAATTTAAGTCATGAGCAAGTTAGTGACTTATGAATTAAAAAGAAATTAATTCATAAGCTAGTTGGTAAATTGGAAATGTTTAAGCTTGTTTTGACTACATAATTATTTAATTATTAACGAAAGTAGATTTCAAGCTTTTGTGTGTCATAAAATTATCATGCTAGCTTATAGGTTTTCCAATTAATAATTTTTTAATCAGAACTTATCCATTAGCTTATGAATTAAATGTTTTTTAATTCTTAGGTCACTTACTTGCTCATGACTTAAATTTTTTTAATTCATAAGTCACTTAGTAGGTTTTGAATTAATTTTATTAATTCATAAGTCACTAAGAAGCTTATGAATTAAATTTTTTTAATTCACAAGTCACAAATTGACTTATGAATTAATTTTTAATTTTGTCAGTAATTAGCTGCTGAATGTTTCTTAATTCATAAGTCACCCATTAGCTTGTGAATTAAAGCCAAACTTAAGCTAAAAAGTGACTTAAGCTTTTGCAACCCTGCTTGGAAAAACCTTATATCTTCAGATTGAAATATATTTTTAATTAATAACAAAAATGATTTAAGAAATATTCAAATTGAAAAAAAGGTTGAAATGCAAAAACTTCTACATAAAATTTTATGCGAAATGAGGGCGTGAATTGAAAATGTTTGAAAAACAAATCGATTATTTCTTTTACGATTTTTGCATTCATATTGTACTAGTTTTCTTTTCCTGCTAAAAAATCGTGTTCAATTTCTGCATACTTATATTGTCAGTTTTCTCTCCACCATGAGAACAAGTTTTTTGCAGAAATTAAGGTCCATAAATTGCACCAGTACTTAACAATTCTGCTATGTGTCCGTGCAGTAACTTTTTGTTCTCAATGTCTAAAACATCACTTCAAAATCAATTGCGCTGATAAAATCTGTACAATCATTAAGTAGATCAGTTTGAATTTGTATGTGGATTATATACTGAACCCAGAGAAATAAACTTATAACTTTCTGCTTCAATAAAGTCACTTTTCATTCAATCAATTCATTAACTTAATGAATATTCCAAAGGATAAATTAGTTCAAAGTTCAACCCAATCATTTTAAACTTGACTTAAATTTTACTCTCAAGTATAGACACACCTTATGAATTTCCATCACAACAAGTTCTCTCGAACTACATTCACAACTCACCCCAACTGGGAAATGTCCTTCCGAAAAACAACCTCTTATCGGGTTGCCATATCATATCCTTGAAGGATTGTTTCTTCGATATGGGTGGCGGTCTTGAGTAGCATTGTTGGAAAGCATCAATTGATTCCTCGGCCAGTGTTGTCTTTTTCTTAGGTTCCTTGCGTAATCCCTTGGCCTTGGAGTCCATGTTAGAATAAGTATTTACTTAAATATTCCGAAAGGATATCCTTCTGTTGTTTTTTGTTCTAATTTTTAATTCTCTTCACTAAAACACTTTAAATTGAGAAACGAATAATAAGAAGCAGCAGGAGCGAGATGCGTTTCACTTTCTTTTCTTTAAGAATCCGCGGTAAAGTTTTGCTGCCCAAACGACCGCGTCCCGATCCAGATCACTAATAAAATCTGAAAAAATTAAGTCCAATTCTAGTATGTGAGATAAGATGCGGGGCCAGACTTTGTATCTAGAGCCTCCGTTTAATATGGTTAGCAACTTTTTGATTATTATTATTATTTTTTTTTTATTTTGAAAAAAAGACTCTCAAAAGCAATTTAACGTATAACAATTGGACTGACTTTGTTGTACATTACTCTGAATTTGTGCACAGATTGTCACTAATATTCAGATGGGACTTAATCAAACATAATACCACGTACTGACGAATCAGAGGTTTTGAGAAAATAACGTACAGCCTGACACGTCAATTATATGGTACAACAAGTAAATTCTACTTAAGCGGTGGCATAACGTCCTACGGGGGCTTATATGGTATACGAGTGCCTCTATACCTACATACATACGTATGTCCAACTGGGCAAAAAAGTGCGTTCGAATAACCCCGTCCGACGAGAAGTGTATTTTTTGTGGGGGTTGGAAGACTATTTTATAGATATAGATACTTTTGTTGTTGTTCTTTCTTCCTTGCGTGTAAAGAAAATTTTTGCGGAGGTGGATAATCTCCATGGAAGACGCAGTCCAGTTTAAATAAAATGAACATTCCTCGCTGCCTCTGGTTCTTTATTGAAAGTATTGTTGTCAGGCAGCAAGCAGCAAACTTCAAGCCTCATGTTGCAGAGGAAGTTTGAAGACTCGTTGTGATTAAATCACGTGATTATGTCATTAAATATTGTTTAATCACAGGCGTTGGAGAATGATTCTGATAGAGAAACTGCGTGCTCATTAAGTGTGTTTACCGAGTCTAGATCATCAGATGGTGAAGATTACATCTTGTACAAGTTCAAAGAATTCCAAGAACTTCTTCAAGTTCAATAAATAGATCTACGATCTACTTTTTGCTCAAAATTGGGCATCCTTTAATACACTGTGTGCCCCAATGGTTGTTACGACCTTGACTCTCAATCAAAGGAGCAAATTTTTCGGAAATGCTTGGACTTCAAAACTCTGCAGATTAGGAACTAAGAAATCAGAAAGTGTATTGTATTAAAAAAATCAAACAACCTAACTTGAATAGAATTGACAAGATTTTTAGAAAACTTAAATAAAATTTGAAGAAAAATAAAATGATGCATGAAAAACAGAAAATTTTATAGTTTTTCAATAACTCAGATTTGCTATATAACTGTAAAAATTTTAGGAATTTCTGACAGTTTGTACATAAAGAATTTAAGAATACAAAATTGTGAATTTACAGAGTTTGAAAGTGCAGAATTTTTGGAAACCGAATTTTAATGCACGTGCACAAATTAACGAAATTTGTTTGTATAAAAATTGTTATACAGTTTGCGGCTTAGTTATATTTCGAGGCTTGTAATGTCCAAAGTCATTGTATTAAAATTCCATCTTAGTTTTTGACAAAATTTCACTTATAAAAATATCTTTGCAATATTAATTTATTTATTTGTTTTCATCCACAAGCTTAGCTTAACGGGAGAGTAACGAAATCTCGCCGCATAAAATCCCGAATCACGAAATCCCGCCGAAAATAAAAATAAAAATCCCGCCGACAGATATTTTTGGAAATATTTGGCGCGATTTTCAATACTATTTTGGTACTAATAATAAAATATTTTATTTTGATTTATTTTCAAACAAATGGAAAGTATTTAAGGAACTGTACTTTTAATCAAAAAAACTGTTTACATTGGCGCCTGCCAGGCGACTTAACATACCCTAAGCAGAGCGACGGAGTCGCGTGAGCGAGTGTGTCCCCGAAAAATGGAGTTAAAATCCTTAAGTCCCGCGGAGCAGGCCACCCAAAGTATTGTTTGTTTATTAAACATGAACTGCAAGCACACCAATTATTTACATCATATATTATACAGAAAAACAAATTTTTATATCTCTAAAGTCGATTTTCTGGCAAACTAAGTGCCGTAGACCTATCAAAGTTGGCACCTTTTATTTAATGTGATTTGTGGCTAACCCAAGCATCTTAGAGAATTAAAAAATACATATTCGTGCTCTAGGGAGTGCCACCTTTCAATTCACGTATCGCATGAAACGAAAAACAAATTTTTATCTTTAAACGAGATTTGCGGCTAAACGGAGTTTCGTAGAACCCCAAAGTTGACATTTTCAAACGTGATTTCTGGCTAAACTAGGCATCTTAGCGAGTTAAAAATTGCATATACGTGATGTAGGGAGTGCCACCTTTCAATCCACGTATCGCATGAAACGAAAAACAAATTTTTACCTTTAAACGCGATTTGCGGCTAAACGAAGTTTCGTAGACCCCCCAAAGTTGACATTTTCAAACGTGATTTCTGGCTAAACTAGGCATCTTAGCAAGTTAAATATTGCATTTTCGTGCTCCAGGGAGTGCCACCTTTCAATCCACGTATCGCATGTAACGAAAAACAGATGTTTATCTTTAAACGCGATTTGCGGCTAAACGGAGCTTCGTAGACCCCCCAAAGTTGACATTTTGAAACATGATTTCTGGCTAAACTAGGCATCTTAGCGAGTTAAAAATTGCATATACGTGATTGTAATTTTTTTTTTTTTTTTTATTTTCTTTGACTCAAGATACTTTCAAGACTTCATACTTATACTTTTTTTTTGGACTTGTCTTCAGCTTTAAGCCAATCAGAGCTCGTTAAAAATTAACGAAATTAGAGCTGTTTTCTTCGTATGGAATATTCCAGTGTAATAGTAGGAAACTTCGTTCTCGTTGCTTCTCATTGATTCGAGTCACCATTACACTATGGAAATGAAAATCCATACTGTGCTATCAATTTAGTATTGAAACGGCGGGATTTTGTGATGCGGGAGTTTGTGAATCGGGATTTTGTGATGCGGGATTTCGTACCCAACCCAGCTTAACAGATTACAATTCATTTTTGAAGCACAACCTTGAGATGTGTGAGTAAAAATTTCGGCATACTTCATTGAACAACTTTATATATCTTGAAATTCGTTCGCTTAGGCCGTAACTCGTTCTTTGCAAGGGTTGGAAAAGAAATCGTTGTTGCCTGACTGGTCTAACAGGAGTGCAAATAGGAAGTTGAAAGAGAAGATAGGGATCTTAATGTGATTGCAAGGCAGATATCGTATCTTTTAGATTTCTTTCTTCATAAGATGGTGAAAAGTTCTAATTTATTTTTCTAAAAATATATTTTGTAAAACCCCTTTAAACTTTTTGAATTCTATCAGAGTGTAATTCATAAAACGGGTTCCAAATAATTTCAGAAAACTCTAGAAAGGACCTTTTTAGAGAAGTAAATAACATTAGAAGAGTATGAGGATCAGTGAAATCTTTGAATTTCGTTTGATAAAACCAACAATGGAGTTTGCAGAGGGTCCAGGTGACTACGCTGTGGGACACCCGATGGACAATTTATAGGCCTTGAAAAATTCTTATTACATATATAGGTTTACTAATTTTGTTTAAATTTTGTACACTTTAGTAATGATAATAACTTCATTTCAAAACATGAGAAAGAATTACTTTCGAAAAACAAAAAAAAAAAAAAATTAAAAAAAAATAGTTTTTCTTGCTGATTTTGTTTACTCTGCGTAATTTTATAATTTATTTATTTAAACTTATAGCTTTGAGCAAGCAAGTAAAGTAAAGTATTTCAACCCATTACACGTGAATTTCTTTTTTTTACTCTTTTTTATTAAAAGTTGTTAGTTTGCAAGAATATAATTTCCTGAGCTAAAATTCCTGTGAACGAGGTTTTAAAAAATTGAAAAGATTTGAAGCGAATTTCAGTTCAATCATGTGGTTAAGGTTCAGTACTGGGACCAATTATGTTTTTAATATACACACATTTTGTCTTATGTTAGTATTCTAAAGTTTAAATGTGTTTTGACTTCTTTTGATGATAACTTGGGTTGTTTAATGGATCAGGCGTTTGGATCTTATTGTTAATATCAATTGGAATCTAGATAGAATTGTATTTTGTACCTATTAAATAAAGAAAATCAGTTTAGGGTAGAACTAGTAAATATTGTTACTAGCGGATGAATTCGCATACAATTCAAAAATATTAAAATTTAATTTTGCCTCCTTGACGCCAAAGGTGATAGGCTCATTACGACCACTATACATCCACAACGTGTAGTCCTTGATGGCACAAGTCCTTCAGTAACTGATGATGACAACAAGGGAAGATTAATATGAAAAGCTATAATGCCTCTTAGGCTAGGACCGCACTTGCGATTTTTTGTCGAGGCGATTAAAAAGTCGTAGTCGCTACAAATTATTGTCATGCACGCACTTGCGATTTTTTTGCCGCGCGATTTTTTAATCGCAAAAAATGAAACACACTACTTTAAATGTGAGTGCACGCATTTGCTACAAATAAGTAGCGACAGAAAAATCGCTTGAAAAAATAGAACTTGTTTCATTTTTATAATCGCTACGATTTTTGAGTCGCATGTGCGTGCATTCACATTTAAGGCCATGTGTCTTACTTTTTGGGACTAAAAAATCGTGGATTAAAAATCGCAAGTGCGTGCATGCCAATTTCTCTTTGCGACTACGATTTTTAAGTCGTAGTAATTTAAATCGCAAGTGTGGGCATATCCATTTGAGTACATGTGTTTCATTTAAGTTTACGACAATCGCATCGCAAGAAAAATGAAACAAATTGCGACTTTTAAATCGTCATGATTTGTTGGTAGCAAGTGCGTTCATTCTCATTTAAATTCATGTGTTCTATTTTTGCGACTAAAAAATCGTGCGATTGAAATCGCAAGTGCGGTCCTAGCCTTATAAACATCACGGAAAAGTATACCTCTCGATCATAAGATACCTTCCATTATAAGATGGGCGCATATCGGGATAGTAAGACACAAATCAAAATTTGAATTACATAAATCCAAAACGGTTGATCGCGGAAACAAAAGTTTTTAATTAGAAAATTTAATTTTAATTTAAAATTAATTAATAAATTAATGATTTCCTTTCTGTTGGTCTTTGAAGATTTTATTGAGTAAATTTTTTTTTAATTTTTGTCGAAACAAATAATCATTTCCTCTGGAAACTTACATTCTAAATGATTAGTTGATTATATTTTCAAAAATATCTAGGTACATTTATGCGTCATTTTTTGATGGCACAAGCAAAGTTTTTGTATATCTTATTCATTGAGTTAGAATTATTGCGATTATAGCAGTCGTTTATGCAAACAAATATATCTACACTCAGCGGAAGCTAAAAACCCGCTCTAGACAAGAGCAACAGAAAAAGTATCATCTTCCTAGTTTCTAAGCCTTAATTGTGTTTTATTACACTAGCGACTAAAAAAATCCAAGCGAATCTTCTATCTGGGAAATGTTGTAAAGAAAAATGTTATGCAAGGTACACTTAATAGGCGGGCGGGCTTAAGATAAGGCAGAGCCACTAATAGAGCACAGCCTCGAAATAAAAATCTTAACCAGTTCGGCAGTGTCTCAATGAGAGGAAAACAGCCACGTAAGCATCCAGCGAAGGCTAGTCAGCTCGGCGGTGCGGTGCCTCTGCCATCTAGCTAGAAGTGTATCTCTATGCTGACAGACACCAGTTACTATGTGCAGGATGTTCTCATATATTAACGGGCATAAATGTGTTCAATCGACCATTTCCTGTCGTCAGCCCGCCATTGTGGGATGCTGAATAGATAGATCATCAGCGGCAGTAGCGGTGGTGGTGGAGGCGGGCAAAAGTTAATGAAAAGCAAACTACTAAACCCAAGCTGCCGGCAACGACCGCCAGAACACAATGCGAATACTGATGCTTTATGGCCGCCTATCTGCTGGAGATGTGGAATTTTGTGACATTTTTATTTGTTTTGCCCAATTTGGGGTAGATTCATACGTCAATGCCATCACCACGACTTTATACGCAAATGTATTTCAGCAGATGCTCATAGTAGTTAGGAACGAATAACGAAACGATGCCGATGCCGCAAATGCATATATTGGGGATGGACTTGAACAATTTATACGAGCACACAGTTAATTATGCTTGGCAGCTCTCAATGGCATACTGAATTACCTAGCTACTTGTTTTGTTTTATGTTTTGGCCAGGTTCACATCGACAAGTTCAGAGTATCGCTCACCCGAAAAACACCCTCCACCAATGCTATGGTCAACGTAATAATTGCAAAATACCAATTAGCTTATCTGGTGGACAGGTCAGGCTTGAATGAGGCGCAGCAGGTACGAATCAATTGCGGATACTTTGGCATTGTTTCGTTGTCATGGTTGGCGGCGGGAAGGCTTTATGCATGTCAGCGATTTCATTAATCAAATTAGAAAATGGCAAAACATTGCAGGAGAGTCATTCGGAAATCGGAAGTAAAAAAAAAATGGCTATAGAATACAGTTTAACGGATGGCTTGGAATGCACCCTTGCACGGTTTGATGGGTTGTTAAGTAATACTACCGTCCGAGGCATTTGTTTCGCAAACTACACCAACAACTCAGAAGATTGTTGCCTTCTAATTCCTGCTGCATCCGTCTGTGGAGTCGAGGTACATTAATCAGCTACTTTTCGAAATTGAGATTAAAGACAACGACAACTAGAACTTCCATCGTGTAGGTATCGCCGAGATATTATTTTATCCTTGAATTTTAATAATATAATTGTCCGACACTTTTTGTCAACCAGAAGAAGTCGCGTCTGTCGCTAGACATACAGAAATGATGTGGCACACACGAGTATCTGGTGTAAGAAATAAAATGCATGTGTGTACCGCCACCGTCACCGTCACTCAATTCTCAGCTATTCATCGTCGAAAAATAAATCCAGTCGACATGGTACTGATGTATCTTCTGTGCTGATTAGCTTCTTAGCCCCCTTCCCCATGAGCTTAGCGGGTCTTGAATGAATTGAGGTTTGACTCTTTAAATGGGAAAATGTGTGATTTATTTAGATTGACTCACTTTTCTCCCCTGCTCCGCGCCTTGTAACGACCTTACGTAATGCATTGAAAATTGTGCTAATAAATTTTCACGCTCGTGTAAGAAAAGGAATTTAAAACCTCATCATTTGATCATTTTAATTTAACCAAACAAAATTATAATTGGGCTTAGTTTTTGAAAACCTTTGAACATATTCAATTTAAAATATTGAAATGTTAATTTTTCGAATATGATTCTGAGTTAATTAAAATTCCAATTCTAAATTAATCTTTATTCGTATTCTTTGCCAATTTACCTACAATAATAAATTTTATATTTAAGGGAAATAACAACTGGATGGTGTGGTCTTGGTCTTGGAATTGAAAGCTATAAAGGTGCTAGCATTCATGAAGTCACCATCATCAATAGAAAAAGAAAAAAGCAGGTACGAAACAAATTGTTTTTCTTTGAGTTTTTGTTCATTCGAAACTTGTGTTTGATTTCAGAACATTATATTATTTCAAATATCAAGGAGTACCTATTTGCGAAGTTCGAGCAATATCGTTTGAGCCATTGCAGAAATACACTTCGTAGGATAACCAGAAAATAAGGTAAGTTTCCTAAAGAAGCTTCAAAATCATATTTAAGATATTAGAATTTTTATATAAAAACCTGAAATTCACATCTTCGAGAAAATTCGAAAATCGTGGTATCAGCTGAAGTGGAACAACATTCGAATTTCATGTGTAGAGGAAATTTAAATGACTAATATCCTCCAAATTAGTTAATCTGCATATACTCGTACATATATTTGTCTCTTTATAAGGCGCGGCAACATTACCCAATTTTTTAATCGGATTTTTTATATACTGCCGGTTCTACAGTTTTGTTTAACACAATTTTGACAATAATATCAGGCAGATGATGTCTTCTTTAGATTGAATCAGAAGATTTCTAGCGGTTGTCATAAGCCTTATCAGAACATACATAAATTAGTATGTTTGCATTTTCTGTCCGAACGTTGGCCTTCACGTCTTGTCGTATCCTTCGACGATGGCCATAAACGTGGACCTCATAAAAACACACAAAACAGTTTTTTGGTCTGACCTGTTGGAATCAAATGTCACACACTCAAATCACACTCAAGATAACCTACTTTGCTAAAGTCATATGTTCCATAACATCATTTGCGGCGTACCTCTTCAGTAAAGAAATCGATTTCATTACAAAAATAATATTAAGCCAGATAGCGTGTTCGTAAACGTCAAATGTGTTTGTTTAACTACATCAACATCTTTTTTCAAATTTTGATGATCAAATTACCGTTGAATTAATATAACTGATTGTAACTATTTAATTTTTACCGAGTTTCTCCCTCGGCCTATTTCTACCTTATACCATTGACCAATTTCCCATCGAAAATAAGCTGAATCAACTCGATATTTGTCAAAAAATACTCTTCAACACTCTCTCTATCCCTTTCGAATTATCCCTATCTGAAGTATAATTCCCCCAGTTATGGAAGACCTCTTCTATAAAACCCCAAAGTGTGAAGTTACAAACTATGATCCAATAGCTAAACTTTCACATATTCCCAAAATCAAGGCTCTCAGTCTTAGAGAACGAGAAGCAACTCGACGTTGTCTTAACCGATTTCAGTAAGGCCTTTGACAAAATCTCACATAAGCTTATTCTATTCAAACTGTCTACCCTTAGACTCGAACTGATCTTCGTAAGATGGATTTTTTCTTACCTGAAAACCTGCTACTACAAAATTCGATTCAGATCCAACTTCTGTGATGGTTTCTTAGCTACCTCCGGGGTCCCGCAAGGCAGGCATTTAAGACCTCTCCTCTTTATTCTTACTGTTGAAATCTTGATATTTAAATCAATATTTTTATATTTCACTCTACGCCGACGACGGCGACGATGCAAAGTTTTTTCAAAGACCATTTCTTCTACACACTGCACTCTTCTATAACTTAATCTGAACAGTTTCTCTATCTGGTGCCTGAAAAATAGCTTATAGCTGAATATTTCCAAATATCATTCAATCACTTTTTCACTCCTCGTCGATACCTTCTACATTATCAACCCATATCCACCGTTGAGTCAATTTGCTACCTTTGTGACCCAATACCAACTTATTTACCATAGAATTGAATACACTCCTGGTATCATACTCGTATCTATGTATTACTCGTTGGCATAATGACGAGTGCGTTCGATTGTCATGCAGAACGTATGAGTTCGCTACGTAGTCACTGGAAAAATGTGTCCTTCAAGAGTACCTCCTTTGATGAAAAGTGTTTCCCATGTTAGTCGTACCAGCTTGGCAGAAAATTGTAGTTTACCTCCATTTCTACGAGCCGTTGACTGCTAACTTATTTAACTTTACTGGTAAATTTACATCCCTTAAAATGCTTCTGTCCCTTAATGACATTCATATGAACACATTGTGTCTTCAAAGTATATTTGTTTTCAATTAACAGCGACATCTAGCATCTCAGTAGTCAATTGAAAAACATTATGGCCGAACTACGATGCATAAGAAAACTTCTCGAAAAAGCTTTCCGACTTAGAACCTTTTTAAGAATCAAATTTATAAGCTGTTATGAATCCGTATATGAGCTGTGTCAAAACAACATTAGATTGTTGGAAAGATGATACAAAAGGTCCAATTTTGTGCGTATTTACACTCTTTTGGAATAGCACATGTTTCAATAATTTGTATCTATTTTTATAAAATAATAACTGGTTCATGAAGAACCACTAGCAAATCCCGAATTGGTATTTTGTTTAATATTTAATTTGTTCTTATCTTAGTACATAGTTAGATTTTGTATGAAATGAGTCCTTGATTAAGTGCGAATAAACTCACTAATAGTTAGGGTCAATTAAAACCATAAAACAATAAATGACACATTTATTTCTATACACTAAAATTAATTTTATTGTTTATAGCCACACAGTTCCTTGACTTCACCGATACTGACTATAGAACTGCACCAAGGTATTAAAGTACTAATAAACCTAGTGCTTACTAAGGGGGACCTAAGGATCATAATACTTATTACAAGACCAAGAAGATTCCAACTATAATATTGCAACCTGCAATAGTTGACTGAGAAAAAACCACATGAAAACACCAGGTGCATTTAACGACACCTCTGAGACACAAACAATCAAAGGAAGTAAGTATTTTCATTAAAAAAAAATAATAAGCTTTCTAGAATCGAGAGCAGTAAGTACATATTTTCATTTAAAAAAAAAACTCTAGGTATACATGATACATCATACAAAATGTTGAAATTAGTAAACCTCAATCAATCAAGTGTTCTTAATTGTACACTTTCATTCAACGGTACTTGCTGCAAACAAACTATAATATTTTAATATATATGTACAAGTAATTTGCTTTGAATACTTGAAGTAAACAACAAAATATCCAACCAATTTTACTTCGAAGTGTTGCAAACTTGAAAGTATAACATAATTTCTATTGTACACCGTACGGTGCTTGTTACTTATGGAGCAAATACCACATTTGCGAGATAAGTTTATTCCTTGAGACCCATTTAAGGGCCAGAGGAACAATAAACCATTAAATGTTATCTTTTATTTATATTCTGTAAAGTTCAGTATTTAATTCATAATTCTTTTCGTTTACAGGTTTTCATCAACCATTGGGTTCCATTTCTCACACGTTCTCAACTGAAGAAGAACATGAAAGGATGAAAGATACGAGTAGCCTGCCACTTACCACTACGTTAGTTAAGAAGAATGCAAATGCAAATAGCATCATTATAATTCCAACTGTGCTTACATATATGTATATTTGTTGTATTTTGTTTAATCTTGGAAAAACAATAAAGAATGATTGATAATTGCATGTTCTTTGTTTTTATTGACGCATTCCAAACACTTTTCTAGTTTTCTAGAATCAAAGGCAGTAAGTATATTCATTAAAAAGGAGAAAAACACTTGGCAGATATCATGAATAATAATGAAAACATTCATTGATTGATGCGGAATATAGCCGTATCATCTCACACAATTCATTTACTTTCAAAGTTAATTGCATGACAATAGTCCACACGATACTAACAAATTTATTAACGCCTAAAAGTATGCAATACTATTTCGCAAGTTTCATTTCACCACTTATAAACATATTTTATTGCATACCTTAAGGTTGCACGAGAAAAGGTTCGGAGATCGACTAAACTCTGACATATTCACCATTGAGTATTTAGTATTGCATACTTTTGGGCGTTTGTATAAATTCAGTATACCTGCTGCTGATTATGGTCGCCTGGTACATGGACGAAATTTTTCAATGAAATTTATGAAATTTCATGGCGATTTTTGTCAGTTGACAAATTATCAGTGAGTATTTAGTATTGCATACTTCTGGGGGTATATGTGAATTTAGTATACCTGCTGCTGATTATGATCGCCTGGTGCATGGACGAAATTTTTCAATGAAATTTATGAAATTTCAAGGCGATTTTTTCAGGTTGACAAATTATCAGTGATTATTTAGTATTGCATACTTCTGGGGGTATATGTGAATTTAGTATACCTGCCTCTGATTATGGTCGCCTGGTGCATGGACGAAATTTTGCAATGAAATTTATGAAATTTCATGGCGATTTTTTCAGGTTGACAAATTATCAGTGATTATTTAGTATTGCATACTTCTGGGGGTATATGTGAATTTAGTATACCTGCTGCTGATTATGGTCGCCTGGTGCATGGACGAAATTTTTCAATGAAATATGAAATTTCATGGCGATTTTTGTCAGGTTGACAAATTATCCGTGACTATTTAGTATTGCATACTTCTGGGGGTATATGTAAATTTAGTATACCTGCTGCTGATAATGGTCGCCTGGTGCATGGACGAAATTTTTTAATGAAATTTCATGGCGATTTTTGTCTGGGCAAAGACAATTTAAGTATATTTTTTGACATTCTTTTGATTTCAATGGAAATTTTTTTTATTAAAAGGCATTGTATTTATTGCTTACTGGCAAGAATCTCAAAATGTTTGAAGAGTTGTTTGAGGAGGAGATTACAAAACATAAAGCTTAACGACGCAACGTAGAGTATAGGACCAGTTACAGAAGTTATGTTTTGATTGATTAAACAGAAAATGGTCTATATACGAGTATGTACGAGGGGTATCTCAATTTACAGAAAAATGGAATATTGAATAACAAAGGTTTGATAAATTTTGCTCAGTTTCGACAATTCTTACTACCTAATTAATAAATATTTATGGTGGACTATTATGTCGACGATTTCAGATTCCTACCGTTCTAAGCATTGTTGTGTACCTGTAAAGAAATGTGTGCCAACTTGCTGGCACAATAAAAGACAGTTTTCTTTTTCTTCAAAATAAATTCCATCCTTTATTTTTCATCACCATGGTGTTATTTATAATTTTAGTTTTATTTATAATAGCTATATCTTAATTTTCGTAAGTATAATTACGGAAAGAATGGCTGCAAAATCTTACATCTCAGAGTGCCTGTGGTGTGTGTGTGTGTTGTATGTGGTTTTCATTGTGTCATATATATACCTACACTCCTTGCAAAGGACCTTATTATTTATAGATTTTTAATAATAGATTTTTATTTACATAAAATTTAAATTAACTAGATAAAATGTTAGTTATGAATGTAGTCGTATGTATACTGCATGAATTTTTACAGCAATTAAGAGCTTCTTCTGCATCCTGCATGATGAAAACTGCTCTCCTTAACTCTCCCAATTACAGGTACCTAGAATCCTTATGTTTGTTGGTATGGCTTTTACAATGTTTCTGTTTTGTCTGTGGTCTTGGCTCAGTGGATGTTGAAATAATAACAAATCGTATTTTTTATAATACATGAATAATGGAAGATTGCAATTTTCTTAATATTTTGTTTGTGCTGCAACTGAATTTACTTTTATTTTTCTGTTTTACTGGTAAATTATTACCATTTACATATTGGCGGGGTATTTATGTTAGAATTTCTTTTGGGAGTGCTATTTTATTTTATTTTTTATCATTTTAATATTCGATCCCATCTTTTTTTCTCATCTTACAAAGTAAATTTTCTAGTATTTACAAGAATTAATATTTCAACAGCTAATCAGCTTAAGATACATTTTTTATATTGCTATCATAATATTTTTAATAAAAAATAAAACATAGAATTGCGAATATTTATTTCTAAACAATATTTTAATATTTTTTTATAAACATAATATATATCTATATGATTTTTTGAAATTTGTTTTCATTATGTTTGTTCGCATATAAAAAATGGTTTATTATGGTAATTTAATTTTCATATTAACTAATTTGCATTTTTATTTTTTTGACATACATGTATGTATAGATGTATTAATAGCTACAGTATATAATATATTTATTTTAATTATACGTAATACTTTATATTTGTTTATTTAGTCTATCATTTTTTGTTTTTTATTTTTATTTGCTCTGTTCAATATTCATATTTATAGTAATTTTTGTATTGAATTTTCATCGACTATCATATAGTATATAATTTTCCAATTGTTTAACAAAGCTTATACATTAAAAATAAAAACATGTTTCCTTCTTAAATAACGATAATATCATTATAATTGCAATTTGTTTCTCGTATCATTTTAAATTTTAATTTTATTTTTGGTTTTTGTTATATTTTAGTTGTTTAACTTTTGTTGTTTCTTGCATTTTGTATATAGTTCTGTTGGTTTTTTGTTGTTGATGTTGTTGTGAATAATTTGTTATTTAACAGTTTATGGATATCTGCACGGGTTTTATCATCCATGCAAAATATTAAAGACATAGATTTGCTTATAATAGAAAGGAAACTTAGTTGTAGTTGCAGGTTAATGGAATTATTTCATATCAGGATTTGTGTGAAACTGTTGCTGTTAGAAGATGTTGAATTTACAGGACTTGCAGCATTTTTCTTGGTAGCGATGTAATCGACAGAGGCCCATTGAACGAACGTTTTTGCAATAGCGAGAGGAATCCTTACAACGAGCTGAAAAAAAGAAAAGATATTTTATTTTAGATCGTTAAATATTTTTGTGTTTCATTTCTTAATATGTTTATTAATTAATTTTAGCCATGTAATATGCTCAATTATTAACTTTTAATTATTAATATTCAGACAATAAAAATACATTTTTTTTTAAATATTTATAAGATTAAAGAACAGACCCTTTTCTTAAACATACTCGTAAACTAGATTTAAAGAAATCATTTTTTTTACTCAGTAAGAAATTGAGTAAGGAGCGAACACAATGTTGAAAATTATTAAATATTGGTGGTGCAGCAGCTAGAAGGGAACCAGGACCTAGTGACTTACAACTCTCAACCATTCCTGTGTGCGTGTTTTCAGGAATGGAGGGGACCTACAATTTTCTGCCGATTCCGAACGGCTAATGAGCAGCACTCTTTAAGACAAGAGATACTCTTAGAAGATTTGTCAATTCCCCGTAAGAGGCAGATTAACCATTATGCCAAGGGGTTCTACTAACAGACAATGTTTGGGTATGTTTTTAATGAAAATGCGATTTATTGAAACACAATGAATAAGCTTTTCTCAAAAATGGCATTAACAAAATAAACAATTTGCCATTTAAAAAGATTAATCCTAAATGCGAATCGGTTAAAATTGATAATATATTGAATTGATTCGTTAAGAAGGAATTTGAACCGATCCATTTGCTTAGAGCTTAAATTGATTTCTCATTTGGTTAAATAATTACGGAAATTAAAACGCCAGTGTGAAATTCAATACTTTTTAAATGTTTTAATTTTATAGTTGTAAGTTCGCAAAATTTAAAAAAATAAATCTTCTGTTTAAGATTTTTTACAATCAATTTTATCTAATCAAAAGCTTATCAAAAGCTAGTTTTGAAACATAAAAAAAAACATAAAATTTAATTTATGCCAATTGCAAAACGCTTTCTCTCTAAATTGCTAATGATGTCAAGATTTAACCTACATTTCATATAAATGTCTACCGCTTTGATTGGAATAGTTGAAGTCTCTTTGACAAATTAGTCCCACAAACAAAAAATAATAGGTACACTATACAATATACATACCCTTTGTAGAACACGGAGGACTTTTACACACTTTCATTACCGCAGGTCGTGGTTGATGTTTGCACTCGTTTCCGGCCGGTCGTCGGGTACCATACCACACGCACTGCAATATTCTGTATTTGAGGCCTTGACGACCACACGGAGAATTGCACTGAAAAACACAATTAAGTCACTTTGGATCAAACTTAAATGGGCACACGTGTGTATAAATGTGTCATTGTCGTCGTTGTTCTTACCTCGGACCAGGGCTCAACCCTCCAGATCCCTTTGCATAGTTCATTGTTGCACTCCTGTCGACTGATTGGCTTTTCTTGCTCATCACATCCGTCACTAAGAGTGTCGTTGATGTATTTGCAAATGACTTCACGTTTCTGAATGGCTGTATGACGACCAAAACATCTGGCCTGTTGGCATAGTGTCCATTCGCCCGCTTGCCACTGGGGACATTCTTCATTGCCGCAAGACTCAAATGTATCGGGAATATTCAAACCGGCATCCTCACATTCGACGTTGTCAACAATTACAGTTGTTGTCGAATTGTCATTTAGTGTTGGAGTACTAGGTGTGACTTGTACGCAAGTTGCTGTGCGTCTCTGTGTTAATCAAAAAACAAGATATGTATGTAATTTCAAAAGAAATTCATGTAAAATTATTTAGTAAATTTCTTAATGCAAACAGTTTGGATTTTAAAATAAATTATGGAGTTTTTAAATGAAAACTAAAAAAGATAAAATTAAGATTTTAGAAAATCTAGACTTCTTGACGCTGCCAAAGGTTTCAAATTTTACAAACATACTTTTTTGAAATTTTGAACTTGAAAATTTAAGTTTTTTTTTGGTGTAGAACTTCGCAAAGGCAACGTTTTTACTAATACTTTTAGGTGTGAAAAACTGTTCGCAAAAATTAATTTAAAGTTAAAAAACATCAATATTTACCCTTAATCCAGTTCCAGTGCCACAATGTTCGGAGCACTCTGACCAATCACTGGTTACCCATTTGAACGTGATCTCGTTCATATTTCTTCGGTGTTGCTTTTCGTATTCTCCCTGGCGCAAAATGTGATTGTGGTGCTGCAGTTGTTTCAGTGTGTGCCCTTTGCGCCGGAAATCATCATCAGTTGCAGCAACAGTTTCATCGTCTAAGGTCAATTCTTTCGTAATCATCTGTGGCTTAGCTGGTTCATCCTTTTCTAATCGTTCCAAATCGACACCGAATTGCAAACCTTTTTCCATTAATAAATGATGTCCCTTTGAGTTGCTAAATTTCTGTAATGGCCATAGGTACTGAAAGGACAGGGAAACATATATATTTATTTGAATTTTTTAAATTTTATTTTAGGAAGAAGATTTTGAGAAATAAAAGGCAAATATGAAAATATCAAACGAAATAGCAGAAATTTGCATGACTGATTCTCAGATTTAAAAACCACATCCCATACTATCTGTCGAAACTATATTCCCATTGAATATTCCTAGCCAACAAAAAAAGCTCCTCTTCGTTAATTACTGATTGTACCCTTTTGCTCATTTTCGTCTCTTTGTACAAATTAGCGAGTCGAAATTGCAAGAGGGACTCAAAAAACCAAAAATGAAAGAGCAAAGGCGAATTATAGAAGATCAGTCGGGCGCGTTTAAATCTGCCAAAAACTACTTTTTCGCTAAAGTGGTTTTCAATCAGAAGCGTTTTTTTCTGTTTTCCAAAGTCCCATCATCATCATCGAGTCTTTCATCCAACCATGAGCAAGGAGGTTGGTTTTTATGCGAATTATTGAAAGATAATTCTGGTACGCTTTTGAAACTTTCTATGGTGATGGTAAGCGGCGGCGTCGGTGGCAAGTCGGTGGTGGCGAAGATGCTGTAGTGAACTTAATTCACCGGAGTCAAAAATCGTCATCATGCTACGATAATTATCTGCTGAATAATATTTAATGACTCGAACCTTAGGTTAAGGAGTTGAAAAAAAAAATTGAAAATCACAGAAAATGAGATACGTGTCGCCTTATCGCGGATAATGAGGATGATGGTCGTAAGGGTTAACTGTGTATCTTCGTCTACAATCTCTATGTGCATGTCCTTAAATGGAAAACTTTTGCCTATTTTTTTAATTACCGGAATATCTTCTACAAGTCATACAGATGACTCTTTTTCCCCCTTTTAGTCTAACAGGCTGAGAGAGATAAGGATCTTCAAAACGGAATTATCTGCCATCATCATCGTCATGCCTATGGTTATCCTTGGTCTTTGGTATACATACATACATATGTAGTAACTGAGAAACATTTTTGCGCTTTGGATTTTATTTAATTAACTTAATTTGGGGTTTTATTTGATTTTAAGGTTTGGAGTTGAAAACAAATATTAAGAGGGAGGTACTTCTGCTAAATAGTTCTTACTGAAAAGGCTAGTTTTGTGGATGCATTTTATGCTATGCAATCAGAGTGTCATAGTAGCTTGACGTTCAAATACAAATAAAGGCGCTAAATTTTAAACAACCTAATGTTCAGGTATAAGTATGATACTACTTGACAATATGCTAACTTTGAAGGAGCTTACTAATTTTTTCTCAATTTTAATTATTTTGTAACTAGTATCGTGCTAAAGCTATATTTTAATACATTGCCTTCGAACATACCTACAAAATATATTGAAAAATAAAAATTCTTAATCTACTCTATCCTAAAACAATGTCAGTTCGAGCAAAAAAACAAAGTAAACAGACCATTTGTTTTTAATTTGTTTGACGTTTAAATGTCAA
Source organism: Chrysotoxum bicinctum (assembly GCA_911387755.1). Classification (NCBI taxonomy): domain Eukaryota; kingdom Metazoa; phylum Arthropoda; class Insecta; order Diptera; family Syrphidae; genus Chrysotoxum; species Chrysotoxum bicinctum. The sequence goes on along the minus strand of OU426988.1, from coordinate 1,252,277 downwards.
AGAGTCATATGAAGTTAGCATGATACTAAAAAATTAAATAGCAAATAGCTATCATTTTAAGTTTAAAAATCGTCATTTTAACCCAGCAACATACTAAAACAACCTTAACACCAACCAAAATTTTGCCTCAAAGTGTTTAGTTGAGGTTTTTTTTTTAAATAATTTTTAAGAATGTGCTGAGAGAGCATATCATTAAGTGGCATTTATTTATCCTTTGGAAATTGAAGATCTTTTAAGTAGACTTATATTCAAGTGCCCAATTGACTTAAAAAAATAGATCAAATTTGTTGGCTTTTCATTTTTCAGGAAGACAGTGATTATAGTCATTTTCAATAAAATAAATAACCTAGCGCATTCGTTTTGGAATTTGGGATTAACACTTACAGAAAATGACATTTTAAAAAGTTAAAGAAAATATTTAAAAAATTTTTATGTCATAAAATATTTGCATTGCGCTGCATTACTCATGTCTACAATTTGAATACATTTCTAAGAATTTACTGCAATCTCTAAATATCGACAACCGAAGGTTAGGTTAGTTTGGGGCTAAAAAAAAATAGTAAAATTACTTGGGATGGGAATTGAATCGATGGTTTTGGGAACCATTTAAAAAAAATTCTGATTTCTGTAGACAAGCGGTTGTCGATGAATTTTTCAAAAAATCAAGTATGAAATTGGCACTTGAACATTCATGAAAAGGCCTGTTAATTCTCAATTCAGTATTAGAAACTGAAAAACCTTACAAGTCTTGTTTGCGATAGAATCTCTATCCGGGGACTTTTTAGATTTGGACCGGTATTCCAGTAATATCACTTTAGATGGAAAAATTAAAAAAAAAAAACAGACCTCACAGAAGCTTCTGGTTTTAAATAATGGATAGCTTTTGAATTCTAAAATCAACAACCTAATTACGGAAATATCTCCATCAAAATCTTAACTTGCGTCAGGTCGAAACTCTGTAAGAAAAAAAACTTTGGTTAGAAAAATTTTGAGAACCACACCTCACGGGAAGCTCTTTCATCGTTTCGGCCATTTTTCCATTTTGATGTTAGTTAGATTCATTTTCGTTCCTTCTAATTGATTCTCATATATGTATTCAAGCTGCTTGATTTTGGAATAATTTCTATTGAAATTCTCACAAATCAGTGACAATGAGAAATGATGTTAAATTTGTATAAACTCAATTAAATTTGATTTGTTCTTTTCGGTTCTCAATGATTTGAGTGAATTGGTTTTTACTTTGATAAAATTGTAAACAATGAGTATCACCTAAAAACGCACGTTCCCAATATGTTATTACGAGTATTATGAGCGTTTTCTTTGAAAATTCATATGAATTTCTTTTTATTCGTTCTTGTTGATTCTCATGCATTGGAGAATTCCTTTATTATTCGAAATATTTTTATAAAATCTTCAAATAGAAGTGACATTGTGAACAGATTTGAACAATTTCTCCAACGTATTATCTTTGTATATATAATCTATAGTATTATCATGGAGCGTGATTTTGTATTGCAAACGCTAGCCTGGTATTGGCGCAGAAATTAGCGCACGCTTTTAACGTGGAGAGTAGGATAACATACAAAACAAGTAGTAAAAAAGAGAATATTTTATTATTAAATTTAGCAAAGACAAATCTAGCAAATGCAGTCCCTAGCCTTAAGATGTCGCCACAATCCTTCTTCTTCTTGATAGTACTATAAGTTTTATATACAAAGGTATTATCACATCTCTAGCTTTCATTTCGGTGATATCAATTTGTTATTTCAAAACTCTCCATAGTTTTCATGATTCAAATTTCAAAATCAATAGGTAGACCGATATGTTTTTTGGTTCTTGGCATGACGAAGGCTAAAAAAACTTTACATTTCTTCACCTCCAATCATCCGATTTCAATATTATTATAGCAAAAGTCGGAAGATCTTTGGTAGATGGAACGTGCGGCTTTGGAAAATTTCCCCATAAAAGGAACTTTCACAAAGGGATCTTTAAATTTCTATTCATCATCACGAGGCTTCATCCTCGCATCAGTGACTTTCAATGTATGCATCAAAGCACTTTGCATGTGTTTGTGCGGATTGTGGCTTAAGTATTTGGATAAGGTTTTAATCAACACAACACAATAGCATTTACAGGCATTGAAGAAGACACGCTATAGAAATACAGAGAGTGCTTCAGTATTTTACGAGTGTGAAGGTAGGATAATGTATAAAATGATATATCTACACAATGTACATCCTGCTATGAGCAAATTATTATCCTATGTATAAGAGAGGAAGTGATAGGAGACTATGCATATTCACAGAGAATGGATGCACTTTTCCGTGCGATAAGTTAATTTCGGATTCCACTCAGTTGATTGAATGATTTCAATTTTAACTAGCCATTACTCTGCTGCTTCCATTATCAAGCTAACCTCACTTTTTATTCTCTTTTTTTTTTTTTGCTGGTTTATTTCAATAAAATTGTAGAGATATATTTATTACTCGATTGATAGGTGGAAATCATCATTTTATCCTCGTCATCATCATTCCCATTGCTGGTGGAGGTTCTTTGAAAGAAATCACAGAATCCACTTGAAAATTATGGCCAGAAGAGAAGTCATAGGTATTTTATTTATTAATTAATTAATGCACTTTATATGGATAATGGACTTTTATTTTGCGGTCCGTTTCACGAGTGGCCACTGCACCGAGTTATTTATTGATTTCTTTTGTTGATATGCCATTATTCCTCAGCCCTTGAGGATCTTAATTATGTCGATGCTGGGCTCTCACTCAGCTATTATTTCAAAGCAAACGGTTAAATTCTCAAAATAAGGCAATTAATTTTTTTTGATACAGAAGTTTCAATTATAAATTAATGCATAATGCATGAAATTCATTTAATTATTATTTTTTCTTTTTAAAAAAACAAATGCGATTGTGGGAATGTAAAGTTTTTCTTTTTTTAGTTTCAACTATAATTAAAGAGTAATTAAAGTACAGTAAACTGGGTCATGAGTGTAATTCATTAGAAAACTGTCTCATGTTACTTTGATTTTTTTTTTTAACTTTTTGAGCCTTTGTCAAAACTTTTAAAAAAGTTATAAAATCATATATTTTTTGGAACGTTGTTAAATTTAAAAATATTGATGAAGCTAAATAAGCGCATCAAGCAAAAGCTATTGGGTAGTGAGATGCGGTGTTTTTAAATGTTCTATTAATATTTCAGCGGTAGTTATAAGAGGTATCCTACGACAAGTGATATTTTTAAAATCCTTATAGTGTTACAATAATTAAATCTTTGATTTAAATTTAAACTAATTCATATATTAAATTAATTTGAAGTTATTGATGAAAACTTGGGTGATTTTGAATTCAAAATACACAAATATTAAATTATTTACAAAAAAATTGAACTAGGTGTTCAATTCCATTGAAATCAGGCAGAATTTTAAAGACAATTTTCAATGGGGCTTTAAGCCATATGAATACTTGTTCAAAATTTTATTAAACAATAAAAAAATATTTGATCTCTCAGAGTGATATGATTTAATAAATTGCAAAAGCATGTCCTTCATTTATTGTGTCATACATCTAATTATATTTTTTTTCTGTTTCGAAACTTATATAAAAGTTACGTGTGCCAGGGATTACATAATACCATTTTCCTGTACTCATCTATCACAAAAGCTTTGGCACTAATGAAAACTGATTTGCTGGGCCAAAACCCTTACTCAACCTTGCAACCAAAAATAGGCAGGTAAATCTAAAAATTTTATAATTCAAACTGAAGTGCATTTTCCACTTCAACATTTATTCCATTTTATTCAGTGAGCTAATATTTGTTTTTCAAATTATAATCTATCAAATAATTTATTGTTTTAAGTAATTCTTTTTTTTTATCGGTATAGGACAAGGAAGGACTAAATGAATAAAACATATAAAATATCCTCTCACTGGATTTATAATTAAAAAGTATACAAGTGCTATAGTTGAACAATGTCGTTTTGAAAATTTCAAAAAAAAAAAGAAGTTATTTGTGTCCATTGAATTGGAAATTTTCAGAGCCCCCCGCCCGCATGTACACTCACTATTCATTTGAACACCTGGAATAATACCAAACGACCTGTGGGATATTATTCCTAACTTGTTGTTTTTCACTCGCACTGTGCTTAAATAGCCCGCCTGTTTGGATACCCATCCGATACTATTGTCAGAGTGTTTATTTAGATGACATTTTTAAATAGGTCAAAATTGTTAGCAATGTAGTTTCTATTTTATTTTGAAAGCTATGATTGAATGTACCTAAAAATATAGTAGTATCTATTAAACATCGACATGCATTGTATTAAATTAAATGGAACACTTCAAGCGCATGCAAGGCAATACAAATAAATAGCAATAAGGGTACATACATAATCAGGACTTATACAAAAAAAAAAAAAAGGGAAAATGAACCTACTTTTGGATACCAACTTGTTGGATAAACTTTCGAAAAATTGGCCAAGAACTCATGGATGTGTGATTTAATATGTGGAGACAGTTTAAATTTCACAGAGATGATTACATAAGAGGGTCGTTTTCGAGATCCAGCTCAACGCTGCTGTAGAAAGGAGAAACTGTTAATCCTTTTTGGGGAGCTTTAACTTGTTGTCGTTTCATGACTTTTTGATTTTAATTTTATTTATATTATATTTTATTTTACATAAGTGGATATAACGAACTCGTACGTCCCATTTAGATAAAAACTTCCCGCCATAATGAGACCTCATATAAAGGTAGTTAATATGTATGCAGACCACTTTCGCCACACAAGGGTAGCGAAAGAATGTAATAATATTAACGACAAGAAATACAAAAACGACCGAAAAGGCAACCAACATGGTGGTGTGATAACTTTATGTTATTTTTTATGAACAAAGTAATTTTTGTTGACGGCGACTTTACTCCTTTTTCCGCACAGATATTGCTGAGTAAATTGCTGCAGATTGGCAGAAGACTACCAACATACTACTCGTATGTATGTACATATTTGCGTTTAAGTACATTTATGTGGGGGGGTTAAGCAAGAACACATAAGAACACACACATGTGTGTGATACGTGATAAAGAGGTGTTATCAGACTATGGTTGCAGAGCTTTAAAAAATAGAGGTACAATTTTGTGTAGATATTGAATAATTTGTTTAAAAATAACATGTTTGTGATTTTCGAGGGCTTTAAAGTATTTTCATAGCGCCACAACTGAAATAAGTTTCGAGGGTTAAGTTACGTCGTTTGTTGTTTGCCACAATAAGGTACTCGTATATGTATGTTTAAATTCCGATGAATTAGTAGAAACGGGTAGAACTTAACACTTCATCGCGGCCATGCTTTTATTTAATTTATTTGCCTGCTTTTATTTTTGAGAAAACAAACACAAATCAGCATGAAAAGTTAAAGACTAGAGCAACATTAGCAAATGATGAAATCCCGATTAGAGGAAAAAAAAATCAGTCATCTTAGAAAAAACAGGTAGGTCAAACAAAATTTTCTGGATTTGCCAATACCTCCATAGAAAGTCAATGTTTGGATGGCATTTCCAGAACCATCAACGGAGGCCGCTTCCGATCGATGGTTACCAATTTATTTTAGCCCAAATTGGCTGATTTGTGATTCCAAAAGACGGCGTTATGTGCCAGCTGATGACAGAAAGGACATAAAGCTCGAATGATTCGATGGTATTGTTACTTTAAGCAGAAGTGAAATGAAATACTCGTAGACACTGAAATCATGCGATTTGACCCTGTTATAGAAAAGTTTTAGTGGGGTACCCTAAGTCGCGAGTCCATATCAATAAGTCAAATAATGACCCCTCATCTTCAAAGTCAGCATATCATGTGCTATCTCTCAAATAAACTCGCATATATGCGAAAATATTTATGGTCAAAGCTTTCAAGCTTCTCCATCTAATTATTCACAATCACAACCTTTATTGGAGAACTTACCATTGTCAAATCAGAAGCCCAACAAACTGTATAACATCTGCTAACTAATGAAAACCAAAATTTTGTGCCAGAAATATTTTTGAATTTGACTGAGAAACTCATCGAGCTGAGCTGTGTTCCCATGACAGGTCCTTTGAGAATTCATTCAGTAAAAACAAAGACCACTGCAAGGTTTGGCTACCACGTTATCTTCCATATTCAAAGATTTTTTTCTGATTTCATTGGATTACTCAAAATAATATAATTTTTCCCTAAGGGTTACCCCAACAATATCCATCTTATGGTCTTTGATTCAATTAACACCTCCAGAGGCCTATAATAATAAAATTTTGTTATGTATAACTCGTTGCCTCTTAGGTACTAACTGGAAGCAGGTGTTTCCTACTATGTATACTTAAATCAAAACCAAAATTCTCCTAAGAGATAGTTAAACTGTTAAAAGTGTACTCAAAGTCCCATTATTTTAACGCTCCTAATTAGCAATTCCCAGATTGTTGTGATAGTCAAGGAAGAAATATAGCTTTGTAGGTAGGCGTTGGTATGGTATAAAGGACAAACAAATTGTTGCAGAGAAGCCTCCTCGGGGGTGTCTGTGCTGATACAAAAAGGATTCTATGTTTTTCCAGTTTAAAGGATGTTAAATTTAGATTTACATTTTTAAACAGGAATACGACATTTGAAATCTTTAAAGAGGAGTGTTGTAAATTAAAAGGCAGTACAAAGTTTAATGCATGACTGATTCTCTGCATCTCTCGATAAAACCAGTATATCATATCATAATTCGACAACATTTGATTCGAAAATAGTTAATTGCTACCTGTAATCGGAGATCCGACAAAATAGAACATATTTTTTGATACTTCAGCTCGATTAAATAATGGACAACAAAACTACAACATCCGCCCAGACCTGATAGCAGCAATTCTCCATCCCATAATCAACGCAAATTCGACAATCGCAAATTAGCCAATCGTGAAAAAGAGGATTATTTAATAAATTAATCCGTCGAGTTCATGGTCAAATGATTCGAATTACGATCACAGGATATTTTTATTTATTCGTCCCTGTGATTTTTGTGTGTGTCGGTTATTGGCTCATCCGTCTGGCTGTTGTTTATATTGTAACTGAATATGAATAGGGGATGCATGCAGCAGCAGAAGCAGTGGCAGGATGTTTTAATAAAAACAAAAAATAAAAAAGGCTTTCTATTGTTAAAAACATTGTGGTATCGTGCCAGCGTGCGCTATTCTAGGAAATAATTGTTTTTTATTACAAAATAAATTATTACCTATGTTTTAAAAAAAGTGTCCATTTGGAAAATGAAGGATGTCCGCGGGCATGTGTTGTCATATACATATTTTGTGAAAAAAATTTTTTGTTTTTCTTTTGTTTGCTTAAGTTTTTTTTTTGGATTGTTTGAGTTATTGAAAAATAGTGTTGTTGTTTATTTTTACGAATAAATTAGATAAATGTTAAAAATATAAAATGTAAAAAAATAACTCGGCTGGCAAAATAATATTTGAATAGAAACAAAAGTGGGAAGTCGAAAACCCAAGGACAGTGATGACAAACCGTGAGTGTCACTTAGTATATTTAAGATTAAACTTACACTCAAAGTCCAGTTTTTACAATTAATGAAATGAAAATTAAATGCGTTCCACAATCTTTTTATATTACCAATTTTCACAACGGGCAATTATAAGGGAAATATCTAAAGACGTATGCTTAATTTTTTTCATGTGATCCCACAGCGTAGAATATGGAGTCGCTTCCGTAGATATTAGTAGTAGGTTTTGGCCGGTTCTGGATCAATGAAGTGGAGGAATTTAAGTGGAGGAAAGTGGATTTTTAAGAGAGAATTTAAGGGGATTTTTAAGTTGGATTTTTTTAAGTTGGATTTTTTAGTTGGAATTTAGAGAGTAGTAGGTGGTGGAATTTAAGTGGAGGAACTTAAGCGGAGCAATTTAAGCGGAGCAATTTAAGCGGAGCAATTTAAGTGGAGGAATTTAAGTGGAGGAACTTAAGTGGAGGAATTTAAGTGGAGGAATTTAAGTGGAGGAACTTAAGCGGAGCAATTTAAGCGGAGCAATTTAAGCGGAGCAATTTAAGTGGAGGAATTTAAGTGGAGGAACTTAAGTGGAGGAATTTAAGTGGAGGAATTTAAGTGGAGGAACTTAAGTGGAGGAATTTAAGTGGAGTAATTTAAGTGGAGGAACTTAAGTGGAGGAATTTAAGTGGAGGAACTTAAGTGGAGGAATTTAAGTGGAGGAATTTAAGTGGAGGAACTTAAGCGGAGCAATTTAAGCGGAGCAATTTAAGCGGAGGAATTTAAGTGGAGGAATTTAAGTGGAGGAACTTAAGTGGAGGAATTTAAGTGGAGGAATTTAAGTGGAGGAATTTAAGTGGAGGAACTTAAGTGGAGGAACTTAAGTGGAGGAATTTAAGTGGAGGAATTTAAGTGGAGGAACTTAAGTGGAGGAATTTAAGTGGAGGAACTTAAGTGGAGGAATTTAAGTGGAGGAATTTAAGTGGAGGAACTTAAGCGGAGCAATTTAAGCGGAGCAATTTAAGCGGAGCAATTTAAGTGGAGGAATTTAAGTGGAGGAACTTAAGTGGAGGAATTTAAGTGGAGGAATTTAAGTGGAGGAATTTAAGTGGAGGAACTTAAGTGGAGGAACTTAAGTGGAGGAATTTAAGTGGAGGAATTTAAGTGGAGGAACTTAAGTGGAGGAATTTAAGTGGAGGAACTTAAATGGATGCTTAACAAAAGAGAAGAAAGAAATATGCCCTAGTAAAAAATAAAAATACAAAGTTTTTAATACGAGTATGATTCAAATTTTTATTTATTTTATTTAAACTTGATAGGTTTTACAGTGTTAATGTGAAAAATTATCTTTATTTTATTTCAACATTTTTCGTTTTAAAACTACTAAAATATACTATTTTATTTATAGATACATATATACAATAGACAATCATTTTGGAATATTCTTATGCCCCCATGCATATGTGGTCTTTGAATCCGCACAAATAAATCTTTTTGTATCACCACAACTTAATGCTAACTTATTAATATTTTCAGTATATATTTTATGATTTCTACTTCTAAAGGTATACATTGATCTATATTGATCTTGTTTCTTAATTAAACAATTTCTATAATCTCTTAATTCTAAATTATTTGTTACATATTTTTTAATACCTTTCGCCTTTTTTGTAACCTCACCGGTATCTACTCTATAGCAATATAGTTTTGCACGTAATCCAACGAAATCTAACATTATTCTCGAGTTATTTTCATCTTTAAATAGACCTATTTCCTTGCCATTATTTAAGGGAAAGTTGTGTATATTGTTGGGAGGATACTCAGAAGTATCAAATCTAGATCTATCAGGATTTATTACGTCATCATAGATATCAGCATAAAAATCATCTGTAAATATGGAATAGATGAAAGAATCTGTATCCATATAGTTCAAACGAATTTTGTTATTAAATTTTGGTTTCATGTAGTCGTAGTGAAAGTCGTACATTAACCACTTTGATAGGTCAAGAACAACAAAGCCCAAGTAAATTGGTTTATCGAGTTTTATACTCCCTTTTTTCATTTCAATAGCACACATATTCGGTGAAAATATGTTACTACTATGAAAATTCGGATGAGCAATTAGCTTTCTTGCTGAAAATTGGTTTCTTATTGCATGCCACTCAGAAACAATTTTTACATCTCTACGTTTTTCAACATTTTCCATGGTCTTACCATAAACGCTATTGTTCATCAATTTAAAAAAATCTTTTTCAAACTTATTTTTGGCTACTTTTCTGTATTCAGTGTTAAGCAAAATATATTTCTGAAGCCAGTTTGATTGATTAAACGTCATGACTCTGTGCACTTTAGTCACTATTAATCCATTAGAGATACACTGCTGTAAGTTTCTTAAATGGATTGTAAATTTTTTTCTTGAATTGAGATGAGCAATAAGCTTAGGAATATTACATCCCGAGGTAATTATATTTTCAGGACAGAATGGAAGATCATTATGTAAATCGTGGATACTAGATGGGTAATCTAAGTCTACTTCCAATACATATCCAACATTATCATCTTTGATGTTGGATATATACTCAGTTGTATATAACTCAGGATTATCCCACTGAAAATTACCATAGGGAAGGGGTTGTGACATAGCCCATCCATATAAATTATTAGCATCCAGATACATTAAATATTCCGATGCTTTATTTGGATCATAGCTTGACATATATTTATTATTTGCAACGGCATCTCTGTGACTGCACTGACACAACCCACCCCGAATTCCACTTTTAAAGAAGTTGTACATATCAACGTCTGTTAAAAGCTCCAACTTTATTTTTGTTGTTTTGAGCATAGCATCCCATGATAAACCAGGAGCGGTAAAATAATGGCAAGGGTCAAGTTCGTATATAGAATTACAAACTGTTCTGAATTTTTCAAAAATGTCTGCTAACAGGAGAACATCACTCTTTAGATATAGAATGGTATAGTCTTTAAATGTTTTACATTTAAAATGATTCCATACCTTTAGAGCATGATTATAATCCCCATCTAAACATGCTTCATCTACCATCTTATTATGAAATTTAGTAATAGATGGAAGTGATGGTTCTTCAAATCGCTCCCATGAATCTAAATGATCATAAGGGAATACGCCTTTCCTTATCATTAAATTGAATGATTCGCTCTCTTGAAAAACACTCTTTGTATTTTTCAAGTCATCAAGAGATAAATTATTTGCCAAAGAAGCAAGGCTTGATTGAAGAAATCTATTTGAATCTAAAAATCTTATTTCAAAAAATCTTTTTTCACCCAAATAAATTCTTTTAGATAGGGATATATAATTTTCCTTGTTCATCGGAATGATGTTAATGTCTCCTTGAATTTTAGCGAGACTTTTAATAAACATATGACAATCATAGCCCGAGAAATTATGAAAGAGAACTGGAAAAAATTTTGGGACACGAAAATCTAAATTACACTTCACATGTGCAGGTCCTATAAATATACCAGTGAGATGGCAATGGTGCCTTACTCTAAGCTCGCTTTTCTTAAAACTTAATTTGCAAATTATACAAAATGGATTATTTACTTGATAGTTGTTTTCTGCATCCGTCAGTGGATTCATTGGTTTCGGTTTCTCCAACACATCCTGATATAAGGTAGTTAAATCCGATGTCAGCATTTCGATAAATTTATCTGGAGAGTTTTGGCCTAAAAGAAAGGAAGAAAAAAATTATTATTCATATCTTTTAAAATAATGAAATGTGGGTAAAATAAATGGTTTATAACAAGTTAAATGTAAGTACTCACCAACAAATGTCACTTGCTTATCAAGTTTTTCATTGAAACTGCACTTGATGAAGTAGGAGAAGGCACAAGGTATATGTTGCTGGACAGCTGTTGTTGATGAAAATTTAGGATCGGGTGTTTGGTGGCTTATCGGAGCTAGGATGGATTCAAAGTCAGCGTACACTACTAGTGGAACTTGAAGTTGTCTTCCATAATTTTTGAAATAAATATTTGTGTTATCTCCCTCTGGCATTTTTGTTATAAGTCTACAACATTCGCTTTTGTGGTTTTCAAGTTTAGTCTTACTAGCAAAATGTTGTAGACATCCGTTACAGAGATGCATTTGATGTTCTTTACCCGAAATTTGACTACATATTAAGCGAGATATATTGTTGATATAAACGTAGTGAGTTCTACGATCAGTGTTTATACAATACATCAAATTAATGTGTATATTCTGCTCCTTTTGTGTATGATATAATGGACCAATGATTTTAACACTTTTCTTTTTATCATCAGATTCATATCCAAACACATTCACACTTATCTCTGGGTTGTTCTCTTCAAATTTTTTTACATCTTTTAATACCAGAGGGAACTGCAAATTTTTAAAGCTGATTAGTTTACCACATACATCAATCAACTCATCTGTTATGTTTGTGATATTATACGAACTAGTTCTCGAGCGATTATTCGTAACTTCTGTGCTTAGAGCAGCTATGATGCTCCATTTAAAACAATATTCATCATTATTTTGAACATTGATGCAGGCTTTCTTTTTTATTAATTGAAGTGGTAGCTTGAAATATGAAGATCCACTAATAGGTCTATATTTGTTAATGTTTACCTCTATCCTTAAAAATGACAATAAAGCCCATCCACTGTCTTTACATTGGAATTCCTCCAATTTATTTTTTATTTCGGTATACATTTTTTCGAGATGATCATCCAATTCATCTTCTGAAACTACACTTAGCATTTTGGTTTGCATGCTTTTAGTGGCAATAATTGTACTATCAGGATCATCCGAATGTTTTATAAATTCGCCAAACACTTCGAGATTGAATTTAAAGGAATTCATCGCTTGAATTTCCTCTTGTAGAAGCCCCATAATTATGGGGTGCTTGTTATCAATAAGCATCTTTATGTCAAGAATGCTTTCATCCACATTTTTAATGGAGAAAGTCTTAATTCTGTTATTGAAAGCGGATTCAATCAAGCTAACATTATGTGTGATGAGAACTTTAGCCTTATTCTTGTGTTTATTTGTACGTTGATGATGAGACCATTTCATAACATCAACGTCTTCCTCACAAACGTCACATCTCTTAAAGTTAAGTTTCAGCTTTTTTTTTATTGTAGTATCAGATGATGTAGTTGGTTTTGGAGAAATATCCCTCTTTCTTGTACTACTCACCAACATACCTTCTCCACTCCTCTCCGATGAACATTCAGCACCATGTGATGTTGAAGATGGAAAACTCTGCCTTCCTTTGGAAATTATCATTTCTGATATACGAGTATCAGCAATCTCAGTTATGGAATGTGCAATTTCTTTATGACGAAGCAAAGCATCTTTGCGCGAAAAGTTTTTTTGACAGATATTACACTTTAATTCAAATTTACTCTCACTATGGAGAGAATTATGTCTCACCAAATTCCATTTATTTGTAAAATATTTTAAGCAAACTTGACACTTATACATTTTGGAAGAAATATAACTTTTTTTTTTTTAAATTAAACAACGTTTTTCTATCTATAGTTAAAACTGAATGGAAAGTTTAAAATCTGAGTTCCCTTTTATATACGTATCAGGACGCTATCAAAAAAAAATTTAATGTATCCTGAATCCACTATCACTTGTTAGAAAAATACCTCTCCCATATATCATTCAAAATAATGGTATAATAAAACGTCGTTGTACGTTTTGAACCTCGTTTTACGTTCTAAACCTGGTTATTTTGGGTTCTGGGTTTGGGGTTTTGGTTTTGGAGTAAGTCTATCTTCCCCCCTATCATGAACATGAATGGACATGATCGGTTGAATGAAAATCTAAATTTAATATGTATTGAAAGACATATAACTTATCTGAGAAGATTTTCTTATAAAAAGACAAATATTTGTTGGAGAACATCACAGTTATTCTCAAGATTGTAAGAAGACAACACTAAAATGCATTTCGAGGAAGAGTATTCAATTTTTACCTTAGATGATTTTGCTGTGAGGGAGGCAAATTCGCTAAACCAAAACAGTGGTTTTAAGCCAACGAGGAAGTTGTCCGAGTTGGACATAGGAATCAAATATAGTATTTTCTCCCTACAAAAGGTTAAAACCAGATGGGGTGATCGAATCGTAGCAGATCTCGGGGAATATAAGGTAAGTCAAACATTTTCTTTCTTTTTTATCAAATTAATTTTTTGATTACTTTTGTAGGTCTTTTTACCTGGTAGATATTCAGATCTAACATCGAACAGTATGGCAGCAATTGGTGGAGGAGGATATGTATTTGAGATAGTGAGAACACTTGGAACAACCTTCGAGCTAAAATTTGCAAAAATTAAATAATTTGTTGTTCATATTTTAGTTTTATATATATATAACATTAATAATAACAAGGATAAGAGAAAAATAAAAATCATTTAAACAGATTGTACATAAACATGTTTATTATTATTATTATTACATTACTTTTTATAGAATAGTCTTATAGAATCTCATTTTTATTGATCCAGGAGTTATGTTCTGTTGGAAATCCCAACCACTTAACAAAAACATTATTCCCTCTTCTTTGTAGAACTTTTTCTACTAGAAATATATCTGCGCAGTTAGTTTTTAACAGTTCTGCTTCATAAAAACCACCTCGTACAGGTTTCCCTTGATAGTCCTCAAGGAGATATGTAATAGGTCTTGTAGTTTGAACTTTTCTTATTTTAAAAACCTCAGTAGTCCAGTTCGGTGTGTACCCCTTTTCAAATAAATGTTTGTATTTACTGATTCTTACTTTATCATCAACTTTAAATTTTTGTTGACTTGCTTCTTTTGTATTATTTTTGAAACGTGGTAATAATGATTTTGAATTTTTCTTGTTGACATCTGAAGGTTTGCAACGAATGGTTTGGTGGAAGGAGTGATTGTAGTCATAAAGTATTTTTTTGTAAATATTCATCCACTTATAGCTACCATTGAAACTAAACTCTTTCCACATTTTTTCTTTGAAAGTTCTATTAAATCTTTCAACAATTGAAGCCTTTAACGAACTGAATGTAGAGTAATGATTTACTTTATATTTTCCCATCAAACTTTTGAATTTTGTATTGAAGAATTCTTTTCCATCGTCCGTTTGTAAATTTTTTGGAATTCTAGAAGAATCTATAAATATTTTTTCAATTCCTTTTGAAATAGTAATCGCTTTTTTATTTTTCATCGGGATGACCCAAGCGAATTTCGAAAAAGTATCGATAACTGTCATCAAATAATTAAACCCGTTATTTTGATCGCTGTAAGGTATCATTTCAACTAGATCGGCTTGCCACAAATCATCATAACCTTTAATGATAACATTACGACGTTTAAAATTTCGACGTGTAGCTTTATGTAACTCTTCAACAACCTTTCGCTTACTCATATTTACAAAGAGTGAATTCAACCAAATAAAAAGTAGGCTTATTTATATATTTAAAATTCTTTTATTTCAATCTTTTATATAATAACATAAGTTTCTTAATTCTAACTAAACGGCTTTCTATAATATAACAAGCACAAGTATCCGGTCCTAGTGTACATTGATTGGATGCCCAGCAACAATTTGAGTAATGACATCCGTGAATTGATTGAATGTAGAATGCGTTTTCAAATCTTTTTATTAAAGATATACAATTTAAAAACTCTTCGTAATGCTCATCTAACATTCCATTTCGATATGTTTTTAAAAAATCACAAATCTCTTTTAATATTTTGTCAGAGTCCATTTTTAAAGATGTTGTTCGTCTTAGTGTTGAATGCCTACTAACAAATTTTTATTCTGCGATGCGCTCTGGAAAAAATGCCTTCATGATCATATCAACTTTTTTTTGTATTTTTTCGTCAATTTGTTTTTCATCAATATTCATGATATCTTCAGATTTCTTTGAAAGTGATAATAGCTTCATATTTTCTCGCTTTATAGTTGCTATTGTTTCCTCGAAAGAAGAGGTCATATTGTTTCTTAATATGTTTGTTTCCCTGTTCATAGTTGTCATTATCTCCTTTAAAGAAGAATTTATATGGTCTTTCATACTATTTTCCTTAAGGTTTATCTGCTCATCAACATATGCTTTGGAGACGGCTTGGTGTGGCTGCTGAGGTTTAATTCCAATGTTGTTTAAATATTTATTATCTATATCAAAATCACCAGTTGGTAGGAGTTTAAATCCTATTCCTGGAGGACCTACAAGACCTTTGATTTTTGGAATAGGTTTGGAGTTCCTACCGAACTTGTCAACGTTCATGGTTTATATGTTAAGACGGTTCGGAATAATGTTAATATATAATATTTGATTCGTTTAGTTCTTCAAGTATAGAGCTGATTTCATTCTGATGATTATCATTACCAGCATTTTTAGATGCTGTTAAAAGTCTTAGTCTATTAACAAGTTCATTAGGATCATTCCAGTATACATATTCCATATTTTTATTTGTATATTTCATTTCAGTAATGTTAGAATACGATTTTCCTATTTTTTTATTTTCAGTTTTAAGTCCAGCAACAAGTTCCTTAATTATATGGGTGTATTTTATACCTCTATTACTCTTAATTCGAGAAGAACTATCATGATTACACATATGCGCATTACTTTTTTGTAAGATTTTCCCATATTGTTCTAAGTCATCATTAGTATATTTCTGTTTGCGAGGATTTTTCTTTAGAATCAATTCAATAAGACCAGGAGTTCGATTAAAAGTATCATTATCGATAATAATCTCATGATCATTCATCGCAAAGCTACATTTTCCAATTTTTATAGATTGTGTATTTTCATCAAAATATGGGCCGTAGGTTGTATCACTATTTGATTCAGACAACATTTTTCGGTTGAAAGAATATGTTTTATTAGGGCTAGCAAAATTTTTAGGTGTACTGAATAAAAAAGCATTATCTGCACTATCCATTTCTAGCGTTGGTGATCCTGTTCTTTCATGAATTTCCTCATCATCATTTTCATCAAAAGATTTAAATTGAAGCTTCTTACGTTGGACTGTTTTAATGTCATTATCTTGCTGCGGCTTTTCTTTTTTTACATTTTCAAGCAATTTTTCCAAAGGTTCAACAATTGGCTTGAAGGTGTTTTCCAAATCATTTTCTCTCATCATTTTTCCAGTTTTTAGTTGAATATATTTATTTTTTAGAATATTTTTTGTTTTTATTAAATCATTCAACACACTCTCATCCATTTTTATGATTGAATATTTTGTATTTTTGTTATATATTTAGATGGGGGACTAGTTTTCCCAGACAGTGTTGTTGGCGGAATGTGTTGCTTTTATATGATAAATGCATATTTATAGTATTGCAATTTTGTGAAAACTGTTTTTGTAGCGACCCTTTTCAATACAGCTTTCCTTGTCTATAACCAGAAATCCGAAATTATCAACCCAACAATGTGAACACAAGTCTTTAAATTGATTGAATGTCATGTCAGAGTTTATATGATCTTTGTAAACATGCTTCAAATTCAATTCATCTTGTTTGAAAAGAATAATAAAATTAGCATTGTCTCTAATCAAATGTTTTGGTATATGAGTATAGGACTGACATAAGTAAAAACTATCGACTCCATTATGACGACCCATACAAAAATAGTCTCTAATATTATTTTGTTTCTGACATGCAACATCATCGAATATAAATATTGAATTATTTTTCGCGTCTGATGGAGGCATTATATCGGAATTATTTGAGAATTCATTGTATCCCATTCCTTTCACGGATGTAATCAACTTTTTAAGATATAGATATTTTGGTTGATGTAAGGATTTGGAGTAAATATAAATATTTTCAAACTTTAATCCATTAGGGTCAAGAAGAATGCTTAGCATTACATTAGTTTTCCCACAATTTGATGGGCCAACTATAATTCCTCGAATACTGTTTGGAAATAATGATCCATGTTTTTTTTTTATTTTGACTTTAGAATCAAAATTTTTTATTTTAATAACTTCTGACTGCTTTACGAAGCGCATAATGCCAACTGATAGCTTTCACAATAAAACATATGATTTTTATATGACTATATTCATAAACGTTTCAACCTTCAAGTAGGGAGGAGTGTTAATTATAATATGATTGAGCACAATCAAACTCAGTATCATAATAAAACAAAATCAATCAAAGGGAAAGGACTTTTGAATACAGTTATAGACAATTTACCATTTGAGCTACATCTTCCTTCGTATAATTACTGTGGTCCTGGAACTAAATTGGAAGAACGATTACGTAGAGGAGATAAAGGGATTAATCAACTAGATGAGGCTTGTCGCTTACATGATATTGCGTATTCTAAGAGTAGCTCTGTCTCAGATCGACACGTTGCTGACAAAATTTTAACCGAGCAAGCTTGGAAAAGATTCAAAGCAAGCGATTCTTCAACCTCCGAAAAGTTAAGCGGACTTTTAGTCACCAACATGATGAAGGCAAAGACGAAATTTGGTATGGGTAATAAAGAAACTAAAAACAAACCTAAAAGAAATAAACAGAAAAAAAAGTCTTGCAAAAGAAATATTTTTAAAAAGGCAATAACTGAAGCAAGAAATGCTATTAAAAACAATATCAATTGTTGTGGTACAACATCTATGGCAAACATTGCTGTGAAGGCCGCAAAAAATGTTATTAAGAATAATAAAAAAGAACACATACAAACACCGAGAATAATCCCACTTCCAAAAAGTGGTGGTTTTCTTCCATTTCTAGCTCCTATTCTAGCTGGTTTATCAGCTATTGGATCTTTATCAGGTGGAGCAGTTGGTGTTGCAAAAGCACTCAATGATGCACGTAATGCTAAAAGATCATTGGAAGAAAACAAAAGACATAATAAGGCAATGGAAGCAGTTGCTATTCAAGGAAAAGGTTTATATTTAAAACCATATAAAAGTGGACTTGGTTTATTTCTAAACACACCTAATACAAAAAACTGATTGAATTGCTACCCAACCGACCCTTAAACAATCATGATATTCTACGGTTCGGGAAGAAACATTTGGAGCATTTTAGAGGAGTTTTTATGCGGGACTCTTTACCGAAAACATCTATAGATAAAGAGTGTGGCGTTATAAATTTGGATGATGAAGTTGGAATGGGTACTCATTGGGTAGCATATATTAAAAATAAAAACAAGAATATTTTAAAGTATTTTGATAGTTTTGGAAATTTAAGACCACCATCTGAAGTAATACGCTATCTTGGTAATAAAATTAATTATAATTATATTCAAGAACAAGATTTTGATACTTTTATATGTGGCCATTTATGCTTAAGATTTTTATTAGAACAATGTAATAATAATTATTTTAAGAAATAACATAAAAACGAATAAAATGATATGAAAAAATTTAAAACGAGTCATTTGTCTTTCCATCATCATGTCGTTAACACTTACTTTAAGTGGGAATGAATCAAGTCTGATTGCTGAGTATTTTCCACCAATCATATTGAAATCTAGTTATGTTTGTGGACTTATAGATTTTCAAACTTATAACTCTATACCAAACGTGGATGAGTTTAATAACTTATTGCATGTAGGTAATGATGTAATTTCTTTCCCTATCGGTTCATATGAGATAGAAGATATAAATAGTTTTGTACAAAAACAGCTTAATGACATAAACAAAAAAAAGAAAGGTGTAATACGAAAAAGTGAAATAAAAATCAAGGCAAATAATAACACTTTGAAATGTGAAATATATAGCAATGATGATATTGACTTTTCAAAACCTAATACTATCGGATCCCTTTTAGGGTTTAGTAAAAAACTATTAAAGTCCAATTCAATACATGAATCTGATCTTTACGTTGATATAAATAGAGTTAATGCTATCCGAATTGAATGTAATATAATAGATGGAACATACATTAATAACCAATCAGCGCATATTTTGCATGAATTTGCTGTTAAAGTAAGCCCTGGCTATAAAATCATAGAAGTTCCAAGAAATGTTATTTATTTACCTGTGAACGTCAAACGAATAACATCGTTGTGTTTAAAGTTCGTTGACCAAGACGGAAAAGATATTAATTTTAGAGGAGAAAAAATAACGGTGCGACTACATTTACAACCAGAATCATGATTGTATATGAAAATATAATATCCTCAATTCCCTATAAATACACTGTAGAAAATAATAAGCGCCTTAATCAAACTTCTAACTCAGATGCGGTAACACATCGACTTACGAAGAGTAATCAGGACTTTTTGATATCATTGGGATACATCTTAAGACATTGAAAACAATAAACTAATAATTAAAACAAATATAAGCAAAAAATATGTTGAACATTTTCCAAGACCCTGAGATCAGTGAAAGTATTTCTAAATATGAATATCATACTTATTCACCATATCAAAACAATTTTGAACGAAATGATATCATTCAGATTTCTATACAACATCAAAATCTTAACGTTCTTCCTTCGGAAAGTTTTTTATATGTTGAAGGAACACTTTCGAAAACAGATGCAAAAGAGATTGTTAATACAAAACTTGTAAACAACGCAATGGCTTTTCTATTTGATGAAATACGCTATGAACTAAATGGAAAGGAAATTGACTGCAATAGAAATGTGGGAATTACATCAACGATCAAAAATTATTTATCTTTGACTAAAAATGAGAGTGATATGCTATTAAATGCATCATGGTCTCCTGATTCTGCTATTAATTTGAAACCATTTCATTTTAATTACTGTATTCCATTGAATAAACTATTGGGGTTCGCCGAAGATTATAAGAAAATTATCCCAAATGCTCGACATGATCTAATTATCACACGTGCTAGAATGGATGAAAACGCTCTTATCTCCTCAACTGAAGAAAATGTTCAAGTAAAACTTCATAAGGTGCAGTGGAAAGTACCACACGTGACATTATCAGATTCTATGAAATTAAATCTATATAAATCGATAAATAAAAATAGTTTTATGAAAATTGCTTTCCGAAACTGGGATCTTTATGAATACCCCACGCTTTTGAGCTCTACACATCACATTTGGAACGTTAAGACAACAACACAAATAGAGAAACCACGCTACATTCTCTTTGCTCTACAAACTGAAAAAAATAAAAAACTTTCTGCAGATCCTACGATGTTTGATCATTGTGACCTTACTGATTTAAAAGTTTATCTAAACTCTGACGTTTATCCTCACGAAGACCTCAATATTTCTTTTGAAAGAAACAGATATAGCTTGTTTTACAGGATGTACGCCGATTTCCAAAAATCTTACTATAATAAAACTACTGCCGAGCCTCTACTTTCCTGGGATCTATTTAAATCACGTGCTCCTATTTTTGTTATAGACTGCAGACATCAAAATGAAACATTGAAAACAGGCCCCATCGATATACGTTTGGAGATGAGAACATCAAAAAATATTCCTCCAAACACTTCAGCTTACTGCCTTATGCTTCATGATCGAATTATCGAGTATAATCCACTTGATCAAATAGTCACCAGGCTTGTTTGAGAATTATATTTCAGTAGTTTTAAAACGAAAAATGTTTAAATAAAATAAAATAAATAAAAATTTGAATCATACTCGTATTAAAAACTTTGTATTTTTATTTTTTACTAGGGCATATTTCTTTCTTCTCTTTTGTTAAGCATCCATAGCAGCAAAAAGGACATAATTTGATTTTCCCGAACCGTCCAAAACATACTACTCTATGCTTAAATTCATCCACTTAAATTCCTCCACTTAAATTCCTCCACTTAAGTTCCTCCACTTAAATTCCTCCACTTAAGTTCCTCCACTTAAATTCCTCCACTTAAATTCCTCCACTTAAGTTCCTCCACTTAAGTTCCTCCACTTAAATTCCTCCACTTAAATTCCTCCACTTAAATTCCTCCACTTAAGTTCCTCCACTTAAATTCCTCCACTTAAATTGCTCCGCTTAAATTGCTCCGCTTAAATTGCTCCGCTTAAGTTCCTCCACTTAAATTCCTCCACTTAAATTCCTCCACTTAAGTTCCTCCACTTAAATTCCTCCACTTAAGTTCCTCCACTTAAATTCCTCCACTTAAATTCCTCCACTTAAGTTCCTCCACTTAAGTTCCTCCACTTAAATTCCTCCACTTAAATTCCTCCACTTAAATTCCTCCACTTAAGTTCCTCCACTTAAATTCCTCCACTTAAATTGCTCCGCTTAAATTGCTCCGCTTAAATTGCTCCGCTTAAGTTCCTCCACTTAAATTCCTCCACTTAAATTCCTCCACTTAAGTTCCTCCACTTAAATTCCTCCACTTAAGTTCCTCCACTTAAATTCCTCCACTTAAATTCCTCCACTTAAGTTCCTCCACTTAAATTCCTCCACTTAAATTCCTCCACTTAAGTTCCTCCACTTAAATTCCTCCACTTAAATTCCTCCACTTAAGTTCCTCCACTTAAATTCCTCCACTTAAATTCCTCCACTTAAGTTCCTCCACTTAAATTCCTCCACTTAAATTGCTCCGCTTAAATTGCTCCGCTTAAATTGCTCCGCTTAAGTTCCTCCACTTAAATTCCTCCACTTAAATTCCTCCACTTAAGTTCCTCCACTTAAATTCCTCCACTTAAATTGCTCCGCTTAAATTGCTCCGCTTAAATTGCTCCGCTTAAGTTCCTCCACTTAAATTCCACCACCTACTACTCTCTAAATTCCAACTAAAAAATCCAACTTAAAAAAATCCAACTTAAAAATCCCCTTAAATTCTCTCTTAAAAATCCACTTTCCTCCACTTAAATTCCTCCACTTCATTGATCCAGAACCGGCCAAAACCTACTACTGATATTAATAAATTTTGTGATTTTTCCAAACGCGTTCCCCTTTATTCTTTACTTTAAAAATATTGTTTTTTTCACATTCATACTTTTCACTTTTGTCAATGCATTTCGGTCAAGGAATTATGTTAGTTCTGCCAAATATCATCGTAAGAAAAAGTAGCGTTAGATTTACAATTTCACATTCCACAAGTCTTATTTTGAAACAAAATTAATTTATAGTGAAATGTACAAGTTTTCCACTATCTTCGAAATTTTCACGTAAAGCCTAGTACTCAGTTCAAGTGAAAATGAAAATTTTATATAAATGTGGCGGCTGGTTCACTCGCATGAAATCCCCAACGAGAGGTGAGTACCAAAATGTGGATTGGAAAAACACTTATGTTCCACAACTTTTTCCACGCCAAATTTTCATTTATCAATGTACAACCATCAGGAAAAAGTTTAAGGCAGCGTGGAAAACTGACATTTGTCAGTTAATTTAAACATTTTGTTTCAAAATAAAAATTGAAAATGTATAAACAGAAATAAAGAATGGATAACGAATTTTTTGATACTGCTCTCGAGAGTTTACTTAATGAAAGTATTCAGTATTTCAGGTGAGTATCAAAAATTCACGTGGAAAAGTTTATTCTATTTTCATTTTTATTCTCCGCGTGTAATTTGGAACGTATTTATTTTTCATTTTACGCTAGGTATACTCGCCAAGTATACTCGTAGCATAGTATAAATGAAAAGAAAATTTTCGAAATTTTGTGGAACGTATTCGGTTTTCACACCATAAATCGGAAAATATGGTTTTATTTTTTTGAAATTTTCGAAATTTTGTGGAACGTATTCGGTTTTAACAGCATAAATCGGAAAATATGGTTTTATTTTTTGACTGGATTATAAAATGTGATGCCGCCTATAGGTAATACATATTATGTAGGTATTGAGTGGAAATAAAATGTAAAATGTTTACAAAAAAAAACTTGTGAGAGCGATTGTACAACGTATACATTTGTTTTTAATTTACCGATTTTTATTTGTTTTCTTAATTTTAGAATAATTACGAGTGAAATAAATATCGTAGTGAAAATATCAACTTCACGTTCCACTACAATAAAGTCCAATCGACTGATTAGAATATTCCATACGCTAATCCCCTTTGAAATCGAAAATATTATAGGAGAACGACCGTGGAACGCATTATTTTTCATCTCTCATGAATGCTTTGATTTATCATAAATTTTTTAAAGTTTAAATTAAATTTCCGTAATAAAAAAT
The DNA here is from genome assembly GCA_911387755.1 of Chrysotoxum bicinctum. Taxonomy (NCBI): domain Eukaryota; kingdom Metazoa; phylum Arthropoda; class Insecta; order Diptera; family Syrphidae; genus Chrysotoxum; species Chrysotoxum bicinctum. Next base: position 1,228,701 of record OU426988.1, on the reverse strand, counting down.
AAAAGAATAAAGAGCCTTTTAAGCATATTTCATTTGTTTAAATATAAAAAAAAATACATTAGACAAAGCCTGGTGGTTGGGTTCGTCACTACAGTCCAAGGATTCAGTTTGGAACGGCTGTATTATTGGTTTGTTTTAAGTTCCTCACGGTTACAACTATTGTTTGCAAAATTTATTCACACCAACATGCAGTTAATAAAAATTGATAAAAATATTCTCAATTCAATATACAAATGTACATAGGTAAGTACAAGTAGAAAGTAAAACACAATAATATGAATATTTTGTTCAAAAAAATATAACAACGCTCACCTGCAGTGTTTGTTTTTTGTATGGTAATTTAATTAAAGTTATTTTGGTGATATGATTTTTGAATGCAAATATTGTTGAATTAATTCTAAAGTTTATTTTATTTTCGTTAAATTTATTTATTTGTGATGATTGTGAGAAATGGAACAAGAGAAAAATACGAAAAAGAAACAAACGGGAAAGCTTCAGCGAGAACAAATGTTGCATATTTTTTTTTAAAGTGAAAACAAAAAATTAAACAAAGGACACAATCAACAAAACGGAAATCCATTGAATTTGTTTAATGAAAACCAAAAAAGGTCCCAACACACAGAAGCTGTCGGAAAATTTGCAAAGTGTATAAAAAAAAATTTCAAAAAAAAAATACATTAATACTGCATCAGTGTAAAAGAAAACGGAAACACAACAAAAGTTGAGAAAATTGAATATAACAACAACAACAACAGTTTTTTGTTTAACAGCAAATTAACTCCTCACCTGTAGATTGTCTAAGAGGGCTTGAAAATAAGGCATTGATAAGAGTGTCATGGCTCGATTACCAGAGCTACTGGCTGCCGTTTGTGGCACACCATCCTGTGCCTGTTGAATAAGACGATTCTGTTAAGAAAATTGAAAGGAAAGAAAATAGTTTTTTTTTTTTATAAAACACCATCAAGACCTTATCTATGAAGAGTGTTGGTCGATCGAATAAAGATGAACGACTTTTGAAATCACACAAAACAAAAACGATGAGCAAAAACAAAACTTATGTATATGAATATAACGAAATTGAATTCATGACAATATGACCCAGTTATAAAATAAGAAAAATACAGTTTAGAAGAAAGAAGAATTTAAGGATTTAAAAAAATACACTGCTCATAAAAAATTAAGGGACTGGACTATCTACTTAAAATACATATAAATGCCACTTATAAATTCAAGTCTAAAGCTCAGTAGTGTAAATCGTATTCTAAGTTTTATTTAATTTAATTAGTTTGCAAATATGTCGTTTATTGTAGGTACTTTGAAAAAAAAAATTAGACGCTGAATGCTAATAATTTTTTTTATGAAGCTTTTTCGAAATATCGCTATCTTAATGAGTCCAAGATGATAGATGAGTCGTTAAGGAATCTGAAAGAAAAGGACGTTTCTTGTTATAGTAGTAGGTGATTTTTAAACTTTGGCAGGTTATTGCGGCCAAATTGTTGAAGCTTCATGTGCCAAATTGACTGTCATTTACTAAGACTGTTTTGCCGAATAAACGATGAGAGTAAAAACGTTCAACAAACATGTGCAAATAATTAAATTGTTTTATGAAAGTTGGTCTTCTGTTCAAGCAGTATCTTCCGCGCTTCGCCCATTTTACGGTCACCATAATCGTCCTTTCGACAGGAATTTGAGTCGTCCGGTAAAGTGAACAATACGTCACCACCTGCGTACGTCAATTAAACGTAAGATCACCGCTCTTCTTTAGAGAGTGCATGAGTGCATCCAAGACAGTAAATTCCGCAACGCACACAACAACTCGGCCTTGCGCAGACCACAACTTGGCAAATTTGGCGTCATGACTTGGACCCTCAGCCCAAAAAAATTCAATTGACGCCGGAGCTCAGAGTGAACTGCGATAGACAACGGCGTGTTCTGGCAAACTGGGTTCTCAAAAAATTGGAAAATGACCACAATTTCGGTCGAAAAATCAAATTCAGCAACGATTCAATTTGAAACGATCACAATCTTTTTGGTGTGGATTTTGCGCTGGCGGCAGACCATCACCGTTACTTAGTTAAGTGTAATGTTTGATAATATTTTAGGTTACGTTGCATAAATAATTTTTTTTACACAAACTTTGCCGAAATCTGAATTTTCTAAGTAATCCCTTCCTTTGTTCGCTTTGGAGTTTTTTTTTTTTTAATATTTCAATTCCTCTTGAGAAATACTCTGTATGTTCGTTTACTTTCCAAAACCACTAACTTACAGGAAATAATATTCGGAAGCAGGGTTGCGAATTTTTGAATTCAAAAAATCATAAGTCATAAGTCTGTAGACGATTTGTGATTTAAAAAAATCTAATTCATAAGTTAGTTAGTGACTTATGATTTAAAAAAAACAGACAACAGTAAACAGACAGTAATTGTAGATAGTTAACTTGAAAGTTTGCTTGCAACAGTAATGAGTCACAATTTGTCAATAGTTGTGAGGATTTTTTTCAAATTAAAATAACACGCAGAATTATTTTAATAATTTTAAAGAAATTTTAAAACATTGTTTTTAGGAACATCGAACAAAACTAAACGAAATTATCAAAAATCATAACAATTTACAAACAGCTGATTGGCTTAACATTTCACGTAGGCAATCAGTTCTTAGGGGTTTTCATGAAACTCGTGTCTTAAACTTAACAATTTAACGACGACCCGGTTAAAAGTTTACAACGTTGCCTCGTCAGGGAGGATAAAATGCTGTTTACATTGAATTCATATCATTATTCATTAAAATATTTTTTTTTTGTGAGCAGTGTATTTTATGATGCAACAAAGAAGAACAAAAAAACTTACCTCTTCTTCCATTATGCTACTATCAGCATGCTGCACTCCATCGGATTTTGGTCTACGGCTTCTTTCTCTGCCATTGGCTTGTTGTTTTTGTCTTCGTTGGGTATTTTGTGGCCTAAGTGAAAAACAAGGATGATGAAAACTTTCTTTGACAAAATTCAGTTTAAAGTCTTTAAAGATCCAACAACAGCAAGAGAGCCCATAATATGGCTATGGGGACTTTGTTAAGTATTAAATATTCCATAAGGAAATTAATCCGAGTCCTTATACCTTATCTACTTTTCGTTATTCTATATCTTTATATAAAAATAGTGGTACTATAAAATTCGCATTGTAATGCAATATTCTTTTTTAAAAGTTAAACAAAAAAATAATAAAAAAAAAGGAAACTGAATTTAGACAAGAAAACTGAGCTCTAATATTGGATTAAGCTAAAAGGGAAGAAATACAGATATACATATACGTCATCTCTGGATATCGAATTATGTATGACTTTCGTGTTATGCAGCTGCTGTGGCTCTAGCTGATGTTGTTTCTACTGATATCATATTAGGTAGGTAATGCAACTTACCCCACGTCAGATGTCATATCGGCGGATGTAAGAGGTTCAGTGCCACTCCTTTCCCGGACCAGACGGTCTGCAACGAACAAAGAGAGAAATCAGAAAAAGATGAGCATCGTACATCTTCCGCAGCACCATAGGCGGTCGCATGAAATTTTGCAAGAGGGGAAAGTCCAACATTTTTGAAAAATAAAATTCTATTCAAATCTACATTTCATGTTTTCAAGTAGAAAAGCTATGTCTGACAACTTAAGGCACAATGGCCCTTCTTTACCCTCCTCTTGCGAACGCCTATGAAAATAGACTTTCTAATTCACTGCACAAGTCACAAGTGCAATAATCAAAAATGTACTTCATGTCCCCCAAAACCCTCTAACCTACCTGATTCGTGTTTTTCATAGTCCTCCGGTTGAGTGCCGGGCTTTGCCTTTACTTCGATATTAATCTCAGCAGTGCTCAGTCCGGCATGACACGAATAGACTCCGGCATCCCGGAATGTAATATCTAACACCCGCAGGGCACCTTTCTTCGAGACTTTGAACTTCCTAGATTTGGTCAACGGCTTGTGGTCCTTGGTCCAGCGTATTTTCGTTCGATTGTACCTCTTTACGGGACACTTGATTTTAACTTGTGTGCCGAAAAACACCACCGCCGCACCGCCCACTTTCAGGGTGATTTTGTTCTTCTTCGGGTCGTGCTGGATGTGAGTGCTATTGTTGATGGAAATTATGGGCTTGGGGTCTTCGGGGGGACATGGCTTAACGTTGCATGGCTTCTTATCGGCCGGTTTAGCACTCGGACACATGGATTCGGGGCGCTCGATTTTGTGCTCCTGAGCCATTATTTGTTTGCACTCGACCTTGCGTTCCTTGATGCCGTAGCCACATGTGTGCGAGCACTTGGACCACTCGCCCACCTCCCAACGAACCGGACAATCGAGGACATTGCAATACTGACGGTCTGCCGGTGGAGGCTGGGGACACATGCTGTTCGGTACGACCATTGTGTTCTCGCCACCCCGTGTCACTTCATGAATGCATTGCACTTCCCGGGTCTTGATGCCGATGCCACATGACTTAGAGCAGGGGGTGTAGTCGGAGTAGTTCCAGCGAGGTGGA